>CM021766.1:41419583-41494824 GCA_011076525.1 Nettapus auritus
AAAAAAGAAAGAAAAAAGAAAGAAAAAAGAAAGAAAAAAGAAAGAAAAAAAGAGCTTAATGCGTGAACTGGCAGCTGTCCAAGTATCCCAGAAAGATATTCATTTTCTTTGCTCAAAGACTTCCCAGTCTCTTCCTGAGCTCACGGTTTATTGTGACAGGCAAAAGCTGCACAATCTAACCTCTCACCAGGTCTAGTGATACTTTGTATCACCCGAAAGGCCAGAAATAAGGAAATGTTGGTTTAACTTCATAAAACATAAAACAATCATGGGTATATATTGGCTGAGAGGTATATCTTCATTTACTGTTTTTTTTTTTGTTTGTTTGTTTGTTTGTTTGTTTTTCTCTCTCTCTCTCTCTTTTTTTCCCCCACTTCCCTTCAACTATCATCCTCCATTTTGCTTTCTTCCTCTTTCTTTTCTCCCCTCATTCAAGTGTCCACATTCCAGTGTGTTTCTGTTCTTTGACCCTTGATAAGAATTTAAGCCAAACACTTTCTAGTTTTCCATAACCGTGAATCTGATTGATTTACTAACGGATATTCCTCTGATTCAAACTTCATTCAGTTTCTACTGACATTCTGAAATATTATTATTTGTCAGAAACTCATCCATTTTCTGTTCACACATCACTTCCAATACCACACTGATTTTTGTCTAAATGCCACGTATAAGTTGAAGAAATTACCATACATCTTCATTCTTGTGCAGCTCAATTCACAGGGAATTACTTGCCAATAAAAGTAAAGAAAATAACTGCCTAAAAGTGTTAAAGATGCTAATTGAGTTCCAGTTAACTTGGCCTGGCTGGAAGCCAGTTTATCTAGTATGGCACTAACAGAAAGCAAAGATCTATGGGTTACTTATATAGTGCATATGTTTTTCCTAATAACAAAAAATGGTTTTGAATAGGAGCAAGAGTAACATGTACTAAGGTGTTTTTTTTTTTTTTTTTTTATTTTTTTTTATTTTTTTTAACACTTTGCCTAATGTTTTATTGTCTTCTTATGACTAAACCATTATTATCATTCCATGACCACAGTTTCCTAGTCAAGAATGAGTAGAAAAAGGTGCATATGATAGGCAAGATGATGTAGCTGTGGAACTTCCTTAAGTACTGTTTTCAGTTCCAGTCTCCATATCTAAAACATGGCAAAGTTAGAGGAAGTATGAAGAAAAGCAAATAAAATAATTAAGTAGAATGATCTACTCCTTTGTGAGAGGCTGAACAGGCTGGGACTTGTCAAGCTGGACAGCAGATGGGTGAGCATTGAATGATGAGTTTAGATGCTCATGTTGACAGTGGGCAAGATGAGCAGTGATTTAGAAAATCCCACACTATTTGAAATAGTTGTTTCACATCAAATAAAAGATTAATCTAAAAATAATTTTAAGTGCTTCTTTTTGTTTTTAAAACAACTGTAAAGAGCTTCTGGAATCTATTGCAGGGGCAGAAGGTAACAACAGTCCTCAAAGAGGACTGGAAAAATTCACAGACAACAGGTCCTTAAGCAGACACTAAAATAAATAGAAGGGATGCTTTCTCTAACATCCTTCATCAAGCAGTTGTGGATGCTGTGGAAATACAAAGGGAATGGACCACAGCAAGTAGCTAGGCTTGCATTCTGTTCCCAGACAATATCTGCTATTGTCACTGTTGGGGATAGAATACATTGGATAGGAAAATTAAATTAGAAAATGCCATCACACCTGCACCATCATTTCATTCTAATTTGTGCCATTGTGCCATTCCCAGCACAACAGGGACCTCTGCAAATCAAAGACCCAAGGAATCCAAATAAACAGTAGTAAGATATGCACAAGTCTGCAGGAGCTACATAACACACTTGCTGAAAACAGAATATAGTTCCTCTGTATTTAACAACATAATTTGTTGTTCAAATCTTATTTTTCCTTTTATTTTTCTAAACGTTGCATCTAGAACTTTTAATAACGTATGTATTCTACTGATGAGGCATGTTTAGTTAGATGTGCTTAGAAAGGATAATGCCCTATCAACCTCAGATAAGACTTTAAAAAGTAAGCAAGTACCTCTCAACAGAAAACTGGTGTTCATTTAATAACTTCCCTTTATTTTTCTCTGCTGGAAATAAATACATTGCTATGGTAATTCACCTATTCCATCCTCAAACCATAATAACATTCAGATCCAAGAAAAGAAAATTACTCTCCATAAAAAAAGTATAAAATTAGCAGCACGTGTCCTTACTATGACAATCATAAGTACTTAAAGTTGACCCCAAAGCAAAAGTAATTGGGTCTCTTCTCTTTTGTGTTTCGTAATTATTTCTGGAGGAGATACAAAAAGTTGTCTTTTTTTTTTTTTTTTCTTCCCTACATTAGAAATACAGATGTTTTCTGTCTTGGATGACTTGAGACCTGAGATTTCACAATAATAATAATAATAATAATAATAACAAAACAAAACAAAACACAGAAGTGACTTGCAGAAAAGGGAAGGATTCTTATGTTTCTTTGTGCTTGCATCTCACAATCAAATACATACAGCATTAGAATAAATAACCATGGGAAAAGATAGTATGCATGTTTTTCACCATGTACAAGGTGGATAAATTCATGGGCCTGATACCTATGAAAAACAGTTTTGGGATTGTTCAAACTAGAAATGGATAAGTTAATTTCATGTACTTTTATCCTCAGCTTAGCCATGGACTTAACAATCAACTTTGCACTCTCCTAAGTCAATACAGTTATTCTAAATTATTTTGGTACTCCTCAATTAATTCTGCTAATAACACAGGTATCTTTATTGGCCCTTGTCATCAGGTTATGGCAAGCTCTACCAGAAGGCCTATTGCTTTATGTATGTTCACAAGCATATACTTTTCTAAGGAACACATAGCACTCTTAATGAAAGAATGAAAGGAGCAAATGAAAGCAAACAAAAAATCTGTCTCACCCTTTTGATCAGACTTGCTGCCTAAGATCACTACATGGAAAAATATACCTATGTATAACACGTTTTCTGAAAGACTTAACATTTAATCCAGGAACAAATGGTCATCCCCTTGCTAGCTGTCGTGCTTCTGGTGTAGTCTGCAGTAGATAATTACAAGTTAGTTGCATTTTTGCAACTGATTGGTGTTTAACTAAATATTTTTGTTATTTTCTACTTCTTACAATAGGAAAAAAAAAAACCACTTTGCATTATTTTAAATTCTCTTGCAAACAACTGCATCATGGCTTCTAGATCCTTACACCAGGGCATCCTTACACCATACCTTAATGCTGTTTGTACCTTCTTTCATCACTGACTACTTCTTGATAAAACCTGTGGTTTGTAACAGTATCTATTGAGAAACCTAAACCTAGACTTAACAAATAGAATAATACTTAGTATTCATAAATCAGCTTGCTTCTGTTCCAGGTACAGCAAAGTTTTTGATTGTTGATTGTTAAGTCCATTTTCATCCCCTGAGCAAGGGGAAAAAATAGATCTTTAACCAGTAAGTCATTTTCAGCACAAGTCTAACCATATGTGTGAGTAACGTCTTTTAAACAACTCATGAAATTTAAGCAAAAACTTAGTGAGAAGCATATGTATATTATTATTGTGCTATTTGCATTTTCTTCTAAATTATGTTTCCCTCCCACCCTGCTTACATGTCATTTTTCAGTTTGTATACTAACCCACAGTGAAATATCAGGTTACACAAAGACCAACAACATCTCTATGCCCAATCCCTCTCCAGCAGGAGACTGTTAAAACACAACATTCCCCGAAAGATCTACTGACGTGATGCTCCTCGACTGTCCAAACGTAACACCGTGTTGGCACTGCAGCCTCGCGGTAGCGAAAGCTCCCACCAAGCTCTGAACAATACCTCCATCCTATCTCGCAGGAGGCTCTGGGGTGACCGTTGAGTGCACTCTGATTTTACAAACTGTCATATGGCGAGATAGTGGTGGGTTTCAATGCCGTCACCTATTCAGTCAGCCCAGATGAACTAGAATCACCATTTCAGTTATATCATAGCTCGGGGCGAGAACATGTCACCCTCTTTATTTCCAGCTCGGAACAAGCTGCTTAGGCAGATGCTAACTGTGGTCCTCCCTGCCATGTTCTGTAGAGTGGCCTTTGTCTGGGTTAATTGAGCCCCCACTCCATTTAATAGGCTGTTGAAGTCTTATTGAAACAGAGCTAGTGCCGCAGGTTAAATACATTGCAGTGCTCTTGTTAATCCCCTCATTAACGGAGCTGTAAAGCTTGTTGAGAGCTGTGAGTTTGCATATATTATCAGAGAGTTCTTCACTCAAGTGCTATCAATAAAATGACAAAGCCAGTTTGCAAATACTGAAATCAACAGTGACACAAAGCTAGATACCTTAAAAAAATAAACAAGTTAATAACTGATAAATCTAATTTTCACACTTGGAGGATTAAAAAAAAAAAAAAAAAAAAAAAAAAAAAAGGTTGAAGAATCTCCTTTTTTATTGGATGAACTTGAAGCATGAAAATATGATTACTTTCCTTATGCACAGAATGCAAGCAAGAAAAATACCATTTCTTCAGCAGGGGCTTCTGGCTGAGGTTTGGCTGTAGCTGCTTAGAAATAATTCAGTGAGCCATGCACAGACTAGCTGCACTTAGCAAGCCCAAAGAAAATGAATGAACTCACAATGCAAAATAAGCAGTGAACTTAGATATAAAATACAATGGAACATATTGAGAAAGGCTCATATGGTCTCTAAAGGAAAAGGAAGCAGAGCAGCAGGCTTTGGAAAAAAGAGGATGGTTAAGAGAAGCCTTCAGCAAACCAGGGCTCTCTCACACCTGCCTGGGGGGCCAGGGAGGGGGCATGAGAAAGGCCTCCCCCCAGTACATGTATGGTGGTGTATAGCTGACCGTCAAACAGCAAAGACAAAGGAATACGGGACTGCGTGGCTGATGCTCACCAGAACACAAGGGAAGTCTGAGG
This sequence comes from Nettapus auritus, assembly GCA_011076525.1. Classification (NCBI taxonomy): domain Eukaryota; kingdom Metazoa; phylum Chordata; class Aves; order Anseriformes; family Anatidae; genus Nettapus; species Nettapus auritus. The sequence continues at coordinate 41,424,545 of CM021766.1, forward strand.
ACTCCTAGCAGGAGAGGCAGCCATTGAAAACAGGATGAGAGCAGAGGCCCCACTCTCTGGTGCTGATGTCAAAGGGTATTTTGCAATGGTCAGCTGTGGAAAACCAGCAGTCTCTTGAGTTCTATTTGTTTTTTTTCTAACGCTGATCTGAAGCAGCATTCTTCCTTGTAATAAGGAAGACAGAACTACCTGAAAATATCTTTTTGTGCATAGTCATCTTTACTTTGTATCTGCATTGTAGGCATGATCCTTGGCAAGACAAAGCCTTAGAGAAGGCCATAAGTAAAAATTATGGCTAACACCATCAAAACGGATCTGTTGTAGTTACAATGTAGATTTATTGCTGATTTGAACTTCTTCCTTACTATGTCTGAGCAATGGATGCTTATAGTATAGAAATGCCCGGGGGGTAGTTTCAGAAACATTATAGCCATAGCTAAATCCTCTACAGGAAACCTCAGAAGTTAATTTTTTAAAACATAATATTAATTCTTCTGGTTGTGCCTTGTTTTCTACCTCTTGTTCTGTCTTGCTGGCATATAAGGAAAACTGTTCCCAGTTCTTTTCCTTTTCCATCCTGAATAAACAGCTATAATTCTCATCAGGGTCTTCTTTTAAACCCTAGAAAAAGGCAGGGACAAAGCACATATCTATCTAACAATCTACCCTAGTGCAAACACATCTGTAACTGGACTGCAGTGACTTTAGTACAGGCAGCTCTTCACAGGCTAATGAGAACTATGTCTTCCTGGGCACTTTTAAAACTTAACCCTTAATGCTTTCTTCTGAGAATGAACCCTGTATCCTAAATAAGAGCTATATACTGCCATTTGTTTTCTACTGTGGTTTAATTTTCTTCTTTGTTTGTAATTGGAAGCAACCAGAAAGCTGATTTTTTTTTCTTTCTTCTTTTTCGAAAATATGTAAAATATATATCTTTAGGGTTTTTTGTTTTGTTCTGTTTAATGATTGCTTTAATTACACCTATTATGGAAATCCACAGTTATAGTTGTCTGTTACAGTGCATCCTGTTGTGTCCAGGGAAGGTAAGAAAGTGGTTTCTGCAGGTGTTTCTGTTTCTGTTTCTCCTTTTGGATTTCCACACACTGTCTTGTTTCTGGTATCTGCTATTTTCCTTTTCTTTAAAGCAACCCTTATAACAATGTGGAAACATAGCTGCAAATTCTTGATCTTTGAAGTTAGAAGAGACAGATGTTAATGTTTATCCATCAGAAGTACCAGAACTTAACAATGATCCATTGAGGCTAAGACTACTCTGATTTGGGTGCATCTCAGTGGACTTGCAATCAAGCTTATTAAACTAAATAGATTGTTGCATTTTTATACGAGTTTATATTTATATTTATATTATATTAATATTATATTTATATTTATTATCAGGAGGCTGATAATATACAGACTATTTGATTTTAAGTAAACTACTTGTTATACTATATGTGCTCCAAATACTTTGGGAAGTTTCTTTTAACCAAAATAACAAAAAATACTGCTATCCTTCTAACATATAAATATTTATGTGCTTTCTGTTTTTGTAAATATAGCTATGACCCTTTCTTTACCTGCAAGTACTATTTCTATAAGCTGCACCTCTCTTTTCCAAATTGCCAGGATGCTGTCTTTGCAGATATTGCATAAAGAAAACCATCACAGTAACACAAAACTGGCAAAGGTTGGTATTTTTATTTTGTCCCAGAACTTAAAAAATATTTTTCCTTGATAATTTTTCTACCTTTAGTATAACAACAATAGAAATAGTAATTTCTATCCAGCACAGAAACAAAATAAAAGTATAGAAGTGATGAACCAACAGTCCCTCACTAACTGGCATACTGGCTGGGAGTTGCCACTTTCCATTCCAAATTATACAACTGCTTTCAAGGAAGGAACTCCCTTCCTTTCCATGAAAAGTATGCAGTTTAATAGTATTCCTATTAATAACAGAAGACTTTAGGTAGCATCTTGTGACTGCCCAGGACATTTGCCAGAATTTGTATTTCTTGATCAAAACGGGAGTGTTAGTGAATGTAAGCCAACACTTTTAATGGAATTTCCTCAACTTCCTCCTACTATTTGCCTCATGAAAATATTCCACCAGAAACATTTTTCGCTGGATATTTCAAATGTTGAGCCTGTATGTAGGCAATAGCTGAATAAATATTCTGCTGCTAGCAAAGGTCCAATGAATGACTGTCCATCTGTACAAAGCTTGCTTTGCTCCCCACGGATCTAAAATGGCACCTGTTAAGCAACACACAGATGGGTTTTATGTTTGCCAGTTGATCTAAATAGGGATAGTTTTCTTATTGACGGTGATCCTTGGCTGGCCATAAAGCTCAAAATAAATAAATAAAATAATAAAAAATAAATCTCAGCATAGGAGCACAATTAATTTAGTTTTAAAAATATTTCTTTAGCTAGATTTGAGTAAAGTGACTTTTTATTCATTTTTTGCTTAGTAACCAGGCAAAGCAAACTGGGATTTCATCTGAAGAGGTGATATCCAGCATTAATCAATAACTCAGCTTGTGAGTATTTCAGAAAAATCTCTTCTACTAGCAACTTCCCTCTGAGGCTACAACAAGCAAAGAACATTGACTGGCTTTATCTAATTCACGTTGCCTTTCTGGTCTAGAGAAGCCCATGTGCTATGATACCTCTTCAGTGTTGTGTTCTACTGTCATACACTGATGCTTTATTGCTCAGAATCTACTCATTCACCCAGTTATCATCCAGTTTTCTATTGCACACACTTTCCATAATCTTAAAACAAGCAAACATCATCCTCTCAATTCAGTGCTGTGCTTTAGCTAAGCAACAGGGATTTGAAGGCAAAGTAATGTGATCCCTTTTGCTTTCAGTCAGTCAAAAGGAGCCTTTACTAGGAAGAGTCTGACTGACAGAAGAATAAATTAATTCTTTATTTCACAGCTTCTTAGTGTAAACATTTCTATATTTTTATAACTCCCCAATTGCTTGGAGTAATTTTCCTGGTAGTAGTGGATGATATCAGTTTTCAGTTTCATGCAGTGTCCCTGTTTCACCGTACCAATCCTTATGTCTCGCTAGTAAATACTAATGTCCTCACTCGTTTTCTACAACCAGGGAAGACAGATGTTTTTCCAGACGTGGCCTAAGTATATGATGAAGTTTGCTAATTGGAAATAATATTTGTAAAATATGGGTATTTTTAGGAAATGTTTTGTTTTGTTTCGTTTGTTTGGAGATTGCTGTAGCTAAAGCTCTGTTTAGTTCTACACATAGTTAAAGAAAGAGACTTGCTTAGACCACATTCAAGCGTATAATCCAGAGAATTAGAATCACTTTTCTGTGCAGCCTGGAAGATTGTTTGTGGATGAGGAGCTCTTCTATAGTTCAACTTTTTTTTGGACATTTTTGAAAATCACATGCTCTTACAGGGATTATGAACACTACGTGAGCTGTGGCCATGTAATAATGAGCTTCAAACAGCTGCTTTTACACATTAGAAAGAGAAGATTTCTCAAGTTCTACTGAATTTAGCATCTGCCATGCATTCAAAAAAATAAATAAAATAAAATAAATAAAATATAAAATAAAATAAATAGGCAAACAGGAATATTTAAAGAAAATCACTATGGAATAATAAAATAGGAAACACTGATTTTAAAATAAAGTTAGTACAGAACCTTTGCCCCTATAGAGGGAAAATAACCCAGTGCACTTTTCAGAATATAGGAACACCACATCTGTTAAGTTCTTTCCATAAAGGAATAAATATTCTGACGATATTGGCTGCAGTTTTTAAGAGAGCCTTAAGAGTGATTTGAACATCTACTTTCTTGTACTTGGGTGTCTAATTCCCAATGGGCAATTTGAAATTCCCATACATGATGATGAATTTGCCTAGACAGTCCTCAGGATTAAGTGATTTGTTTCCAAAAGCATTTGAGTTTTCTCACATAACTCAATTGAGAAATCTACCACTGCCTTGCTGTATGGTATGAAATAAACATGTTTCTAAAAACATGATTTTCCCTTGAACATGATTTTTTGAATACATATTGAAAACAGAACAGCTGGAAAAAAAAAATAAAAAAGAAGGAAAGTGAATTAATGAAGTACCAGGTCTTCACTTCTGATATACTCTTTGCTGGCTCTGCAATGAAATGTGTGTTGACCACTTGTACAGGAGGAGCTCACTGCAAATAATTTGCCTTGTCATTTACTATGGAAGGTACAAAATGATCTGTATTGACTGTGGTGCCAAAAAAATAGGGACAACAAAGTTTTGAGTGTTCCTAGCCAGGTACTGCTCCATACCTCCAGGCCCCAGCAGAGCCTGTTGCATCAGCTCAGTACAGATCATGACAAGGCCTTGACTCCTCATCTCTCCATTTCACTCGAGCAAATGTGTTAATAGATCTAATGCCATCTTATTTTCTCACTTTGGTTCTACAGAAGGTGACCAGACAACAAGTGTGAGGTCATTTTTTGAAAAAGGAGGACCGCTGAGGTGAGGGTCATTCAAAAGGCAAGGTGCAAGAGTTCAGGATCTTGCCTCCTGGGAAAACCAAAGTTTAGACTCTGATTTTTATATTTTTATAAATTCATTGTCGTAATTTATATCTCCACCTTTTTATCCCACTTGTCTTCCTTATTAGAGATCATCTCTGCCTAGCTTTGTGGATAGGGAAAAATGTCCAAAATTTCCAAGAATCACAGAATGGTTTAGGTTAGAAGGGACTTCTGGAGGTTATCTGGTGCAACAGCCCTGCTCAGGCAGGGACACCTGGAGCAGGTTGCCCAGGGCCATGTCCAGATAGCTTTTGGAGAACCTCCAAGGAGGGTAACTCCACAACCTCTCCAGCCTGTGCCAGTGCTCCATCACCTGCACAGTACAGAAGTGCTTCCTGGTGTTCAGATGGAACCTTCTGTTCCAGTTTGTGCCCATTGTCTCTTGTCCTGGCAATGGACACCACTGATAAGAGACTGGCTCTGTACTCTTGGCACCCTACTTTCATGTATTTATATGCATCAGTAAGATCCCACCAAGCCTTCTCTTCTCCAGACTGAACAGTCCCAGCTCTCTCAGCCTCCTTTCATAGCAGAAGTGCTCCATTCCCTTGATCATCTTGGTGGCCCTCTGTTGGACTATTTCCAATATGTTTGCGCTTTTCAGTATGTCCATTTGCAAAGTTGTCCTTAGAGAGATGTATGATGTAAGTGCAGGATGACACCGTGACTGCCTATAACTGTTGTATATAACTGTCTTATTCAGAGCTAAGCTCACTTTTCTTCTGTGGACTAGAGAGGCTCAAAGCCACTGGAGCTTGTGCTAACTGCTTACCGCAGCAAATGGAAGAGCTACTGCAGTAGCTGGACAGCCGTAGGGGATGATGCTCTATGCACTATGCTCCTGTCCTCCTAGACAGGTGTTGTAATTAGAGTTGCATGGGAGCTTTCACAGCAGTTGTGTCTCAGACAGGATCCTCCAGGGGGATGGATCTGCTTATTCAAGAGTCACTTTTCTACTGAAGATTTGGCTCAGCTAGTAATTTACTCTCAAATCAAACATGCAAAAGTGAACAACCCCCAGCTGTCTGCGACAAATTCTTCTTGTTTCTACTCCTTGTTTTGCTTACCCTGCATTCCCAATATCTCAGTTTATTGTGAGCTCTTGTGTGTGCCCAGAAGAGAAAGCTCTACAGCATAATTTCCAGATGCAGTGGACAAGTCAAGGTAAATTCTTTTACTGGGAGCATTTGGGGATGCTCCTTTGATCTGAAAGGGGTTGACTGGGTCAGAGTGTGCTACCTCATCATCCATGACTATAAATCCAAAACATTGTTTAAGAAAATGAAAGACTTCTGAGTGCAGCCAATATCTTCTATGTGCAAACACTCACCATCCCAGGAGCAGAAAGATCGGCCATTTTGTAAGAGTGCCAAAAAGACAGAAGGCCATCTGGTGCTGTAGACTAATCTAACATCACTGAAGTCAGTACAGCCTGGTTGATATACAGTACATAAGGCTCTCTGACAGACAGATTAGATGCCATAGCCAGGAGAGACTGGACGTTGCACTACCTGTACTAGAGAAGCAAACACTGGTGAGTGGTAAGGGATGAGCTGGCAATGTGGTCTTCAGAAGGAGCTGTGAGTCAGGAGCTGATCATAGAGAGATTAGTTTAGGATTAAGATTTTTGGAATAGATAGTGGTTGAATATATTGTACTCAGCTACAAACCAGCACTTGTAAATTCCTGACTGGTATAATTTAAGACTGGTGTTATCATTTGTACAGATAGTTTGCAAGAGCATAAAGCTCTTATGAAAACAATATGATAAGAAATGGAGGGAACGGAGATTCAAATGGAAAGAGTACAGGTTAATGCCAACAAATGCAATCATACTAGTATAACCCAGCACCTCAGCGGTGTGCTGCGTTTGTTGCATTAAATGTGATGGTACCGCATGTTTATGCAAGCATACAGTACTTTGTCCAACCCTTTCATACAGAGCAATGAAATAAGCTAAGCAGGCATGCAGGAGGAGAAGGAGGAGGAGGAGAAAGAGGAGACAAAGTAGCTGAACAGATCAAAAAAATTGTAAAGTAATAGGAAACAAAAAGAAAGAAAAATGGTTGCTATGGTATGAGGTTATCCGTGGTGTGCCACAAGGTTCCATCCTAGGGCATCTGTTGTTTATCAACTATCTGGAAAGGGTTTTACTGACGTTCCAGAATGATTTAAGTTGATCAAGACCAGAGAAACTGTGAAAAACTTTGGAGGCCTTAAGCAAGCTGAGTGAATAGAAAATACGATGGCAGACGAAACCAGATGCTGGCAAATCTCTTGAGCACACTTTAAAGGAAATCACTGGAACTGCTCACTTTCGTGGGTTCTAAACTGACTCTATCTTAGAAAAAGACTCAACCAAAACTGTGCACACATCAAAAAGGACCATTACTTATGAAGTTTTGGTGGTGGAAAAAGTAAACAGTTACTGGGCTATACAAGAAACAGAACAGTAATAGAACATAAAAAGTATAATGCATGCCTGCATATTGTGATTTAATTAACTAAATAAATGACTTGTCATTCAGAATACTGTGCACAATCTTAATCACCCTATCAAAAAGGGTACAGAAGAATTAGCAGAAATAAAAAATTGTAGAAACATACTGAAAGACTATACCATGTTTGCCTTAAACAGACAGTAAATAATTGAGGACACAAGAAAAGAATCACAGTAATAAATAATATGCTCTTAGTACAAGAACAAGGGAGCATTCACTGAAACTCAAATTTAGTGGCATTGTCAAGTGGCAATAGGAAACCCTTCACACAAAGTAAAATTACCTTATGGAGTCCTTGTCATAGAATATCGTTACAGCAAAAGGTCTAGAAAATTCAAGTATGTTAGATATATATGGGACTAATGAGACTACAGAATTACATTGTTAAATACTGAACTTTAGATAATTATTTCAGATATACATAACAACCAGCAAATAGAGGTTTTGGAAGCACACCCCTCTACACAGACAACAAATTGCCCAGCAATATACTGCCAGGTTTCTTGCTCTTTCTTTAACTTATCTAGTATCAGCTACTCTTCAAGGCAGGATAACATGCCCTGGATCTGATTTACTCTGGACAGCACTATGGATAATTCTTGGAATAGAGATGATTAGTACTGTATAGAGTAAATATTGTAATTGAATCTATTGAATGGTTTTATTTTCAAACTTTGCTGCTTCATTTGTTTCCAGCTATTTTTAACTGGAAAACAAAAGCAAGGGAAACAGCAGAATAGAACCCGTTTATGCCTCACCAGATTTCTGGCTTTTTGTAGAAGTGTTGTAAATTCCCTTATCCCTGACAGGGGCTTGAGCAGCATAGATACTGGCTATAACTGATATTTCTTAGAAAAAGAACTATGTTCTTGGAAGCAGAGGATCATGCTGAAGCACCAACGGCTTCTAGGTAGTTGGTTGGAAAGTCCTTCAGGGAGTCCTTTGTTTTATCAGGTGTACAGGTAATCCTATAGTCTTTTGATAGAACAGCCACTGCCTTCCAGGATGTGGTCCAAGTTATACAACCCACTGTTGATTCCAGTGTGTGCTAGTACTCTTGTACTGATTCAGCAGACTCTAGGTGTCTCAAATTAGTTAGTGCTTGCAAATTCAATATGACTACTATTCTCCAGAGCTTATCCTGAGGAAACCTTCTCAGCACTTACTTTTCCCTTTTTTGGTTTGTAGATAGTTGATATCTACAGTTTGTGTCGGTTTATGAGAAGGAACTGATTCAATCAGTCCCACATTTAATTTTGTGCCAAGACTTGTGTGGAGTCAGCAGACATTTCTGTTCACCAACTTTTTGTTCCTGTGCTGGGAAACTTGCTCTCCCCATATGCATTACTGAATTGTGGATTTAAGCCAGAGAAGAAAAGAATCAGCTGAGATGGTAGGAGCACTTTTGAAAGAGAAATATCTAAGTTTTCTCTGGAAAGATGTGTTCATGTCATATATTTAAAGTCTGTGGCATTGACACTTAACCAAAACTGCTGCTGTACAGTACATCTTATAGCCCAGCTTCTTCCAGTGATATCTTCAGGACACCCTTTTGTGAAGTCATATATAAATTGATATTGGTCACACCACATACAGCCACGTAGCACATTCAGTAGATCTGGTCCTCGCTCCACAATGCAGTTCAAAATAATGACAGAGATACCAAAAAATATCAGTACAACTGATTTTTGCCAACAGTTTGGGTTTTATATTGTGCCCTGCTTTAAATATCACTGCAATCAGAGAGACTTGCAAAGAGGGGAAAGCAATTTTTACATAAAGTTGTAGAAAAATATAAGTTGCCTGAGGACCAACATAAAGACTGCCTGAATGAAGAATCAGGTCTGTAAATCTGCAAGCTGAAGAAGGATATGTGTGCTGAAGCTGCAGAAACAGATAGACTGAAGCTAAGTCTGCAAATGAGACAGATGGTTCCTATCATGCAAGGGGGAATGCGTCAAGACTTGTTTAGGCTGCAAGTGGAGAAGATGTAAAGAGAGAAACATCTGTAAGTATCCCCAGTATTTGGGTTCCAGAGCTAAGAATCCCCAAAATCTGATGTTCTTTCTGTGATGTATTTGTTATTTGTCTTTGTAGGCAAATCTAAAGACTCAACAGCAGGAAGGAGCATGGCACAAGGTGGAAATGGAGGAAGTCAGGACCCTGATAGGAAGGAAGGAATGATGTGACAAAAGAAGACACTATTAAAACAAATGAATACTGAACAAATATATCCTATGCTATGTACAAGTTCAAAGAGGTATGCACATCATTCCAGAAGACAGAACTTTTTTTCTAAGGCACTCCAAATTGTAAATCTTCTTATGTGCAAACATGACCCTATAGATGTATGTGAAAGTATAAGGCATTTCATCTCTCATATATTTTACTATGGTCATTTAGATAGTAACTATTATCTCAGTGGATAACATTTTCTTTCAGCATGTCTTATAAACACTGTTCATTTTATTTTTACCAAGAAACAGAAGTGCATACTTCATCTAACCAGCAGTACGTTAACCAATGGGTGCCACTGTGAACCAGATCTAAGAATTAGAAACAGATAAAAAAGAACTGCAGAAAACTGAGTAACCTAGTCAAAATGCTTACTGTTATATAAATTATACTGTTCCTTTTAAGAGTAAAATTTTTCCATACCTGTTAGCAAACACAATGGTCAGCAAGGTGAGATCCCTGACTGATGATCATTTTAATTGAAATGAATCTCATTACAGTTATTTTCATTTCTATTTCATACATTTTCATTCGATTTACAAAAAAAAAAAAAAAAAAAAAAAAAAATCAAAATATAGGCATTTATGTGTTTTTTACTTCACAAATTGAATACTTTCTCTGTGCAGATCACTTCAAGTATGGGCAAAATTCAAGGAGTAAAAAAATGTCACATTTAATCAGGACTGCCGAGATAGCAGTGGTGAGGTACATTACTCTAAAGTTACTGAGACAAAATTATATGCATTTCATATTGCTTAAAAACTTCTGAGCTAGACTGGTATGAATCCAGAGCACTCTACTGAAGCTATGCTGGTGTAAACATGGAGAAACTGAAATCCAGGACAGTCCCACAGCATGTCCTTCATTCTGTAATTTTCTGGAGAGAAAGTTTGGAAAAAATGTATGCTGGAATAAACAAGAAAATAACTCTAGCATCACCAGTAGAGTTATTTGTGATACACAGCTACAGGAATTAAACCAGAATCCTGTCCTCAGAATTACAAATATTCCTGCTGAGTCTCTTTTCTTGGGATGGAAACAGATGGTTCATGCATCAAGGCCAGATTTTAATCTCAGCTGCAATCATGTAAATCTGAAGCTGTTTTGCTGAAGTCTTTGCAGGGGCTTTTTTTCACAATAGAAAGTGGTCAGTGGCTTAAGGTATTCCCAATCCCCGGCTTGTTTTCATTGGCACGCTGTCCCCTCAGGGATTTGGGTTAAAATAAAACAATTAATAAAACATGACTTTTTCAACTTGGATCAATTCCCTGATTTAATCCAAAAACTGACTCCCAACCACTTGCACCAGCACAACTTGGAGGGTAATGTCCCGTGACAAACACCAGAGCAACTGGGATAGGAATACCATGTAGTCAACAAACACAAAACTGCAGCTTCAGGAGGTTACCAATGATCAGAGAATTGAAACGATGTAAAACAAGCACACTGGCTATGAAAGGGAGAGAACAAGTTGGAGGTTACTTCGATAAGTTAGAGGTTTTTACATCACATACACCTGATGAAATTTGCTATGGCCTAGAGCTCATGGGGAACTGGATAAGAAACTTGTTAGCAATTATTGCTTACAACCTCAAGGATACAAGAGGCTCTAAAAGACTGGAAATAGGTAGCCACCTTGCGCAGAGAGAAAGAAGGCTGCTGATTATTTTAACCCTACATGTGTGCAGGTAGTCAATGGGTAGGGCAGCTGTGCCCTACAAATGGCCACACTTCTGGCCATCTCCCTAGTGTCATCACTGGTGTTTGTGCATCTGTGTGCTAACTGGGGTCTAGGAACTGGTTTTCCTGAAAGCTCTTCCTACCTCCCTCTCTACCCTTCTCCTCCCAGCTGGGTTAGTTCTGCTGGATCAAAATCCTTAATTTACTTGGTGTGTGGCTGTGTGGACACCAAGACCACACAAGGAAAGGGGAACAAGCAAATGAGGTGCAAGGAGGAAAATACTCCATCCCAAGTTTATTTTGGTAGCATAACCACACAATCATATTCAGCAGCTGGTCAGCCTAACTCAGCTCAACAAATAATTACATGAGATATTTATAGGCCCTGGATATAATAAAAAGAAAAGCAACAGTCAAGATACATTTGTTAAGACTAAATCAGGTCAGGCAACCTAATTTCTGTCTTTGACACATAACAGGCCTGGTATCAAGGACAGAAGTAGCACCCATGCTATAATTAACCTTCACTTCTATTTTGACACTATTTTCTATGACAATGTTGCAAGCCAGGTAGGGTAATGTGGCCTGGACAGCTATCTGCCAGGCAGGCATGCTTAGATGTTAGTTCTCTGTAATCAAAGCTGGAATGCCAAATGATGAATCTACATGTAAAATAGTAATGAAGTCAAATGAATACCCTACCACCAACACAGCAGAGATAACGATTTCAACATTATCATATGGGAGCAATATTTCAATGTAGTCACGAGCTAGAAACAACAGACTTTCTTTATACTGCTTTCATTTGTGACAGAGATACAATGACTAACAAACTGACAGTTACACTTCCTGTGTTTGTCCAACTGGCATTTCTTTTTTCCTGGCTTGTAATTCAACTTCCTTAGAACCATGCCATTTCTGCCGCTGCTTCTTTTTTTTCTGGGATGGCATCAATCACATCCCAGGGGAATACAGGAGGAAAGAACAAAAGAAAAAACAAACCAACCCCACCCCCCAAAACCAAAACAAACCAAAACAAAAAAAACAATGTAGAAGTAGAATTTCTGCTCCTTGCACAGTAACTTAAACTCCATGTTTTATGCAATAGTTGAACTGACTTACCCACTGCAGTGTATTTCTATTAACAGCAGAGATATACTTGGTTATAGAGAAAAGTAATAATAGTTTACAGTTTAAATGAGACTTAAAACTACCCTGCTTGACACATTTTTCTTTCATACAAACAAGCAGCTTTTTTATATTTTAATTTAAAAGTGCCATTGTGATTGATATATTGATATGGCTGGTGTATTTCTTCACATGGAGATATAGTGCTTTTTAATCACATTTCTAAAACATCCATGGGAATTTTAGATAATCGATAAGTAATACTACCCACTTAAGCCCATAGTGAATTCCAGGAGTTTTCTATTCACTACATTAGAAACCCTTGTCTCTGGAAATCAAGAATCCCTTCTAGAGTTGATATGGTGTTCTAAATCTGTGATATGAATGTGATTATTTTTGCTGTTTAGATTTCTCAAATGAATGTCTGCTCTTGTAGCACTTAATTGTCTTACAAAATTCACCACAGTCTTCCTGGGCAAGCATAATTAAAGTTCAATTCATTTTTGTTTGTTTGCTTGTTAAATCATCACTAAAATTCCAAATTCTTTAACACGGGATTGATCAATCAGTCATTTTTGTTCCATATCTTCTGATCTATCTTGACTATTAGGTGGTATTGCTACTATGTCATATTTGACTTCAGCGCTATTTAAAACTGTATAGCTATTTGATGTGAATCATTTATAAGTCAGCCTACATCAAAGTATTTTATATATTAAAAAGAGTTATACTAAAGTTTTGTTTTTAACATAAATATTCCCACTGTAAGAGTTAAATATTCTAAACTCCTCTGTACATTAAAAACCAGAGAAGATGATCTAAAACACCCTTGAACATCACACTTTGTTAAACTCATCAGAAATTCAGTGTTCTAGCTACTTTCCCCCTTGGTTCCTCTGATAAATGCAGTAATTTGAAAAGGTATCGGCATGACACAGAACAGTTAGGGTAGCTGTATATAATGTAGCTAAGAAAAAGACCCCACAAAGCTTGCTCTAACGGTGTAAGGACAAGCAGATCTAATGTTAAATTATGTATTAACAGCTGAAAACATGCATCCTCACACTGTTGTGTTGCATCTGTATTAATAACTGGAACAAGCTACTACATAACGAAGGAAATAGCTGAAGAGAACTCCACCAGCTTTGTAAATGTGTTGCTAAATTTCTACATAAAAGGTTTGCAAAAGAACGTTTTTATATTGTACACATGCCATACTGAGAGACTGAGAATGACAGCACATCCCATTAGTCATACGAGATGTATTCAGACTGCTCTCTCTATAAAATCAGTATATCTCTGCCAGCTCATCCTTTACCAAGCAGCCTTCTTACAGGGGTTGCTCTTTTAGGTCTGAGTCATTTGTTGTGGGTGAAGTTTTGCATATAGAAGTACCTCCAACATCAGAAAAAATGTCTCCACTATGAAACCCACAAATAAGTAATATGTACCACTCCTTTCAAAATACCCAGTTGTTAATTTTTTACTAGTGCACAACAGTCTGTGTGATATAAGCTGAATTAATATAAGGCCTTGGTAACTCCAGAGCTATTTTGTACTGTGAAATGATTCTCTTTTTCACTTATACTAGCTAGATGAAAATAGCTTTTCTTTACTATTTGATTTTGCAATCATATGTGTTGATGAGGAACCATCATATTTTCTGAATATCATTTAATATCACCTCTTTCTCCTCTGCACATATTTATCAACTGAAACCTAAAAAAAACTTCAGAGGCTGATGCAGTCTCAACTCTGTAATAGAACAATGTTGACAGTGCACAGAGCCTGCAATTGCAACTGCTTGTGGTTGCATGGTGAGTGTAGTTGTCCCCAGTGGTAAGTGTAGTCACCAAAATCCTTAAAACTTCTATGGATCAGAACCCATTAAAGACCTACAGGACAGCTAGCTCTGGCTTTCTCACAGTACATGAGGTCTGTCGTGGCCATGTAGCTGGGAAACAGAGATGCCAAATGCATGGATCTGAAATAAAATGTCTGATGATTCCAAGCAAAAAGCTTAGTTCTGTGTTGCTTAAATGTTCCCCAGGTGCAACCACAACAAAGCACCATTCTCACAGAGCCTACCTTTCTAATAGCACAAATCAGGGTGAAACCCAGCTCCTTGGAAGTCAGCAAGAGCATTGCCACTGACAACAGAATTAGCATTTCACCCTAGGACATCTCTGCTGCAGGTTAGCAAAGAAGATCAGGAGATTTCAGCCACTGTCATCTCTCCAGCCTTCATTCGGCAAGAAGCTACACCCACCATGAGGAAGAATTGCAGCTGCAGCACACAGATGGCAGTTGCACACTGCAGCTTCTTGCTCTGTTCTACTGACAATCTAAAGAGAACAATTAAATAAAACATTACTTACCAGGTACACAGTTTTCTAAGGAATCTACCTGGAAACAGTGTGAAATGCACCACCGCCAGGTCAAGTCACTGGCTCTTCGGTCCCCAAAGTTCTCCTTTCCTCTTATCAGCACTGCCTCATTCTGTGTTGTATCAGTAAAAGAAAAGCAGTCTTCAGAATACTGTTTTCTAGTCACAAGCGTAATCTTGCATTCTTTCACTTTATTTAATGCCAACAGAACCGATATTTCCTATTTCCAAGGTAAGAAGTTTACTGATAAATATTTAACCTTAAAGTATTACATATGATAGAAATATCCCAGGAAATTGTGTGTTTTAGCAAAGTCGTATTTCAGAATGCTAGGCTTGCTTCCCCACACCATTTTTTTTCTGTGAATTGGCCAGTGCAATACAGTATTTTTTTTAATCCTGTGATTTCTGGTGGCTCCTGCAGAAGAATGGTGTGAGCACGCTGCTGTTTTCATGTTGCCTGAAGCCATATCATATTAATTAACAAATATGTTGCACTCACCAATTATACTGCACCTTATACTTCTCAAGGGCTGTGCAAGCATTAATTTAGGCTTCACAAATCTCAGTTTTTACAACTTAAATGAGGTCATGACTGGTTAGTACTCTGATAGGAGACCTTCTCTCCCATCTCCCTAAATTCCAGACTTTAGGAAGGGAATTATTTGAGAGATCCAATGGATGGCTCTATACAGAAAAAGGGGAAAGAGTTTCAGAATGAAAACTTCCAGAAAGTGTTTTCATTTGGGTTATACTGAGCCTGTTTTTGTCAATGCCATTTTGAAGAGCTTCTTGAAACAGTAAGAAAACCATGTTTTTGTATGGGAAGCCAGTAAGTAAAGAATGTCATCAAAAATAATAACAACAATGTTGATTAAAATGTTTGAAAAAGAATCCCCTGTTCCCTCCTAAATGAAAAGATCAGTTCAGGGAGAAGGGTACAGAAGACAATTTACTTCACAGATTATTTTGTTTTTGTACCTACAGATATTATTGCAACAATTTGTGACGGCATCACTTCCTGAGCACCATTGACAAGTTGGAGATACACTGAAACCAGCACCACCAGGTGGCTTATTTCCTGTGAAGTGCAAAACCAACTTCTGAACCACTACAGTTTCCTCAATATTTCAGACAATGATAATGATGGAAATAGCAATAATAATTATTAGCAAGTTTTGTTTTCCACCTGAGTTATTCTACAGTTTAAAATGATACAAACGGATGGAAAAAAAAAAAAATAGTGTTGCTCTAAAAAACCACCCACCAAACTACCCAAGAATTAAAACATATTTTTAAAATTATGACAGGAAATTTCATAAGTTTTCTTAACAAGCAATTCAGACAGTTAGTAATTTATCCCTTCAATTACTCATGTTTACTGCATATGGCAACTCATGTCAATCTCTGTACATCTAACGTCATGTAATTTGATCAAAGATGAAATGGTTAATAGTACTTACAGTTAAGTTACTGTCATTAGTTGTTTAAGTTGGTACTGCTAAGATTAATGGAGCAATCCTGACCTCTCAGGCATGCAATTGCAAGCTTGCAGAAAAGCAAATAAGCTTCATTACAACATTTTGTATTTGGTTTCTGGTTTTGCCTCCAGATGACTCCATAGAGCTCTAGAGCTGCTCGCATTTTAAACTGATGAGGATCACATGCAGTCTGGAAAAGAAGAGGATGGAATTTCAGGTTTTCTTTGAAACAATAAGATCAAGTTCTCAGTTGTTCTGAGGGAAAAACTTTCACTATTAAACTCGGAATTTAATGTGAAAGAGACCAAAATCTTACAGCTGATTTTTGCTTTAATAAAAGCCTAAAGGCTGGAGCACAGATGGCAGTTGAAAAAAAAAGAGAAGAAAAAGAAACAGCATGACAACCTACTGTAAGGCAACTCACTCCAGTTCTTGGATACAGTCATTTTAAAGTGTTTTCCAATACTGCTGTATATTGCTAACACTGCCACTCTTACAGAAAATGTGATGAGACTAATGAACAGCTTTTATTTGAAGTGAATACTTTTCAAACTGCCCCTTAGAATGAAGGTTTCTATACCAATGTAGTTTGTTATGGTTTCTGGGGTATATTGTATGGTTCATTTAATTCCATCTATATAGTTCTATATTGTCATATATTGTTTTTTATTAAAACCGAAGTTGAGTTAAAACAGCGGGCACATTATTTTGCCTGTTTTGAAAATCTGAACTAAGAGGTGTGAAATTCTGCCATTCTTGCTCAGTTGTTACGCCTTCAAACTTTAAGAATCCAGTTTTGCTTTGCTCTAAAAGCCAGACTTGTCTGAATCACTTGCAATCATAAAGTTTTCCAGACACACAGGTTGGAAAACTAAAGTGCTTTTAACAGCTGTGTCCCAAGCTCAGAATGTAGGTCTCTGCATGCTTTGTTAGCCCTGAGGAGGGAAGCAGGGACTTCAACATTTTGGCTACGTCTTCCACTGTTTGCCTTTTACTGTCACGGCGGCTGCTGCTGCTGCTGCTAAGGATGACATCTGATGTTGACATCAGACTTTGGGGAGATAGAACAGACTTTCAATATCTGTGCTCAGTCACTGGGAGAAAAAGCCTTGACATGAACCTTCACAAAAGGAGATAATGTCCTTCTCCTCCTCTACCTTCCAGCACCTCAGGAAAGCTTTAGAGAAAGGCAGGATAATGAACCACTCCTGAGCCCCACTTTTAATTCATTTATGCTCTACCTTGGGGGAGTCTCTCTGCAAGCACAACTGATAATGTAAATAAATCATTTCTGTTTTGCAAGAGTCATATTTGTCAGAGTCACTCTAAATATTGTAAGTAAGCAACCACATACCGACATTTCTCATTCTTTCCAACCAAAAAGCTGCTTACATCAAAGGAAGAAAACATTAAGAGAAAGAGATAGCATTAAACCTTTAACCCAATGCAGTTTTAACTGGTTAAAGAGAGAGCTACCACATGACTATCTTTACTGTTCTACATTTACTATGGGAAAATGCATTGAATACAGGAATTCCTGAAGAACAGAAGTTTGCAGAGAACTCAATGTTGCCATCCTTGTGTCTGCTGTGTAGGATCTACCTGCACGAGTCACTTCCTTGCGATGGAGCATGTAATTTGGATCTGCAAGTGTTGTTCAGCACGGAAGCTGCTAGAGTCTGATCGAGCTTTAATTCCTTATTTATTAAACTTCATTAAAAATGAGATGAGCGACCATTGTAAAATGCTTGAATTTGCAAATGTTACTTGCTTAACCACATTCTGTGTGGATACAAAGCCTATCTGAGTAGGTAGGTTTCCTAATATTTTTGTAAAATATAAAATATTAAATACTTCAACAATGTAACCATGATTATTCTAATCAGAATGAATTGAGTTAGGAAGACGAAGGAGTAAGGAATAGGAGGTTTTTTGCAGCAGTATGGTAAGCATATGCTCCATCCTCTCCAAAAAGCCATTGTGCAAGCTATTTGGTGGGGCAGGCTGCTGGATTTGGTGCTGACAGCTGCAACGGATTTATTGTATTTCAAATTTATGTCAGCTGCAGCAAACAAAGAAGTATGTCAGTATGCTAAATTCCCCATCTTTTTCCATTCTCAAAAAGTGTTTCAGCACTAGTCAAAGTGTCATTAATCCTCTGAGGTTATTATACCTCTCAGTTCATCTACCCCTCTTCAGTACTCACACACATATTTTCAGCCGTGATAGGCACACAGTTGTGCTGCACATCATTCAGTCTACAAGTTCAATATCTGTTGATAACCCAAAGAGATACTTTTTTTTTTTTTTTTTTTCTTTTTGAGGGAACTCTGTAGTTTTCTTTTGAGAGAGAACGAGAATGAAAGGGGAATCCCAGAAATTCCCCTCTCATTAGCTCTGTGCTTGAAGTATTAACACTTTCACTTTCTCACTCCTACTGTCACCATTTGAATCTGGGTCATAACAGCATGCCTACCCTTCAGTACCCTGAGTGGGTGGTTGTTTTGGCTGGAGCTAACACATACGTGCTTTGTGACACAGAGTGCCCTTATGGTGACACATACCTGTCCTTTTCAGTTACATTTTATATATTTTTTTTATCAACTTAATTATTAAAAAAGAGAGTAGAGTTTGTGTTATTCAGTATTACTGTTGTTTTAACAATGGTGAAACACCACAGAATATTTTGTCTGTTCTTTTCACAAGTCTGAATTAATCCCTATAGCATCTTTACCTTTCCAAATACTATTTCCTTACTAAAATACTGTCATATATGCCCTACCCTAAAATACTACAATGCATGCTTGAATTGTCAGGTTGGGCCCCTACTACTTCTAATCCCAAATGAAAAATGCTGGAATTAAAACATAGTGGAAAATAAATTGAGTTAGTGCCCAGTTGCTTATCTAAAGAATGTGTCAGACCTATAAGAAGTCCAGGTCTATAAGAAGAGAGGGACCTAACAAATATGTGAAGGAAACCCAACCTTCAAATTTCCCTGTTAGCAGGGCAACACAGGCCAAGTCTGCTGCAGGAAAGGTTTAAGTGACGTGCAGCAGAATGGGAATGACACCTGTAGATTTGTGTCTTTTCAAACCAATGGAGTCTCTTACTGCCTCTTCTCTATCCAGTCATGATGCTTCTTCCTATCCTGTCTGAGGGGTGGAAAGAGCTCTGTGAACAAATAATTTTTGACTTTTAGAAAAGGAGCAAAAAGATGAGATACCATTTTTCCAGACTAAAACATCTTGTTTTCTGATATCTTCAAGATAAAGAAGGGAGACTATCCTACGAAGTTCTGTTCTACCTTCTCAGTTATTGCAAAATGGTCATTAAATAATTGGCAAATATTCTAAACTGCTGCTATTTTAAAATTTCTCTAAGATCAGTACCAACAACCCCTCTTTAAAGTAATTCACACTTTTTTTTTTTTTTTTTTTTTAGTTAGCATATCAAGTAGAGACAATTATTGCTTGTATAGCTATCATGTACAATACTAAAACATAATCCTGGCATTATATAGATATAGGTGTACTGTTTGCTTTTAGTACTATAATCACAAAGCAAATGCAACATTTGCAACATGAGTAATTAGCACCAGGGCTGTTCTTTCTAAATTGCAAGTGAGTATGTCTATGCCATCCTTTTTCTTTGCATCCAATTAAGGCTAATGCATACTGCCCTACAAGAATTTGCAAGCTGTACCGAGAAATAATGCAGTGTTAGTTTTGTGATTTAGTGTACAGGGCACATTTGTGCTAAAGCTCTGTAAACTGGGCCTGTGGTCAAAAGGAGCAATTAGCACTTTGTTAGTATGCAATGATGTACTAATCTACACAGTCCCCAAAAGCAATTGTCTATTTCTTTTGCTCTCATGTACAATTTTTCTACAATACGCACCGTTCTGTCTCCAAAATAATCTATCACAGTACAGTTGCTTTAAATCAGGTTCCCTGTAATTAGAACCTACATATCAATTAGGATTTATTTATTCAAAAAATCTCGTTGTACCATTAATTCGTTCTTCTGTGTTGAGATAGCTGCATAGTTCTCTGAAAGTGTTAAACAACTGTAACTGTTCTTTCAAGGAGTAAAGGAGGGGTCAAATTTAGGTGACAAAATGTTTCCATATGAACCTTGTCTAAAGGTTGCTCCTAGCTGAAAATAGAATATTGAAAGCCATGTTCTCCAGGAAAATAAGCTTGGTGCTAAAAGTGGCTGGATGGTAAAAATCATAGAAGCTACCAATAACGCTGAAAACTGTCAGAAACACTGGACTAAAACCTACTAATCAGTGAGTATTCCACATCCCCCTCTTGTGGCTGATATGTAAAGGATGTGAATCTATCACAGGTAGCAGTTAAATTATCATTTAATATAGAAGGGTTTGTGATAGTCATCAGAGATAGTTCCCAGTGAGGTCTGTAGAAATTACAGAGGAAAACAAGGCAGCATTTGTCAAGCATCTGACAGGGAGTAGTGTTCCTTGATAAAGGCCTAGTTTCAAAGGCTATTTTCCAAAAAATCAGGCTCATTATAAGGTATCTCAGCTGGGGCACACACCAGCTAAAGCACATTAATGGGGTACATGCTAAGTATCCTCTCCTCCCTGAATGAGTAGCCTGGAAGCAAGCTGAAACTATAGTTTTGCATTTACCGAGCAAAACTTCTCTAACCATAATCTTGTGGTTATAGTTCCTGAAAGGAATATGGAAAATGTGGATGTTAGCTCCCTCAGAGGAAAGGTAAGGTATATCATGGAGGTATAGCACCTCCTTAATAGCTGAGTGGTTAGGATGAGTCAAACTTTAATATCCAGCTAGGTGATATGGAAGTCCAATCCTCAAGTTAAAAGAGAAAAGAAAAAAGAAAGCCCTATCAAAGTGACAGTAGTCAGTAACTTCCAGAGAATGGTCCTTCATGGGGACCTCTACATGAAAAGATATCCTGCTTAGTCTCTGCCCCATACCTGTCTCTGGTCTCAAGCAAAACAGCTCTACAGCTCTTCAGACTATGAGAACAAGAGATGTTCTCTGGGCTTTCACGCAAAAAAAAACCCAACCAACCAACCAACCAAAATAAAAAAAAAAAAATGAACAGAACAATGAAGAGAAGGATTATGTACTTGTAGGGACTGATTGAGATATATTCTTTTGTCCTTTCTCCTTTCTTTCCAGTTACATCTGCCATTGGTATGAGTTTGGTTCAAACAGCTTCTGTTTTTCATTTTCTATGTTTTCCCTGCCTTCTCTTTCTTGCTAATGGGAAGAAAGAAAAGGAAAAGGAATACATATATGGAAAAAGGAAATAAAAAGTCTCACTGGAAAAAATAAATAATCCACATTAGGTGATGTTGGAAAAAGAAAATTTCTCTTTTAAGAAATGTCCGGTAATTCCCACCTCCCCTAAAAAAAACACCTTTGAACAATGTAGATTGGCTATTCTTGCTATAAATATTACATGCACTTAATGTGGAATCAGTCAACCATTCCATTGCTTCTGGCAAGAAAAGTTCAGCTCCACAGAGCTGAGCCCATGACATTCCTGACAAACCCATAAATACCTACAAAGCTGCAAAGACCTACCACAGTCACATGTAGAATTGGAGGACAATAGGACAGTAACAGACCTGAAAGAGTGCTTGTTTCTCTAGTTTTGAGGGAAACTGCTGAATACAAAAACAAAGCCTGTAAAAGCTGTATTCTTCTCTAAATTAAGGGACCAAATGTTTGCTTTCTCCATATTTGATATTTTGCTATGAAAAGCAAAAGTAATTTGAAAAAGTGTTAAAATACCATGACACTCATTACTTGCAACACTGCATAAACTAGTATTTGTCTTGGTTAGGAGTCACGGTATCACTCATGGGGATGAAAGAAAGAAATTGTGGTTCACAGGAGACTCCATCTCCTGTGAATTTGGATGAGACTATTTAGATCAGATGTTAATGTATAGTATGCTCCAGTATTGTATAATTTATTAATGGGTCCGCTACACAGCAATGTGGATCTGCTGAGGTAATAACTACTTGTTCTCCTCATTCACTTCCTTGCACAAGCAGGAGTACCTGATTCATTTGCTTTCCTCCATCTGTCTTTTTGTTTTCCCAGTTCATCTCTCCAGGACACCACCTTTTGCAAAGAATGCTTTAAATTTGCTCTGGAAAGAAAATATACTTGCCTGGATATTATCCAATGTGGCTAGGCATAGAGGCTTCAGAGGTTTTTCCCTGGGTTTACATTTAAGCTGCGGAAAGGTTTATGCAGCTGTCTGAAATATTTGTAACACTGCTGAATTAGTTTTCAGATACTTTGTTTAGCTTTCATTGTCAATGAGTTTTGTAACAGAGCAGTGGTAGGTGAGGAGTAGATAATATGTTAACAAGAAGGCTGTTCCTGTCTCTACTTAGTGTCAACACCTGCCATTTGGGATTCTCTCCAAAATTTGTGTTGTTTGTGAGAATACTGAAAAACAATGATGGGAGTTACTGAGAATTCAAGTTTTGCCTGTCTACTCTTGCATTTCTGGACATTGCAAATTAATAAAAGAAATAAGCATACAGAACTGTAAGTTTTCAGATATGTTATCCACGGTACACAGAAATAAGATCCCGCCAAAATGAAGAATTTGAGCAGACTGTTTAATATTTATCCAGGAAAATTTGAACTGATTCTGTTCCAAAAATATTTTTTAAATATGACTTTAGTGAAAATTGTGAATTGCTCATCTGCTTAAAGGTTTTGTTGTTGTTGTTGTTTTGTTGTTGCTGTTTTTTATAATGAAATAACATTTTAATATATGTTGCTATGATGCTCTTATAAACATCGGAAATAATTAACACTGGAAGAGTATTAAAAATTTAAACTGTTCCACCATCTGTGCTGTTTGTTTATTTTTCACATTTCATTCAACTTGGATAGTGAAAATAGATTCTTTTGGTTTTTTTTCTATCACTCTCATACGCTAGCATAATGATTCAGTTTTTCTGTTACAAATACTGTAAGGGTATATTTGTCTCCAAAGTGCCATATCCAAAAAATGCAGTTTTCATACAATTAGAAATATATATACATACACAGAAAACCTAACACAAGTAATTTGATTTGTTAAAATAACTAAATGATTGGTCCATTGTTTCCATTTTTATGTTGATTATTTTTCCCACCATAGCACAGGCATTCCTAGGCTTATACAATTAGTGCATGCCTGTTGTGCTTGACAAATGTCTTTTGTAAAAAGAGGTTGTCAGCTAACCAGGACAAAAGATACCTGAAATGCAATGGTACAGTGCTCTTGTCTTTGGTATTGCACTCTATGTTACTCTTACGCAACGAATGAAAGAATAGCAAGAAAATATTTTTTAAAGCCTGCCTCCATTCAGAATATCTTGCCCACCTGATTCACACAATTTAAAAGTACTAGATTTTTCAGCAATAGAGTCACTGGAAATGGAATCAAGTTTCAAGATCCAGATTTACTCCAGAAATGCCATTTCCAGCTCTGCTATCCTGTTATAATTTAGCTGCGCAGTTGGAATGGCTCAGGGGCACTCTTCTTCCATAAAAAATGATGAAAAATGGGAAACAACTGAATCCTGAGTTGAAGTCCTGCGTTGTAAAGAGACGTCTGTTACAGTCACATCCCAAGGCTATTTAATTCCTCAGAATCTGACAGGAGGAGCAACTCCCATTGAACGACAAATTGCAACTATTTTTGTTCCATGTTTGCAGGTACAAGGGCTAGACATCAGTGTCAGCTCTAGGTTGGAGTCGATTCCGTGCACTCCTCATAAAATATTTTCTGAAATCCCCCCATTTATTGATTCCAAGCCTGGATTCAATGGCAAAGATATAAGCCTGAGACCTTTGTGTTTTCTTAAAGCAAAACAAAATAAAAACAATTCCACATAATGCAGAACTTCATTTGATATTGTTAGCTTGCTTTACTTACCCCTTGGTTACACTTCTGGTTTCCAGAAACCATTCCACTGTAACCCATTCATCAGCTGCTCTGAGCTTTAGGTAAACTTTTTAAGTCTATAGAGGAGGTAGGTAAAAAGAGAAAAGTTAAAGTTAAAATCTCTTCAAAATCAATCATGTTTTTCTTGGCAATTTGCTCTCTATAAACCATATATTGGTTTATAGAAAAATAAAAAAAAAAAAGCAACCCTACCCTAACCAAGCCCTCACCCTCACCTTCACCTCTCTCCTCAATACCACCACAGTAAATCAGGATAAAAAGAGATTTAAGGAAAACAAAACAAAACAACACAAAAGCAAACATATACACACAAAGTTAAAAAAAAAAAAAATGGTTTAGAAGGAACATTTTAAAACCTTTGCAAATGACAGCCTCATGAATGTGATACAGAAATGAAGACCAGGTATATACAAATTGGATTTGTCCAACTAATGAACTTTACCAGACAGATTTGGTTTATCCTTTCATTTGCCCTTGAATTTTGACAAGAATTCCCCTGCATGTGAATTGCCTGGGATCTGACACAATATTCATGATAGTCAGCTTCACTAATAGTTCTCCACTCTTGTTTTTAAATAAATAATTAAAAAAAATCACAGTTTTTGGAAACATAATTTCCTTATTCATTTTCTCAGAGGGGATTAAAATGTTAAGTCCTTTATTCCTTACCTTTGATGAGTCTGGAACGGATTGTGAATGTGATACTGCAAATTGGCAGAAAGATCTGATTTTGTCTGAATTTTTACATCAGCCTCTCTCAAAGAGCTTAATCAAACCTGTCACTCTTATGAAGACTGACGTGGCCAACAAGTGTGCTGCTGAACTGCAACCTGCCATACTTAGCAACTCCTGCCATAAACACATTTGAAAATCTGGGTTTTCTATTGATCCCAACTTGGTTTTGCTATACAGTGACTTCTGTAGCTGGACCACATCAATATTTCTGTCAGAAAGTTTACACTGCATGTGTTGATCATGTTCAATTTACAAAATGCTAAAGTGACAATAATTGGGTTCTTTGAAAGTTTACCATTGAACAGTGAGAAACAACGTATGTGCTGATGTCAAGGAAGACTCTGGAAGTGCTGAGATACCAGCAAGTGCAGAAGTAATTTACCTTTCCTTCCTCAAGCCCTTGGGAAGGGCTTTTTTATTCTTAGCTGAAAAGAGTCTTAGGCTCAAAAATAAAGGGCATACTTTTTTAGAAACTGATATTCAGAATGGAGCCATCCCTTAACACTGTGCAAATTTATACTATAAAATTAGTGTTTTAAATTTTCGTCCTCTCCGTAGGGGTGTCTTGCAAACACATAGTCAGTCCCGTTCTCTCTCTCCTCTCTGTGAATGTTGCACTTTTCCTGCTGCATTCAGCAGTGCAGCTTTCACTCAGAACACAGCTGGTCATTTTGGGGTTCTGCAAAGGATCACCTGCTTGAATCCTCCATGCAGAACTAAGGGTTAGATCTTAAAACAATATATGAGAATTCAGGAAGCAGGTGCTACTGAGGTTTGGGGGGCTTGAATGGCTAATTTGCTTCACCCCCACTGCAAACCCAGGATTGGAATTTGGGAATTTTTCCTTGGTAAACACCCAGTTTTGCCTGAATAGGGATGTCAGGACTGGATCCTTAGAATACCATCCACCAAATCTGGATGGCATCAGTCTTGTTCCAAGGGCTTGTTTGCTACAGTGCATTTCCCTAATGTAGGTAAACAAGAACAAAAGAGTCTGTGCAAAGTGAACAGAATAAACGTGTTCAAAAAGAACAGTGACTCAGCGAGTATCTGTGGGTAGGAGAGCTTTACTAATATTAAAAATTAAATGTTTTCAAATCAATCCAGTCGAGTGTCTATAAAATGAAAAGAGAGAGAGAGAGAGAGAAAGCTCTTTTTTTTTCCTCAGCTGTGGTGGTGCAGCACCTGCCATTAGCTGTGGTGGTTCCTATTTTCATATTGTCTGACAGTAGCAGTTGGACTGAGCCAGAGCCAGTGAGGCCGAGAGGCAGACTCCCTGCTTCCACAAAGCTGAATTTAATAAGATGAGAACAGTATGCCAAGATGGTGAACTCCCTCCCTAGCACTTATCATGACACTAGTCACTCAGCAGGGCCCTTATTGCAGCAGTAATCTGGGTGAGCCTGGCAGAGCGTCCTGCTTACAAGTTCAATATAATAGAACAGCAGGGCACTGGAGGCCTGGCAGAAAAGCTTAGCAAAGTTAAAGCCTATTACGCTATGCTTGAAAAAAATGGCTCTCAAAATATTATATGCCGAGCAAAAACCTGGGCATGCCAAGTGCAGTGACATACTAAGCTTCTTCCATAATGGTGCATTCATTAGTCTATAGACACAAGCAACATGGATTTAAAAGTCCATAACTTGAATGGAAATGGATATGCAAATTCATCCTTTCCTTCTGCTCGGCTTGAACTTAATAGGCAACACTACAGCACAATATATAGATAGTGGAAAAAAAAACTTGGACCTGCTCTGGGCTGTATTAAGTTGTTGAAGTTAAAAAATCCCTGTTCTGCATTTTATTTCTCTTATGTCTTCATAAATAACAAAAATCATTTCAAAGAAATAACCCATCTCACTGGTATAAGTGTGAACACAAAATCTCAGCCTTCACAAGGCCTGTGGCAGTGAAGCTGTATCAGATACACCCTTAATATAGTGACATATGAAACAGTCCCATTAATATTAAATTAAAGCAGAATAAAGATTCAGGTGTGTAGTGCCCACAATAATATCTTAAGTCAGATCATATTTAATTACTACTTAATTAATATTTATTTGATTGAACATCTTAAAATCTATTTTACTCCTGTCCCTATTTTTAGCTTCAGTGGTGTCTGTTACAGTATGAATATGAAATCCATCAAGAATGTGCTGATTCAACCTTGAAACATGAGCCTTAGTTTGAGTGGCATTTTGGAAAGAGATTTTTACTTGTTAGGAATTGCCAGAAAAGTCTACCCATCTGGTCAAAAGACCGTGATGATAAACTCCCTTGAAATGAATTCCAAAATGGTACAACAGCTAACAAGAGATGGAAAAAGAAGAGGCAAGTATATACTCCTCTGCATATACTGCACTTGAGAAAACAGATGTGTCTCCTCAACACTTTGCAAAGTCAAGCAGGGTTTCAGTTGCCTAAACACAAGCCTTTAAAGCCATTTGAGGTGCCTTTGGGTTTTCTATGTGAGGTCCATCCATTATTCCAGAAGAGCTAGAGTCTCCTGTGGTTTCTGCACCATACATACATACATATATATATGTCCTATATGTAACAGAATTACATAACTATTATTGTGGAGGAACCTTAAGAGATCTCTACTACAACACTCTGTGTGAAGGAAGGCTAACACTGAATTCAGATAAGGTTACTCCAGTCTTTGTTTAGCTGAGTCTTGAAAACCTTCAAGGATGGAGATTCCATGGTTTATTTGGGCCCTTGTTCTAATGCTTAACTATGCCCATAATGGATTTTTTAAAAATTTCATCTGTAACCTACAGCATTTCTATTTACAGCTCTTGTTTTCCCACTGTGCTCCTCAATAAAGAAATTGGCTCTGTCTTTGTGGTTTACTTCTCTTAAGTATCCGAAAGCTGCTGCTATGTCCCCCATACCTTCTCTAAAATATCCTGTTCTCTAAAGATGCCCTGTTCTCTCAGGGTCTCCTGACAGGCCATGTACTCCAGCCTCTTGATCATCTTGGTGGTCCTCTGCTAGACCTGCTCAAGTTTATCAATATCTTTCTTGTAACGGGGGGCCTAAAACTAAAGGCAGAATTCCAGATGGATTCTGACAAGCAGCAATCAGAGAGGAATAATAGCTGTCCTTGACCTACTGGCTATTCTTCTGATTATACATCCCAATATGCACAGGGCACGCTACTGACTTGTGCTTAGTCTACTTCCCACTAGGATCCCCAGGTCCTTTTCAGCAGAATCTAACAATGCTAGGTTACTAATCCATAAGAACCAGGCTTTGGATCTGGTGAGTCTCTTGAGTTGCTTAAAGAAGACTTCATCCATTTCCTAATACTGACCAGAGGCCTCTCCCCTGATAATGACCTGTAAGCCTTCAGTCAGGCTGTCTTCTGTTCCCTAAATGAGTTCCATAAATCCATGTTGCTCCCTCACATAGATAGCACCCCCTCTTCCTTGTCTGTTCTTTCCTAAAGCACACAGAGTTCCAGCCACATGAACTATCTATCCCAACATATCTCAGCTATTCTAAGGATGTCTTAGTTCTACACCAGCACACGGAGCGCTAGTTCCTCCTGTTTGCTTCCCAGCCTGCGTGCATTTGTGCACAAGCACTTCAGGCGAATCTTTTAACCCGTCTTCTCTGTCCTGAGGGCTCTCTTGTTCCCATCACCCTGTCCCATATATTTACTGGCCCGACTTCTGTTCCCTTACTTATCTGCAGCCTGTCATCACTATACCCTGACATACCTGTTTTAAAGCCTGTTGGCAAAGATCATATGTGTGGATGTCTTGGATACTCTAGGGCAGCTCAAATGGAAAGTACTTGCATTTAGACAGCTGAATCCTGCCCTAGTGTCTGAGTCCAAGACTTACAACTGCTTCTGTCTGGTCATGTCTATTTCTCATCTATCCTTCCAGTCTGCAGCTTTTACTGATCATGCAAACAGAGGAATCAAATGGGTTTTACTTCATAGTCTCTCTGCAGTGCCTTCTTTATTTTGCCATGTTTGTAATATGTGATAGTCTCCTAAATGAGGAACTGTCATTAGTATCAGCAGACTTGGTGATTTCTCCCTGGGAGTCCTTTTGATTTTGTAATGTCTTCTGTGATGTAAGACTACCTTCTTTCTTTCTCTCTCTTTTTTTTTCCCTTCCTTCCTTCCTTCCTTCCTTCCTTTCTTTCTTTCTTTCTTTCTTTCTTTCTTTCTTTCTTTCTTTCTTCCTTCCTTCCTTCCTTCCTTCCTTCCTTCCTTCCTTCCTTCTTTGGATATCCATACTCATAAATTACAGGAAACTTATTTGTGAAGGCATTGAAGTTGGGATTTATAGTGTGTTTTTTTTTCCACTGACACTGAACATTTCTGTTGCTCACAATGAACTTAAAGTACTGTGTTCCTTTGCATGTGTAAAATGCATGAGGTGCTTTTTTGACTGATAATGCACACCAGCAGAAAAAAAAAATCCTGGTTAGGATTGGATGACTTCATGCCAATGAGCATAAGAGCCTAAGAGAACAGCACTGTCTTGGAATATGTTTCAGTGCCCATAGGGCATAATGTACAACTACCTGAGCACGTAAGCCTTTACTTTCAAGAGAATCTCAGACAGTGAAAAGGAATGGTAAGAAGCCCTTGCTGTTCTCTGTGGTAAAGCCTTGGTGTTAGAAAACAAGCATACCACTGATGTTCTCCTGCACATATCAAAATCCCCAAGCAAGATGAATAGAAACATGGAGCACTGATGAATTGTGCCAAAGAAGCTGCTGTTTGAAGTCTCATTTTGGGTGATTGGATTTAGTTTTATAACCTAGTGATGAAATATTCTCAGGCAAATGGTTTGTTCAGGACAGAGCAATAAGGCTATTAGCAGATTTCAGATGTCATCTTGTCAATTAATAGGTGGTATTCAACCATTTCAGCGTCATACTGAAGGATAGATGGAGTGGTAGTATCTTCAAATTATCTGGTTGCTAAAGCCAAAATTAGCAACAGTAAACTTTTAAAAATAAACTTTTAATGTTGTGAGACATCAGGACTACTGCAGAAATCATTAGCAATGTGATTTCATGAAAAATGAAATTCCTTTGGATATTCTAACTGATGGGACCAGCATATTTCACCACAGAGAAGGGAATGAGTGAAAGAAACCCTATAACAGAAAACACAATGTAGGCAGTGTTATATAAAGCTGAGTGTGCCACTTGGCTTGTGCTACAGCAACTGTTACTCAAAAACATATGGGAGTTTCTGAAGGCAACTTTTATTCTGAACTTCCTTATCTGACTTAGCAAAGTAAGTATATAGTCAATGGTATGTATACTCTTGATGAAATTACAACAAAAAGGTATTCCTGAAAGCAAAATCTTCATGTGTCTTAGTAATCTTCTAACTTAGATACTTAAGACAAATCAAATAAATATTTTATTTTATGGGACCAGATGTCTAACACCTCACAGTCTAAAATGCCAGCTGCCAGTTTTTTTGTTGGTGTTTGACTTTAAGTTACTGCACACACTGGGAGGTAAATAAATAAATAAATAAACTAATTAAAAAAAAAAAAAAAGTCTAATTTCTGTTAGATATGTTATTTCACAATTTGAATTTCAGTTAAGTTCTCACTGAGTGGAGAAACAACCTTAGGCAAATCTTTGCTCTTTTCTCTTAGGAGGTATTTTCATACATGTACTAATCTCAGCATTTTGATGTGATAGATAGACAGATATGCTCAGAAGATCCTGTTCTCCTTGAATTCCAAAGGTCAACATGAGATTAGTAGCCAATTGTGATTGACCTTTGGTGATGGCTTCTGTTATCTATTCCACCAATTATTCCAGTTATGTGTTCAATACATGGTAAGTGAGCTTTTATATTCCATCTGGTACACCTGAAGATGTAATAGGACAGGATTCATTACTACTGATTTGTACTGCAACAGTCCAAAAGTACAATGGTATAGCCTATGCCACCATCATGCTTGAATAAATCTCAAAATATTTTTCTTTTCCAAGAGAAAATACATATATATTGTTTGAACAAACTTTTGAAGTATTATGCATTGGACAGACTAGATGTAGTGCCTACTAAGACAGTAACTCTCACTGACTCCAAAACTTTTTTTAGCAGAATGTGGCATTAGAAGCTAAAGGTAACATCAATACCTGTAAACAGAGCTACTTGGGATATGCAGGACTGATTTGTTGTCATTTAACAAAGTACTGAAGTGCTTTTTGCATAGCATATGTGAAAATCAGCTTCTTGCTATATTGTATGATTGAAAGCTATTCCAAAATTTTTTTATATATTTTATAGTCTGATAATAAGAACTACAGAATGGCTTGCATAAACAGAAGAATATTTGCTAGAATAACAGTATATATAATATAATTCTAATCAGCTGACTGTAATGAAAAAAAAAACAGACTCTCTTAATCAGGAATGAATGGATGTGCTGAAATGTTCTATTGGGTAAACAATGTGAGGAAGAAAATCGGTTGTTTAACTTGAGTGTCAATTTCAGATAACAAAACATAGGGTGGTTATAAGGTTTTTTGTTTTTTTTTTATTTTTTTTTTTTTTTTTTTTACAATCTTTTTCTATGATCATCACATATTTAAATTCATTTTAAAACATTACATCAATTTAGAAACATGACATTTCAAATTTGGAAAATGAACTATTTCAGTTTTAAAAATTTATAAAGGAGATTAATGGGACTTTTTTCAGGACAAAGAGGTCCTCATTTAATTTTGGCTGAGAGTGGTTGTGAATCTTTAATTGAGGCCTTGTAGGACAAAGCTAAACTGTAAAAGACCTGCACCTCAGAAAGTTATATATTTAAAATAATGTTATGTTCAGTTGCTATTTTATTTCTATTCAAGACTGAAAGCTAAGTCATCAATGTTAAGTTTGCTTTTGCTCACTATTTTGCTCACGATAGGAAACAGCCAATAACTCAGTTTTGTGACTTAGGAAGATTAAAATAACCAACTATCAGTCTTACATTGTTAGATTCCTGAAAATGAAGTAGTATTAAAAATAAATAAATAAATTCCTGTGTTTCCTGCTCTAATTGGGCCTTCAGAAACAAGACAAGTGATAAATGTCCAAACATACATATTCTGCTCTTTGGGGGTAGACAGATAGATCTGTATAGACTCAGTATAGTTAGTATAAATTACAGCTGATCTGACCTGCAGTCACTTCCATGCCTGTCTGTGCTTTGTGGTACTGATAAAAAGCTGCACAACTGTTGTAAGCCCTTGACCTTTCACTTGTCTGAAGTGGTAAGTGTGAAATTTGCGACCAGCTATACTTTGGTGAAATTTCAGAGCACATCAAGATCATGGCAGCAGACGGATGAATTGAAATGGATGGCGTAAGAGCCAACACTGCAGATCAGAATTCTGATCTTTGAAGATCCTTAGAGAGGGTTTTTCTTTATTTTATACAGAATTGACCTTGTTTAATGCTTGCTAGTATAATAAAATTCTACTCTTTTAGATGATTCCACTTCCAGATGTTGCTATTTTACTCTAAAAGAAGAACTGAACAAAAAGGCATGTTCATCAAATAAGAAAAAATGTACCAATTTATCCTCTATACAACTTCCATTGTGGTCAGGAAGTTAAAATAGGTATGAACTTGTGAATGAGATCTCAGACCTGCCTTATCATCATGAACTTGCTCAGGGGTCTCAGCACCTGACCTGGCCATTGTCTCTGGATCTGCCTGGCTCCATTGGTGCAGGCAGAGGGATAGGGCCTGGCTGGAGTGGCTCCTGCTTTGCAGGCCTGCAGTGGCCTGGCCATTACTGTATCCTGACAGTTGGAACTCAGTATTATTAAAAGAACATTTAGTTAATGAGAAAATGTAATTTCTGATTCAGTAGACTAATTGTAGGATTTAATAAATTCTAAGGGGAAAGTAAAGTAGCCAAACTAGTATTGAAAAAGCTTAACTGAAGAGTTCTGCTGTTTACCTACTTTGTATTTGGAAACTGAAATTGGCAATGAGGTAATCTGGGAGTTCACCATGTATTTTATGCTGTACCATGAGTGCATTCTGATGTACATTAAACCTTCAAAATTCAGTACTTGTATCCTTGCAAAAGATAGTAGAGCTGCACTGCTTAAATCTTTTCATATCCTAACTGTGGATAGAATATGTTGGCCTCCTAATAAACAGAAGTGGAATTATAACCAAGTTATATCTTTGTTTAGCAGTCTTTTGATTCAAATATGATAATTAGTACATTACAGACTACTTCTAAAAGTCCCGCTAATATGATATCTGATAGATAATCTGATTTCCTCTAGGAAATCAGAAGGCAAACTGATCCATAACATCCTTACTGAAATTAGCTGCTGTGCCCATAAATAAAAATCAAGTATGACTCAAAAACTTAGGAATCCATATTAAGCTGTCACTGTATTGTCCTAATATTAGGATTTAAAGTTTTTTAAACTTCTAAATATCTATGTTTGATTCCAATATGAAAACTGGAGAGATTGTCAGTCAACTGAGAATGCATGAAATGTAGAGATCAAAATGAACTAAATAGGCAACTAACAGCCAAATAGAACTGTGAATGCGAACGCTTGTGAGAACATCAGACTCAAGCAGCTGCTTGGACTAATACACCCATTTATTCACTTTTCTATATCATATATATATATATAAAAAAATTACATGTGAACTCAATACAATAAGAAAATGCTACTCGAAAAATTCCTTCCAAATCATCTCAGTCCTTTACATATTGGAAAGAGTGATGAGTATGAAAAGCATAGTTTTGACAGCGTGGAAAACAAACAAGGTTAAATGCAAACCCAAATATGATTTAGCAAGGAAGTTTATTACAATTGTAAAAATATGCTTTTAAAGGGAAAAATACTGAATATTTAATACTGCAAACAAGTAGTATGTAGAATTATGCCTGAGGGCTCTTTTGCCATGTTGAATGGATTTAATTTAATTTAGAAGGGCTGAAAAAAATGGTATAAAGTAAGCACTTTTTCAGTATCTTATGAACTTTTTTTATTGTTGTAGAAAGACAGAAAGGAAGCTCTGTAACTAATCTCCTGTGGAACCCCTATTAATAGTTACATTTTGCATTTGTTTAGCCATTATAACTGGATGAAGAAGGATATTAATTGCCCTCTGTTTTTTACCCTAGCATTTGTAATGAGGCAATAATAGCATTTCTCTTCAGTATGTTTTCAAAGTCAAATATTCTGACTTTTCACAAGTTCTAAAATACCTATTATCTCTAAGGTATTAATTAGGTCATTGCTTCATTACATATAACTAGCTATTTGTACAATTATGGATAAGTATCTAAGTCTTGATTCATAAATAAAAAGGATTATATGTATGACAACGAAATGCCATATTATATCCTGCTATTGTGCAGTGTAACCCTTTGGGCATTTTCCTTTAGATTCACAGTCAGGTTCTGTTGTAGAGGTGAACTGCATATATGATTCAAATGGGCTCCAGGCAGATGCTCAGATTTTTCCTGAAAACATATAAAGGCTTCAGGGAAACATCTTCCCTTGGTGATCATAAAAGCACCACTTGCATGTTTCCATATGGAATATCCTTAGAACCTTGTTCACAAGCACAGAGAGAACTGAGAAGCAAAGCTGAGTGTTTCTGGCACCCCAAGGATTTCTGAGATAACAATCATGAGGAGAAGGTTCTTATGTACATAGCAATGTGTTACAAATAATTGAAGATATCTTACCTTTCTTAAATGGTTGGCTGTGCTGTGCTCTGCTCTGGGGTTTTGCTCTCACACATTATAAGGCCAGGTATGAAATTTGGACTTGATTGAGTTTTTAGTAGTTCAGAATTATCTGTAATTACAAGTTATAAAAGTGTTGGACTAAAAGTATTTATTTAAAAACCAACATATTGCATATTTTTTCATAAAGTGGATGGTAGCACTTCTTAATTTCAAATAGTCTGAGATTTTTGATTGCTTTATGAAAGAAGGACTCTATTTGATGAAATTATACTGAAGTGTTAATCTTATCATCACGCCATAACCACTCCTAAATAAAAACGGGTTATGTTTAACTAAATTTTGGTTCAGATTACAGTGTAGCCAGGCTAAGGGTGAAAGTCCTCTTTAAGTCAATGTCTAAATGCATTGGTCAGTTGAGTTGTATTCAAAAACATTTTCCATCTAGATCTAGTGTCAGTGTAACTGGAAGTGAAACTTGTCTTTAGTTGTATTTATGAAGTTCTCTTCTTGTTTTTCTTTTAAACTTTGCAGGTTATTTCCTATCATCTGGTTATATTCAATTATCTTTTTCTGTCCTTCCCTGGTTTTTAGCTCTAGGGTGGTCTGAATTTCAGATTTTGTGATGTGATGTTCTTTTAGTTTCCTTCTGTTTCTTTTATTTCCCTCACTGTTCTTCTCTTCAGAGGCAAAGAATCCATCATACCTTCATATATTCATGTCCAAGATGCTTTACTTTTCAGAAAATTTTAGTTTATGAGGTTTAGTTATTTAGTTTAGTTTTATTTAGTTAGTTAGTTTAGTTTAGTTATTCAGGCCTTCACTGAGTTCATTGTCCCCTATGTGGCAAAGCAATTTCAATGCTTGCAAATACATTCTAGTACCAGTATCAACCATGTGATGCTCAGGGGAACCCTTCTCTTGCAAGATTATTATTAAAAAAAAAAAAAAAAAAAAAAAAAAAAAAAAAGACTTCCTTTGTTACATCTCTTATGAGTGTCATTTAAACAAATCTCTTCTATGACTTCTATTGTATTGCAACAGAAGTTCTGTCTTCTGCTTTTCTCTCACAACCTTCTTTTCTGCAGGTGTGTTACATATTTCAGTCCCTAATATTATTTCCTCTTGTCTACCCATCTGCTTATTTTAGCTGCTTCTTCCTCTCTGCTGGATTCTGTACAAACTTCCCATCCCCCTGTCCACTCCTTTAAACTCTCCCCCATAGCTCTGTCTATCCTCTCAGTTGGTGCATTTGTGACCCTTCTGTTCAGATGGAACCCATCCCACCTATATAGGCTCCATCTGTTCGAAGATGTCCCACAAACCTAAAAGGGGACGGAGGAAGTTCTCCTCTACAGAATTGACGTCACTAGGTGGAATTCTCCTGGGGTTCTGGCCCCGGAGCATCAGTAGCATTTACAAACAATAAAAAGGCTTCTTGCTGAAAGGAATTCCTGTGAATAATCTTGCAGCAATACCTACCTATTTACTTGTATACTTCTCAGGACCTGATCCAAAGCCTAAGTCACTGGGGATTTTCCACTTATCTCAGTGGACTTTGGATCAAACCTTCATTTCACAAATACATGCATTCAAAGGGCAGGTTTAAAAACTAGTAACTTCTGCCAAGAAAAGGGTGTTTAATAACTCCAAAGCAATTTTCTTTACTCAAATATATGGCAAATAAGAAAATAAAATATTACAGAGATACTTCTTTGGGAAACTATTATTAACAATATATACGTATACTGGGACTTAGAGAAATTAAATCTCACAGATATGATGCAACCTTTTGTCAGTGGAGTGATTTTTTTGGTCATTCTCCAAATGTTGCTCAATATCTGCAGTATGTAAAGTACTAAAATCTCCTTGTGATCTGCTTCAAGGGACAAGAAAAGCTGGAAACGGATAAAAGCAAAACACTCCCTAAAATGGAACCTGCTTTCAGCATTGGTAAAACCTCTGGTCTCAGGATTTTTTTTCTTTATAGCCTAAGGAGAAAAGTTGTATTAGTCTATTGCATGAAGCAAATCTTTGTTGTTTAAAATAAATAAGGACTGAAATACGAAATCTACATTTCTATATCTCCCTGAACAACTGTAAAATAGGAAAGAAAGGCTGAAATTAATTCTTGTCAGTTATTACTCTACTCAGTTGCTGAGATGCTCTTTATGATTGCTAAAAGACAAGAAGCAGAACTGCTCTATACTTTATTTTTGAATAAGATTCCTTGCAATGATGGTCTCTCTCAGCTTTTTGCAAGGTAAAGTAGCTGCAGCTTTGTTTATCTGGCCCCTACACAATATTGTCAGGATGCATTTCCATTTTCCAAGTGACTGCTGCCACTGTGCCACAATCTGTGCTCATTTCTCGAGCAGCTAAACCCTTTGACACTGTGGTTTTTAATTAAAATTACATTAAACTTAATCAGCCAGAAAGAGGCTGCTGTAGAAGGCAGGTTTGATTGCAACCTGCAAAGGGCGCTGGGGCTGCCAACTCGCTAAAGATGTGCCGGCAGATGCCAAGCTGCTTGTGTGAGCCCCATGGTCACAAAAATGCTATGAGAGGTCAGTTCTGTCTTCACTTTTTTCTAGCACTGTCACCAAACTATAATGCGTGATAACTCTTGATAAAGCTCAAGGAAGAGAGATACGTTGCTGATACACCCAACGTACTTTTATTCACTTCTCAAATAATTGAGAGTCATAGAAAAGGTGTACTGAAAAATGCTGTTTGGTGAATCCTGCAAAAGATAGCACTATATGTCTATCAGCATGTTTAAGAATCAAAACATGTGTGGGGGCTTATGAGATTGGGCCTAGTGATTAAATAAACCCTCACATCCTCACGGTTTTCCTCCGAGTTTACTTTTTGTTCTTGTTCGGCTTTGAATGGAGTACTCAGTGAATGAGCAGGCCTAAGAATGTTAGATTGTTAGTACCTCATACAGCTAAGAGTGATTTCACTGCACAAATGAATAGTTTACATCTGAAAATGAAAGTAAAGGTTAAAGCTGAGCCTTACAATAGCATTCATCAACTTGTTAAATATTCTTTGATAACAGCTCAAAGCAACTGTGAAGTTCCTTGAGGATAGTAGGATGTTGGCAACTACCAAACACTTCCACACATCATGGTCATTGAACCAAAATTACATACAGAAAAATTACTATTTATATTATTTTAATAATGAAGAAAATTAAACCATCTGTTTCTGTGATTTCTTCTCTCTATGTCCATTGTTTAGATATGAACAAACTCACAAATGAACTGGAAAGGTACCAGCTTATTCGATCTGCCCCAAATTTGATAGATGTCTGACACTGCAGACGTTTTCTGAAAGCTACTTTCCATTTTTTGAGTTCTGGATTTTAGATTCATGCGCTGTAGGGGTATGGCAGTTACAACAGCCATGTTTCATGTCATGCAATCTTAAGAGATCTCATTGCTTTGAAAGTCCTTTTTCATTCTGTACCACAAGATAGAAAAAAAAAAAAAAAAAATACAGGAGTCTTTTGTCTTCTATGTTATGAAATCCAAGGCTTCTGAAAGCTTCCTGGCAAGACTTCAGTGTTTCTCTCCATTTTGTATTTCCTCATATGGGCTACTCCATCTTTCTACTGAAAAATAGTGATTTCGGAATCAGTTGATTTTGACTGTGAAAATTTCAGTACTTTTTACTTGTTCAAGAAAACACCTAACTGCTGTGATTTGATGATTATACAAGCTGACTAGATTGTAATGCCAGTTTTCTGTAGTATATTCCTGGATATGCATTTTTTAAATACTGGAAAATCAGGAACAAATTGGGCAAAGTAATAAGAGAAATAGAGAATGGATACATGGAAGAGGTAATGAAATCCAAAAAGTTTAGTAGATTTATAATTAGCAAGAGGAGACATCTGACAAGAGAGAGAACAGTATGAAAGGTTTCACAGTGAGTGAAGTAGTAGGATAGAAAAGTTATCTTCTGATTACAGAATCAGACATTAATTACAGTGGAAAATGGCAATTACTTTGTAAAGATCTATTATAAACTTCATCAGAAAATAAGCACATTAACACTCCTAAATTAGGAAAAACACCAATTAAGGCAGTGGAATCAAACCACTCTAAAAGAAACAAGAATATTTTCTTCAACTGTTTGCTCAATGGGAAAAGGAAAAAAAAAAAAGAAAAAAGCACCTCATGCTTGCTATTTATATTTGGTCGAGGAAGCATTAAAATATATCAGAAAAATTAAACTTGCATGACACACAAAAACTTTAAAAAGAAATGATGAAAATAAGAAATAGTTTTTAAAATTTGGACTTATTTTTCTGGATACAGGGATTCAGGAACAAGCAAAGAATTAAGCAATGTCAGTTTTATCCTATTACACATAAGGTGACCATGAGATCTTTTCCTCCCCCTTATTCTTACAATCTCTTCTGTATTTTCAAATCTGTACATTATCTCTACATACAGAGTTCTAAATTTTTTGAGTGCTTGTTTTGTGCCTTGGGTGTATCACTACTATTCCCACAAATCCAGGTTCATTAATCATTTCCTGTGACTGAACTTCAGCCCTAAATGAAGAGGTGAAGTTTGGGAAGCATTACAGAGCAAACTTCCATCCTAAACGATTGGGCTAAATAGTCATTACCAGTAAATAAGAATCAAATATTTCTAAGCCCTACTAAGTAGTGGTTTCTCATTTTATCAACTAGACCTTGCCATGCATCAAGTGTGCCCAGTGAGGAGCAAGATGCATGGCAGGGAACACTGTCATTCTCTATGTGGAGTTTGGCCAGTTCCTTAAAAGGATTACATGGTGTGATCTCCACTGTTAGCAGGAACTGGACCCAGTAGTTAAACATCTCCTTCTAGTACAATGTTCTAAACAAGGAAGGATAAAAGAGCAGAGGAAATACTCTTTCACATTTTAGGTCATCTTTATGTTACTTTCTACGTAAAGAAGTGTATGGTAAAGCTGAGGATTATACCGTTTACTGATCACCCACATAGCTTATTTGGAATATTAAGGTATGTAACTTATACAAAAAAATATATATATATAACAGGTAGTTTCATGTCAAGTAGAACTAGTATCTCCTGTTGTGTCTTTGCATTTTTGCATTGTATTTTTATCAGTAATTAAAGCTTATTCTGTATTAGATCTTTCTAAATAACCCCCCCTCCCCTCCCCCCCCGTACACATTATCTGGGATCTAATCTTAATTGAATTCACAATGCAGTCCTTGTCTTGTAGATCGCTGATAGTCTTTCACGTTCCCCAGATGACTTGTTTCATGCAAGGTGAATTTTATGGTTTGAGACCTCTGTCAGTTTTGGTTGAAGCTGGTCAACAGGTTCAGGGCAGGGAGACAAACACATACACATAGTCCTTGAGAAACTGTGCCTATGTTGTTTCCTCAGAAAATAAGGCTAAAAGAGAGATGTAAAAAACGGATCTGAATGTTAGTTTCTCTGCTTGATGCATAGTAGTGAGTTTGTGCTAATAAATTTCAAAGGAGCAATGGACAAAGAGCTCTATAGTTAGAGCAAGGTACAGTCAGTATGTGCACACAAATTTTGCTGGTACGTGCATGAATGCACACCTCACTAGCCCCAGGAGAAACAAGGGAGTTCAGAATGATATTTACTATATGATGGGATAAAGATGGCATGCACAGGAAAGGGGAATTTGATAGGAGGAATTTCTACCTCTTGTATAATTGGTAAACCTTAGAGGTGTGATTGAATGAAGGCAAGGGTGACGGATACAAAAATGATGGCTTCTTAAACTAATGTGTAGGGAACCCTGCCAGGAATGGTTCATGTCTAGATCTAGTTAACCAATGACCAGGCAGTAGGAGCAAATTAGACTTGAGCCCCTGGGGGTCAAGTGACCATAATCTGATTAAATTTATTATAATGCAGAAACCAAAACCAATTAAAACAAATATAAAAAGTATGACTTCCGACTTGTCTGCTCTGATGCCTCATGAAGAAAGGGACCTTGGTAGTGCGTTACACAGGGGAAGGCAGAACACAGATGGCAAGTAGCTCTGGAGTTCAGAGCATGCAAGAAAAACCTATGATTGGTTCTGTTTAAAAACTGGCGTTTCAAAAGGGGAGTATTTTATTCCTTCTAGAAAATACCCACCCTACCAGTTGCTTCAGTTACATTTAAAGTGATATCTTTAATATGAAATATTGAATTGAAAGACTCATTCAATACGCTTATTAATTATTAGTGCTCTAAAGACATGAGATGTACCTTTTTAAGAGGTTACAATTAACATGGATAATAATATAATGCTTTCATTCTTTTTTATTATTAGAATGTCTCCAAGCCAACCACAGAAATCAACTGCAGGGCTGGAAACCGTGTATCTCATCAATGTATGCTCGTAAGGAGGGATCCTATAAGCAAGACAGGCAGTGAAACACAAGCAGAGCTATTGCCTTGAAGGTGAGACATTGAATTTTTATTTGGTGCCTATACTGCATTTTGTGGGAGATGGACATACATCTACACAATAAATAGTGGTGGCAACAGAGCTGCAGTTGGTGGGCACTCAGTTGTGGATCCCCAGCTGCCATGCTCCTCTGCTCTTTCCAGGTATGCTAAAACTTCTTATCAGTGTGGATATAGGACTACAAGACACCAAAAACAACACAGGCAGGAAACTGGACAGTACAGACCCTCCAGGATCTGGGCAAGACTTCAAATCCAAACTTGTCAGCTGTGCAGAGAGAAGAAAACTTCAGGTTCATGCTGTCTTTTAGTTTGAGTCCAAGCACATATATCAGCCTGCAGTGAACGCAGGTGGCACATAACCGAGGGACCTCTCCTAGAATATCACCTGCCAGATTGCCACTTAGTATGTGTAGAAAGGCTCAGCTCGGGCTGAGGCAGCTCAGGCTGTATGCAGTCATCCAGTGGGGATACTGAAAACAAGGTGGATGCATAGAATCAGGTTGTTCCTGCCTGAGTAATACAGGGCAATGTGATCAACAAAGTGATTGGTGCTTTGAAAGAAGGATTTTTTTCAATGGGAAGTTTAAATACACTATACATCTGTTGATGTGCATTGCCATGTAATGCAGTTACCTAATCACAGCTTGAGTCTCTCCCTCTCTCCTCCAGAGTTTTTGGTGTTCCTCTTTAAAAAGAATGCCATATTCATTATTGTACCAGCCCTTCATGCTCAAAGGCAGCACGTAAAGACTACAATGTCTCATGACCGCAAATCTCAGGAGAATCTTTGCCTTCTAGCTCTGCTCTCAGGCTTTACCCAAAGACCCAGCACATGGCTCTCTGGAATAGTTCAGATGGGGATTGTGAGTTTTGATTAAGCCTGCGTAACACACCTCACATCTGAGGCTAGACAACAAATGATGCAAACCTATGAAAAAACCTTATACTGAAATTACAAAAATTAGATATTTTCTCTTTAAAAAATATCTTGCCTGTTCCAAACATGATGATCTTAAAATTGGTAGTCATCCTTACTACTTATATTTTATTATACTATAAGCTTATATTATTACATTAAAGGTCATTTCTGAACAGTTTAAGATGAGTAAGAAACAACTAGTTTGTAATTTTACATCCATTAATATAACAATGCAATGTGCCTCAAGGCATTTGAAATGTTTTCTGGTAGCCAAGTATATCTTATTTGTAAGATATCTACAAGGAGCAAGAGAATTAGTCATGACACTGTAAAATATAAATACATACCTCTATGTCAGTCAAGACAAAACCTTTGTTAAATTACTACTTTTGTTAAATGACTACAGCTTCCACATGGCTGAGTCTGCCATCAATATATTTTCTGACTGGTACCATATTAGATGAGTAACCCCTGTAACATCAGTGAAATTAGGCAAGAGGTAAAGTCCTGCATAACCTAAGTACAAAGAAAATTCTAGCCTCTGCTAAGATGAGAGGGCAGTACTTGCGTCCCAGAATGGACAATTTTGACACATAGATTGATGTAGATCCTTACATTTTATTTATTTATTTTATTTATTTATTTATTTATTATTTACTTATTTACTAACCAAAGGAAAAACATTGATTAAAAATAAAACATCCTGACAACAGAAATACTCTGCCTGGAAATGAAAGGTACCACAGGAAAACAAACAAACAAACAAACAAACAAATAAAAGATATAGGACTGGAAATTTTTTATGAACGCTAACTTGTTATTCATAAATTTGTCCCCACTTCACCTAACAGCTTTAATGCTTTTCTATAAATTTAGTAATACCTGTGATATGAGAATAAGTGTGGGAAGAAACTAAGCTGTAGATATCTCAGAAAGCATATTCACTGCTAAGGAAACAATCTGGGAAAAGAGAGAAAATCCAATAAAAGAAGTAAAAAAAAAAAAAAAAAAAAAAGTATCTACTCAATTCCAAGGTAAAATCCCTGAGATTTTATTTTTCTTTGCCTTATTATTGTTCTAATTTCTTTCCTGACTGCTCTTTTGTTTTATCGTATTTTTTCCATGTGTGTTTAAGCCACTGTAGCTGTACACTTAAAATTTACTGTTTAACCTTTTCAATGCCCAGAGACATCTTCGCATCCAACAAAGGAACACTGACCTGGACCTACAACTGTACTCTATATGTCACCACTGATTCAAAACCATAAGGGTCTATCACACCAGACATGTCCCCAGCAGCACTGGGTCATCGCACTCAAAGGGTTAACTGATGGCATTTAATATACTTATCTGGGGGTAAAGAGTTTCAAGGCTGGAAAATACATCCCCTCGTATTACCACTTGGTCAATTAGCAACCTTTAGGCCAGAGCTGTGTGTTCATATTCTCTTGTTATCCTGTCAGGACT
Organism: Nettapus auritus; assembly: GCA_011076525.1. Lineage (NCBI taxonomy): Eukaryota > Metazoa > Chordata > Aves > Anseriformes > Anatidae > Nettapus > Nettapus auritus. Next base: position 41,467,822 of record CM021766.1, read on the forward strand.
CCTTACTCATTCACCAGTAATAGAGTCCTGTGACTAAAACCTTTTTTGGCCAGGGTAGCTGAAAGACCAGCTTCTGATTCCTTACAGGAACTCTCCTATAGGCAATAAAACAGCAGTTATATCACAACTGCTCAAATGGCAAATGCGAAGTGACTGCTCGAGTATAAGATTCTGCCTGGAAAAAAGGAGATGGGGGTAGCTCATTTGACAGAGCTGTTCACACTTTTTCTGCACAGCTGAGAGACATTAGCTTGATTTCCCAAGATTGGTGTGTTTTCCAGCACGGTGAGTTAGAAAACCTAGCAGCCTGAGAGAAGCTGGGTCCGATCATCCATGTTTCAAAGCTGAGGCACCAAAAGCCACTCTAAAAAACAGACAAACAAACAAACAAAAACTCATAGAATATTTTTGCAAGGTTAATAGTTCCATAAAAGTAAACAGAAAGAGAAAAAAGACCTTAGTCTCTTATCCACCTTTTCCCACAATGGTACACTATCTAGTTCAAAATTCCACACTTACTTTTACAATTATTTAGGCAAAATTCACCTCTTTTTGTCAAAAAAAGAACAAATTGTCTATATTCACACAACATGGAGATGACTCACAAAAACAATTGAGTTAATTGGTTTTGGGAATTAAGGGAAAGCAGAACATAATCTTTTTTAGCTTTGATTATGTCTGAAGTTAAACACCTCTTTTTTGTATTGAGCTGCTAGCTCTGGCAGACTCATAATCAACACTGCTGGTTACCCAGAAGCTTCCATTTCCCTTGCCCACAGAAAGCATTACTCCTAAAATATCAAATCATTTTTGGATGTCTAAACATGAATTAAGATTTTTATATTGGGTAGCAATCTTTTTTAACTTCCATAAGAAATATCATTTACCAATCTCCATTCTGTCACAGTCACTGATAATCAACACTCACAGAAAAGGATACACAGATTTTTTTTTTTTTTTTTAAGTGCTATCAGAAGTATTTCAAGGTGTGTGTTATATTACAGTGCACTTATTTACTGTATTATAGTTACAGTAGTTCAACTTGCTTCAGAGAAAGTACAAAACAGCAGAGGCTATTTCTCCAGAAAAGATAGAAATATGTTTTGATAGTTTGATTTTGGGATGTGAAAACTTGTGTGATGATTTTTACTCAATATCTCTGGTAAACTTCCTCTTTTAACTCCTAGTATGTACACTGAAGGTCAAAATTCATTAATAGTTTAATTTTTTTTTCAAGCTTCTATTTCTTGAAGCTACTCATACAGTAACAGTCCAATATGTAGTAAAAGGTAATGGGACTGAAGTTGAACAGCCTCCTAGATGTATTTTGAGTTGTTGGCTATGTATTTGATTGTGGATGCTCACTTTTAATTCTGTGTAGATGCTCACTTTTAATTCTGTGTAGACAGTTAGATTCAGTTTGTGTTATGAAATGCCACTTGTCTGGATTTGGAGGTTGAAAGGTTATGGTTTTTATTTTGTTCTTTCCTTTAGAGACATTTTTACTATGGCTTGCTGTAAAAATATGGATATGTCAGAGGCCTGAGAATCTTTTGAAACTATGTTGGAGCCTAGTTAGGATTCATTTGTTTAAAACTCTGATTTATTAAGAGAATTTCATGAGCTTAAATCTAAGCTGAAATAAATGATATTGCAAAACAGATTTCATCATTAGAGCTGTGGATACTGATATAGAAACAAGATAAATATTTTCTTTTTATCTACACTGAGTAGCTTTGATATCTATATATTCCAATAACTGGAAAAAAAAAATCAGAAATATTATGTTTTCTTGATTTTATTGGTTATATGGGAACTTGTAATCTCTTACTTTGCAAAGGTGAAGGAAAGGAGAAACAAAAATGAAAGGAAATAGAATTAGGGGCAGTTTTTCCCCCATTAGCACTACCTTCTAGTTGCAGACATTGAATGGAGCTCCTTCCAATTTTATGTTTCTTTAACTACCATTAGTACTAGCTCATTTTCTAATCTCAAAACTTTATAATATAAAGCTGTATTTGTTTTAAACCATTTGGCTTACTTCTCGGTTATAATGATTCTTTCATATTGTTACGGGAGGACAAATGACAAACCAGAAATTTTATAAGAAAAAATACCAAATTAATGCAAGACAGAGGTAGATCACAGCCAAACTAGCAGTTAGATTTATACATCAGCATACTAAATAAAATTAAAGAGATGTTGCTGGAATCATCTCCCTCTTTGGTATAAAATAAGAGACCAAAGTGCTCAACAGAAAAGTTTTTCCTAACAGAAAGTTTGGGATAGCTAAGGAGGAAAAAAATAGACACCTAAGTTTTCAGAAAGGCATTTTCCTTTTTTTTTTTTTTTTTCTGTTAATGCATGATACATGTGACCCCAAATCCTCAGTATACTTGTACAGTGATTCACTGCTTCCACCAGAATGTCAAACGGGTTCATTTCAATGTACAATGTCTCACTGTTTTATTCAACTTTGTTTCAATCCACATTAAATACAGTCAGTAATAATTGATCCCTGATTATTTTAATTTGGACTTGGAAAAACCTGACAGTTTACATCAATTAAAATCCAATACCCATTGTGTTCTATGCTGCTTTACAAGTAATACGTATTTTTAAGGCAGACCCACCACAGAAGGCACTGTCCAACAAGAGGTTTCCACATAAGTCCTCCATGCCTTTCAAGAAGAAAAAAGAAGCTGATTAGACGTAAAAACTGAACATTTTACTGAAGTGTTTTATAACGTATATGCAAGACGTGCAACAAAAACCTGTGAAGAATCAGTATGAGACCCATACTTTGATACATTTCAGGTGCTTGTTGAAAACCAGGGTTTATTATGGTAAGAAATTCTGTGGTGAACACCAAGATGAAAATCAGAATAACAACAGTGATCACAGCTGGAAGTAAGTTTGAAAAAGAAACAACAATGAAAAATCCACTCTCTAAATCGATACAACTGATAATGTAGGCCTATACTTTTTTCATATTGGCTGAAAGCTTGGAGTATGCTGACCTAGGTCTGAACCCGCTGCCATGCCATCTATATGTATCACGTGCTCTTAAAACTAATTGGTTGATGGACTTGCGCATGGAGGCGTGAAAAACTTTGTAATGCTCAGTCACAGCAGGATAAGACCAGGAGAAGACATTAACAGGGGCTGAAGAGGAAGATGACATGGAAACAAGAAAGAAGTAATGCATGTCCTTGTAGACATAAAGGACTGGGAAGATTAAGTAAGCAAGAACCATTTTTCCCTTTTTGCTGTCAAGAAACAACCCTCACAGATATTTTCCTAGCTTTTGTCAAAACACAGCTCCATTTTTTATTATGTGCAATAAAAAACACAGTAACAAGTTCTATATGGCACAGAAGAATGCAATATAAATGCCTAGAGTGCAGTCACTTTTCTTTCAACATTTTATTCAATTTTTCTTTTGCTTCATACTGACTAAAGATGGATGAGTGATTTTTTCATGATATTTTAAAGAAATCCACATGGTTTTCACTTTTAACAGTGATAACTTCACTAAATTCCATTTGCTGTCAGTTAATGTCATCATGTGACTAAATTATCACTAAACACTTTTTTTTTTGTTAAGATTTTAGAGTTTCTGCACAGTTGCCTGCTCTTACCATAACTTCCTCCATTACTACAATTTCTCTTGTTCTTTTGGGGTATTCAGTTAACAAAGCAGAATTCTCCTGTAGTTAATCCATTTTAAAGAGTGAAACATTTCATAAACATTTACTGTATAAAAGAAACCACTGTCTGTAGAATAAAACAGTTGAAGACTTGTATTATACAAGTGGCAAACTTGGTATGTAGTTCAGCAAGCTACCACTAACTTTTTTCGTATCCTCTCTTTGAAGAGTATCTTCAATTGGCTAAGTGACTTCTCCATCCTACTAAACCATTACCTGTTCTCCAAAATTACATTTGTCATGTGGTTGTCAGACTGCTATTGCAATATTATAAAATATACATGGGAGAACCAACACAAAACACTGCAGTGTATCTTCTCAGCAACTGTTTATCGAGTGCATCAACCTATCCTCCACCACCCCTTGTTCTGGTTTGCCCCTGAATACCAAAAGTTCGGGTATTCAGTTGCTGACACAAATATCAATCTGAAAGGCAGCTTAACGCACACCGACGACAATGATGTTTGACAACAATTTTCTGTTTGGCTCAGTGGAGCTTTCAACAATCAGGAAAGTCCTGTCTGCAAGCAAGATGCAGATTTTGGAGTGCTTGCTCATTTATTCACTTCTTGAGGAACTAAAGATCATCAGAAACCTCGTGCCTGCCTATTCAAGTTAGAGTATACACTTCTGAGTTTCTTCCTCTAATACAACCCTTTTAAAATTAACATTTTATTTTTTTTACTTTGCTGAACACACTGATGCCTCTCTGGAATCCAAGAACAAATACAACAGACATCAGTCATCTGCACGCTGCTTAACACACTGATGGAAGGCGCATGGACACAATGGCAAAAGCTTTGAAGAAGAGAACAGAATACATCAGTATGAATATAATTGACTGTAAGTGCATTCACATTGTAGAAGGTAAGGACAGAGAAACCTCTGTAAGGGTTGTTTGAGTGTAAAGTACAATCAGTCCCTGAAATTAAAAGCACTCATAGTTCCTGTAAAGCATGTGATCTCAGTACTGGATCATTATAAACAGTACAATACATGCTACTTTTGGAAGACAGATGTGAAGTACTTTGGAAACTGTAAAATTAATTAAAATCTGCCACAAACACAGGATTTTTTTTATTTTATTTTATTTTTTTTTTCATTTACATTTAAAAACATATGAGACCTATGAGCTGGAAAATTCTACAAAGTCTAAAAAAAAGACAGTAAGGATGAAATTTAGTGGTGTTTCCCTACAAATTTCAAAGCCCCTTTTAGGAATAGAGAATATTTCTATATTTCTCTATAGAGAAGGTTTGCACATCCTTAAGATGGGTCATCTTGCACAGTGCAGCTGTGAGTCCTAAGACTTTGAGGAATTCCCATCTAATTCTGATAAGAGACAATGGAAATCACAGCAACATAAAAAGAGTGAAACATTAAGTCCTTAAAATAGCAGAAGTGCTAGAAGGAAGTCTTCTTCAGATATTATTGTTAAAGTGGCTTTTTTAATACTTGCAAAGCTCACACTTCAGGAGGGAGACAGGCACCCAAGTGGGTAGGGTAGGAGGCATGTTAAAGGCTTCCCACTGACTCAACCGCTTCCAGTTTGCAGGGTGGTTTTTTTAACACCACAGTTCTGCTGGCAGCCATTTCAACAGCTTGTCTTTGGCTGTAAGAGAGACAGCTTCGCTTTCCATGGGATCAAAAGATATAAAAAGAACAACCACTATACTGTAAAAATACAGCTAATAATTGACTGCCAAAAAGTTTGAGACCCTTCCTCTAAGTGAAGGAAGGAATTCTTTCTGAATTTTGCAGCTTAGTGAAATATTCTAGAGAAAAATATTCTTCTAAATGAGGGGAAAAACAAAGAAGATATTCACATGCAGCATATAAATCCTAAATAAGTTTTTTTTTTTTCCTTATTTTGTTGAATAAGAAGGAGTTTCTATACTTTTTAGCTTTTGAAATGCATTTCAGTAGCTCTGTCATTATTAGCTGCAGAGTAGGTTAAGAGAAGATATTTTATTTATAGTTTCTCTTTGCAGTGATGCTACAAGACAAGAATTCAACTTCTTTTCATCCAACCACTTCAGTATTGCTATTTTTAAAGAAATGTGGTACTGTTACCTAAAACCAGCATGCAAAAAAATCATTTTACAATATCAACCATTGCTTTCAAATCTAGAAAATGTATCTAGGCTACCAATATCTGTCTAATTTTATATGCTGACACATTTTTGTTCTCTGTCTCAGTAATGTCTCATTTCACTAGCTCATTGCCATAGGCTACAAACAACTCTCACTCCCTGAAATGTCATACATAATTAATACACGGTAAATTTTAAAAGAGGAAGTTCTTCAGACCCATTGAACAGGGCATTTCTTTGAGTTTCTGTCCTGTGGTGTTGTGTAATGTAGATGTGAATCATTCTATTTTCAAAGTTGCCGTATTTGGATGGTCGCTGAAAATCTCCTACACCTAGATGAGCATATTTTCAGACCTTTGGTTCTGTGGTTGTATAAATCATATACACAGAAGTTCAGCTACATGTATTAGTGTAATTAACATGGTAATTTACTGATTGGAAGTGCAACTTACATAGTATATAGCTCTCTAAATACCTTTTTAAAAAAATCTATCCTGCATTTTTGTAAATATTTTTAGTGTGTATAGACAAATACAGCACTATATACTGGAAAGATACCTTATAATTATTTAGTGCTATACATAACATCTATGTCTCCTGAAGATTTCAGCCAAATGCCAATCAGAAAACAGTCCCTATTCCCCTTGTTTCTGTTTTACTTGCTAGAAATCCTATCCATTTTATACCTTTGGTCCAGTAGCATTGTGTATACAGGTAGTTTGTTTTCACAAATGATGTTTACTAACACGATTATTTGCAGAGTTAGCAGCATAGACAGTTAAAAAAAGTAAAGCAGTCCTAGCTCTGAATACCTCTTCCCATCCAACTTTTTCTTCAGAAGCAAAGACTCAACCACAATGACAATTAAGCCTTGTGGTACTGGTAGGAAGAGAGCTGCATAGTCTTCCTCTTTGGTTGGCTTTGCCACCCCAGGTTTTAGCTTCAATTTTGTTCCTTTATTTTTGTTTTCCTATTTCTGTTTTATTCTTCAGTCTGAATGCTGGTAAAGCAGCACTTATTGCTGTCCTTCAGCACCAACTAAAATGTGAATCTTAGGTCTAAAAATTCTGCTAAGGTTATTAAACCTGCAGGTGTCTTACAAGATACACACTAATGATATTATATGTGCTATAAAATTTGGATCATTTTAGCTGACTCATCTTTCAATGTAATTTTATAAATGTAACTCACAATATACCTTGATTTTCTTTATTGCTGGGCACAATGTACCACTGTAAATCTGTTATATCACCAAGAAAATTGTCTAGTGATCTCACTTCTTTCTGGTGCATTTTATGGGTATGTCTATGAGTATGTCTATGGGTATGTCTCTTGGTTGTCAGGATCAAGCTCATAATGCCAAATGCCAAATGGCTAAAGTCATTTGTACCCACACTGTCATCCCACATTCATTCATGGCTGACACTTAAAAGGCTTGTTGGGCCCAGGAGTCATCTCACCTGCTTCTGCACTCAGAAATGAGAGGCCTTTATGGATTAAACATGAAGATGTTCTGGATGTTCATGGAGATAAATGGAGAAATTCTTGTGTAGAGTTGTGATCTCTCAGCACACTGTGAGAATCTCAGCTCCAGATTGACTCACTCGGGACCGAACTGCCCATACAAATGTGCTGCATGACACAGCTTGAAGAAATCTATGACACGAGTAAGAAGCTTCAGGGCCATTTGGCTCCTCCGCCTTGAAGCCAGCATCCCTGGAATTACAGGACCCAGAATTTCTTTGGTCCTTACTCTAATCTTGCCAGGTCTAGGTAAAGTCCCAGCAAGGAGGGCTCTTCCACATTCATCCAGATCTAGATGGACTGCATTAGCAGTGGCTTTTTAAAGCACCTGCATAAACTTGCTTTAGGAGGAAAACCAGTGTGTGCTACTGAGATCACATCATTCTCACACATGCCTAGATATGTGATGACACACATATCAGGACCCTGCAAAAGATAAACACAATGACATAACTAATTAGGATTCAGCAAAGATCTGTTCAGGTGCCTAAACACCTGCTCTTTAGTGTCAGTTTACATGGCCTTTGCCATACAAAAAACTGCAGTGGGTGTCCTGAAAATGTGAGAGAGAAGCTCTGGGTGTCATTGGTAGAACAGTTGCTATTAAATAAGCATGAGCTTGGTGGGAGGCAGAAAGCTGAGGTTCTATATAGAGACATGCTTCTTTAAGAAGTTACATGGAAGGCTAACGAACACTGGTTAATGATAACAAGAAAGGGGGGGAGGAAGCAGTACATACCTGTTGCATGGAATAGAAGGCTAACAAGTGTTCTGCTATCCATTTCAAGCCTGAGCTATCTGATAAGTAGCCAGTTAACACCTGTGCTATGCTTGCACCACATCACGTTCCTCAACAGAGCAAAAAGTTTATGCTAACAGGGGGAGCCCAGTCTCTAGTCACTGAGTAAAAGGCTTAGAATTGCTGAGACCTCTATATACTTCACTGTAAGATTCACTATACTACTTGCTTGCAGAAGCTCTGCATTTGGCAGAAGAAAAAGATTCCATTTTAACAGAAACTAGGAAAGTAGAAGTCCTCTCAGAAGAGTTTGGGAAAGGGTACCTGACCTCCAAATCTGTTGTCACATGCAAGTGCCACTGTGGCATCTGGACACTGTGCTGCCTGCTTAACTCATTCCATCGCACCCAAGATTCAGAAGATGTTCACGTTGACATTCTGAAAACGCCAGGTCATTTCCACAGCTCAGAAAAGTTCACTACCAGACAGGATTCAGAGCAGACTGACTTTATGAATTGTCTGTCCACCAACTGGGGAGGCCACTGCGTAGTAGTCAGAACAAGGGACATCCCTGAGACTTGCACGATAAGCCTGAGAGGGCTGATGACAGAGCAGCATCTTCAAGTTTTAAGTGAACCACAAAAGTATGGGCAACTATCACACATGCTCTGCATTTCCAATCTAAGCTTTCTTGTCTAGGAGCCAGTTGTTCTGCACCAAAGAAAAGGCTGAATGTGAGCCAGCAGCGGGTACTTCTGGGGTTTGCAATCAAATACATGAGCTTGCAATGTGAGCCATCCTGACAGCACAGAGAGCGGCACTAACCATGGTCTAGCTCTTAAGTCTCAGAGAATTTCTGTTCCTTTCCATAACCAGGCTCCCTTAACCATCCATTTACAGTCAAGCACCTAACCAAGCTTCCATCAAGGCCACTTCTGTCACTCCTCCATTCAACTGTGTATCATCATTCTTGTTCCAAACACATTCAAGAAATAGCTAGGCATTCTAGTTTAGACAACAATTTTGGCAGGCATTTTAATACCACACATCCTGCATATTTTTGACAACAAGAACCACAACTGAAAATGCATTTAAATCCATCCAATTTTACTTCAATTAATATATGATTTGTTAAAACCAAGACACAGCCAGTGGTTACCTGGGATGAGGGGCAGGAGCGGAAGGAGCAATCTAAGGCAGCAACAAAGAGTTTAATGGATTTTACCTCTCAGCAAATGTACACTTGAGGAGAATATGTAGATTCAATTAACACAAATGCACAATATTAGATAATATTAGACTCACCACATCTTGTCATTCATTTCCTTATATAAATACTATATTCCCCAGTTGACTGCCTTGTTAAAATACTTCATGTTGAAGCTTAATAATAATTCATAAATCATTTAAAAGGTAGGTACTGCTGTTCTACACTAACTCTGACTGACTTTTAGCTATAGCAGAGGACCAAGGTCTTTATCACAACTTTCAATTTTCTGTGTGCAAGCATTCAGATACAGTGATAGTTGCCACCATGTTCCATGTGTATTATTGCACTTAGCCAAATATTTCTTTAAAGACAACACAATATATCTTCTTATTAGTTTTTCTGGTCTTCACCTTTTCAGTATGAAAGGCTGGGAAAACAAGAATAGCACAAAGCACCAACCAGCAGGAAGTGTTTCTCTTCAGCAAGAAGTCAGATAAGGCAAAGTGCATATTGTGGCAAAATAATGGGTCTCTGGCGCACTAAGAAGCCCATCTCTGTTTTCCAAAAGTCACTTGCCATGGGTAGGATCACACTGTTGTTAAGATTTTCCTAGTTCAACTGTAAACACAAGCAGACATTTTTGCTCATGATAAGTTCAGAGATACGAATAATTCATTTAATATTTGTATGTCATTTACTGAATGAAATTTTTCAGTCTTCCTTTCTCTCATATATCCCCAATGGACCCTTCAGCTTGATAAATAATGATATCCAGTGCATTCACTGTGTAAGTATCTGCCACATATATTTTCCAGTTAAGTGATATATTTTACTGAGTTGAGCCTCTGTCCAGGAAAAAGTAGTCAATTGTGCTTAAACTTGTATTACTGCTGAAATTGCTCCTACGATTTAGAGTCTTTAGAGTCTTAGATGATTTGTCACTACTTTTCCTCAAGTAGAGATTGAAAGACTGTTTTGCCTGAGCATACCAAAAATAAATAAATAAATAAATAAATAAATAAATAAATAAATAAATAAATAAACTGTGCTGGTGAAGGTGAAGAACATTACTCAGAGTGCCAGTGATTTGAAATAGAATGAAAGCAACACAAGACAACACAAGACTGAGACAGGAAAACGTCAGCTGCCCAGAATATCAAGGTAAAAGTTAAGCGTTCTAAAATAGACTCAAGGAAAGATGAAACCTAATGAAGCTGTTCTGGATTCGATACCTGTGTGCACAAAATCACAGCAACAATTCCTAAATAGAATTATTTCAAGAGGCCAAAATTAGACATAACAATCAAACTCACTAAGATTAATAAACAAAGGCATAAGAAATGCAATCCCACCTGCTCCTACTTTCTCTTCTATATAGAAAAACAGAAATAATGATCAAAAATGTCATTTTTTTCCTTTTTTTTGGTGAAATGACAAATGAGCACAGAATGGAAACCCAAGGGAGAAGCACTTTCAAAAAATACAGCTACTGAACTGTAATATTCAAAATATGGACGGCACTGCTTTACTGATGTAGGCAGGCAACTGAGGGCTGGTGAGAGTACAGTCTCTTATGAGAAACTTGGGAAGGGCTTTGCTTAGATAAGTAAAGATGGCAACAGCTATGTCTGGCACTTGTAAGTAAGTAAATGTAAATATGAGGAAGACCTTCACTGCAAAATCAGAGATTAGTAATCCATTATTTGCAATAATTCCATCCAAAGCTTATATAAAGCCAAAATCAAGAGAAATACTATTGCTGAAACAACCAGTGATTTCTGTCTATTTTAAGATAATCAATTGATTATAGCAAGGAGAATAATTTTATTTTTTTTTAAATAATGTATTATTTGATCTTTCTTAACTTGCATTAGAAGCCTTTGGAAAGTAAGTTGAGTATCTTTGCATATAAACAGAATAATTTTGAATATGAGGTAGATAATAGAAGAGCTGTTGCTGCCTCTCCTTTAATGACAGCAGCCATCTAAGCAATAATGCAGTCTCTTTTTATTTATGTGACATGTGTTGTTGTCCTGATTTATACCAGGTACAAATAATTTGCTCACAGTGATGATGGAAGTGAATGAAACGTGGGATGACACAATACATATAAACAAGACAACAGATGCCACAGTGGATAGATCAACATACATACCTGTTTTTTATCAGCAGATGAATTATGGAAAAGAGCATTTGAGAAATGCTCAGGTAATTGACTACATATGCATTTCAGAATGTCTTCATTACACAACTCACAACACTGTTGCCATCCTACAGAAAAGTCACAATACTGATATACTAAAAGAACCTTATTGCCCTTACTGAAGAAAAACAAAATATATTGGCAGAAGGTTAGGAATAAAAAATCCTTGTTTGTTCCATTACCAAAGGGAGAAAAGGTCCAAAATAATAACTGGTCTCAGTCCAGCCTTCTGTATTCCCTTGTGTCAAGAAATATGGCAAGGAGCACAAACACGGCATTTCAAGCAAAAAGTAATTTAGCACAATTAGCACCAAAAAAACAGTTTGGACCCAAACAAATTACAAAAGAAAATGAAATAAGCAACTAAATTACTTAGCTTATTATCAATATGCCTTTTTGTCCATTTCTTTATTCAATTATATTTAAAAGAACAACATTTATAATTCTCCTTTTAAAATTATTCCTCAACATAAATCAGCACCATCCACTTGATCCACATTTTTTCTCTTTTGTCCCAGACAACTTGCATTCATCTAAGACTTCTGCTATGTACAGCACAACATGCATACAGATTGTTGAGGTGGGATTCGATCTCATTACATAAATTCTATAACATCTTGATAAAAAAAAAAAAAAAAAGCAAGAAAGGTTTTATTGTTGTTGTTTCAAGTTACATTTCTTTCCCCATGGAAAAGAGAGATAACTGTTGAGCCTCAGCAGGCCCACTGACTAGCTTTGACCAAACTCACGTAGGTTGCAGTGAGTAAGAGAAAGCTCTGCATATACAGTTTTCAAACGTGTTTAAGACATTACTTCAGTCTATGAAGTTTGCAGCTTGTGGCAACTGTGGTTATCTAGTTAATGAACTCAAACATATGTGAGAAAAATGTGCAAAATGTCAATAAGAGAGCATTTATATGCACTTCCTCTGCCACTGTCAGTAAATATTTTTTTTTAAATGTGATAAAGAAAATCAAGTGTTATCTGCTGGGTTACTTTGTTGTTCAGAGACTGAACTCAATCTTTAATGTGTGAATCAGAAGGATTATAATTTTGCTTTAAAAGCAAGCATGAACAGGATTTAATTACGGAATTACTTCTGATGCTCTGATACTTCTGATACTGAGTGTACCATATAATGCAAAATAAAAGACTGTCTCACAAGTAAGGAACATTATTAGATTTCTCTGGCTTGGATCTAGCTCAAATATACTCTTACTGTTTCTTATGTTGCAGATTTATTAATCAGTATGAAGAAGATAGTATCTACCATAGTATCTGTGCTCTCAAAAACTCATAAAACACCAGTTTCATGAGTAATGTTTCAAGAGAACTCCTGATACAAAGAAAATCACTGATAGAAAGAAAATCATCCAAGATTCATGTTCATTCAGCTTCACTATTCAGTAAATCAGACTGTCAACTGTAATAAATAAACCTAAATTACTTGCAGGAGATAACAAAGCATTTGGCATTACGCTACTCTATTTGCTAATCATTGATCCAGAATTTGGGAAATGCTGCAGCAAGTCACAGGAAAGGGCCAATAGCTATCAGCCACACAGGTAGCCTGCTGGGAAAAGTTAGTGCCAAAAGATTACTCTCCTGTGTGCAGGACACCTGTGGGTGAATCCTCTCTCCCACGCTGCAAGCTGGCAATCAACTTGAAACACCTGATCACTCGATACATGTGTATTTTGCTGGTCCATCTGCAGCACAGAACGTGTGCCAGAAGTTTCACTAAAGGTGAATAAGAAAGAAACAGCATTAAAAGCGCATTGTGTGTTTAGAAAACACTTTGCTCATAGATCTTCACTAAGAGTTGTAATACTTTCCTTATTTACGATCAAAACATACCACAGACAGTGAAAACATCAGATTTCCAGTTATGGCCAAAGGTACTTAAAAGCTGAAGGGGTATTATTTTTGAGACCACTGTTGTTGTACTGTAATCTTTTCTCAAAAGTCCTTAACATTTCACATTATGAGAAACTTCTGAAAAAAAGCAAAAGTAAATCACTCCCCACCTGATTCATAAATATCAGACCTGACAGAAGGTGCTCAAAAGTCAGATCAGCGGTACACGCAAACTTCCTGGAACACATGGGTGAAAGGAGAACTAACACATGATGGGGTAAAGAATTGCCAGGCTTGTTAAAAATGGGGATTAATCTAAACTTCTCTGAAGCTAATGGGACTTTCCATTAACTTCTACAGTCTTTGGATCAGGTCCTGTAGTTTATTTTTCTCTCTCCTTTTATCTTCTCTCCCTTTCAGATTTGTTTTTCTCCTTTATGTGTTACAAGAGCAGTACTGAGAGCTGAAATGGACAATGCTTAGCTGGCAGTCATTCTCTGGTAATTAGACTGAGTCTCAAACACCTGACCTGCACATCTATGGATATCAAGCACGTCTGAGTGCCCAATTACCCAGGAGTATTAAGAAATAGGTTTGGAGGATGGGCAAATGATTTGATTCTTAAACTCTTCTCTAGTTGACGCTGTACATGCTGCTTCTTTAGCACAGCCTAGAAGACCCAGTGAGAGATTGGAGGTCAAATCCTGCCTGAAACATCATATACTGAGAACAATTTCTTCATGCTGTTTAGGATCTTTGACCTTTAGAAAGTCTACAGCATTCATAATTATATCTAAAGCAGCTTTGATGGTGTCTTCCTCTATAATGGATTCACAGACATGAATAATACTCCTTAATTTTCAAGTATTTCTTTTTCAAATTAATATTTCAAAGAGAAAAACCCTTACCTTGTTAAGAAGAAGAGTTTTTAGGGTTGTAGCTCTTGCATAGGATGATACAGTTTGGTGGCCTCTCTTGTTAAAAATGTTCTAGTACCCATCTAATGCCCACTTATTTATGGATTTTAGACTAAAAGCCTTTTTTTGCCAGTTTTCTTCACAAGCACTTATCTCAACATCCTCATTAGGTGGTTTTTCTCTTTTCTTTTTTTCAAGGCCTATCCATGCCCTTGGTACTTTCTTTTGTTCCATTCTGCAAAAGGAATGGCTTTAAAGGATCTCTCTCCACCAATTTCAACTTTTTTCCTTTGTAATTAGCCTTATTGGAGGAGCAGAAAAGTAGAAGACCAGAAGAAATAATAATAATAAAAAAACCTGGTGAACAAAGGAGATGATGTTCTTTACTTCAATCATAGGCTGTATAGCTTGAGTCAAAGAACTTGCACATCTTTTTTTATTATTATTATTTTTTATTTTAAGCCTGACTCAGATGGCACATGTAAGCCAGCTGAGAGAAAATTTCAGAGCTAAAGAAGAGGAATGTTTTATTCAGTTGGTTACTGTAATTACCATGAGCTTACTTAAAAGTTATAATTCAAGAAATCTTTTGGATACAGTAATTTGGAAAAGATATGTTTGCTATCACCTGCTACAAAGGAATATATTGACAGTATTAATGCACAAGTGTGTAAATAAGAAAGAATATATTTATCGATTCTCTGATTATGTTAATGCACAAGTGTATGTATATGCATATTTGAAAAATAAGCAGTGAATTAACACATCTGAACTAGGACGGAACTTGAATATTCATTACTGTAGCAGTCTAGAACTACTTGTATCATAGCTACCTCTGGTGTCAGTCTTTATTTAAAGGATCAGGGAGAAGAATTTGGTATTCTTATTTCAAATTGTAACAAATACTGAACATGTGCTGGCAGTCCTAATGAATGTTAAACTCTAGAAGTTATTTCAGCATACACAACACATTTATGTATGTGGAAATAAATAAATCTGAATTTGAAGTGGTTCTGAAATTCACTTGTGAATGACTCAGAAGAACTACAAACATGGAAAAACAGCTGTTTGCCTTTACTTATGAAGAAAGTGAATGGATTTGTATTTTATTTATTTATTTATTTTTCAAACTCCTCATATAAAAACAAAGAACATTTGATAATCGGGTCTTGATTTCCTGGGCTTTGTTTCCTAGTTTTGTCTTTTTCCCTTCTTGGTATACAGTCCTTGCAAGACTAAATATCTAACATTTACCACCTGAAATGGAAGGATATTTGAAACTTTTAACAGACAGATCTCTCCTCCAAAAAAACTTTTAAGTATTAAGAAGAGGTATAGAACATCTTTTACTATCTACAGCTACAAAATTATTTCATAGTTATTATTTGTGAAGTATGTTTTTTATTATTATTGTTACTAATATGACTCTGCCTATGTACATGAAATTCAGTTTGACTACCACCAAGCAGTGTATTAGATAACAGATATTAGTATATTATGGTTGATGTAGGAAGGGACCTCTGGAGGTCATCTGGTCCAACCCCCCTGCTCAAGCAGCACCACCTAGAGCAGGTTGCCCAAAGCCACGTCCAGACGGCTTTTGAATATTGTTAGATGCCAGAAGATGAGTAAGTTTGTTTCTTGTGTTGACTATCATGATTTTATATTCACCTTAAAACCAATTCAGATAAAGCTGGTAGTAATTTCCACAGGTGTCCTAAGCTTATATAATATTTACTATAAAAGAAACATAAACATGCATGCAAAAATGTGTATGAATTGGACTCAGTGATCTTCACTGAGGACCACTGGGCCTCATCATGGGCCTCTTCCAACTCGAGATATTCTGATTGTGTGAAAACCTCGATTATTATGTTTTTGTTTTTATGTCTAACTTCTAATCATTTTTGAACTATCCCAATCAAACTAAATTCAATGGGTACACAGCTCAGTTAAACACTTACAGAATTAGGATATTTCTGTGAATTCCACTCATACTACCTGTCCCTTTTAGAGATGCAAAACTGAGCAAAATGAGACATTCCAGCAAGACTCCAGGTCATTTCTTCTGCTGCTTAACTCAGAAAAACAACCTTTTTTGGCATTTACTCTGTTTAGCTCTAGCTAGAAATCCAGCAAAAATAGAATGGTACGTACTGTTTGAGAATGATCACTATATGCTTTTGATCCTTAAAATTATTTAAGTTCAGTTTGAATTTTGGACAAAGAGCCCAGGCGTTTGTTATCTAAATAGGATCACTCTTCCTCATTTTGCATATCATGAAGCCAGTCACGCTACTGATGTTCTACACATCAGGTTGTGTAGTTTCTCACATCAGTTTGCATACTGCTATGTAGTACAAGTCTAAAGTAGTTAAGTCTCACACAATTTTATCTCTATATCTAGTCAGATATCTTTCTGTGGCCTCTGCTCATTTACAAAATTGTTTGTCTCTGCTAATGCAAACATATTATATAATCCATGATCATGATGGAGATATCAGATTTATAAGAGTTTGTGGCTTGCATTGTTTAAAGAATTAGGTGTGTTTCTGTTAGTAACTTACCACACTGCATGCTTAAGACACTTGGCTGCACTACATTATATCAAGGTAGGCATTTTCTCTTTTGTAAAAGAAAGTGTACTTCAACCTTTTATTTCATATTTATTATCCTTCCATTTATATTTTCAATTATACCTTTAAATGTTCAGTCAATCCTCTGTGTGTTTAGTTCAATCCAGCTACAGCCCTAGATATGCACAGGAAGGGCAGACAATGACCAAAGACTTCCCCAGATCTGTATATGTGATATACCTGTGAAGCCTCCCCTCCAGGTGGTCTGTCACAGAAATTTTATGTGGGCAAACTAGAAACTGATTCTTGCCCATCCAAGGGGCATGTGAAGAGATCTACTGAAGAGATTTATAGCTTCCTCCCTTTTTAATAGTGTCGATCTAATGTGCTGAGAAGAACATGACATGAATAAAGTTATTTTTTTAACTACATCCTGAGAAATGAGGCATAATTGGATACATTTTTTTTTCTTCAAAATCTATTCATTCACATTGCACAATTATGTAGTAGTATGTCACATTGATTAAATCTGTGAAATACAGAGGTGTTTTCTTTTTTTCCTTTAATGTTTCACTGCTTATTTATGCTTTGGAAAAGAGGGAAAATGTCAAACTTCTGAAATAGTACTATAATCAGCTCTAGCCATGGCACCACTTCAGACCAGTAGCACCACACTAAGCCTTTGCCTAGCACCTCTTTCCTGGTATTTAATATGTAAAATAAGATTGTTAGGTACCACAGAGCAGCAGGAAAGAAAGAAACTTGCTTCTGAGTTTTGCATGGATCATCATCTTTAGGACTCAGTCTCAGACCTTCATCTTAGCTCCCACATCATCAACATTAATGTTACAAAGACACTCTTAATGCTCACAGTATTGCCATTAGCCTGAAACCATACACAGTAAACCTTGTGCAGTAAAGTCTGAGATGAAGTCATCCACTGCCAATCTGTCCTCACCATACTTTACAAATCTTGCAGACACCTAAAAGGGTTATCTCAAGTCCTCCTCACAGTAAATAAAATATTCTCTAAAAGGCTTTTGGGGATCCTCAGGGCATTCCAGTATTGCCAAGAAGATGCTTTACCCTACCTAGTAGGGAAATACATAACAATGTGCTTTAAAAATTAAAAATTTAGAAGAATCTGAATAATTACTTCCTGTCAATTCTCTAGGTTGGCATCATTTAATTCAAGAGTGAGCCATCTCAGGAAATACATTTGGAAATGTCTGTGTAGCCTGTGGAAAAGCTGTGTAAAACTGCGTACAAAGCACAATACATAATGAAATTTACACTTGCTTTGGGTTTGTCCTGAGGAACACACAGCAATTCTGACATGGTATCTGTCAGTGTTACTAGTTACAAGATGCAGCCTAGCAGCAGAGTAGTCTATTAAATAGATTTACAAGTCAACTGGCTCAAAATATTAGCATTTGTTTCTCCTTAAAAATAAATAAGTAAATGCATCATCTGAATAAAGGAGAAACAAATAGTTAATATGCAGACATTCAAACTACAGGTCAGGACAAAAAATCCTGCTCTTGTGCTCTTCAATTTGCATGTCATTATGCTATATTCTGAGACCAAGCCCATTTGTCCTGATCATAAGAATCAATAACGCTAAATTCATGACAGTCTTGTATTCTGATTTGCTCAAAGAATTGTCTAGTGTTTTCTGACATGCACGAAGTGCAGCTGTGTGCCTACCAAGGATGAAAGCACCCAAGAGACAGAAAGATTCCAGTTTATTTCAGTACCAGTCTGGATCTTGGAAACAGAACATGCAAGAAAGAAATTGAAATGGTAAGACATATCTGTTTAAAGTATACATTCCCTAGATGCATGCATTTACTGAAATGACACCAAACTTTAACAGATTTGTACACAGTAAAATTTTTGAAAATTGCACAGTTATGTCAAAAAACATCAAGGCAGACAAATAAACATGGTGAAAACAAAACAAAACAAAACAAAAAAAAAACAAAACATATTTTCCCCTACACATTTGCAGAAAACAAATGGATTTTGTTTGTTTTACAACTTTTTTTTTTTTTTTTTTAAAAAAAGCAAGCTTCAAAGAAGACATCAACGAGGAAGAATTTCAGACTGTATGGCTTCCTATATCTCAAAGCTAAAGGCCTGTCAGGCCACTATAACTGTAAGCATATCTACACAGTGACAAGAACAGTGTACACAGCACAACAGAATTTTTTGCTATGACTGTAATATAAATGTCATTTGTATTAACCCAGAAAAATATTAAAGACTAAAGAGAGAATATTATGCCTAAATAAAATGTACAAACATGAAAAATTACATATTTGAGATGGGATTGCAATTAGATTTTCTCAAGAGTTAAGCGTTCTTAGCAGATCCACCTCTAATTCCACCACTGTTGTTAGGTCTCATGATTTAGATAGGTAAGTAATCTATTACCATTTATACATACCATTCATTAGTTTCATGTATTTATATACATAGGTCTTTCCCAACCCTAATGATTATATGATTCTATGATATTTTGAAGGAGTTCTTCTGTCTACCATGGCTGACTTGCTACACCAAAAAAGACTATAATTTCTGTTTCAGCTACAGAATATGAAGCAAGGAAATATTTAGACTGGAAAACTGATTGATGCTGAATCCATTACTGAGCTTGTTAAAAACTGGAGCATACTGCTCATTTTCATTTGACTTGCTTTGTTTTTTAACTCCTGAATCTTGTAATGTATTTCTCTAGTGGGTATATATAGCATGAATCACTTTATATTTTCTCCCAACCCCCTAGTCTTCTTTTCTCATAAGCTAAATTTATCAAGGTATTTACAACTATCACTATAAAACAGTCATTGTTAACTTCAAATATGTTTATGATGTTTAAAAATCCTCTCCAATACTAAACATAAAAAAACTAACAAGCAAAATGGACACAAATTATCATGATTCTCCACCAAACTTCCTCTTTGATCTTTCCTGTCTTCAGCTTGTCTTCCTGTTTGTTTTTCATCAACACCATGAGCAATGACATTAACAAAAATAATTACACACCCATAACTCAGTATTTTTCTATGTACGTTTTCTAGCTACGACGAAGGCCACGTTCTGCACTGAATAGTTGTATTCAAGAATTGTAATTGATATCCATCCAGTATATTTTAAATTTAATAATTGGGACTAGAGGATTTAACCAAATGTACTCAGAAATACTTGGTAGATTTTGGCCTTAGCTATTAATCTGATTTTAAATGAAACCAGGTAACACAACACAGGAAAATCCTTTTGTCCTGGATCTCTGCCAAGATGTTACTCTATTAAATCTATTCATTTCAATGAATAGTTTTTATTTTATTTAATTTCTGTCTGGCAATACTTTTACCAGGCAATGAACAAGAGATTTCCCAGAAGTCAGCTCAAGTCTGACCAGTGATCAAAATTTCCCTACATATACTCACACACAAGTTGGCTGTAAAATGCATGCCTCATTCAGAAACAACACTTTTTAGAAGATATTCTGCCTCTTCCTATGTTTTGACCTAAACATTCAGAAGCAACACTTGTGAATCAGTATGAGTATCATGAAGAGTTTAAAAATGGGTTATGGAAATTCTTAAAATTGTGAGTGTAAGAGGTTTCGAATAAGCCATATTTTTATAGCAGTACTCAACTTGTAAGTTTGACATCTTGTATATTGCTATTGACAATACACATATCAGTGTCATTCTAAGAAGTGTTCAACTGAAAAGAAAGAAAACTACGAGGAAGAGAGAACTACTTTTCACTGACCAAGCTATTTTCAATTCTTTTGCAGGAAGAGTGCAATTAAAACCCATGAGCACTCTCTTTAGGGGACTAGAGAGGGAAAACATTGTTTTAATCTTTTCCCATTGTTCTCCCAGGGCATAGCACTTCTGGCTTTAAGGCAACATTGGCAGGATTCAATCCTAAGCCGGGCAGAGATGCCCCTTAACCATACAGAGTATTATTTACCCCCTTCTCCCAGTTCCATGTGGTAAAACCCTTTTAAAATTATAGTTTTGATTACTGATCAACTTGGAAACAAAAAATTTCAACTGAAACAGTCCTGCTGGAAAACCAGAAGCTGTCCTGCAGGGAAGCACGGGCCTTCTGTGCAGGTAGGCCGCAGGTAGGCCATGCACTGAGGCTCCCTCTTGTATACTGACATCTGTGCCCCTGTAGTGCTTTGAGATTTGCCCAAAGTACTTCTCTACTATTGATCTACCCTTTCTTGGATCTCTCACCCAACACTGGCAACAGCCTCCCACTGATCCTCTTCAGCTCGCCACAGAGCATTCCTCTGATGCAAGGAGCCATGAACATGTCTTGGGATAAAGGCCCAAGCTCACACACTTGCATAAAATGTTTCAGAGAAATCAGGAACCCTAGATTTATGGTTTTCCCCTAATTGGCCTGACTGCCAACATTAGCCATATTTAATGACAAAAAGCCCCCAGAGAAGTATTACGTATTAAATTCAGACTTTTAGTTCAGGAATGGAAACCTTGGAATCTAACTTTTATCCTAAGCCTGGCTGCTCAGACAGTAAGACTCTAACCTTGATATATGTAACTACCATCTTTTTTTTTATTTTATATTGTGTAGTTAGTTCTGGGACACAAAAGCAAATAATCAAACTCCATACAGATAATTTTACCAGTGGGAACAATACTCATACTTACCTAGTTAAGACCTCTTACTTTTAAACTGGAGACTACATCCACTAACAGCAATGCCAAAAACTGACTAACTAAATAAAGCTGCAAGTAAATACAAAATTTGCTTTTATGGAATATAATATGAAGCATAGGCTTAGCTATCCTCTTTGAATAACTTGAACACAGATACTTTAATTTATCAGACATTTGGAATTGCACATAGCCAAAACAAAAAGAAGGAAAAAAAAAAAAAAAAAAAAGGAAAGAAGAAAAAAAAAAAAAAGAGGTGATACTTCTTCCTGAGCTAACATAAAGTAAAGTTGTTAATGTCTAATTTTGAACTCTACCTGTGTGCTTTAGCAGATCTGAAGACAGAGCTTGACAAACTGGAGTATTTATCCAGACAAAAATAGCCACTCAGCTGTGCTTTAGTGCCATTTTCTGTCACACCAGCATGACAGCACTAAGTGTTTAGTTCAAATAAGTGGTTCCATGTCCTCTGATAATACAACATGGTTCCAGCATTCTGTTCACTACAATTTCAGCTCCATCAGGGGTGGCACAAGACAGCTCAGTATTCCCAGAGATTTTCAAACTGTGGTGCATGTGTTCTATTATGCACTCAACCCGTCTGGTCCATTTGGACTGGATTCACCAGGGAATACAATTAGCTGGCCATTTTATTTACACAATCCAGCCTGTCTATTTGTCTGGAGCTTCAGTTATTTTCCATTTCCTTTTTCTTGCAGTTTAGAATTGTTTCTGAGGTGGTAGCTATCTGTAGTACAGATTCTTTTTCTACTGGGCTTTTTTGTATAATACAACCAACTTCTGGGGACTTGACTTGGGGTGGTTAGGATCTTCAAATTAGCAGTAGTAATTTCCTCACCAAGCCGAGGTATGTTGGTGTTGGTGGTGGTGGTTTTTTTTGTTGTTGTTGTTTGTTTGTTTGTGGTTTTAAGAACCACTAGATAAGACTTCTATCTAACACGCTGTCAAACAAATCATGGAAAATACGAAGGAACAGCAACAGAAGAGCAAACATACAGAAACAAATTTTGCTCCCTACTGTATGACTACTCAGTGGTCAAAAAGCAGGGCATTCTTGTTGCACTGAAGATCAGAATTGTTATTCAGCACTTTAGCAAAACAAGCAAATACTCAAAAAATGAGACAAGAAATTATCTTATCTAAAGGGCAATGAATTTAAGCAATTTCAGCAAGCCTCAGAACAACCGTTGTCACTTTACTTCATGTACATATTCTGAGGTTCAGATAATATGCTTAATATAAATATTATGTAAAAAAATAGGAACAGGCAGAACCAAATAAATATAAAAAATAAGCTTCATCCAAATGCAAACACTTGAAATAGTAAACTTATAAAAATATTGTGTGCTTTTTCAAACTAGGAGGTTCCTGTATTACTTGATTTTATGATGTCAAGTATTATATAATTTTCTGCCAATGTATTCATTATTTATGGTATCTCTCTGCTATTCTTTTCTTCCTTTTTCTCTACCTCTCTCCCCTTGTACCAAATAAAAATGTTAGCCTCCTATATTTTTATCTTGAACCAACACAATGACAAAATGTTTCATACAATTACAGTAAGAAGAAAAATTGTGCCATCTTCCATCAGACACTGTTTATTCCCATGCTGCCACTCAACATAAATGGCCTGAATTACTTATAATTTTTCTAACTACGCTAATTATCTTTTTCCAAAAACATGTTATCTCTGGACAAGCCCATAAAATATGTCCTAAGCTAGCTTCTTGCCAGAAGTATTTTTCCACAGGCTTTGCTAATCAGCTTCATATAACTTAGTCATTTTTGTAAAAAATAAAAAATAAATAAAAAAATTGTAGTTAAACTTTGATAGGAAGCCTACATACCATACAGCCAGTTGTCTATAAATAATTCAAATTACTAAAAATTAAAGTTACGGTATCCGCTGCAAACAGAAAATTACTGATAAGTTTACATAACCTCTCTCACAACTCTAAATGTTTCCATCACTAAGTCTTTCAGTGAGTAATTACGAGTTAAACTGAAAGTAACACCACAATAGGATTAAACTAGAAAAAAATATCAGTGCTTTTATGCTGGCAGCCAGCCATGGTCATTCTAAACTTACTAGAACACATGAAATGTTCTCTCTCCTTACCAATTACATTAAGAAGTTTGAGAGAAAGAAGCTTGTATTTATCTCGACTGTCCCTGATTCCTTACGCCAGTCCACTGTCAGCTGGAATGTTTTCCCAGAGCAGTGCAGGTTACCAGCCCTCAACACAGGGAAGGAGAAAGACCTAAAATAGCTTTTCTCCATTCTGTAACTTCATATTGCATTTAAAAAATACCACCCATTTTATTAAATCCCCAGATCCTCTCCACAATTCTCTTGACTTGCCTGGTAGAGTTCTCTTTTCCAGGCTTAAGGACAGTCCATTCAACTCTTCTGTATTTGAAGCCTTAGATATTGGAAACAAAGTGAAAATGAGAAAGCAATAGGAGTGAATGATGCATACAAGGCTATGGGGATACAACAACCAGCTCCGTGCAGTAGATGGACATTCCTAAGTTTATGAAGGAAGCATTCAGCAGTGGAATTGGACTGAAACAAATACAGAAAAATAATCAGCAGCAACAAAACTTTCCAGAGATGAATGGCCATTTCTCTGCAGTTTGGAGATTCTCAGTCTAACCCCTGCTCTCCAGATCAGTTCTTTGTAGCTCTAGAATGGCAATCATCCTATGGATGCCTGTCACCCTTGACTGCCACCAGTCAGTGAACAATCAGTGCTAGAGGAGTCATCACCCGGATATGCAGGGTAATTAAATCAGTGCTGCACCTTTGAGCAATCAGCAATAATGAGCGGGTAGTTTTGAGGCAAAAGCTAACTGAGTTGTACAGCAATAACTGGGGCATGTATTTCAGTTTGGGCTTACTGCAGTTGGCTTCAAAACACAAAGAGAAATGTGTACTCACCATGGCTATTTGAGAGCAGGAGAAGAATAGGCGCGCTTCTCTGATGTTGGCATTAAGTTGGCTAGAAAGCTGACCAGTGTAAGCATCAGAGAGGACTTTTTCGAAAGCTGTTCCTTAGGCCCATTTATCCGCACTAGTAAAGTTTCAAAGATGATAGTTCTCCAGTGACTCCCAGCTCACTCTTCAGTAACCCAGCTCATGAAGCTAAACAAGTACCTGAGCAGCAGAAATGAAAGCTCACTATTGCCTGAGCAATTGCAGTTTGCATGGACAGGACATATTACTGCTTTCACAAAATAAGACACTTTGGCAACCAACAGTACTACTTCCAGGAGATACTTAACAGCCTGTGAAAACAACTGAACACAAATGCTTGGATCAGGACAGCCATTGTCTTTGTACTCCCCTCCAGCTGAGTAGAAGGCAAAATAGACTGCCTTGCTGGAGTGAGATGGATAGAAAATCTGTGTTCCCCCACTAAAAAACAGAGCTGTCTGGACACTGCAATTACTACTGGGGTAGGGGTTTCACATGCTTCAAAGTGATTGTGGTAATCCTTTATGTCAAGAGCTGTGTTGTGTCCTGGTGAACATACAAGTAATATATTGTCTTCTTTCCTTGCAGAGTATGCTTCCTCAATTTCTTGTCCTCTAGACTCACAGTTTCGAAATTACAGAACCAATATTCATGTGGCCACTTCTATGTCTTGCTGAACAACAAAAATCCTTTGGCAAATATAGAAAAGGTTCATCAGAAAGATGAAATACAAAAAGGGCAGCTATCATTAAAAATAACAACATAACAGCAAGCTATGCTAAAAAACTGCCTGGAATGTTCCAATTCAAATTTTGAGAAAGCTCTGAAATAATCATATCTGCCCTTAAGCCACTTGCCTCAGAGCAAGCACAGTGAGTATTCAGGGACACTTTTCAAAGTCTGTCTTTGAAGCACAGACCACTGAGTACTGGAGGTCACAGGCATGCAGTAAAGATTGATCCCACTTCAGTGGACAGCTGGTAAAGGTAGGTGGAGTTTACCCTGCTACCAGACTCTAAAGCAATGACATTGTCAGAGCTTCTTCCCAAGCAGTCTGGAAAGGGGCTTCACCATGACAAAATAATCAGTTCATCCACATAAAGATGGTTTTCAGTGTACCTGACTGGTAACTTTATCCCACTTGTACTGGAAAAAGTGATCTCTGGGTGGAGGTAATGTAATGTGCCACACTTGATGTGGCACAACTAGAGGAAGTTTGTTCCTAAAAAAGTTTGTTCCAAAAGATTGTCGTTTCAGAGCCACACTCAATAAATCTGTACAGAAGTGTCCTTTTCTCTCTCCATACCTGGATAATTGTTGAACTAATTTCTCTTGTACCTGAACTTTAGCTAGACATTCAATGCATTGCATCTTGTATGCTGACTTCAGACAAAAGCCTTGTAAGATGAATGATGAGTTCCTAGATAGGTTCCAAGGATTTATTATTATTATTATTATTATTATTTTATACATAAAAGTATTGCATTTAACATACCTCTTCTTTTTGCAATACATCAATTTATGCTTAGAAGAAATACTACCTTCCTGACCCACCAAACGCACATTTGGAAATGTTTGGGGTTGCTTAAGGTACTCTTAAGTTTTGCTTATGTTCTCAAGGACAGACTGTTAATTTAAGAACTTATCTGAGAGGCAATTATCTGGTCACATGCTTTCTGCTGCAGTCCCCAGAGAGTGAAAGTGAAGAGAAGAAAATAAAGAATGTCATTAACAAACATACCCACTTTATTCTGTGGGTTGTATTCTTAATTTTTTTGGGAAGGTTTGAGTAGTTTAAAGGATATAATTCTTCTGAGATCCCTGCCTCACAGATCCTTCTGTTGCTCTGCACTTCTGGATGCTGCAAAATGTCCAGTGCTGTCCAATAGGGAGAAAATAGTTTTGCAGCCAGAACAGCATTCAGTGCTGCATAATGTGTTGGGTGTTAGTGGGCATCCAACTTTCCTGTGGCTTTTTTTTTTTTTTTTTTTTTTTTTTGGTTTTGTTTTGTTTTCCCCACAGGACTGCAGCAGTACTTTCCTACACCAGCTCCTGTAGTACAGTTCAGCACAGATTTATTCCTGGAACAGTAACACACCTGACTTTGCACTGTCCCTCCTTTCCATACACTGTGATTTTCCAGAACTTCTTTCCTAAACCATATTGTAACATGAAATTAAACATCATGCCCATCACCTTTAAGTGGCTTCATTCAAATGTCTCATTGTGGAACACTAACAAGAGGAGAAGTATTTCCAAAAGACACCTGAGGGGCGCTTGAAGTGCCAGTGACTAGGGCCCACAGGGCATGAACTGTGATCAGAAAGGGTTGAGCTTGAAAGCCATGCGATTACTGATGGAACACTTTTTTACCAGAAAATCTTATAACAGAAAAGTATCCATAGTGCCAGCCTGTACTGCTAGGCAAGGCAGTTTAACTCCACGGAAATGAATTTGTGGTTTCATTCATATG
>CM021766.1:41503058-41623824 GCA_011076525.1 Nettapus auritus
TAATAATAATAATAATAATAATAATAATAATAATAATAATAATAATACAAACTCATCCTTCATCTGTCTCTCTCTTCTGGTATAGATGTCTCCAGTCGGTGAAAATCTCAGAAAGCAACTGCAGATAAGGCCTTGAACTTTACAGTGGCTTTGGTAAAAGTATGCCTCCCTTAAGCTGAGGAGGAAATGTATTCTTTGATTCTAAATGTTAATTCTCATTTAAAGCTCCCCCACATCTCTCACCTATCAGTGAATGTATTTCACACGGGTAAGCATAGCAAAGAATCACAGCCTTTTACTGGAAGTCACATTTCATAAAATGACATCAAAAATGTTAACAGCAAACATGGTGAAGATGTGCCATTTGAAAATATTCATTTGAACTCATTTGACCAAGGCTATTGTTTGGAGTTAAAAAAAAAAAATCACACCTGTGTGCAGACAGATAGAGTCTCTTTATCTGGTAAGAACAAGGTGCGGAGACTTGTGCGATAGATAATTAATCTCTATTGCTATCTATAGTTTCATTGTTAACACTGTCTTGGTTGACGTGTGAAAATATGTTCACACCTTTGAAAATGAGCGATTAACTAATCAAATGACAATATGAATCTTAGAAACACAGAAATAACTGCAATCCAGCACTACTCATGACTATATTTTTATTTTTAATTTCATAAAAAGTGCTGAAAATCAAACTTCTTCATTATCTTTAGCATCCTTCAAGACTATAGGGAAATTAAAAGGTTTTCCCCACTGTACAGAAAATTGCGACCACCAGCACGAGTCTATTTTCACCAGAGTACACAATATTTTACCCTGAGGGAATAAATTGCTTGGAAAATTTTTCTTATATAGACAATTCCAGGAGACTGTAACAGAGAGAAGATGTAAGCAGCACTGACTAACCAGGGGCAGATACTATTAAGCAGCAGCCACTGTCCCATTATGAGCCTCTTAAGTAGTGATCGTGGGTATTAAGAAATGTAAGACTATTGGTCTTACATCAGTGCCCCAGGAAATGTCCCAATTAAGCATGTTTTCTGGATAAGTATGTCAATTAAATTAAGCATATGGTAATAACTTGTACAGAAGAGCTACACAGCAAAAGCCTCAGGTTTCATCATAACTTCACAGGGCTGCAGAATGTGTACAAGATTCATATTTTAAAAGATCTGACTAGACACAAATTACATTATTCAAATGTCATTTCAAAACTCTTTCCAGCAATAAGATGCAAGATAGGTCTCATGCTTATGAGAATCCCACCTTATGCATTTTATAGTTTTTCTTTTTTATTCCCTTACTTTTTTTTTTTTTTTTTTTTTTTTTTTTTTTTTTAATGAAACTATCCCATTATTATCTCAGATGCTCCCACAGGACAGAGCTCAAGTAACTGTCATTTCCACATGAAGGAAGACAGTAAATCTATCTTTTCTCTATATACAGAATTCTATAGAATGGTGAGCTTATCTACATCTATTCTACATATAAAAACATGCAAAATATGCACTTGCAAAGTATTTAGCTTTTCTATCCATCTACTAAAATTCTTGACATGGCTCTTATCACATCTCTAACGTTGTAATCTCTTCCATTCTGGCTGTGAAAATTGTTCTGTTTATATTCACTCAAAGAGCTATAGAAATTCATTTTTGTATCTTTGAGTCAGTCACTGTAACATCTCTTGTTATCACCACAATGACTCCTGAGTCATACACAAGCTATTTATCTTAATTTAAAGCCCCTTCTGGACAGTTTCTGTCTTACTGCCCTATTTGTGCTATTTTTGCTCTACATAATGTCAGTCTCATTTACTTATTTGTCATGATTTCTAATAACTTGTCTCACACTTTCTCTGATACTTTCTGATTTCCAATACTTTTTAGTAGTCCCAATGAGCGTAAGACTATTACCAGACACCTATCTCCACATTCCCTCATTCAAAACCATTCAGCCCATCAGATCTCCAGAACAAAGTTGTTCTGTATTTTTTTTTTTCCTTTTCTATTTGTTTTTCTCTCCTGAAGACCTCTCTTATTCTAAGTATTCTTCATTCTTTACCATCACAAGTGAAAATCAGACTTACCAAAAAAAAAGTTGTTTTTGCTTTCCAGGCCCAATGCCATTAAGAAGGAGCAGGGCAGGGCAGGTTCCCTAAGTTACAAAGTTGTTGGACATTTCTCTTTGTATTTATTGTCTTTATCAAAGAACAGAAATACTACTTTAAAGCAAAGTTCTATCTAGCCTAGTATCCTGTCTCTGAAAACAATCGAATACAATACACAGAGCTGACATTTAGTTTCAAAGTTCTTAAAAGAAATCTTCACAGTTCTTATTCTGCAGGGCATATATAAATACTAGTAGCTAAGAGACTAAGAGCAGTAAAGATGACTAACTTGAATTATTTCATTTTTATTTCAATTTACTGTTTTAAGTGTACACTTTCCTTTTTGGTTTTCATGCTGAAAGCTCATTTTTGCATCATACGTTTTCTTGTATTCTCTCATTGCAAATATATAAATTTGCAGATTGGCTGATATCTGTTTTTTCAACTCTCTTACATTCATTGCAGAAGTGGTATAGGTCAAAAAACCTTAACAAAATAAATAAAAATAAATGGGTATGTTGCATTTTCACAGCCCTGTTCACTTAAGTATCAAATCAGTGTGTAAACTTTATTAGAAAGTGGTATAGCTTAATATCACAGAAAACAATTATAATATCTATATTCAACTCTAAGAAATGAGATCAAACTTGTGGTTTAAAAACAGAACATCACAAAGACACTAAATGCTCTATAACAGAAATGCTCTAGATCAGTAAGACCAAAAGCAATCGTGTGGAAGATTTTGCCTGCATCACGCTCTACTAATTTCGGTGAATGTATCAGCACGAAGAACGTGGCTTTTAGTATGGCCTCAAGTTGAAAAAATCCACATTCATATGAAAACACTGAATTATCATATGGGGAAAATCATGTTAAGCTAGGAAAAGCAAAACAAAACAAAACAAACAAACAAAAAAAACACCACAGAACTGTGAAAGTCAGACCTTTATTTTAAAGAAAATTAGTATTAAGAAGAAATAAAATGTCGTTGTGATCAAATTTCTTCCTAGTGATTTTTTCTAGATCACTTATGTTTTATCTTCCAGAGGCATACAAGGCATATAATGGTGCTTGAGGGAGACTCCTAGACTTCAAACTAATCTGAAAAATTGATGTTAACGTTAATTAATGTTAAATTTTTGGTTTGGTTTGCCTTTTTTTTTTTTTTTTTTTGCCCTCTTACATAAGAGGCTACTGCTTAGACGGACTGTTTTTCCATACCACTTGTCTGCCAAAAACATAAAAGAGGTTGGTAGGAAAAGAGAGGAGGCTCTTTGAAACTTTGGATTGTATTTGTTAAAACAACTCTTGACTTTCATCTCTTACTATATATCCTTGTTTTTAATTTCTCTTAGTTTCTGGGGAGTCGTGTTTTCAGCTTGATGAATGTATGGTACTTTCTTACAGCTTTTCATTCCATGTTTAATTTCTCAAAGTGATCAACTGTACTACCAAAGAAAGACTGGTCAGTTAAACATACCGGAGACTCATTAATAAAAGATACCAAAATTACTCCTCCACCCTTAAAGTGTACTTCAGGTATGTCTCGGGCAGGCCAAAAGGACACACAGATGAATTAGTTGAACAGTATCACACTTCTGGTGGCACTAGGCAAAAAACAAAGTGCATTGTTTCAGCAAACCTCCTACTCTTCCTGATTTTTCGTAAGAAGCCACACTGTACTTCAAATTTTGCATTAAAACCTTCATCTTTTTAGAAGCAACCAGGTAACTAGTAGCCCATACTCATTTCTTGATGTATCAAAACCATCTTTTGACCTTTTGATCACTGGCATTTACTATGCAGTGTTTTATGTGACAAGGTCCTTGTGTCTTGCTTAACACTCTTGAAAAAAATGGCATGTCCATGACACAACATAAAATTTGAAAGCCTTTATCCTGAACTGTGCAAACTGAGATGAAAAGGAAACAAAACAAGCCCTAAATTATTATGGTGTAGAGGGGCTCAGCTCTCCCCCACTAGGCTGACCAGCTTGTGGAGGCAACGTAAGAGTATTCTGCCAAAATTTCTGGTAGGACACCGAATTGCCCCATTCTTTCCTGTTTTGACTGGCAGCCCCAGGAGCTTGGCCCTAGGGACGTATGGAGCCAGAAGACCCTTTTTGTGAAGGGCACAAGGCCTGAAAAATAGCCACCCCTCCGCACATTGCGCATGCGCCCGTGCTCCCTTAGCCCTGCCCTCGCTCGGCGGCCATCTCGCCGCCCCCCCCCCCCCATACACCGCGCATGCGCCCGGGCTTCCTCAGCCGTACCCTCGCGCGCCCCCGCTCCCTCCCACCGCCTTGCGCGCTCCCGCCGCCGCCCAGCGCCCGGCAGCAGCGGGGGGTGAGAGAGCGGGGCCGGGTCGCTCCGCGCCTGCGCAGCGGCGGGGTCTCGCTACGCAAAGTGCGCAGCTGCCGGCGTAACGCGGGGCGCAGATGGAGCCTCCCCCCGGCGCTGCAGGTAGGGGCGGCCGCCGCAGGCGTTGGCTGGCTGGCGGGCGGGTCGCGGCGGAGTCCTCCCGAAAACCTCCCTTTTTTTCTCAGAAAACCTCCCTCTTTCCCCCCAAGAACCTCCTTCTTCCCCCTGTGCTTCACCTCAGCCGCTCGAGCGTCCTGAGGGAGGTCCACACGGGCTGTTTCTGGGGAATGGGCGCAGCGCGGCGGCCCTTCGGGCTTCCCTTAGCTTCCAGGCCGCGGCCCCCTTCCTCAGGCGGCCTGAGCGGGGCACGCCGGCGTCCAAGGGCCTGTCCTTCTGCAGTGTGAGACCCCGCCGTGAGCAGGTCACGACGCCCAGCCGGCCTTCACCAGAGCTGCTGGAGTCGGGGCTGCTCCTTGGTTAGCCGCATCTCATCCTTAGGAGCCTCAAGGATGCTGGCCAGCTTCTCCGTTTCTGATGGAAATGGCTTGGCCTGGTTTTCTCGACCTCATAAATAGTGCACTGGCATGGTGGTCAAGCTCTGGTGTTGGTAGTATCATCTAAGCATTCACATGTTGCAGAATTAAGAAAACGTCATACAACTTACAGCTGTATTTCAGCTGGCAGTTCATCTGCAGCATAATTCTGTGTCCTGTTGTCCTTTGGAAGAGGTTTGTAGTAATTACAGTAGCTTAAACGAAGCTATTGTATGTTCTTTGTGTACCAAAAAGGTTGGCTCCAAACGGTGTATGTAGCACTGCTTTACTTCCCTATTTACACCTGTAATGCCATTATGTGTGCCTCCCGGCCCACGCTGTAGTTGTATTTTAGCAGTGGTAGTACCACTCAGGGTGTACTTTGGGTATATGCTCAGTGACACTAATACTGAGATTGATCTGCTAAGCAGTGGCATTGCTTACTGACACCTGTCTAAATCTGCTACCTTGTTATCCGGTATCTCTTGCGTACCTCCCCCCAGCCCAGCCATCGGTCCCTGGCTGTTACGGCTCTGCTGAAAACCTCAGAATGTACACTGAAAGCAGAGAGGTCTAAGTGAGGTTGTAGAGAAAGTGGAACAATAGCTGCAAGAGGGGTGAGCTGCCCTGTTGGTATCAGTAAGGTGTTAACTCAGATACCCTGGTGCGGTGGTTTTTAATGCCATTTTTAACTGCTTTGTGGCTCACATATGAGAAAAATAGGAAGAATCACAGTCTAGTAAATTTTTACCTTGACTGATGCTCCATTTTAAGGTCATAAAAGACACAGATATTCTCATGGCTTTTCCAGGCAGTAGAGAGTGCATACCAGGGAGTCATCTTAAGCTTGGAATATAGAAGCTGTAAATTATGTCATGATTTCTATGTAAGGAGTTCTTGGACACCTGCAGTTTGGGAAGGAACTGTAGCTGTGTTATTAGGTGATTACATCCCATAAATGAATAGGTAGATGAGTCCGAGAAAAATGGTGTTACTTGATGTTGTTTTACCCTTCTTAAGAATGAACCTGCTGCTCCCCAGTGTTTAAGTTTTCTTTTTTTGTATGCGGCACTTCTAAAATTGACACTGTAAGACGCTACTTTCAGTAGCAGAAATCATGGGGTATTAGCTCATTTTCTTTTTAACTTGCATTTGGTTTTAGCTGTCACTTTCAAATAGTGATGTCTGGATCCCTATTTGAGGACTCATGAGTGCTTAAAGAGAAAAGTGAGGTTATTGACAGCAGCTTAGATACACAATATAGGGTTTGGCACCTCTCCTGGTTAGTATTAGGGCTCTTAAAAACGTGTCAAAGGCTGATTTCATAATCATTTTCTTAAGCTACTTCAGCTGTGTGTTTCTGACTGTTTTGTGGTCGTGGAAATCTAGATAGTTAAATACAGCAGCAGTGTATCAGTGGAAGGACTGAACTGGGCTTCCAGAAGGGTTGGGTCTTGTTTTGAAATGAAATGGACAGTAAGACAGAGCTAGAAGAGTATACTGGAAGGAGTGAAATCATGGCTTTGAATGATAGGAAGAAGTCATGGGAGATACAGCAGTGTAAAGTCAGTCAGTAAAGGGGGAAAAAAGTATACGTAAAAAGAAGAACAGTCTCAGCTTTTAATTAAATGTCCTTAAATAACACTGGTGATTAAGAACATAAGTTACCCCATCACGAAGGGAGTTAAATTGGATTGACCTTTTTGATGTTCTTAGTGTCTTTGGCCTCCGTTGGGAACATGAAGGAAAAGGATAAAAGTGATTTCCTAAAGTTGTTGGACAGCACGTTTTAGAGAACTGTTCAGGGAAAAGAACTAAGAAATGGATGATGCGTTGGGGCACTCCGGTGAGTGTCAGAATGCTGAATAATTTGAAAGGGTTCTGTAGAGTTGAAAATCCAGAATAACATCAGCAATCATTTTGTTACTGTAACCAAAAGGTGTTCGGTCTCTATTCATGTCAAAACACCTGACGCTCTACAACTTCTGAAAAATTGAATAATCACTGTTGTGTTTTGATCTGTCGTGCTAGTTTTTAAAGTCTTCATTCATTTGTTTTATACATGCTGATTGCTCGTTAAATCCGTAGGTGCAGAAATCAAAGATGAGTAAGATGGGCATTGTTTTGTCTTCTCTCTTAATCCTCGCTTCCATGAAAGAAATATTAAGAAAAGTGATATTTGGTCCTGTTATTAAAAAAGCCTTGTTCTTAATTTGTTTCTGGTGTTCGTTACCTGAAATGAAAGATGTGAACTGCACCTGAAGATGCAGAAGCCCCAGAGAAGCTGTTCAACTGTGTCTTGAAGAAAGTGGTTGAAGAATTTAAATATTCAATTCCTTAAGGAGTTTAGGCAGATTTTTTTAAATAAATTATTTTTAGTTTTCAGAACTGCATGAAATAAAAGAGGAGGAAGCAAGCTGTAAATTCTTAGACAACATCTACCATTAGTTAAAAAGGGCACAAGTAGTAGGGATTATACACTTGTGACCACTTCAGACAAAAGGTGCTCAGATGTTTGGGCTTCACTTGAAAGGTGTGGAACCCTGTATAGGAATCCAGATGTATCTGAGGTGGTGATAATTTTTGCTGTCCCAGAAAACACAAAACGTGTATTTTGTTGCTGAAATATTGCTGTATGGTGTCTTGTTTAAGTGATGAGAAGCTGTGCTCAGAAGGATTTTACATCAGTTTACCAAGTGAATCGTTCAGAAGTTGTAGACCTAAGGCTCTCTGGGCTGTTTTAATCCTCAGCTGGTCCACAGCCCTACTTGTCTCTCATTTTGTATTTCGTGTATTTTGCTAGAATCTTCATCTAAGCTGCCAGAAGGGATTTGGGGTGGGATAGGATGTTTGCTTGTAGGTTGCTCACCCAAACCTTTCCTAATGGGCAGGTCTGTCACACCTGTACAGCAGTTTGGGACGGTGTTAATGAACCAGCACAGTAAATATTAAGCCCCGATGTGGAGTTAATTCTTCGTGTCTTTTACCTGGCTCTGCTGTGTGATTAGGCATGTAAAAAACCAAACCTCCCTGGGTCAAACAAACAACCCTACAGGAAACTTCAGGCTTGGCTTTACTTCTTAGTCAGTAGTTGTATGAGCATTTGGAAGCCACGTGTAATTAACAAATAAGCACACTGTCAGGTTTGCTTTTCCTTTTCTTTCTAGATATTACAGACTAGCCGTAATACAGCCATTGTTCGTTTTTAGCAAACAGCCTTGTCAGTATTCTCGTAATCCAGTACTGCCATATTGCAAGAACACGAGCCCCAAAGCAAAATGTAAGATAACAAATTCAGCCAGTGAAAAAGGTGAAAATTGACTTTGAGGTGATGATAGAACAGTGAGAAGTTAAAGCTTTGGAAATTTTCCCTGGTGTTGTCATCCCTGTACTCCATCTTAATTTAAAATGATGTGAATATTAGATAGGAAAATCTCAGTCTGTAAGTTTTTAAATACAAATAAATGTATGCGTATGCAGCTGGGGGGGGGGAAGGTTGTTGTAGAGATACCGCGCTGATCAGCCTCTTCTGCGTTTCAGTGAGGGTTTCAGGATATCACTTACGTTACTTCAAATGGATTACAACGCTTCTGTCACTTTGTGTTGCCCTTCGATACTCTAAAACCTTAGCAGAAAGCAAAGTACTTCAGACTCTAGTTCCTATGCAAATACCTACGTGCAAATGAAGCTACCAAGCTCAGTGGCATTTCACGTATGCATAAAGATACTGAGTCCTGGTCCATCGTGACTTGGTTCACGCTGGATGTTTTTGACTGATAAAATTCCCTGCTTTTAGCAGGGTCCTGAATGCTTTTGTGGGACCAAAGTTAACAAAGAGGTATGCTGAAACTATTTGTTACTTTGGCCCTGTGAGCTTCCTGGCAGTAAGGGCACAGGAGACCTCCCCATGGCTATAGGATTGGGTACTTAAAGTATTAATTTCATCTTCAACAAGTATTTAGATACATATTTAAAAAAAATACCCCCCCCCCCCCAACAAACAAACAAAACAACACAAACCCACCACCACCAAAAACTACGCATGGAGGAAGAAATCATACATTTTTAGAAATATCTATTTTTTTTTCTGCCCATGACTTTAATAGGTCTATCTGTAAATTCGATTGCTGTGATGTCTGTATCATTGAATATAACGTCACCCATCTTTTTGATAGCCGTTTTTATGATGCATGTGTACACAGATGAATTAGCCTGAATTAATGTAAGATCTGTGGCTGTTACTTGATACAAAGTGGGTAAGCTAGGCAAAATAAAGGAGATGAAAATTTTGAATGCATCCTTTTCCTGGAGGAGTAGTAAGCTATAATTATCTTTGTCCATTCACAACACAACTGTTACAAATGCACTAAAATTAATCTGAAATGGGTTTTGGAAGGATTGGACCTCTGGAGTCTGTAGAGCCAATAGTCTGATGAAAGGAATGTTTGCCTCTAAGCATACGATTAATGCCTCGCTGCTACTTCCTTTATTAATACAAGTGTATTTTATATTTTATATAAAAAAGTATATTAAAAGCATACTTTCCCAAGCTGTTTTACAATTAGCTCATAGGAAGGGTTTTAGAACAAAATGTTGAGCTCTGTATTTACAGCACAAATAGTTCTTGTTGAGTGATAGGAAAATGACTAAATTCCCAAGTTTAATGCAGTTCAGTATCTCAGCCATAAACCTGTTACTCCTTGTCTTGCCCATCATATAAACTCTGTTTCTTAGTGAAACCTCTAAAATATTTGAAGTAGTACTTGGAGATAATTTTTTAAGTGTGCATAGATGATCTGAAGCAAGGCTATCCAAATTACGAGCTGTGTAATTAAATGCATCTTACAAAAACTCT
The DNA here is from genome assembly GCA_011076525.1 of Nettapus auritus. Lineage (NCBI taxonomy): Eukaryota > Metazoa > Chordata > Aves > Anseriformes > Anatidae > Nettapus > Nettapus auritus. Next base: position 41,512,917 of record CM021766.1, read on the forward strand.
TACTGGAGTCGCCTAACTGACTTCCTCTTGGTTGCTAAAGATGTAAGGCTCCTTCAGATATCTGGACAAGTTTTCAACTTTTTCTCAGTTTTTCTGAGTAATCTGTGTCCCCGCTACATGAAGCTACGAGAGATGGAAGCAGAGCTGTGAACGCCCACTAAGTGCAGCGACAAAGGGGTGAACAGGGTCAGTCCAGCAGTGTTGAGGGAGGGAGGGGAGATGATAAAACTTTTCGTGGGACGCTGTTCAGTGAAAGCTTACTTCTTTGTGTGCCCTTTTTCTAAGTCTTCTATGACAAGCTGCCTTTTGTCTTCTATAGGACAAGCTGCTACAGTTCTTTTATGTTTGGTAAAGCAGCTTTGCGTTTTAGCCTCCTCTTGTCCTCTTTACAGGCTTGCTGTCTACTGCACAGGACTACAGTGTTGTCCTCTTTTCCTCAAGGCCTTCCTGAGACCTGCAGCTAGAGACTAGAAAGCATTGAGAGTGTTCCAGGCATCTTCTGTTTTCCCAGCTTCCCAGAGAAGGAACTAGATGTGTGTTCTCTGCTGTTCTAGTGGTTGTGATGCTCTGGTTCCTACTGATGTATTTCCACATTTTTTCCCATTTTTTACAAAAATATTGTTGCACCAGATGGCTGTGGTCCTTGACCTTCCATGGCAATAAATAGTTTTAGCACCTAAGGGTTTTAATGAACTGCAGAAAGCTATGACAATTGTATTCTTGTGCCCTAGATCGATTATTAACTAGATTGAGATTAGTTAAAACCCACAGATCTTATTTGTGTGAAAAGAAGAAAAAAAAAAAAAAGAGGAAAAAACTTTAAAATGTGTTCTTAATGGTTTGCTGAATATGGATATCTTCCAGTTTTGTAATCCCTCTTGCCTACCTGTAATCCTTTACACTATGCTGAGATGATATGGAGAATGATTTTTCCTTCAGAGGGCTGCTCATTTTTCTATAGCTCCTACCCTTCTGTCTTTATTTTGGCAACTGCAAGTATATACTCTTTACCTGTTCTTTATCGTCTCTTCTATTTGCCCCCCTGAGAAGCAGCAGTGTTTTGGAGTGTGCTGATGTCTTCCTGCCTTCAGGATATTCAGTAGTCAGTCCCCAACCCTCACCCTCATTTTCAAGGGGCCCAGTGGCTTAGATGCTTTCACACCTGCAAGCCTGCATTTGGTTTTGATTCTGGCTTAATTTTCATGTATATTTGTACAAAATGCTTGTTTTTATTGTTAATCATAGCCTGATTTTTTGTAACCTTTACTCACTTAGCTTATGTTCATCCATGTCCTGTGTAACTTTTGATGGTAGCAGCAAACTTCAACAGAATATAAGAGAAGGGTAGAATCTTAAACGATGAAGTTGCTATAAGAAGCATGCCCGAGTTTTGGGGGGCTGGGGCGGGGTGGGAGGGAGGTGAGGAAAAGCAGCTGCTAACATCTCTCTGGCCTGCTGGCAGCTGAGAGGTAGCGTGTTCTTGTCGCACTTTGCAGCCAAACCGGGATCATCTCGGGCAGCCTTCACGGGAAACCAGGTGAAGTGTGTGGAGGTTGCAGATGGGAACCAAGAGTATCAGCTTTCAAATGAGAAGGGCAGACTAGGAAAACATTTCTTGCTTGTCTGGGAATGATTTTATTGATATTTTGAAGAGAAAATAAAGCAGTAGGTTAAAAAACAACATAGGTGTGTTGTAATGCAGATTCTGTTGGGACTAGTCAGTAGCAAATCTGGAATTAGAATAAGAAATATCTTAGTGCAGAACAGTGAACTATCAAAAGAAGTACTTGTTATTCCAGAAATAGTAATATAGTTGAAAAAAGGCAAAAGGAATTGATGGTTTCACATCATGGTTGTCTCATGTTTTTTGATGAAGTCTTGCTTCTAAGGTGTTGTTTCTTTTAAAGTTCTTGCCATATAATGTTACTGCAGAGCTGATTTGGTTAGAGTGATGATGATTTCTTTGCAAGTGCTCATACGTTGCTGTCAGAAATATGGTTATTCCACATGTAAACACATTTTTCTAGCTGGTAGCTGGTCTTGTTAATATTTGTGCCCTATTTTACTTTAACATTTTGTATAAATTCTCGGGAGACCAACTTCAATAAAGTGCTTTAAGATCCCTCAATGAAAATCACTAATACAACAGATAGCTTAGAATCAGGGAAGAATATTAAAATGCTTTAGGTATCACAGTTGAAATTCATGACTAGACACAGTAGTGCCCAAGCCGAACATCTGCATTAGACCTGCTTGGTGATAGGGTTGCCCTCAGGTACATGAGGCGACCACCTAGACCTTATAAGATGACAAGAATTGCTCGTACTTCTCAGGGTTTAAAAAATGATTCTAGCCAACAAACTTTCTTTTAGAAAACAAACTACAAATGAGATCATCAGTGGTCTTTATTCTTGTTTCCTTTATAATGTTCTGTAATTACCATTTCATTGCTGTTGTAGCGGTCTTCTGGTTTTTACTGGGTGCTGCCCTGTGTCCTGATGTGCCCTCTCCGTCCTGCCTTTTCAGCCCCTCCAGGTTTGACAGCAGGGGACTAAAAAGCAGTTCGCGTGGAGTGCAGCAGTGTCATGGTTCTGGCTGCGCTGGTGTTAATGCCAGCGCAGCTACTGACATCATGATGTCTTACATCCCTTTCCTTTTGAATAATCAAACAGAATGTCGGGTACTTCAGCTAAAACCCAGAAATCCCCTTTGACTCTTTGAGGCTGACAAGAGGCTCTCTCCCTGTCTGGAGGATGCCCTTGTCCCGTTTCCTTTTTGGCCCTGAGCTGTGTTCCTTTCTGCTCCCTTCTGTCGGCAGCAGGTGACTGATCCTTGCTCCGGAGCCCTGTGCTGCCTCGGCTGCTGTTGGAGCCGCGGCTGCTGCTGCTGACCTCTGCCAGGCAAGGAAACCCAGGCGCCCTTCTCACACCCTGGCTGCTTCTCTGTGATCTGCTGCGTTTCCGTATATGCTGGGGTACATACTGATGGATAAAAGTTATGCAAAGTAATTAGTAGAACTCTGGTAACTGGATGTAGTCACTCCGAAGTATAAACCAGCTGGGAAATGCTTTGTTGCTTGTATTTGAGGAGTTAGTTTTCCATGTTGAACTGGCTGCTTGCTCGCTGTGTGGTTACGTGTGTGCTGGTGCTGATGTGATGGGGTTGGGTGAGGGCAGTTGGGGACTGTCAGATGCCATTTTAGAGGCAGCTGGCATTCCACTTGCTTAGAAAAATCAGAAAAGCGTAGGCTATAATTTGAGCCAGGGATGCTCATGACAGCTGCAGTGTTCCCTCTGGTTGTTCCTACTCTAACACCATTCTCTTTAATGGGCAGTTTATGAATTTATATAGTCAACTGGCCTGGAGAATTTGTCTAGCTGAAAATTGCCTGACAACGAATTTACTTACCTTCAAACCAAATTAACATCCCCTTTCAGTCCACAGGGCTGCAAAAGATATCTGTGTGGCAAAGGGAAAAGCATTGCAGGCATTGGGAGAGGGCAGTAGTGCCAGCTTGCTTTGACTGAAGTTCAAAGTAGAGCTGAGGCAGGTAGGTTGGTGGTGCTGTTTCCTGCCATGTCATTTGGCTCAGATGGCCTGTCCTGCTTTATAAGAAATGTGCCTTAAAGTTTTATGACAGCTTTGTGCTGTCTAGAACCTAGTAAGTGCTCGGTGCAGTAGTTGTACTGATATTCTGAAGAATAATGAAGGATGTTTAATTGCATTTTTATTCTGAGACGTGGAAATTAGCATAAAAGCAAATTGATTTGCTGCGTAAAACACTTCGTTTTCATTCTTCTTGTAGAATCACAGAATGGTTTGCGTTGGAAGGGACCTTAAAGATGACCTTGTTCCACCTCCCTTGCCATGGGCAGGGACACCTCCCACCAGCCCAGGTTGCTCAAAGCCCCATCCAGCCTGGCCTTGAACACCTACAGGGATGGGACATCCACAGCTCCTCTGGGCAGCCTGTGCCAGTGCCTCAGCACCCTCTGAGTGATGAATTTCTTCCTTAAGTTCAATCTAAACCTACCCTCTTTTAGTTTAAAGCCACAACCACTTGTCCTATCACTACACTCCCCGACAAAGAGTCCCTCCCCAGCTTTCCTGTAGTCCCTTTAGGTGCTGGAAGGTGTTCCTGGAGCCTTCTCTTCTCCAGGCTGAACAACCCCAACTCCATCAGCCTGTGTTCACAGGAGAGGTGCTCCAGTCCTTCGAACATCCTTGTGTCCTCTGGGCTCATTCTAATACTTTGATGTCCTTCTTGTGCTGGAGACCCCGGAGCTGAATGCAGTACTCCAGGTGGGGCTTCAGGAGAGCAGAGCAGAGGGGGAGAATCCCCTCCCTCTCTGTGCTAGCCACACTTCTTTTGATGCAGCCCAGGACGCGGATCGTTTTCTGGGCTGCAGGCGTGTGTTGCCAGCTCTTGTTGAGCTTATCCACCAACACCCCCAGGTCCTTCTCCTCAGGGCTGCTCTCAATCCGTTCTCCGCCCAGCCTGCATTTGCGCTTTTGCTGTAGAAATTCCAAGTAATAAATTTTGGGGAAGATTTTAGTTCTGATTCTGTGTATTGGCCATCATAATGCTCTGTTACCAGATTCCTCTGTTAATACAGCACGTTCAATAATGTGTAGCCTTTTAGCATTACTAAACTTTAAAAGATGATGTGTTAGAAATGACCAGAGGTATGTAAATCTCTGTTGCCTTTTGATCTAGAAGTAACTGCAGGTACTCTGAAAAAACAGTGTTTGAAAATGGGTAGGTAACTTAAATCCTGCTCGTTTCCTTAATTCAGTGTATCATGCTTTTTCTTTCATTTAATCTAAATGTTTAATAAGCTATTTTAAAATGAGTTGATTGTCAGTCAAAATAACAGCAGATCTGACAGTTTTCTCTCAATGTGAGCATCACAGCTGATTCAGTGTTGAAGAACAGTATCAACAGCAAAGGGTAAATAAATAGTGTGTTTGGGGAGCAAATTGAGGCGTTTAGTATAATGATGTTGCACTACACCATTGTCCTTACAAATATCCTTTAAAAGGCTTTTAAATCAGAGCCTAAGAAGTAAAAAGCTGTGCTTGATATGTTCGCACCCCTTTGTTTTGAAGAGAGTGGATTGAGGGGGGGAAAAAAAAGCACATTTCCACACAGTCTGTGTAATTTAGGTATAGCCAGGATCACTAGTTGTACTCACTCTGCTGAATTCTGTTTTCAGGCAGCTGAATGCAAACTGCAACTCTCCTTTTAAATGTAGAGTTCAGGCTTCAGTGTTTGCTCTTCTGAAGTTGGTTTTCTCAGTGAAAAAACTTGCAGACCTTGCATGTAAGCAACTGGTTAGTTTTTTTCAAAGAACCTAGGTCTTTAATCTACTATACCACTAATGTAGTAATAAAAATTTCATGTACTGTTCTGATATGGGCTATACTTCTCTGCCTTATTATGGGAGTAAAAAAGCTGTAGTTTGTAAAGATAACGCAGATAGAAATATATTAGTATCCCGAATTAAACATAACTCTCATTCTTTCTGCAGTCTTTATGCAGATCTTTTAATTAGTAAGATAGAAAGTTGAATGTGCTGCCACATTTTTCTATTATTTTTAGTTCATTTGGCATATTAAACAGAACAGAAATTTACAGGATAATGCTCGTACCTGTTTCTAAGCAATTTTTAATCTTGGGACTTTCCTGCTTTTCAGTGTGTGCTCCTTCTGCAGCGTTTTCTGGTGCTAGTTAGTTACAGATGGAGTATACTAGTGTCTGTTCTATAAACAGTACTATGTTATTTCTGTGGATTTGCTTTATTTTGTATGGAAAAATAATTTTTTCCTCTTTTTTTGTTTCTGGCTCTCTTGCAGAGAATTCTAAGCTGAGACATGTAGAAAAAGATGTCTTGATACCAGTAATAATGAGAGACCGAGCCAAGGAGCTTTGTTCAGATAAAGTGCAAGGTAAGAGTCAAATATTCAGTGGGAGATCAGATATATTCACTTTTGTGCCCTGAATATAATCCTTGCTTTTGACAAGTAGTCAGAATTAATATGTATGATCTGTATCATATCTGTTTGCTGCAAAACCAGTAATACAGTGCATGAGTCTGCCAGGTTGGCTTGCACTGCTTGGTTATGTGGACTGCTTTCCAAAATGACTTGTTCTTCATTGTTTTCTGATTGATAGAAAACTTTCCACATCTCCATCTAGGCGATGTGGTGACAGAGCAACACAGGAGTTGCTTGTACTGTTTATAATACCTATATAAATGGTGTTGTTTCACATGAGCCTTCATGTAGGGTCTCCTTGATTATAATAGATTTATTTACTATAATGCATCCTTTCCCTGCTCCAGTGCTTTGGTGGCACTTGCACATGGAGCTGTGTTATTAGACAGACATTAAAACAGGCTGATGCAGTCTGCTTTTGCATGTTTTCATTTTCTTTTGACGAGTACTGGACGGTAACTCTGCAAAGTTGGGTATCAACGCTTCTTCAGCATTCAACTGTTCACATATTCCTGGAAGAAATTTAGAACTTTCTGGAGTTAGAGCTACTCACACACGCTGAGAGCGTTGATAGAAGATTGGGAAAAAAATGTAAAGCACAGAATTACTCTCTACAAGTGGCATGCTTTCAGTGGGACACTTGCCTCTTCTCATCTGTATACTAAAGCTGAAAGGGCCATTGGAGAGAGATTCAAAGAATGTCTACTGCAGGAGGAGCCCTAGGAAGTTAGGGAAATGTCCCTGAACTCTTGTGAACAAGTTACAGGGAACTGAATCTGACAGAGCTGTTACCTAGGTTATAAAACAAAATCTTAGAAACTTAATAGCTTCAGAAAACAAGCATGTAAGGCATCCACAGCCATAGCACACGAAATGGAGGAAGGAAACTGGGTTACTAGAGAACCATTGCTGCAAAAGGACAGTTGTGATGAGAATTGGTGTTTCGAGCTATCTGGAATCACAGAAGAAACTGTGAGGCTGTTCCTTGAGTAACAGATATTTCAGAGACAGGTACAGTTAAAATGGACCAGCATTTTTAATGCAGATTGTTTTAGGAGGTCCACAAAAGACGTCATGGAGTGGTGTCATAATGATTTTCAGCTAGGTAGGAAAAGAGTCGAGAATACCTGCCAGAAGGAGGTGGGATCAGATGATGGGTACCTTCCAGTGCTGCCAGAAGGCCTTCATACACTTTCTCATTTTGTAGTTGAAATTTTTTTACTTTGAATGCTGTTCTTGTTGGGAAGAAAAATGAAGAAAAGCAATTAGAGAAATGTGGATCTTTGAAAGAGGATTTCTGTTAAAAATAATTTGTGTACTACTTGTATTATTTTCTTTTGGGGTAGGCCACAGTGGTGTTTGTATGGTGCTGTATTTTTTTTGGGGGGGTGGGGAGCAGGCTTTTTTTTTTTCCCATGTATTTTCTTTGTGTGAAATTAGTGTGTTGGTTTCAGCTTCTAAGTTTTGTGGCACCCACCCATATTGGAGATTCTTGAGCTGAGGGCTGTGGACTATTACTACCTTTGCAGCTTCTCCATGGTTTTGCCTCTATAAATTTTAAAGCAAATTTCTGTCATAATTATCTTCTTTGTGGTGTTAGGTAAACTATAGATATATTTTCATTTCTTCTGGATAGAGTTCAGTTATGTGTCTTCTGAAAAATGAGGTTTGTGGATTCATCAGTACTCCTTTCTTCTGTTAGCTGGAAGCCAGTTTTGATCAAATCATGTGAAAGAGGTGGAAACTGAATATTTCCTATGCAATTACTGTGATCAAATAGATGAACAAAATCTACATTTATATCCATACTACAAAAAAGCCATATTTTTGTCTACCTTTTAATAGCAGGGTGGAGAGCAGGCCATGGGAAGTGAAAGGTTAAACAGTTTTGTGAAGAGAACTTACCATCTCTCATATCCATTGTGAAATTATTCCTGGAATAAATTTGTCTTGTTAATACACAGGGATAGGTGTTAATCAGAGTAAATAGGCCATGGTTTCTGTGCTGTAAACAATTACAAGCTATGAACATAAGCTGTGTAATTAAGTAATCAAAACTTCTGAAATCCAGTTGGTGTGCTACAGAGTGCCTGTGTATGAAATTGCTGTTTACACTAAGGTGTAGGTGCTCATTTAACTCGTTCTCGGTTTGTGTTTTTCTGCTTTATGTTAATTTTGTTTGACCAACTCCTACTGCTATAGCTTTTGTTTCATTTTTGTCTCTAGGAAATTGTGGTAAATGCATTGGAAGTGTAGGAAACAAAGCTATTCTACAAGTATGGGCCTTTACAATTGACTTGATCATGCTAGGTTCCTGTCTAGCCCTATGGGGAGCCCCCATACATTCAATAGTTCTCTGCATGACCATGGGGTCCATCTGTATACAGGCCGTTACCTTAGCCTGCAGCTATACCACCTCGAGCTGCCTGCTTATCAGAGCTAATAAAGCAAGCAATGACAGCCTGTCCAGCACGTGTTCGAGAAGCGTCCAGGGAAAAGAAACCCCAAGGGTTAAAAAATAAAAAGAATAAATAAATTAAAAAAAAAGGTTTTGTTAACTCGAGAGGTGATACTGCTACCCTGGCATGGTTAAATGGGTGACCCGGTGCTGTGCGCGGGTGTTAGTTTAACAGAGTAGCTTAGGGATGAAATAACCTTGAAAATGTGTCCATTTTAAAGATAATTGGTAAAAACGATTAAGAATTGAGACTGGTTATATTTCATTTTAGTTATTTAAATTTAGTTTGAACTTTTTTCAGATTGTCATAGTACAGTTCTTGTGAGTGCTGCATGTTTCTCAAGAATTTGGTACGTCTTAGTTGCAGCATAATTTCTGTTTTTAAGGTTTTCCAGTGAAAATTGCTATATTAGTACTTTTGTTTAAAGGGTAAAGATGCTTTCTGAAGAACACAAATCAGTTTTCCATGACCATTACATAAATATGGTAATACCTGTGAGATGTACATATGTGAAATTGTGGACTCTTATGGGAGTATCATTAAAAGAAAACTGCTCTCATGAAGTGTTGTAAAAACAACAACAAAAGAAACCAAAAAAACCCACCAACAACACCCAAATGTAACATATTCAATGTACTTATACAGACAGTATAAAGAGCCATATTAAATACGTGCTTTCCTGTATTAGTGTGTATTTGGTATATAAAATACATGCTTACAAACTGAAGTAGCTAAAAGGAGTGTTTTATCTGCTGTCATCTTCAATGGCTTTTATAAAATCATTTCTTAAGACAAAATTTAGATTGCAAAAAGAAAGTACTCAGATCATTGAATCAGTCACAAAACCTTAATAAATGTTTTGTGTATTTGTTGTGTTAGAAAGCAATTCTCTCCCACCTCCCCCAAACCCCACAATTTTTTTTTTTTTTTTTTCCTTTTTGTTTGAACAAAAAAACAATCTTGCTCTAGTGACAAGGGGCTTTAGTCCTAAACTTCTTTCTCCTCTAAGTTTTCTTGTCTGCTACTGTTTGATGGTCTGTGTTTGGGAATTCGAAGGTCAGCGAGAGTGGCTTGCAGTTCTCTTACGTAATTGTGACTCTACACTTGTCAAATTCCCAGGGTTCATGTAGGCAAATGACCTGTATGCTTTTCAGGATGAATACAGGAAAAGCTAGTTCAAATCAGCCTGGTTCTGCCATTATGAGGCAGTGAAGTAAAGAAAACAGTTCGTGTGATTGAAGACCTGATCCTGCATACAAGTCTGCAAATAAAATAAGAATGAGGCCGTTTCTCATTTGAAGGTTGTCATGGAAGGAACAAATTTGGCCAAGAAGACAAATGTGTGTTTTTTTTTTTTTTTTTTGTTCTTCATATGGGAAGAGACAAAAGGGAGATGGTTTGCTGAGTTGGGGGACCTTCCCTGAAGCAAGCTGTTAGATTGTTTCTGGTGTCCGTAGGAAGTGTGTAATTAGGGCAACTGGATTCACATTGCTGGAAATACTCTTAAGATACTTGGCAATGCTTTAAAAAAGGGTTTGGAAACCGTGGCTGGAAAAGGACATTTCCAAGCAGCCACCCTCCTCCTGTTCTCCATGTTCACCATTAGCCTTCCCTTCCTCAGGGCTCATGTTGATACTTAGTGAAAATGATGGGATGCAACACCACTGCAGGCTTCTCTACAGTAGAGCATGACCAGTGTCAACCAGAGTTTTGATAACGTGCAGTTACTCAACAGTCCTGTCACTGACATTATCTCTGTCCCCGTAGGGGCCACCTGCTCTGGACCATGACCCTTACACCTGACACATCAAGGCCCATAAAAAGAAAGAAATCTCTGATTGAAGTACATTTGATGCTGCACATTTAAGTGCCCTAGCACACCTTCAGATATGTTTCTCCAAAAAAGTCTTTTATATGTATATATTCCTATATAGGAAATGCAGATAATGAAATGTGTGAACTAGCAAATTTCAGCTTGATGTTACTCAGTGGCATTGCTCACTTTCCTTTGTAATGCAGGCCAAGTTCTGTTAGTTGATGCAGACCACTGCTAATGCTGGGAGAGGATTAACCTGTTGGTACCTACAGTCATGGTTCTGAAGTTAACGCTGGGAGATGCTAAGACCGATAGTATTAGGAAATTAAATAACAGCTCACTTTTAAAATGTTGACCAGTCTTATTTTCGTGAAGCACATTGAAACTAAAAACACCATTCATAACTGAATTCTGCTCGCCTGCTCTGCCTCACTGTGAAAAGATGGTCCTTAGAATCTTTTTAAAATTCACATATTTTAGAAGTATACGGGGATATACAGAATATATAGTATATGTTATATAGTATATGGGTACATATTAGAAGTGTATCTTCTAATTGACTGAATCAAAAAGGTCAACTAACTGATAAAAGTCAGTGACTTAACTTGACAAATTTGGGCAACTTTTTTTATTATGTTGCTGTGACCACAGCTTTCTTGCACATGCTTCTGTACGCATTGATCAGAGTTTGGAAATCCTGAGAGGCTGCATGGGAGGAATCATAAACCTTATGACTAGAAGAGACATCTTCTAGGAGAGTGAAAAAAGAATGCTACCTTACTACCTGCAACTTCAGGTTGTAGACTAATTTGAGAACGTCATTTCAATTGAGCAGCAAAACTGCAGGTAGAGAAGGGGAGAAAAATGTTATCCTCCATTGCTATATTATCTGCAATTATTAATAATTAAAGTACATTAATTTTTAAAGTACATTATAGTCATATTGCGTGTGACCCCATGAATGACTGTATGAAGTCATTGAGATTACTGTTGTACATGCTGTGCAGTTGTCAGTTATTTAAATGTTGTGTTGTGATGGTGTACAGCTATATTTAGTAGTGGTAATAAATTACTAGGTGTTCTTCCCTGGTTAGTGTTTCTGAGAATAAGATGCTGATTTTTTATGTTTGTGCCTATGCCCAATAGTTTTTATCTTTGGGAAAAGATTCAGGTCTATGTATTTCCAGCGAACATTTACTCTCATCACATTTAACCATGTGAATTAATACAATCTCTAGAGGGATTATGGTATATTGAGCTTTGCTCCAACAAACTGAGCAGAGGGAACAGCTATATGTAAATTACAATTCCAGATCTCGTGGTCTTTTATGAATGATACAGCATTAGCTAGCCAAAGCTAATTTAGGGGATTCATAGAAAAGAAATATGAGAGCATATTGTGTGGCTTGGTGATGGAAATGTAAGTATTCTAACTACTGTTAGGACTTCCAAGAAAATGTCTTGGGAGGGATCTTACCCTATTCTATTTTTTTCCTCCCCCCCTGCCCCTCCATGTCATTTCAACCCAGCTGATAACAAGAAATGGGTCAGACTGCTAGCTTTACCACTGCAACTTAGTTGTGTAGGGTTTTTTATTTTTTTATTAGGGAATGGAACAGCTTTTACAGGGACAAAGAGAAATGAAATCACTTTCAATGAAAGAAAGAGGCCTCATTATAGCCACCAACAGCAGTTATTGACAGCTACACTTCCTATTAACAAGGAGCATTTAAGAGTTTGGCTGTTGGATCTTTGGACTTGATCTAATTTGCTAGCATTAATTAGTTTCTTTTGAGCACAGACACTTGGTGCTCACAGCTATAGATTTGGAGGACTAATTAGGACAGAAAATTGAACAGAATGGGGTAAAGCATTAACCTTCAACCATTACCAGCTGGGGCTCTGATAAAGACCACAGAGTCCAAATGCTCCTATTCATGCAAAGAGTACTCTAATGAATATCAATTTCAGCCAGGTTGCCACATCCTACAAGCACTGTCTTAATTTTGATTATCTTACCTGTTATAGATTTTTAGGTATAGATATTAAAGTGATGTTCGTAGTTCAGAGCTCGTACCTTGATATGTTATCTCTGTCTGCTCTTCGGGTTTTCTCAAGTTAGACATTTTATTGGTTTCTGAATTTCAAATTGTTTTCCCCTTCTGACATAAATATATTAACATGGCATAGATTAATTACAGAATATTAACAAATGCTGGTTTAAATAGAGGATGCCTGCACGGTTGTTGATTATTGTAGTACATGGGTAATAATGCCCGTGAGAGGGACTGACCAAGCGAACTGCTGGAGTTTGAGCAATAGGATAGCTTCTTGTGCAGCTCTTCTGAGGAGATGAAAGCATTCTGTTGTGGTGTGAAGTTGGGGATACGGTTTCAGGAGGAAAACTGTTCTTTCAGACCTTGGGTTGATAGATTTAACGTGTGCAAAATGGAAGTACTTCACCTGTATATGCAGAAATGAGAAAAACAATTACTTGTCCTTTTGTGACTTTCTTGGATGGCTGGAAGTATTGGAGTCAGAACTAAGGTCCAAATCCTCTTCAGCAGCTGTTTCTACCCTTCAGTCATATCAGAGCCCTATCGGACAAACTGCCTGTCCCATCTGAATCGCTGCTTCTCTCTTCGTTGCTGCTGCTTCTACACCTGGCAGTTCCTTGCTCGGGGATGAGAAGTGTCAGTCTCTTCTCTGAGATCCTTTCTTCAGACTCTTCTTTCAGGAAGCACACTAGAATTAATGTGCGCCCTTGGACTTTTTGAAGAACTAGATGTTGTTGGGTTATGTCTGGTGTCCAGCTATTTGGGGCCAAGATGGCCTTCTGTGTGCTCTAATCATTCCCAGTTCCCCTATGGGCTAAAGCGTACTGTTAGCTTGAATTGCTGGTTCTGCGTCAGAGGTTGCTTTGGTGCAAGCTGTGAAGACAGAAATGCAAACTTCCACTAGCTGCTGATCGTTGGTGGTATTTAGATCAACCTCAGAACCACTTTTGCTGCCTGGCGGAGTTGGGTGTTCATAGGGCGGTGGTTAGCAAAGATGTGGTCCGGTTCTTTGTCTTCTGAGTCCTCCCAACAAAAGAGGGAGGCCAGTGTGGTTATGCGTGCTGCCTCTTACTAAGACCTTGTTTGCATCTTTTCCTAAATGTGGTATACGCTGTTTGCTGATTCTTAGTTTTCTTTCCCAGTTGGAACTTGATTCTTCCGTGTCAGTCATTATTGCTGCCAGCAGATGAGAATGTACTTGGAATTCTGTAGGTCATTATTATTATTATTATTTTTTACTATTTATCAGTGGTGGCGATAACCTGCAGATACCATAGCTCAGGCATTAGCATTCCAGTATTATATTACTGTGGCATAGTTGCACATCTCAACCCGTTGTTCATGGTAGTACATGACTAACTGTAACTGTTGTTTTATCTGCATGCCATTAACGATGTATTAAATAGTTGCTTTGCAGTTTTGGAATAAAACCACCTCTTAGAATCTTCATTCAACACAGTGCTTTGTGTAAATAACTAATACTTGAAGAGGCCGTGCTATATTCCTTATGCATGTGTATAAATATTTAAATTGTATATAAATTATGAATATTACCCTGGGGTTACTTTTGCACAGAAAAGAGTCAGAATGGGTTGTATAGATAACATTAGGTTCAGCAGTGGAAAATAGAACTTAGCTTTTGCGTTTAAAAAGTAGCTGCTGTGTATTTGGAGCTACGAACCAAGAAATGGTGAGCTTTCAGAGAGCCTACAGGCAGTGTTTTGACCTTATAAAGAGTGTATGGTATTCAGGGCAGCGCAATAGGGGAAGAATTCTGTCCACCGTTCTTGTTCATTAGAAAACCCATGAAGTTGGCAAGCATGTTTGCCAAAGAAAATTCCTCATCTGAATCACAAAAAAAATGAAAGACTAATTCTAGTTGAGCAAAATGGGAATCAAAATAATAGTTGCAAATGCATCTAATAAGCTTTGATTCTTATGAGGCAGTGCCTTGTGAGAATTATAGTTCTGATCTCCATTATTTCATGGAGACTGAAGAACCATACCTGTTGTATGTGTCTTTGTGTGCAATATTGAGTCAGCTCAGCCAGCCAAAAAAAAAAGGGGGGGAGGACAGGAAGCATTGGCCTTATGAAGCAATAGGGAAAAACAGGTTAAAGTTGAAATACAGTTCAGCTAGCAAATGTACCCTTAACAAGGTGTGGTGGTCTATATGTTCTTCATGCTTTTTTTGTTGTGGAAACATCACAGTGTGGTTAATGAAATCTCTACCTTTTTTCCTGCTGTTCGACAAAAACATTTTAAACTTCTTTTTTCAGTGTGGAATCGTAGTTCTAAAGATTGCTCAATTTAATCGGAGTGAGTTGTCTGTCAGGCACTTATTCTTTGATATAGTAGATAGTGGATCCTATGGTAACATCGTTGACAAAGCATAACTTTAAGTAGAAACCATGTTGCCTGTTGCTGAGTAAAAACACATTTTTGTATGTTACTGTTCTGGTCTTTTTAATAATGGCAACAAAAATAATCCCCTCTTTCCTGCTCCCAAATTGAGTTTTGTTGCTGTTGTAATTCTTTTGCAATAATTGTCTGTGTGGTGCTGCATAGAAAAAGAGCAGGGGAAATGTGTGCTGAAGAGTGTTCTATTTACAGGTCTGCTTGAGAGAGGAATAAAAGCTGCAATAATAAAGGGTCATAAGACATTTGTGCTCTATTGTAATCCTCTGATTTTTGTTTTTAACAGTTTAACACTCAAAAACAAGAAGAAAGGAATCTCGCAGAAAAGAGCACTTGGAATGTGTGCTGCCTAAGATCAGGATAGATGCCTTTACATGAAATGTAATTGTATGACAGAAGGTGAGAAGTATTTTGCGTGAGGAATCAAGAGCTGCAGAGCTGGTGAGAGGGTATGAAAGGCGATGGACAAGGAATACTAGAGCTGTACAGAGCATCAGAGGTGTGGATGAGGCTTTAAATTTCTGATCAGGGAGCAAGGAAAACAATTTAGCTGTTGTGTACTAGATGTATTTGAGTTGGTACTGCAAACAATTTGAAAGGTATCAAGGGATGGAAGGTAATCCTTCTTACAGGATAATGAGTGGACAGGAACTTAAATTAGGAATTTTAGAGATGATGGCGTAGAAGAGCACCCTTGGGGTGGGGTAAACAAATTCTCTGGATATCCACAGTACTGGGAAGGAATTGAAATAGTAGGTGATTTGGAGACTAGTTATGGTATTAAGGGATCTGCCTTCTTTGCTCTTTCCTAAAAAGAGTTTACGTAAAGGTTTCTTGAAGCCTGAAATGTCTTTTTTTTTTCAGTTCTAATAGCCAAGTTCAGGATTTCCTGAACATAATGTCTTTATAGGCTTCTTTCTTCCTATCTGATCCAGAGTTTCATGGGAGTATTTAGTCATTCCTTTTTCCCCGTCTTTAACATAAACTAAATTTTTTGTAAGCAAGCTGCCCTTGATGCCTCCAGAACATGTTTTAAGACTATGGAAGTAGTCCTTTTCAAAATCCTAAATCACACAGACTGCATATGTGTACAAGTTAATGATTATACTTCGAAACCAGGTTTGATCCAAGTCTTGCTTTGTTTCTCGGTGACAGAAATATTCTATGCATTTTGCTATAATTGGATGTTCATAAAGTTGTTGAAAAAGCAGTGCAAAGGCGTGGTGTAAGATGTACTTCCACGTGTGGCTTGTCACTTGGTTTCATATGGGCACATTTATCAAGAGAGAGGAATGCAGGGCTGAATTGGATTTTAAGACATTTTAAGGTGGCCATGTCTTGAATACCTGTATTTGTCTTGTAATCTGATTAATGTTGCAGCTTCTTGATGTACGGGAATACAACGCCAATGTATACCTTGCACTTGAAAGAGCAGGGCTTTTACTTCTCTGATGTGTTTGTGAAAAGAGTTGAAGAATGTTTTTATATGCTATAAAAAGTACTGTTTCTTAATATATGTGTGTGTGTGTGTGTATATATATATACATAAACCAAAACACCAACATAAAAGCAAAGAAAATAAAATGTCCCCAACCAAAAAGGAACACAGCCTGCTGTTGAAATGCTGATGTCCTCGTGAAGACCTTCAGACATTGGGCAGATTCCTGGCAGTGGCCTGAATAAAAGCAGCACTTTGAATGGAGTAAATAGGGCAATCTGTTTATCCAAAAAAAAAAAGGGTTGGGGGGGAGGAGGGGGAGAGGCTTTTTCATTGACCATCCTGGAGCAGTATTTCTGTTGTTGAGTTTCTGAGACTGCTTAGGGGAGGTGCTGGGCTGTGAGGTTCCAGAGCTCTTTTCAGGAGCGTAGCAAATTCAGACAAATAAATAAATAAATAAATGTTAGTATCACTGGTTTAAAAATGACATTCACATTTATGGGGAGAACTTTCAGGCTGCAGAAAATGATGCCTACTAAACAAGAGCGTGACCACCATCTGCAACTTCAGACGCTGTATTTTGTTGCCCGTTACTTTTTTCTGCCTTTGGGGTGGTAGCTTTCTGCAGTGAATCTGACAGCCCAGTCAAAATAATTCATAAGGCCAGTGATGAAAAGTACTCTTTACTTTTTCTGGTGTAAATAATCTTTGTCATTCTTCATCTGTCCTGATTTTTTCCCTTGTTTCTTTGCTCTGTGTTTTCAGTATGTTTTTTTAATAATTATTCTTAACTCTCCAACTTAGTGTGCCTTCTGTTCGTTGTTTAAAGAGCATAACAAAAACATAGTCTAAATATTGTTGAATAAATTCTTCTCTTACATATGGAAGATCTTTCCATATTCTTTCCAGATTGTGGAGCCCCTCAACGAGGAAGATTTTTTGGATGTAAAAGTCAACACGATAAAAAAGGCAAGACCCAGCAAGAGCAGGGCAGGCAGATAGACTGTCACGGGTTCAAAGAAGTGTATCCTTTCTGTCTGCTAGGAAGTTCAGGATAAAATTCTGCCAGATCATAATGCTTAAAATGGTCTTATGTTAAAGCCATTGTTCTACATTCTTACCTTAATGTAGGCTTCAGCATGGTTAATGAAAAGAAACTTACCACCATTCTTCATAGAACAGGAGAATGTATACAGGTTTTTGGGTTCCATAACCAAAGATTTAATCACTGATGCCTTAAGCTGGGTAAGAACCAAACTCAGAGCTTCAGTGGTGTCTTTATGGCTCTATCCAATATCCTAGGTTTAGAATATTTTCTTATTTACATCTAATGGTTTATCATTGCTGTTCTATAACAGCAATGGGTTCAATGGGCCCTCTGTTCTCTGTTTGGAGGACTTTTTGTAATAGAAGCATCCTCATCTTGTACTTGAGAAAACTATTCCTGCTGTCGCAAGATTGAAAATAAAAAGCATCTATATGTATATGTGATGGATTTTTTTATTTTATACAACTAAAACAACTTCAGAAAGTTTAAGTCCTTTGTCGGGGAGTGACGATGAAGAAAATCCTTCTGCTTTCAGCAAAGGCTGTTCTGTAAGAGCTGCTGCTGTTCAGTAACTGAAACTTTAGCAGTTTTAAAACGGAAAATGACTGTCAGACTTTTGTTTTTGTTGTTTTGGGGAATCTATCTTGTTCAATTCACCACCAAGTTCATGTAAATGCTAGTTACTGCCTGTGCATAAACTTTTGAGACATTCATTGCTGGGCAGAGAATAGTCACGTAAATTACAACCCCCAAAAATATTTTTTGCAATTCTGTAGAAGGAAGAGATTTAACAGAGTTGATAATGTTTGCTTTAGCTGCATTCTCCCAGCAGAATAGGAAATCGGGTTAATGGTTCTGGTCTCATCTTTCTTCTGGTCGTGTCTGTTTAGGAATCAATTCAGAAAAAAATGGCATGTGATAAAACTTTATTTTCCTTAAATGGCACTAGCATATTTAACTTCTTGTGGATAACTACTTACATATTCCAACCTGCACTTATATCGCTGAGTTTCATTAGTGTCTCATTACTGCTGTGGTTAGTGAAAGGAGTTCACAGTGGAAAGTTTTAAGTAAAAAAAGTATTCTCTGTGATGAAAACTGCTGGATTGCCATGACAGAATGTTTTTTTATTTTTTCTTTTCTAAGTGATACTGGGAAATGAATGCAATGGCTCATAGGCAATTCTATTAATGCAACCAAGTTCTGATCTCGTGGTCTTAATCAAGGGTTGCAGCTGACAAACATTTTCACTCCGGGGCGGAAGCAGCAGTCGCAGCACAGAGCTGTCCATTGCAGACCTGCTGTTGCTCATCTCCATTTCCCAGTGTTGGAGTCGCGATGGCCTGACTTGCCTGAAAACTAACTCAGCCACCCTAGTAAGGAGGGGGAAATTGTAGCAGTGGGTATAATTGCTTTATGAAGGAGGACAGCCATGGTCAATGAACATATTGACATTGCATTCTTACACATAAAACACGGCTGGTTATGCTGTTGATTTTTGTAGGGGTATTTGGTCTTCTGTAAAAGTCACGTAGAAACCCTCAATCTCTGTAAACATTTGTGAAGGATTCCTTTGAGCTCTCTATTCCTCCCTGTTCCAGATTGCTTCCGTGTAGTTTGGGAGTCACAATGATTTATTAGTACGTTCTGGAACATTGTGAATATCTGCAGGTTCTGTGCAGTTGTGGACTGGCAGGATAGTGAGTGCCTTTCAGCTCACACCAAGATTTGGTGGAAAGAAAGGGGGAAGGCAGTTGATGCCTGCTACTTCACCACAAATGACGCTCAGCTGGACACAGGAGTTAGCACTTTAAAATTTGGGTAGAGCTGTTGGGATTGAATGTAGGTTTTTGACTCTTATGTCTCCAGTTACGTTTTCTTTTCCACTACTAGCAGCAGGCCTGAGCTCTGGTTGAAAATTGAAGAACAAATGAAACTGTTGTCTAGAACTAGACTAATTTGCCATCATCTTTCCTACTTCATCACTTTTTTGTCCTAAATACTTACGATACAGAAGGCTGAAATCATAGTATGTAGAAGAAAGCAGGCAAATAATCCCAACAGGATAAGCTTAAATTCTTAAATCTGTGACTTGCAACCAGCCTGCTGTACAAGAAAACAGATGTCATGCAATAAATTAATACTAGGCTGAATAATAAGCAAGATATATTGTTAAAGGGCTTTAATGCAAAGAAAGTGATTTCAGACTTTAATATGCTTGTTTTCTGTCTTTGTTTAAATGAGGCCCTTGCATGTGTTTTCTTTCCTTTATTATTCTTTACACACGTTTGAGCTTTGTTGGGTTGAGAACTCAGTCTCTGGTTGGGCAGTTGTGATTAACTTATACTAAATAGGCAGCAGTAATGTGATTTGAGAATGAAAAGGATTCATTTCTTCTAAATGAGGGGAAAAACCCAAGGTTGAAGGAAATAGTTTACATAATCTGTAAACTAGTCAAGGAGCTGAATATTTATGCAGGTTGAAATTGACGCTTAGTTGCCCTCTAGGGGTTTTACATTAATACAGCATATGCTAGCTTTTGGGTGTTTTTTTCTTTCAGAATAAAGGTGGGAGAAATCTTTGGAAAACTTACGTGCTGACAAATCGGTGGTGGTGGTGGAGGCATGTGTACATCTGCATTCAGCAAGTGAAGCTCATTTAGTTCAGAACCCAGAGAACGGAGAAAAGATCTTTGACCAGATTCTGATATTTTAATTTCCGATCAGCAGCGAAGGTATGCGTGGTCATTTTCATAGTCCTTACGGAGAAGTCAGGATGTGCCCCAAAGATCTTTCAGTCCTAAGTAGAGATGGGAGACAAAAAGTTGCCCAGGGATGTAACGGTGCTGCTGAGAAGGTCAGGGTGACCCTCAGTTCCTGCTTGCATCCTAGCCATTGAGTGCTGCTGCTGCTGTTTCAGTTCTTCGTGTCCCCAGCCTCCCCTGACTAGTGCATGGGGTCTTCTGCCACATCTGGCCTTAGAGCAGCTAGAACTATGTTTGTGGGCCCAGTGACTGAAACTGGTAGGGTTTCTGCTTCCTTTTCTGTTGCTGTTACAGACTTTGTCACGTTGCTAAGCAAGCAGTTAACAAAACCTGAGTATTTATTGTTGATTGGGGTAGCATATGATATTTCCTAGGAATTATCATCATGTCATGGGAAGAAACGTGACTAAAATGGCTTAAATGAAAGCCATTTTAGTTTTCCTCATCTAACTTTCTAATATTTCATTTGCCAATGGTTTTTAGCAGATGTCTTGTTAGTACTTTAAAGAATAAAATTGCTAAATAAATACTTTAAAGTGCAGCTGCATTTCTGAATAGGAAAACCACACTTCTGTGATTATTTTTGCTGTTTCTTTCATAACAGTAGTGCGACTGTGTTACTCAAATCTTGTTGCATCAGAAACAAGATAGCTGGAACAGGCAAAATAGGTGGAGTTAAGCAACTGCATCCAAGCCTGACTATGCGTGCACACAGCTGGAGGAACCACGGGGTAGCCGACTGTCTGAAGCTGGAGTACAGTCCGCAAGGCTTCATTACACCAAAGTCTGGATTAGTTCCAGTACAATCTTTGGTATTACACTGATTTTTATGCCATTTGCCTGTTAAACATTACATTGAGAACAGTTTTTCTTTTGGGGGGACTTCTGTAGCTGACAAATGATTCCCAATGTGTTTTATTTTGGTTTGCAGTGTTGCCAAAAGCTTGTTTGTAAACCCTCTGTCTACAAGTATTTCATTTTACTGTCTTTGAAGTTATAACTGTGGCTATAGAGACATGACCGTATCTCTTGATGTCTGCGTACAATCAGGTTTAAGCCCCATATATACATGTGAATTCTGGCTGTCACCAAGAGGCACAGAAGCAGTTTCTTGGCTGAGCATGCTGCCTGTTTGGGCCTGGTATCACGGCTTCCGTCTGGTGCTTCCTCGTCAAAACAAATGAACCCACGAGCAGAGCTTTATGTCAGCAGCTCTGCGTTTTCATCCTCCTCTCTGGTCCATGCCCAGTCTGCCTGAAATGCTTTCTGGAAGCCATGCATCGGACCAAAAGACATGTTTGGTTGCAGGTGGTGGTGGTTGGTTTTGGGGTCATTTTCCACCCTTCCTGTGGTCAGTTTCCCTCTGTGAGAAAGCACCTGAGCTGCTTGCTGTCTTTCACAAGCTTTTGCTCCAGAATGGTAGCTGCTCTCTAAGTTGGTTGTAATAAGCTGCCTGTCTTGTATTTATTCTGAATAGCATTGGCCCAATCTGTTGACTTTAAAGTCTCTGAAAAGCTTGAAGAAAGCATGCATTACTAGCTCTGGCAGAGCGTGTGGCATGGGGCAATTCCTGATAAAGTGGCGAACTGTGATCACCCTGTTCCTGCAGGGCAAGTGGGCAAACTCCATGTGCAGCAGCTGGCTAACTTGCTTTGCTACCTGAGATCAAAAGTAGCTTAGTGAGCACCTTTTACCCTCAAACAGTTGGTATCTTAGCAGGGTCCACACGTGGCACACAGTGCAGTGCGCTAACCAGGCCAACAAGTGATAGATTTCCTTAGCACGAGAGCTTTGGTCACTGTTGCAGGAACGCCTGTGAGCAAGTCTATGAAGGTGTGGAAGCGTGGAAGAGCTGCCAGGCTCAGAGCAGTGCTCACAGCTCGTAGAGAGTTTTCCGGGACCCCAGCAAAATATGGAGCTGTAATGCTTTCTCACTTCAAACATCCTTTGTGCAGCAGTTTCAAAGGTACAGGGAGAGTACGGTGGCTGGATTATTTGCTGTGCAATTCTTAATAAGCTGGTTATCCCAGACAGCTTACTTAAAACAAGTACTGATCTACAGGACATGAAAGATGTGTGTTGAACAGTTCCAAATTTATAAAGCTAGTGTATTAAATAATACTGGATCTTGCTAAACTTTGATAGAGTGCTTTCTTGTCACATTAAAACTCATCTCTTTAAAAGCCTGAAATGAACAGGGAAGCATGGCTTCAAACCTAGTGAGTGATGCACATTATTTTGAGATGTTGCCACCATTGCAAAAGGTATCCAGTATAAAATTCAGAATACAGAAACACCACTTAACTTTTTTTTTTTTTCCAAAAAATTGTACTTCTGGTTCTGTCATCCTTAGAACACTGAATAGTAAGTACTTCGTTCAGCACAAATGCTTCCCACACTTCCACACCAGCATACACTGAAGGCTACTAATTTAAAAAAAAAAAAAAAAAAAGGAAAAAAAAGAAAAAAGAGACTAAATATATACTACAAAACAAGATTAAGTACATGGAATGATGGTTGGGATAGGAAGAACTGTTATCTGTAAGGGAAGGTCACTTGCTCCTTGTAAGGAGCACAAGTGTGTTAATCTTCAGTGTTGCATCCTTGTTGGATTAGGCAGCAGGCTGTGATTTTGGCCCCGTTCTGTATGCCCTCACCCTCCAGCTGAAAGCTTGAAATCAGTTTCACTTTTCCTTAAAGGATATGTTGTTTCATTCAGAGCAGGAAGAAATAATAAAAATCGGTATTTCAACTTTGAGTTAAAGTCATATGGTTGGAAATGCAGCAAATTGAACTGAGGAGGGAAAATGCATCTCGGAACAGCGTGCTGTAAGCTGGAGCTGGCGGCATGGTGGAACAGCTGTGTGACTGCCTCCCTGCGAGTTACATAAATGCCCTGCTCTATCTCCACCGTGTGGTCGAAGGACCCTACTGCTACTTCTGCCAGGCAGTGAGTCCGTCTTCTTTATAAATAGATCATTTTACTTAAATTCAGAGTTCAGCTAAGGAGTCAGTCACTGTGGGACAGAGGGAGGGGGATGTTGTTGCTTTTAATCATCTGTTATGCTAACTCCTCAGCTGTCCCTGCGTGGCTCAGCAGCTCCTGCAGGAGAAGAGAGGATGAGCAGCGGCGAGGCCGCTGTGCTGCGCTGCTCAAGTTGGACGCGCTCGTCGAGATAGGAGCAGGCAGTGACAGACAGTAGCCATGGGGGAACTTGCATTTGTTCCAGTTCTGCCTCCTCCAGCGCCTGGTATGGTAACGCTTGATGTCAGGGATACTTACGGCAGGCTGAGAGGAAAATTAGATCAAGGCAGTCTTAAAGAAAGCAGTTGTTAAAAACCAGTGTCGTTTAACTGGGTGGCTGTGCTCGCTGGAACTGTGTGTACAAGGCTGCTTGCACTTGACAAGAACATTCCTAAAGCAAGTATCTTCAGTAGGCAAATCATCATTTACTCAAGTAAACTGTTTCACAGCAATGTGTTTACTTTGCTTAAAAGGATTTTTTTAAAAAAAATTCAATAGGAGGGGGAAAAAAAAGAGCTCTCCTTGCCTTGAAAAATCTGCCTGAATCTGTCCAGCAGATTGTTGTCTCTGAGCACTTAAATCTCCCTTGCCTGAGAAAGCACAGTCACTGTAAAGCCTCACACATAATAGCAGTGCCCTTGCAGTTTCTCCCGTCTTCATCTTTCTGAGGACACAGCCCTCTTCTAATACTGTGTTCTGGGGGCCTTGCTTAGCCAGGGGCGGGAGGGCTTGCCTTTTAGCTCTTCAGAGCTGGGTGGCTGGAACTTCCTACCAGTGCTGCTGTGCTGTAGTTCTGTGTTTGGGGCAGAACACACGTGTATATGCATTTTCATTTATATACACTTACAGATGTGTGTATACACACAAAAACAACAACAGAAAAAGCTGACATCTGGAAATCCAGGATGAGAGATCAGACTAGGGTCAAGCCTATGCCTACTACTCCAAACTAATGAGCAGGTATTGCAAGGTGTCATCTTTGCCAAACTCTGCTGTTTAAGTCTATGTTCTGTTGAAGTTCTAATGAATAAAGACATCTTACATTTCAAGGTGTACTTTAAAAAAAAAAAATTAAAAAGAAATCTTCTGTCTTTGTGGTTATGTAAAAAAAACATTTCCACTGGTCAAGTTTCATTCATGCGTTCGGAGTTCTTATTAAATTAAAAACTAACTTTAACTTTTCCACCCCTCATCCCACAAAAGCTGTTTTAATCAGGCCTCTTTCATGCAGTACTGATACAGAAAGGTACAGTGAGGAGAGCCGACCTGTCCTTGTCCAAGCAGCAGAACGAAGAGCTGCTGAAAATACCATGAGATCGCATGCATATGTATGTAGATGCATGTGTGTATATATATTTCACAGCTCTGATTCTAACTCTAATTACTGCAACGTGCCGTGGTTTTGTTATCAGTTTAAGTAGTTGTCTATTTTTCAGTTGTACTAATTGTGCTGGCTTGAATTACTGTACTTGGCTGTGTCTTCCTTGGTGTTTAAAATGAAACAGTTTGCATCTTTCTTACACTTGCTGCTTTTCAGTTTCATTCACTGTCGCTTAGTGCTCATTATGAAATTTGGAAGAAAAGGCCCCGATGATCTGCTGTGAAGAAGGGACAGACAGAAATTCTTCCCTACAGTTGTTCAGGGCAGTGCCTTGCTTTAGGGTTTCTGGCTATACCTCTAACAAACGTCCACAATTCTCCGTCTAAATACGAGCAAATTCTAGATGTCACAGCATGGATAATGTCAGGGAGAGAGGATCCCCCAGTATGAACCTCTGCATCACGTGGGAATGGGACTATGTCTTTGTCATGCACTGCTTTATTGATTTATTTATGACTCCTTGGTACTAGTTTGTTAACTTCACAGCAGTCTGTGAGACTTCTGGGCTTTCCGTTAGGGTTCACCTCACTCATTCACACTGCACTGTTCTCTTAGCTACGGAGCCAGCCTGGGTTATTGTTCTGGAAAACTTTTTAGCTGACCCCGCAGCTAACCTCCTGATGCTGCCACTACTGTTTATCTGCTGTCCCAAGGCTTCTCAGAGCAAGTAAGCGGGTTTGGGGAGGAGGGGACAAAACCAAGTGTGTTTAGTCTACATGGAGCACCTCGTGCCTCTCCTGCATCCTGCTTCGGCCTATTCCAGCTACACTAAAGAATTGTCAGGGAAAGAGTGGCAATACAGGCGGCTCTTCCACGTCCAGTCGAGGCATACTTTGAGGACAATTAATTTTTGCAGCAGGATTTTGAAAACTTGCTAACGAAAAGGGCATCTGTGGTATGACACAACCACGACTGCAGCAGTTGTGACTTCAGCAGTTGAGACTTGGGCCAAGGCAAGCCGGAGACAGGTCTGTGTTGAAGGAATACAAGCTAACATACGGCTTTTTGGTATTGGGCTGGTTTTTCATCTATCTTCTTCTCTCAAAGGCTTGTCAGTGTAGACCTCCTGTGCAAGTGATTGTAAGTGTTTTGAAAGGCGTGTGAGAAGTTTGTGCTTCAAGGTACAAACCAAGCTTACAGTTGATAGGGGTTAGGAAGAAACTTCACTTGAGAAAATGCTATGCCATAATGTAGGCTTTCTGGCACCTTTTTTTTGAAGCTGCTATTACTGACTTCTGAGAAAGGCAGTATGCAGGATGACTGGGCCCTTTGTCTGATCCAGTATGTCATTTTCTCATCTCTTAATTGTAAGCGTCCCCTGGAGCTGAGTCTTCAGATTTGTTTCTAGGATATTGGTAACACATTTTCTACCCCAAGGCAATGTGTTTAGAGAAACAGTTTCTAATTTGGGGGAAACTACTTTTCCTCTGCATGTCACAGTTGTGCTGTCTGCCTTCTTGACAGCTCTCTTTTGCTGTCTGTTTACCTCTTAAAGATGAGTGACTTCTCAGCATTTCGTAGAGGAGCTCAAGGTACACAGTGATGTATTGGAGGATCCTGCCCGCATGGTGTATTTTAAGACAAAGCTGGTTTTCGTGGTGCTCTGGAGAAGATTGGTCAGGAGGAGATGTCTTTAATGTGGTGAATGTCCCTTCTCTACGATCCCTGGGTTCCTGGAACCGTCTCTTCCTTCTAGTCCTGCAGCATGTGCTACTACCCATGGGTTATCTGTCCGAGTACAGAGCTGGCAGCATGCTGGAGCTGGAAAAGCTGAAATGGAGCAGCTTTTTGGGGAGGTGGTGATGGGCAGGAAAATGGAAAGTATATGGCTGTATGTTCTATCAGATGAATATTTGTGGAGACAAAGTATTTGATCTGATAAAAGGTTCACATGAAAGAATCAAGGTTATTTTATGTCAATTTTCTCTTTGCCCTATATAAGATGCATTTAATTATTTCATGCTATCTCCCTCTATTCAAATTAATCTGAGTCTTATATATATTGTTGCTCAAATTAGAATAATTCTTTAATCAGCTGTGTTATGCAAGCCATAGTAGACCAGAATAGGGAAGCTTCTCCTGGCATACTGACGATGCACGTATTTTATTTGTTATTGTAATTTAAAAGTAAAATCAGAAATATTGATTTCTACTTGACTGGAGAGATGATTTAGTTTGAATATCAGACTGATCTTAATCAGGTGAGAATTAATTGAGTTGGAGGTATTAGATATTCAGTGATGTTAACTGAACCATGATCAATCTACAGAGAAGCTTTCTTTTGTACTGTGTTAGAAATATCAAGCAGCTTGTACTCTACTATGTAAAACAATCTCTTCGTGTTCATCCTGCTACTTCCTCTGGCTCATTAAATGCACCAGTAATCTATCCTCTGCATACTGAATAATCTTCCAAGTAACAAGCTAAGAAATCACAATTTAATACAAAATTTAAAGCACGATAACTTCACCTTAAAATGTCGCCGATAAAGTTTTGTGTCACTTTAATGATTTTGTACAGATTTTATAAACAGGTTTTAAAATCTTGTCCTCGTTTATGTTTTAATAGAACTGTTTCCTCCTCCTTCCATCGACCCCCAAATCCCTCCTGTGCTTGGAAATCCTTTCTTCACCCAGTGGTAGGGCTCAAGGACTGATCCAAACCCTGGATAAATTATTTCCTTTTTTTGCAAAGGAAAAAAAAATACCCCAGGAGAAGAACATAAGGCTGGTCTGGATCATGATACAAGCTTTTTTATTATTATTATTTTTTTATTTTAGGAGTGTGATAGCAGTATCATAAGTGTTGAGAAAATATAAATGGTGAGATAACACCTCTGTAGGACTTTCTCTTAAGTAGTAAAATTGTAAAGTCTTTAAATAAACTAGAGCCAGACCCGAGAGGATCAATTTATCTTGCTAATAGGGAATATTTCATTTATTTTATGTACAAGAGCATCTGCAAAAGAGATACACAATGATGATTGATAAGTGGCAGTTCAACATTGTATTAATTACACAACGCTTTGCAAGATGAGTGAGTAGCAAAGTGCTGGGTATTGTTATGAGTCTGCAAAAAAAAAATGAACCTTGAAAAATGGCTTTTGTATTGTAGTTTATACACTTTAAAAAAAATCCCTTGGCATTGTTTTATCAACAGTTTCCATGCTGCTTGTTGTCTGGTGATATCTCACAAATGCTTTTTGTTCTTCTCTTGCTTTGCACATGAAAGACTTTCATGTTTGCCTAAAGACAGAAATACCTGAGTTAAAAAATAATACAAAATTATTGTTTAAAAATAAGTGTTATGTAAAAATTCCATACAAATATAATCTTTTTGCTGGTTGCTCCCCTCTGTTAAATCACAGAAAATCAAAGCTTTCTGATTATTTTTAATGCTTGTGACGGAACATGATGCTTTTTCTATTAAGTTATTTCTTTGTGTTTGTAACTGAAACTTCTGCAGCAGTCTGACACAGCTGCTGCCATTTTGTTTTGCGTTCAGCACAGGGAAGAGAGCAGCAGCCTACCTATATATACGGCAGGGTTGGAGGGGGTGGTGGTAGCCTATGTGAAGAACCCTTGCATCTTAAACACAGTGTTGCATTTTTCTTGTCCCCCGTTTATATGTCTGCAGACACTGAGATTAAGAATGATGAATTTAACCATGTCTGGTTTAAAGGGGTTGAAGAAAATCATTAACTTTGTCGCAGAATTGTGACAAGTCATGTCAGATGTTGGCTTGGCCCTTTGAGTCAAAATCCTGCAAATTTTTTTTCATCATACAGAAGCAAATACTTCTTGAACCTATAAATATGTTCTAACAGAAAAATGGGCAGTTCCCTCCCTTTTATTTCTTATTTCTTTTTTCTTTAAATTTAGAATTGTTTGTGGTGGTGGACCTCCACCAACTGCATTGTAACTAACTTTCTGGTAATGCATCTGCTCTTTTAAAGTTTGAAAATCATCTCTTTTAACGTGTTGAATATTGCTCTGCCTGCTTGAATAGATAGGGAAATAATTTATCCAGTCTTTGCTCTGAGGTAAGTGAGCTATTACCCAATTTCACTTCCGTTTCCATCTGTTTCTCACAATATCTTGTAGTCTAGTTAGAAAACAGAGGGGGGGAAGCTATTCAAAGTTACTAAGGAAAAATGTTCTTTGAAAATCCTGACTATTTTTTAGCAAAGATTTAGCAGGACTGTCAAGATTTTCGTATACAAATGTCTTTGCTGTGTCAGTCTTCTAGCTATCAAAGAAACCTTAATAAAAAGAGAGTTCTGTAACCTAGTGCTGCTCTTAATCAACCATCAAACATACTAAATAACAGCCAGACATTCAAGAGTAATTCTTCGTGTCTCCAACATGATTTCTGTAGTTCTGTTCAGAATTTACAAACAGAATAGAATTTTAATAAAACAAAACCAAAGTTAGCCAAGACACCTTGAGCAATAGTTTTAGAAGGGTTTTAAAGTCATCTTCTGTTCTCCTGTGACCCTACGTGTGCCAGGACCTACAGAGCAGCTGTTCTTCGCTGTGTTTTCTGTGCCCTGCTTTCTCAAGCAGCTGGAGCTGGGATAACAGTGCTCTTTGATCCTGGGCAGTTGGAAGCCTGGAGTCGGCAGCTGCTGGGGATGGACTTGGTGGCTTCCCCATGCTTCTCAGTGCTCGAGTGGTCCCCAGTCTGTGGAAGGGCTTGTCAGTGAAAGGAGGCCCTCACGTCTGTCCGTGGAAATCACAGGAGCCGAGTGGTCTTCCCATCGCATCTAGACCACCGTTGTGCCCAAAACGTGTCTTGGCTTTGCCTCAGAACAGATGTGTGAGGTTGTCTTTGCAAGACAGTGTGAAAAGAGGGAATCTGGGCGCAAATCAGTGGTGAAGTGTTTGGTGAACAGCGGTATCCTTGAGAAGAGCTGTTTGCCCAGTGTGGATCTCCTTAGCCACAGACTGCTGTGTTGTTTGAACTCCCAAATTCTGTGGGAGGATCATTCTGCTGTGAACATAGAAGTTGGAGTGCTTGTTCTCCTTCATGTGCATTAAGCATCTTTGCAGCTCTTCTCTTGCGTAGATCACTGCCGGTGTCTGTTCCTAGTCAGTCTTTGGACCTAACCTATGTCAAATATGATGACATAACCTGTAACCGCTGCAAGCTAAAGAGGGTCTGCAGCCAGTTTCCACCGTAAGTGCCAGGCACCTGCAGGATCTGCCCTTATCTGTGCATAGACTGATTAGTGACGGACATAAGTAGTAGCTACCAGAGCAGAGCCTTATCAGAGTTCACTTTGAGGAGCTCAGGGTTATGTTTTCCTACCAGCAAGGCATTTTCACTCCATCCCTCATTTTATTTAGCTTGTGTTGCCTCTTGTTCTACTCCTCAGCTAGTGCTGCCTATCAGGTATGTCAGCTGTGAATAGAGGCCAAGCTGCATTTGAGTTTCCATGCTCAGTGGCTTTCAGTGGTAGGGCAAGTATTTAGGAAGTTAATACCATCATGTGTCTCTTAAAGCGTGTCGAGAGGAGGGAGTACTTGCAGCACGCTGGCTGGAGATGCCTGGCTGTGGTGAGCAGTGCAAATAATACGCTGTTTGTCTGGATTAGTCAAGCATAAAATAACTTTCAGCGGCATAGAACGATGTGTATTTTAATTGTTCTTTCTTGATCAAATCAATCAGTCAGCTTTGAAATAATATTTCAGTTTGTTTTTATTTCTCATCTCTTTAAAGCTGTGGATCAGTTTCAGTAAAGTCATATTGGGAACAAAAGTTAAAACAGCCCAGTTCCTGAAGATGGGGTAACTTTTATTGTTTGTTTGAAACATACTCTATTTCTTTGTTTTGTTGCGGCCTGCACCGAATTTGCAGACTGACCCAAATTCACATCTACTTTCACTGCTACCTGAGGTTCTGTTGTGGCAAGGAGAAAGAAGATGGTATTTCCCCACATGAGCTCGTAGAGTCATGGCAAGCTACTTGCTAAAGTTGTAAAGGTGGGATTGTGCACGCGATTATTCAAAGATCAGTTCTGCTCTGAGAGCAATTGTTCTTTGTATCGCAGGCGGTATCAGGAAACGGGCTCGCTTGGAGCTCAAGGCTGGGGTCCCCAGAGCCCTGATTTCTGCTCGTAGCTGTTAAAATGTTCAACTACAATGGGTCTGTAATCACATCCTGCGTACCCGCTCCTTTTGTGGTGTGTCACTGTGCGCCCTGAAGTTCTGGTCTACAATGCAGGCATTGCCCAAGTGAGGAATGTGTGGTGATGGTCAGATTACGGAGACGGAGATGAATTCTTGGTCTGAGATGATATCTGGAGCCATTGTGTGCTATTTGTGAGTTTATTTTCCAGGCCAGTAGCTGTGATACTTCGTGCTGATCAACAGCGAGATGCTTTGTTACATGAAAGAGTTGTGAGCAAGACAGAGCACAATTAAAATTAAAACAACATTCTCCAGACTCCCGCAGGTTTCTGATAAACACTTATAACTAAACCCGTCTTGCACCGCAGTCCTTACATGGCTGTCAAAGGGATTTTAAAGTGCTGGAAATGAGAGAGGGATCATTTAAGTTTTGTGTGCTTGTAAGGGGATGCCTGATACCTTTCAACCTGCTCCTTTTTTTCCTCCGCCGTTAAGCATCAGTGTTGCTGAAGCTGGATAGCTGGAAGCAGTTTTATCACTTCGTCGCAGTGCTTTCTACTTGCCTGACCGTGCGCCGCAAGCGGGGCCTTCTGGAGCTGGGGAATGCTTGCAGCTGCAGCCCAGGTTCTGTTCACGGGGACATCACGCCTTGAGCCAATCAAGGCTGCTGAGCTAACAAGTGAGAGGGACCTCCTGTTGTCTTCGGTGGTTTTTTACTTCACAGCTTCCAGAAGGAATGATTACTACAGAAAAACAGCACAGCACTTAAGGAAGCGCCTGTAGAGAGCAGAAATCAAGCTGGTCACTAGCTGAACCATGATCTTTCAGGCTTCTGATGTTTTTTAGCAGAGAAACAAAGGGCATTTTTAGAAATGTGATAATAGGTACGATTTTTTCAGAGGTGCTGATGTAGGGACATTCAGTGTTTAAACACTCCAGGAAACAACAGAAAAAATGATAGAGTCACCTTTAAAAGTCAAAGAAACATTTTGATAACCTAATAGCATGCTCTCCATACTGTTCTGCGCTTACACTGCTTCATAAGCTTTAGCTATTCAGAAGTGTCCTCAAAATTGTATGTGTATATTGGGGTGATTTGGGATCTAAAACTAAAACATATACCAAAGGAGGTCTGAGAAATTGAACTTGGTTGTTAATAGATACCTTTGAGCACAGGTTACTGTGTCTTTCCAACTACTAATTAACCGGTTAATTTAATCCTTTTATAATCATACTTTAATCTGGTACACTTTCAAGTGGAGTGTGGTGGTGTGACCAGCGTGTAACGTTAGGTGCTGTGTGTGTTGGAGTGCTCATTGGTAATATGTTCAAAATAGGTGGTAAGGAGTCAGTCCTTTGCAAAGTTTTGCCAAGATGTAAGTTTGGCAGGGTAAGGACACAACGCGATCATCAAGACTTTGAGCAGACACAAAACGCTTAAGGGTTTTTTAGCATTATTTATGAAAAGCCTAATATTGGCATATGCAGGCGATAAAAATCATGGGTTGAGATTAAGACAGTTTAATACATGGTGGGGGGAAGCAGAGGGTAGAGTGATGAGGCCAAATCCTGCTCCACCTCCAGGCCTTGCAGACATGCTTGGGGAGTCCAGGCTCGAGAGTCCAGGCTCGAGCTAGAAGCAGCAAGCAAAGCAAAACAAGGAATCGGTTCCCAGCTTCACCTCGGTAGGCAGCTGTTCAGCCTCTCCCAGGAGATCGGGGCTCATCATGCATGTGACGGTTTCTTGGGAAGACAAACGCCGTCACTCCCAATGTCCACCTTTCCTCCCTTCCCCCTACTGCTGAGGATACTCCATGTTTGTGCACACCGTGTGTGTAAACATAATGTACGTACACATGGGGTGTAGATGCGATTTACCCTTCATATCATCGTGAAGTTTTGGTGTTACTGGATTAGCTGTAAGTCTTACTAAGGATACTTAAGAATGTAGGAATTTTTGTCTGTCCTGAACTTGTTGCATAGTAGATAACTACCAGGAGGAGCTTGGAAGAGGAGAAGTAGGTGGAACTCTGGAAAGGGCTGCAGCAGATTTGACTTTGTTATTGGCTTGGTCAGTGGTTTATCTTGGCCAACTGGCTTTCTCTACTTTTCTTTTTCCACCTGATGATTACTAACGTAGACTCCTTTGAACAAAACATTCTGAAATCTTGTGGTAGGAGTAACAGCTCACTCTTACCTGGTTTATTATTTAGTGAAACATCTGTTTCGGGTGCTGGTAACAATGAGGCATAATTTGAGTTACTCCCAGATGAAAAACAGCCATAACCATGACTTTCCTTCCTGCTCCCAGCCCCCCAAACTATTTGTGTTTCAGCATCTCACTGACATGTTCTGGAAGTCTTGAGGCCCTCAGACTGTGTACTTCCACTTCATTGAGCACACGGATGCCAGTGTGTTTCTCTTGGGAGGAGACAGATGATTGCCTCTCCTCCCTTTTATATTCTTTTGTTCTGAAATGCCACAGACCATGATCCCAGGAATGTTGAAGATCGTCAGTATTTTCACAGGCAATGCTCCTTTCGTGTCCCTTTGGACTTTGAAGAATCTCTGGGGTGCAGAACACCCAAAGGCCCCAAAACACGGCACAGAAGCCAGCAGCCCTGCTTGGAGAACTGGCCATAAAGGATAGCCTGGCACTCCTGGCTGATAAACTGCTGGCTTTCCCCTTGTGCTCCCAGGAGAAGAGGTTTTTCGGAACCTCCAGGAGAGAATCAGGACCTGTCTTACCTGTTATCCCAAGGAGGTGACTGCCAGTGGCATTCCTTTGCGATATTAGTTGTTGTCAACATCACTGCACTCTTAATTTGTAGGTACAAATGTACTTCAGATATTTCAAAAGCTTTCATTGTAGAGGAAATGCTAACAACCCTTCACCTAGTTGGTCATGCTTCTGTTTGCTTTCCTGTGATAGCCCTGACTAGTCACGATGAAAAGTTTGGCGTAAGAATTATGGGTTTGCTGCAAGAATAGCTTCAGAAAGTTGTTAGTATTAGCAGCAGTTTTGTGTGTGAACGTGTTACATGATATGAGGGGAGAATCCTGATTGAAATCTGTTGCTAAACAAGTGAAAAAGACCCCTTGCAAACACCGTGAGACTCCAGGCCAACAGTGCTTGTATTAAAAATAAAGCAGGTCTGGTTTGTGAGTCCCTCCACCGCTGCAGAATAGTATACACCTATGAAGAGTTTATAAATATTTTTTTAATATTTATAGCTAATATTGTATCTAAATAAAACAATTACGAAAGTTGAAATAATGTAAAATATATAAATACTTTTGTTTTCCTATCAATTGTCATTTTTTCTAACTTTTTTTTTTTCCATAGCATTTACTAAATGCTGTAAAGAAACTGGTTTTCTTATGGTGGTGAAGTGTCGGAAAGAGAACGCAGCACTGAAGGATTGCCTGGTTGGCTAGTAAGTCCCTTGTGAGCTTGTTTTGCTACATGCTTTTGGCTGTACTAATCTAAAATGAAGTACTAAATCTTCTGAAAAGGGTTTTGCTTGTGAGCTAGGTGGTAATTTCCTGAAAATCGGATCTTTCCTTTAGAAGAAAATGGGGTGGTCTGGGCTCTACTTGAGAAGCCTTTATTTCACTAATAAAACTGTTCCATGGCTAGAAAGACTTCATCATTTCAATTGTAATGGAGCCAGTGTTTCAGCTCAGCTGAGACGTAGCCTTGTACGCACCCTGCTGAATCGCATATGCGGGGATAGGGAAAAAGCAGTAGAAACACCTTTGTGTTCTGTTCATATTCCCTTGCTGAGACCAAATAAGTTCATTTTGATTTTCCTTCCTGAACTGTCTTTCAATATTTAGTCTCTGCTCTGAAAGTGTCCTGCTGCTGCTGTGAACAGCACTAGGAAATTGTTAAGGTACTAGAGGGGCTGACCTGATGCCACCCACAGTGGATTGCAATGTCTCGTTTTGAGGTCCAAATTTACCCCCACTGTCATCAGCCTGAAGTGATTGTTGAATTTCCTAGTGTGAGGGTTGGTGTTTTTTGAGCTTGATGGGGATGGAAGGGGTTTGGTTTTGGGTGGAATGCGGGTCCTGCCCTGTTAAATGAGAGTTTCATGTGAAATGCCTTTAAAGCAGTAGCAGTTGGAATCAGGTAGTTGGGAAGTGATGGAAAAACCTGTACAGCTAAGCACGTGTTCAAGCTAAACTGCAGCAAGAACTTCCTGGAGTTGCTCAGTTTTATTGGTCTATACATGCAGGTGGTAAATTCTGCCTTTTTTAAAAACAAAAACCCAGCACAAAAACCAAACATGCACTGTGGAAAAATATTTAGTGCTTGAATAATTGTATTTAAAGTTACAAGTAAAATGAATGAAATGTAATGATCCAAGGCTATTTACTATTGAAGCTATAAACTTAAACCTGTTCCCATGAAATCCAGAGTAGTTGTTCAGGTATAAAAATACCAGTGTTATTCAGTAGCTTCTCATACTGAGGAAGCTAACTGCAAATAATAAGGAATAATAGGGTTTTATTCAAACATGAGAAGTATTTCCCTTTATCTACTTTCTTTATGGTTTCAGTGCATAAGCATGAAAAGGACTGTGCCTCAAGAGAGGGCAATGGTAGAAGAGAATGCAGACCAACTCAGTATTTAGGCTTTAGGAAGATAAGTTTCACTAATTCTGTGCTTCCTAAAAAAAAAAAAACAACCACCAAACAAAAAAACAAACAAAACACACATTATTGAAAGCAGATGAATTTCTGTGGGTGTGAAAGGAAGATCAGTTTGGAGTGCTATTCAGGTACTATGTTCCCTGTTCCAAGATGTAAAACAGTATTTTGTTTGTCTTGTAGCTATTCTGATCCATCATTCTATCAAGAATGCAAAACAGAATACCTGAAGCAAAGAGAAGAATACAGAGCAACTGGAATTAAGAAAAAGAAACAGAAGATTACTTCAAATATATAATTAAAATTGAAAATGAACTTTTCAAATTTGATATCAAACTTCCCTTGATTTAAACATTTCTTATAAATCATCAGTGCTCCTCTGGGTGGAATTTAGCCAAAATTCCCTAAATGAGATGTAAATAAAGTCTCTGAACTTGCAAGGTCTGCATTTTTTATTTTCTGTAATAAAGGCTATAAAGCATGCTCTCATGGTTTGCGAGAGAAATTACAAAGGTCCCCTCCGGACCTGAGACTTTGTTACAAGCTTTAAATTCCAAAAGGCTGCTATTTTATCTAGCTGTATGTGACAGGCTACGTAAGAACTTCAGGGTGAATAATTTAAGCTGTATGAAGTGGTTTTAAATGGGGTATTTTCATTATTTCATTTTCATTTGAGGGTATAGGAAAACATTTTCAATATTCTTGCAAGGACAGCAAACAGAAGGGAAAAGCTTCTTCGACCAATTTGCTTCACCATTTCCATGAAAATGTTGAGTCACGTGAGAGCCTGCTAGTACTTTCACGTGTGCTACGACTTTAGTTTGAGTCTGCATTGGCAGAAGAGAGGGCTGCATGGCACAACTCACTGCTTCGGCTCCAGCAGAGAAGAGCTGTCCAATCTAGATTTTCCTTGAAAATAGGAGAAGGCACACTGAGGGCAGAAAATACATTAAAAAATCATTGAGAGGTACCCCCCCCCCCATTTTCATTCTTCAACATGGAGATGATTATACGTGCTTCCATACTTCAAGAGTGGTAAGTGACCACACCTGCAAAATTGTTATGGATGAGTATATAACCTATGTGCTTAAGATGCTGGTCAGTTCTTAAACACCCATTCATGTTGGTACAAAAGTTACGTATAACTAAGTCCCTGTACAAAGAGAGGTAATACAAAGAATCTTTTGTATACAGATACTTGAAGCTGCTGAATTGTAGAATCCCCAAATGCATAAATGGCTTCACTAAGGGGTACAGTGACTAAAAAGGGTACAGAGAGTAAAGTCTGTAAAACTCTTATACTGCCAGTTCAAAAGATTCCGCAAAATAAGACATTTCTTTACAAGTAAGGAAATACTATGATGATGAAAATAACATGGTAACTTCCAGGGCTTGTTTTAAAAGCAATAACTAGCCTGAATAAGTAATATTGGCCATTTTTTCATTTGACTTATTTTGCATACTGTTTTACCACAAAACTAGTATTACTCCAAAGCTACTCAAGTGGGAAATTCAAACCAAACTCTGAGATGTATGTATGCAAAGTGCTTAAGTTAACATTGCAGTTCAGTCCTTGCCCTTTATTGGGATAATAATATTGCTTCCACTATTAGATAGGGGATTGTCTGGAGGATTAGGGAATGCTTGAGAAACAAAGACTGAAAAATGTACGGCATTCTGGCTTGTCAGGCAAGCTTAAGTGGCACCCAGTTCCACAACCAGCCAACGCAGAATGGGTTCTATGGACTATAGTGGGTTCTGTGGATTAGAGTTTCTTGCACAGGTATTTGCTCTTGGCATCTTAGTTCACGCACCTTAGAAAACAACAAAAAAAGCGTATTTCAAATCAATTAGTTGAAATTATCCCTCCCCCCCTCCCCCATCAGAAGAATCTTAAGATAGATGCTGACCCTTATTTATTTATATATATCTCAAAGACAGCAACTGTTCTGTTACTCCACCGTGAAGGAAGACCTGCAACACTTGCAGGCTCTCCGTCCAGAGGTTTGTGTTCATTTTTGTCAAAAGCCCGGACAGAAATGCTTTGGGCTGGGGTGAGCATTCTCGTAGAGGCAGTGCCCTGTGCTGCCAGGGGTACGCAGGTGCCAGCACCCTGCTCTCCTGGCTCTCACTCAGGCTTGTACCACTGCTGGTCAATACAGACAGGAACAGCAGCAGTGTGGGTGTTCCTTCTTTTCTGGCTTAGCAGGAAGCAGCTGAGAAGGAATGCCAGTGCAGCGACTGGTACAGCTGGTAGAATTTACACTGATAACAGAACAAAGTCCTGTTTAACCTGCAAGTATTACTCCCCTACCATTTTATACATGCTTCATATGCATGACTGCAACCACCCTTGCTTGCTTGCCAAGCAAACTCTGTCAAGCCTGAAATTGCACCTACTAAATCATGCCATAAACCACTCACTTTTCTTTACCTACATAGCAGCACGTGTAAGAGCTGGGTTCTCACACCTCTGCCTTTGTTTGCTGTGGCATTTAGAGCTGGGCTCTGCCCTTAGCTCTGGCATCAGCTTCCTCTAACACACCCACGGCCTTAATTTGATGTTTCCTAGTTTTGAATGCTTGATTTCACACCTTTTGTATTCTTAATGTCCTGTGCAGTATCTTGTATTTTAATTGCATTTACATCTTTTATTTAAAGTCAAAATGAAAGAACGAGAACTATGAAGTGACAAACTCCTATTAGTAAACGGTTTGAGTTTTGCTTTCATCGCAGCTGCAGCTCCTCCTTTCTACTCAGGTTAACAGGAAGCAGCCCTAGAGTCTAATCAAGGTTATAAAGCATCAATAGTACTGATAAAGCAGTAATGGAGTGAAGTCCATTCCTCCTCCTACTCCTCCTCAAGCAGGGCCTGCGAGATT
Source organism: Nettapus auritus (assembly GCA_011076525.1). Lineage (NCBI taxonomy): Eukaryota > Metazoa > Chordata > Aves > Anseriformes > Anatidae > Nettapus > Nettapus auritus. Next base: position 41,550,989 of record CM021766.1, read on the forward strand.
GTGTTCTGTTTACAAGTCCACAAAAATGTTCAAATACATTTGAAATAAGCGCTCCATCTAGTTAGAGTAACAGTAAGCGTCTGGTTATTTGCCATGCCTCTCCCCTAGGTCAAACTCCCTGCTCAAAACACCCTCGTCACAACAGTTACTGCACCTTGCGCTGCCTTGCTGTTCAGAACACTTCATCTTTCATCTCAAAGTACAACACAATGAATTTTGCTCTGCAAAAGGGAACACGACCGAGGGACACCAACTTCATGTCACAACACTTACTATAGACGAGGATTTTACAAAATGGTTCAACTGCTTATCAGTCTTTAGAATATGCAACAAAACTAAAGTGAGGGCTTACCTTTAGTGCTGATAATAATACTTTTGTCCATTGTGCCACGTTCATACAACTGCAAGTTGCACACTCTTTCCCCTACAAAGAGGGGCAAAAGTCTTACCCATTTAAAAAAATAATTACTTCTGTAGTTATGCTACAAAAAGCAACAGGGAAACGCCTTACCTTTTTTCCACCACTTCTGTTCACAGAACCTGCCCGAAGAGCAGAATAAAATGCAGGTGAGTTGTTCAGCTACTGAAGCTTTTCACTCTTCCCTTCCTAGGTCACAACATCATTAAAAAGACAGGTGTCTGAGCATAGCATCCTCCAAGTCTGCTGCAAAGGTTTTGAAATGAAATCTGATTAAATCTGTTTTACATCCCTAGTATAGTTTGCATGCTTACATGGGCCTGTGTGAAGTTATTTGCTATGGCTATTGTTTTCCTGTACCTCCACCATATGTCTGGTACAGCTCTCATCTTCTTCCTGCTGTAAAAATTTGACAGTGCATTACGGCTCACGTGGGAGTTTGCTTTTCTTCCCTATGGATATTTCACGTAGGAGGAAAACTCATCAGGTGAAAACCCACAAAACTGGCAGGGGGACTTTCAAGATTAAAAAAAAAAAAATGTTTAAAATTAATCAAGTTACAGTGGAAGTTTGCATTGTGCTACTAGGTTAGTCCAAGTCTCCAAACATCCAAATACATATTCATCAGCTTGCCATATGCTCACTTACAAGTGCAAAGCAACAACCTCATCCTGCCCAAAAGCTGTCATTCATTGCTGTTGAATGAAATTAGTGCTTTCTTAAATTAAGAATCATCAAAACTATGGGTTAGGTGAAGTTTTAAAGTGTTGGAAGGTCACATTCAAGTGATTTTTTGTGACTTTACATACTTATTGAAGGTTTTGGGCCTTACCTTTATGCAGTGTCCAGTGCTTTATGTAATAAATGCACATGAAGCATCACAGCCCTTTACTACAGCTACTTCTGCATTTAATTTGCTGTCACTATGATGAAAATGGAAGAAGTACCTTGAGCCACTAGTGGCATGGATTTAAATGACTTTTCCATCTTGAGTCAGAATTTGATTGTATGCTTCAGACCAACAGATGTTTCACAAGCCAGCCAGCTCCCAAGTGGCTGCAGATCTGGGGACTTCCTTTTCAAACCTTACAGTTTGGCCATGGCAATGAGTGACTGGATTGGAAATGCTGCCTACAGCAAGCTCTCCGTGATGCTGCCCTCCTCTCTCAGATGTCAGCACTTCTGAAGTCCCTCTTAGCAAACATCGCTTTCCTTCCGCGGCCCCTTCTCCGACACAGTAAGCAGCACAGGTTAACCAAGAGCTGGAAGCAAAGCCTGGAAATTCTGTCACTGCTCAGAAAAGCTTAAAAATGAAGCTTCATCATCACACAGGACAGGCTGCCAGGGCGGCTTTTTACTCAGCAGTGGAACCCCTGTAACACCCAGGAACTTAAGGTGACCAGGTCCTTCAGTTCCAACATCCAAGAGAATGCTTCTCCCAGCATACACCAAAGCAGTCGTTTATTTCCATCCTGAATGAAGAATGAACCTCAAACTAAACCCTTTGTATTTGGAGTGACCTTTATACATAATCAAGAAATTAGATCCAAGTAAAAGTTTTTTGTGCCGAATACTAAAAGGAGATTTGTAAGTTAAACCAATTTCAAACAAAAATAATTTATTCAAAATCTTACACAGTAGAATTCCTTCATTGCACAAATCAAAGTATTAATCATGCGGATGGCTGCTGAATAATATACTTTAAAAAAGATCTCTGTAAGGATGGGGTGGGGAGCCCCAAGAAGTAAGAAGTAAGCTACTTTAGAACTAGACACCATGTAGTTTATGCAGCCACATGAGAAATGCTTCCTGCTGCTTTGTTATTACACAGGTAGTTGGTTCTATCAGCTAAAGCCTAGTGACTTGGATTTGTTTTATGCATATTGGGTTTTGTTCTATTACTTTCCAAGAGATTGTACTCCCCTGAGTCAGCTGTGTTCATTGGTCAGAATAAATTCCAGCATCTGACACCATTTCCATTAATCACAGACAAGCCACTATACGTGAGCAAGATAATAGAAAGATAAAAAACACTATCTGGTGAACGGGAAACATTATTTATGTATGCTGTTCACTAATACAATAGAAGGTATCCGAGAGGCATTCTTTCAACTTTGCTAGACAAACTGGAACAGGAGAAGATGGGCATCACATGAAGCACTTATTCCACGGGGAAAAAAGTGCCTGGAACCACACAGATCATGTAGTGCCTTGGCTAAGTAACACCCATCATTAGAAGGGTTATCCTACAGCCATAGCCTCCCCGTGTATTTGCAAGCAATTTTAAGATAATTTGCTACTAAACAGCTGCGAAATTAATTTTTTATTACACTGATCCCAAGCAGGACCTGCGAAGTTGAATACTTCACCCCCACACACATCTGTACATAACATTTTCAGAATTAAATATCTTCCCACCCGTTACAAGTATCATGGATCTAAAATACAAAGCATTTTCCTTCCAAGTATTGAGCAGTCAAGGCATTTCACTTAACCCTGTTGTATTAAGCCAGATAAGAAGCAGAGCAGTTTTAAAAAACAACTAGGCATAATTGCATTTGTCTAAAAACAGTTCTTGGCCTTAAGAGGAGAAAAAAAGGTAAAGCAGTACTCGGACACCCATAATCTACAAAGCAGGCAATCACAATCTGAGTAACTTCAGCTCTCAGTGGAGCACTAAAGATACCACAAAAATGCTTCTGTGTATCGACACCCAGTCCAATTAAATTAAGGCTTTGTTTCTTTAATAAAAGTTAGTAGCCTGAACAACCACACAAATAAAAAGTCAAGGTTCTGGTGATGTGCAAAGGAGGCACAATAAGGATAACTGCACTGTGAAAAGGACGATTCTGCGGCAGGCACCGCTGTGCGTAGAATGAAGTCTGCTTCCTACAGCATAAACTGAGGGAAACAGGCTGAACATCTACGATTCACTGTGTTCAGCAGCATTACTTATGATCCTTTTTAATCCACAGTAAGGCCCAAAATGGTGCAATCTAAACAGGATAGCGTAGGAGTGATTTCTCCCTTGCCATTATCTAATATAAATCAAAATTTTGACAAAAAATCTCACCCTTCTTATAAAAAATCATATAAAAATGCATTTCTAAACCAGAGGAATCAAAGTTAATTGTAAGGAGAGAGGAAGAGAGAATCCAATCTTCATTTTATGCCTTAATCTGAGAAAAAATGCTGTCAAAACTAAGCTCAGAGCTGTAACAAGTTTTAACGTGACACCAAGTGCTTGATAACATACAAATAGCAAACAAATACAGAACTGGATTATTTTGTTTTATTCCAAGAACTAACTTTCCACTGTAATCTTTTGGAAATGGATGCCATTTGCAAGACGAGACTATCTAGGCCCCGCGCTAGATTCGTTCACAGTACGCCATCGCAGCTTTAACTTCTCCTGATGTACAGCAGAGGAAGACTAGGCTTTCTGTTTTGGAAATAGAATTAAAAACAAAAACAAAACAAAACACATTTCAACCCATTTGTTTACCTCTTTAAGAGTTCAAGCAGTAAGGTGCCTATTCAGAATCATTCTAAAACGCCTCAGTTCATTCTAAACATTGCTTAGCTCTTGTGCAGACAGTTCTGATTACACTGATCCAGGTAATCTGCTGGACAGTTTAACAAAGTTGTTTTGTTTTTCATTTCCCAAAACACATTCTCATTAGGTTTTGGAGGACTTGGGAATACCCAGGAATTATCTTCCAGAGAACTCTTTCCATACGAATGGTGTTCCTGGAACGTTTTACCATCAACAGGAATGGGTCTCTCATCTGTCCATGCTTGCAGAGTCACTCTTTCAGATGGGATTTTCCCATCTCTCAGCAGAGGGGGAGGTACAGCATTGCACAGTACTTGATCATTTTGTGAGGATTTTTTATAGACTACCCCAGTCGTCAAGTTCACCTTCGGACCATTCTTCAAGTCAACACATTGTACTGGTGCAGAAGAGGCAGCTGAAAAAACAAAAAAAAGAAGATAAAAAGGTTTTTAAATAACAATAGGTTATTTGGTGCACTTTCCATATACTCCTAAATGTACTAAAGTATGGCAGGTATGTTCAAGCCAATGTTTTCAAGCTACAAAGTTGCAAACAGTCTTTTACTTTAGTAACTACTTAACGCTACAAACCAAACATACTGTCTTCCTCAGATTTTGCAAATGAACCCCAGATCCTCAGATCATTGTGTCTGAAATATACCCAACTCCAAGGAAACCTCCTGGTCCCCACTTCAACACAGGTAGACTGAATAATTTTTTTTGACAAGACTGGAATGAATACTGAAACAGAGAGGATTTCTGTGTGCTTGGAAAAATCGACCAGATTCAGAATACTGCTAAAGTAAGACCACGCTTCTTCCTACGTCACTCATTCTTTTAACAAGGCATGTTCTCAGGCTGCCAAGAGCCTGAAAACTCTTGCAGTCCACGAAGCAGGAGGAAATGCATGTTACAGGGTCGCTATGCTCCAGTATTGTCTGACTTTTGAAAGTAAAGCCACAGATTGCACTGTTCAGCTGTCTGAAATTCCAGGTCAGTTTTAAACCATATCAGGAATGGAAGGATTTTGAAACAGGAGAGCATCTACCTAAAATGAAAGAGCTGCAACTTCAACAGACACCTGAAGAGACAAATATATTCAGGTAATGTTTTGTAGTGTTACTTTAACACAGTAGATAAATGATTCCTATAGTTAAATAAACTCATAGGTAGTTTTCTAGAATAGTTGTGAAACTCAAGTAGGAACTGTAATTGGTAACTTCAGTTCTAGGGACAAAAAGAAGAGTCAGTATCTCAGACAAAGACTGCACTTTGTCACTAAAAATTAAAGGATCTTACCCAATTTGCAAATGTCAGCCAAAAGCACTTGCCAGCGATAGAGACCCCATATCTGAAAGATATGCTGATAAATTAGGTTTGGCCACCTCATCCTGACAGGCATAAAAAGCCATTCAAGGTCTACAGACCCTTAGAAGTTTAAGGAAAACATAATCCACTGTAACATATTTGAAATACTACTACTTTAGCATCAGGGTTAGGAGAACTGTAGCAATTATTAATAATCTGCACACAAGTAAACAAGTTTCACTCTCTAGAATGTTTACACTAAGTTTTCTAACACCTTGGCTCTTTCAAATTGAAGCATAGCCTCAGCTAGTCTTTAAGAAATAAGGCTTTTGTTTTTTCCCTTCAGTGGCAAAACAGTTTGTCCAGAGCTGAACAGAAAGAGCCAGGTAAGTTTGCCGTGGTTGAGGTATGTTCAACCACAGCAGCTATGCAAAGAGTACGAGAGCAATCCTTGACCTGTTTTGCTGGCTATCTTGAAGTAACTTCAGGTAAGATCTCTCTACAGTGTCAATTGTTGAGATACATGAAGTAGTTTGTTTAATGTATTTATAAGACAACTAACACTAGTCAGTAAAGCAGAAATTTGGTTTTCAATCAAATTTTTTCAGGTTCTACCTGCTAAAAGGGTAGAGCAAAGGTAGAAAGGGTACTTGCCCCAAGACATTGGGCAAGGAGAGAAGGTTGGGCTTCACGTGATCTATTGGAAAGGCCTTTGGAAATATAACAAAAACTCATGAGCGGAAACGTGTAGAAGTTGCCTCCTTACATAAGTGACAGCTAAGCATAATCTGTGTATTAACTGATACTGTTACCATCAAACACTCAGCAAGAAATACCATGTTCCACAGACTTCACACACCTTGAAAGATGACGAATAGTAATTAAAGAAAAGCTCCCTCCATCCCTGACACTATATACAAACTAGTTGCTGCTATAAAGAGTGAAGGAAAATAGCTAGTACTACAAGAACAGGAAGTTTTAAGTCAGTTCTACCCCGACTTTATATAAGCCAGTATTTTTCTACCAATATTAACACAGATCTATCTGCATTGCATTCATCACTATGGCTAACGAGCAAGATAAACAAGGAAAAGCTGTCCTACCAAAGCTGTCCACTCTTACATACTTCTGAAAACTTACTGAGAGGAACCTACAGAGCAAAAGGCAAAACACCTTGTTTTTCCAATCAAGCAAGATTGCCTGTTATTGTTGTGGATGTACACGTGCATTAGCAACTGCACAAATTCCATTTGTTCACCAGGTAGAAAAGAAAGATCAGTACTTGTGTAGCGGCAAGGCAGGTAGCTCCAGGTTAAAAATAGAACCGGCAAGATACTACACAGTTACATCAAACCCTGACAGACTTGAAGATTAAGAACTCATTCCGTTCTTCATTTCTCCACTGGAGTTACTCGACAAATGTGTCTTAGAATTGAAGGAACACAGGCTTACCTGGTAACAATGCGATCAAGTCTAGAAAGAGTGTTAATAATTTATCAGCCAAGTACCAGAGAATGATCATTAATCGCTGCTGGCCACAGACAAAGCCAGTCATTGACCTGGAGGTGAATCCTATCATTAGGTCACTGAGCCCATCAAAGCTGTTTAGAAACAAAATATCTTGATCTTGTAATAGATAGGGACATCCAAGACTGTCACTACTACACCAAGTTCAGTTTCTTTGACCACCACCTTCTGTGTTCTGAACACAGTAGATACCGCAGCTCAAATGAGCAGAAAACAAAGGAAATAAACACCAAGATAAACCGACTGATTAGGTCTGGTCCCACCATAATAAGAACCTTTTTGTAAAGCAATTGGATCAAGAGAAGCATACATATAAAATAGAGAAAAACATCTGATGAACTGCTAACAGAAGATATTCTCCTCTAAATTGTTTGCAAGATAGTAGCAGAAATAAAGCAGTTTTGCAACATCAGTCAGCAAATGACATCTTGCACAGCACTATGCTAGAAAATGCAACTTTTCTGTATGCTAATGTAAAATATACAGCCATAAGGGAATTAAAGTTAACTTTAAAATGCTGCCAAATTAATACTTTATATATTCTATACAGGGGAAAATAGGACTTGCATTTGAAAAGATTTTTTTTTTTTAATATGAAGTAGTTGTGGTAAAAGGTCAAATACGAGTAAACTTAACACCTCAGCCTTGTGCACATAAGCAACACTTGACTGAGAAAAAAGCCACAAGGGGAACAGAATACAGTACTGAAGAAAAAACACATCAGCAACACCTTAAGTGTGAAGTTGACCAGTATAAGACAGAAGCAGAAAATGGGTAGGCTGGAACCATAATATAGCCTAGCTTATCAACTTCAATTGATGAGATTCTGATAAGATATGATAGCTAGGTTCTTTTTAAAATGGTGCAGCTTGGATCTACGATTTGTGTTTGTAAGGTCTGTTACTGCAAACACTGACTTGCCTTTCTTGGTCGGTGTTGAGATTGTTTTCAGTTTTCGTAGAACCTCAGCTTGCACTTCAGTCACTAGCTGCAAATTAGACATTTCTCTCTTCAGATCCCAATATGCTTGTTGCACACTTTCAAAAAAAAAAAAAAAAAAATCCAAGTTAAATACGTGCCACCTCTAAAGCACTCCCATGCCTACTAACATTTCCAAGGCTTATCAAGCATTAGCTGTTAATAAATTGTTTTTACCTGACATACACTGACAATTTTACTAGAGTACCATAATTCAAAATGAGCTGAGCAGTACTAATAACCACCTTAAACTGAACAACTTTTCTATATTATAACCTTATTAAGTTATATATTATACATCAAAATATGAAATCCTTATATTAACATACGCGGTAATACTAATAATTTCAAGTTGCCCAAATGCAAATAAGAAGCTTATTCTCCAATATCATTATTTTAAATTATCTCCCCATAAAATTCGTAGTCTCAAGGGAATATTTTTTAAAAAGATATCCAACGAACACTAAATTGTAAGCAAGGCAGACTATTATCATTGAATGGCTTTTGATAAATGACCCCCCACACCATCATATGTTATGATCCTAGTCACATTAATTGATCACAATCATACTCAAAAATCATTATTTGGGTCTTTACACCATTCGTTCTGCTACAGTGAATTCAGACTAGATTCTAGAGGTCCAAACAGAGCGCACATACACACACAGGGCAAAACAATTCAGCACAGTGTTTCATGTTCAAGTCATCTATTTAAATTAATAGACTGCCTTATCAGAAAGGGTTAAAATTGGAAGACCCAATTCATTCTCTGATAAGACAGCATAAGTTGAGAAACGTATTTAGCAACAACAGCACCGTGCTGATGTTGACGTTTCAGATAATTAGCTAGTGAGAAAATGAAGAACAAAAATCAGAAAAGTTAGCAGCTTTATATTTGAAAAAGTTCTGCTTCTGTTGTCTTTTAAAATTCACTTGACTCTGAACTTTTAATTGTAAAATTTTCATCTAATTAAGCTGATGGTGCAACGATCCTTTATTTATTTTTAAAGTCTCAAAAATAAGATTAAACAAACTTTGGTTACATTAAAACAGAACTGTCCAATATTTACACATACAAGTCGTAAACATAGGAACAGCTCAGTGTCTGTCACCATCTCCACCACTCATCTCCTACAAACACAGGCTGAGAGAGCTGGAGTTGTTCAGCCTGGAGAAAAGAAGGCTCCATGGAGAGCTTATGGCAGTCTTCCAGTACCTAAAGGGGGCTTTTAAGAAAGATAGACTCTATCAGGGAGTGTAGCAATTGGACAAGGAGTATATTGGCAAGAGGGTAGGTTTAGATTGGATATAAGGAAGAAATCCTTCTCTCAGGGGGTGGCGAGGCACTGGAACAGGCTGTCCAGAGCTGTGCATGCCCCATCCCTGGAGGTTTCAAGGCTACGCTGGATGGGGCTTTGGGCAACCTGGTCTGGTGGGAGGTGTCCCTGCCCATGGCAGGGGGTTGGAACAAGGTCATCTTTAAGGTCCCTTCCAACCCAAACCATCCTGTGATTCAGAAAGAATTTTCTAACATGAGTTTAGCTCCATTAAAGAGGATCTTGCAAAGGGTTGCAGGGACCAAAATTCTACTTAAATCACAACATATTTTAATTGTTTTTGTGGATACCAGTCTAGAATCCCATTAAAAACCCAATTTTCACGAAAGTTTCAACTAAAAAACAAGGATTTCATGTGCTTGGATATTTACCCTATATTGCCTTCTAACATGTAACATGAACATTGAATATAAGAATTTATTCTTTCCCCTTATGTTTCTGTGTTCTGCACAGTTTACATGCTGTATGGAAAAACAAAGCATTTTTAGCCACAAATACACCTCATATTTTTTCTTCTAATACAGAACTACATTTAATGATTTTGATCAGTTTTTTTTTTTTACTATTCTAATTACTATAGTAAGAACACAAGCAGAACATATGATCTGTACATCTGTCTGAAACATTTACAATATTTTATTTTGCCACCAGTCCCCATCCTGACAAGCACAATCAGAATATAATCATCTTACAAAAAACCATATTACATGACAAGATTTTAGAATCACTACAGCTTAATCTGCAGCAAAGTAGATTTGCAAAACAAACAAACAAAAAAGTAAAGTCAGATTTGCAGGCTGCTGACAAATGTGAAATGATTCCTTTCCAAAAAGTTAACTAATTGCAAATGCCTTTGTCTTCCATCAACAGCAGGATTGCTTGCTACAATGTTTCACACAGGACTTTTCAAGTGTTCCCCCTCATCCCCACACATAGATTTTTGGATGGACTCACCCTACGCTCATTATGTGCGTCATGTTACATTAAACACTACACTGTACATATGCTAATTCTGACGGCTGCCACCCGAACACAACTTCTTGAAATAAATTTGCTCTGGAAGATCAAACAGAGCTGTTTTACCTTGAGGTAACACCTTTTTTCAGGCGTGTAAGACTGACTACGAAGCTCCAGCAGAAACCACAAGACAAGTGTGAGCTAGCTATCCGGCCAAGATGAAAGGTGAAAGTATAATTTGTTTATAGCATCTACAACGTTATCATCATTATATCAGAGAACATATGAAAGAAATGTCTGTAGGGTTCTTTCAGTGACTGATTTCCTTTCCCATCTCTTCAACAGCCAAGTAAGCAAAAAGATACTGCTCTGAACAACCTGCCATTAGGAAGGAGCACTCTACCCTCTTGTGGAAAATTGTAGAAGTGCGTGAATTGGCATAACCGTGCATAAGAGATGCGGATATTTCAGTTCTGCAAGACAGAACATTTGGGAACTTTATGCAAAAGAACAGTTCTTGAATGCATGAAAGACTTAAGGGATATATCCATTATATAATATGGCACACATACTGAATATGGGATAATATAGCACTACCATAAGCACAATTATTCGTTATTTGAATGGCTGTGAAATAATGAACAACGCTTTCTGTTCCACTAGCACTTTTCAAGAAAGCCATTTCTTTTTGCATAGGTCACATATTGGTGCCTCAGTATTAAAGAATCCTTTAATGTCTTTTAATAGAAATATTATTGTACTGCACTAAGTAAAAATGTATATTCCAGCACTAAGCAAGAGATTTGAAGCCACCTGCCAAACACAGAAACCTCCTCATATGCAAAACAAATAAATTCCTATAGCTGAGACTTGGAAGTTCATCTACCACCTCCTCAACTCAACGGATTATTAAATAGTTGATTTTTAAGTCCAAGATAATTTCATTTTCTATACAATCTGAAAATTTAAATACTTTCTTATCATTATGGTTTTCAGACATCATTCTGTCTTCATCGACAAAGGGAAAGAGACGATGACTTTGCTAAATGAGAGTGCCCGGACTTAAAAGTAGATTACGTAGTTTGAAGTAACACATTTGAGCAGGCTGCAATAATATGTACAACCTCAAATAGTTGTCTCTCAGTGAAGTAAGTACAGAACATGAAAGCCACTTGATTTTCATACCTCTGAACGTCTTGCCTTTGGAGGTGGTCTCCATTTACTGGGTTTTCTTGAGCCTGGTCCTGCGTAACAGGGTGAGGGGAAGAAAGAAAATCAATAGGTGAGTCCAAACCTATCTGAAAACACTGCAATGAGTTCTCATTCATACCCCTTCTCTTCACGTTCCCTTCCTACTACCATTCCCTCTAGACAAAGTTATAATAAATTTGATACCAGTTACTGTGGCTTCATCACAGTGCAAAACCTGAGTAAAAATACCCATACAGGAAAAAATATATACATACCTGCCTAAGATATAAAACATCTGAAAATACTTTTTGAATTTAGAAAATAAACAGGGGAGCAGCACCTGGTTTTGAAACAATACTGACCTGTTGGATTAATCACCCATTAATCATATTTCTCTGTATTTCACCTGAGAATTTCCTCTCCTCCACACACTTTTGAAGACTTTCATACCACCAAGCAGAGATTCAATTTCATTGTTCAAAAAACTCAGTTGCAGTATATTATTCTACATTTGAAAACTTCTACTTTTTTACTTCCTATGTTGTTACCAGGATCAAGGAGAAATTACATTAAAAAAAGTCAATTGTTTCTTCTATTTGTTATTTTCAACAAAAGCTGTTGGTATAAGCATTAAATAGCATTATGTTTAGTATTTCTTAGAAACACTATTTTAGTCTTTTTTTTTTTTTTAAAGCAACATCCATTGTCACACTGAAGTCTTCAATCTTCAATTATTTCTATAAAACCACCTAAAGACACCAAAACTGCAGAGAAGTCTAAGTACGCCTTCAGAATTTACAAGCTATTGAAAATATCTACAATTACTCCAGATTTAAGAGAAGCTACAACCAAAAGTAATGAAAGTTAACAAGACACCTTGCCTGCCTTCCAGGTAATGTGCTTTATCCCCACCTAGTGGAACAAACGCAGAATAAACCTGCCACAAGACGGTTGACGTGTAAGCACATCCACATAAGCTAGGAGAGTGGCTGCAGCAACCCTGTAGGGACCCTGATTCAGCGCTAAGAACTGAATGCTCCAACTACGTATGCTTTGAGGGGGGCAGGAGAGAAGGACATTACTAGAGGCTAGCTCTAGTCTGGTCTCTGAAAGCCCAGAAGAGGTTGGGGTGCATCTTCTTAGTTTCTTCTTCAGATTGCTCCATAACGCAAGGCACAATAAGCAGTGATGATTAAGAAATTTGCTTCAATAGTACACTTCTGTAGCAATGTGTATGTGCCCATAAGAAAAAGAGCCAAAGAAACATTGCCAAATGAAAACAAATCCTGTCTGTAGGCATGATGATGGCTATGCAAGGACTATACTTCAGAGTTTTACGTACCCTGAATATTGACTCAAATATTACAGGAATCAAATTTTCATAATCATAATTATTAATGACCGGAGAACCCAACATAGTTTGCCTCTTGAAACTATCACGTTTAAATGTTTTAAATGTTTTGTGTAACTTCAATATGACTGCAGATTCCTAGAGCTTGCCACTGTACCCTTCTATCTAAGGTAAGATGTAAAGTGGTAAACATTCACCTCTTTTTTTCTTAGTAACCTACTTTAATGTATTTTATTACTGTTAAGGTAGCGAAATATTCCTTTTTGAGGTCCTAACTACATCTCTGTTATACCATGAGTTCCTCAAACAGACACCTGATTTAGAAACAGCAGATAAGGGCATCAAAAAGAGGCATGGCAAGATTCTGTAAACCTGTATTTCTTTCTAAGTCCTAATGAGAAATGTACTGAAGTGGCCATATTCTTTCTGCTGCATTTTCTCCACACAATCCTTCTTCCACAGCCATTCCCTGCTCTCCCTCTGTTGCTCCTTTTCAGTACCCTGAACAGTTGTACTGGTTCCCTCAACACCCTCTATCTACTTGCACAACTAGCTCCATTCTCTTTTAGTACCTTACATTTTCGTGTTCTTTCTACTCCCAACTTTCTTCTTCTCCCACTACAATAGTCTCTTCTAGTCTCAGACATTCAGATCCTACTGTCTTCTCCTCCTGTTGTTTCAGCTGTTTCCCGTGGATATGTTAAGGTAAGGTCCCAACTACTGGTTCCAGTTCTCACCAGTATCCTAGCTCAGCCCAACATGCGTCTTGTTACAAAAACAAACAGCTTTTCTGACAGGCATCATGCCACTATGCTACAGAAAAGTGTTAGAGCTCCTTCAAGTTCATAGTATCTTTTAACACAAACATTCCATTGTTGATTAAAAAAAAAAAAGATAAAATAAAAAGACCATGTTTGGCTCAAACTTTCAAAAAAGTTCAGCCTCAGACAAATAGCAACATAAGCCACTTTGACTGGAATGGTGACTTTAAAGAAACAGTAAAGCTTTATTTTCTGTTGTTCTATTGGTAACATCTGGGTAATCTCACCTACGTATGTGCACTATTTCCAGAAGTAAGCCAGCCTATGGCAATATTTAAGGTTAATTTTACTAAGATGTTCATCTTGCAACAGATTTTTTGTATCCGTTTCTTCACCCTTTATTTTGCTTGGACAAGGGATTTAAAATAATGCTCTAACAAAGCCAAATCTATTAATACAAAAAGATCCTTAAAAATGAAGGTACCTTCTGCTTAGATTTTTGCAATTCCTTTCTGAGACTACTGCACTCTTGCTTGAGGTTTTCTAGATCCTGTTCCAGACTATGCACTTTCAAGTCACTGTTCAGCTTCTCTATTTCCCAGCTGGACTGGTTACAATTCAGATTTCTCATAACTGTAAAAAAGACAAGACCATCAGATTTCAGTCCCTGTTCAAAAAAATACAACTTCTATAATACATACAGTTTCACCTCAAGCAGTCTACGCTCTACAGAAACCTTATTATGTACTTTCTGAATAAACTGCTGACCATGGTAACAGAAACAGTAACACAGGTCAAGCTGTAGGCAGAGGAATAATCCATTTTCTAAGTTTAAAGTAGAGTCCTCCTTTCCAGGACTGCACTGGAGATTTTAAGTAACAAAAAGATGAAGTAACAAAAAAAAAACACTCAAAATACAAACTTAGGTAACTTTTAGACTTTTTCATTAGACAGAAAAAAAATTAATGTGATCACTATTAAGAAGCAACCTAATCTCATCAGTTTTAGGAGGTTAGTTAGAGGACAAGAAAAAGAACAAGATAGGAAGAGACTCCCCAGTCTTCAATAACATGGTGCACTCACTTCCAGATTGAACGATTTATACAAGCTGAAGCTACACTCATGTTTCTTAAACAAGACACTCAGAGCCCACTTAGGAATAAAATTGACTACCCAACAAGGCTTCAAATCACATTTTCAAAGCTCTCTTTATAAACTCTGCACTTCCTATCTCCTTAAACCATTATGTCCTCAACAGTTGCTATTATAACACGTAGTTTGTTCTTCTAGGTTTAAAAACATTGTGCGATCGAAGTACCATATCACGTGCTTCAGGTCCTCTTGGAAAGTAATCCAATTCAAGCACAGCATTGCTTATACGAACCTTTCAAATGACTGCGTTTGTACAGAATCTGAAGTCCAGTCCATAGATTTAAACATACAGACAGAGTTTTCTTGTAAAAGTACAAAAATAAAGATCTTATTTCCCCATGTTTTATTTTACATACCCATTTTTTTTTCCTGTCATATCCCAACAGCAAGACAAAGCACTATACCAGATCATCTAGAGTGTCAGAAGAAGTGGTATCGACTGTGTAATATTTGATACTTGAACTAGGAGGTCCCTGCCCTACTCCGATGAAAAGCTGGTGAGGTCTAGAGATGTATGTTGCTTGCCTATTAAAATTGTCAAGTTGTGCACATTTCTCAAGTTGTTAAAATAAACTGCAATGGAAGAACACAACTGCCTCAGATCTTTACCATGGAGCTCCTTGCCTCTGATAACGTAACATGCCTATTACCACAGGCAACACAAACTCAAAGTACCTCACACTACAGTAGTCACCTCTTACCTAACCGCTATGTACAATTAAAACTCTTATGCCCTGAGTTCATAATATAACCACTAAAAGTAGTCAGCATATATTAAGATGTAACCAAACGCATACCTTGTTGAGTATCCACTTCAGTTTTCAGTTGCAAAAGCTCTACTTCTTTAGACTGCAACTGTTCATTCAAGGCTTTCAAGGATTCTGCAGTTTCTTTTGTCTGTTTTCAAAGAGAGGAGAAAAAACAAAACCAAAACCTTGTGAAAGTTTTCTTCTATCACATCTGACAAGTCATTTTTTTCTAAATACAGTTTTTTTTTCTAAATACTAGAAAAATACTGCTTTTTTTTTTTAAACCATTAGCCTAGCCCTATAAGAAAATTAAGATACTTAAAACTATTGTCATTCCTAAATAAAGTATCACCATATACTTAGAAAACCTAAAGGAGTTATAAAACAAATACCTTAGATCCTGTTTAAGTCATTACTTAAAAAGACCTACTATTTTATCCAGTTTGCTCTTCAGATTATCTCGGTCGATGCAGGCCTCCCGATAGGCTTGGTACGCCTTATTTACTTGTTCACGGCCAACTGAACTGCGTTCTTCCTCCAGTCGGGAGCCACGCAGCTACAAGTTAGAGACAAGAAGAGACATGAGAAATATGTTCTGTATCTTATAGTGAGAACTTTTTTTTATTTTTCTTAAAGTGTTGAAAAAAGTTAATGGAATACATTGATATGGACCAAAATTTCACAGAAATACAACAAAGACCATCTATGAACTCTGGAAAGTCTAACCATACTTAGTCCTTGCTAGCCTTCTGCTATGAGCATTTAAAAAAACATCCACTAGTCATGATTACTTACACTGACAATTCCTTAAATTTTTTCCAAGTTCTAGAGATGGAAAAATTCCAAGTTCTACTTTTTGGAAAAAGAGGTTTAAGCACATGAAGACGTAACATACAGAAAATTCAGAACAAACTAAACATTTATAGTGACTCATAACATGAATACCGTATTTTTTCCCCTGGTGTATTCCTATGAGAAAAGCCAAGCAGAATTATTTTTAAAATACCTCTATTAACTTCCAGGTCACCACTGTCTCATTGCCTGCTAAGGCGAAAGACAAGCGAGGGGGAATGAGCACTACCAATGAGATTGCTCCCTTCTTTCTGACAGAATAAAACTGTATTTGGTAAGACAGCAAGAAGCCTTACAGAGCTCAGATTACAACTCTCCACACAGAAAGTTCTTGTTTTGACTAAGTACCACATTATGCTTTTTATTCTTTTTATTCTTTGCACTTACTATAAAAGAATTGAGACATCTGAAAGTATTTATAGTGTACGTAATGCAGATTCGTGACAGATTTAAAAGTATTTTCTCAAAAATTAAGACAAAAAGTACAAAAAGAAAACAAAAATCAAAGCATTGACAGAATATAGCTACTAAGAATCTCCTATTGTACATATTAATTTGAAAGAAAGTATGAGAAATCTTATTTTTATAGCTTGCTATCTCTACCCCTTGTTTTTGTATTGACCTTTAAAGTATGCGTACTGCTTACTTAAAGTTTCGTCCTTTACATTTCTCTCCCACCCCCCAAAAAAAGGTTTTTATTTCCAAATAGAGGCATTCAGATAAAACATAAGCCTTACCAAGCTTTCTGAGTTTCCATACACTTTGAAATTTACAACTCCAAAAAGGTAACAACCCATGTGTTTCCTGGTGAAGTTGATAAGTTAACTTTTTTCTTACCTTCTCCTCTAAAATTCTCACTCTTTTCTTTAAAACAGAGTTCTCCTTCTCTGTCTCCTTTAGCCGCTTCTTGATGTCTTCATATGCGGTGACAAGGGCAAAGTGGGAGGCAACAGACTCATCTCCACTGTAAGCTGAAACAGGAATCTCCCCGTCTCTCTTATGACTGTTGTCTGCTTTCTCATGGTTCAAAATGCAGATGTCATCCTCTATCAGCTCCTCCATGTCAGCTGTTTAAAAAGAGAGATGCGAGTTAAATTTTCACAAAGACAAGTTCACCAAGAGTCTCAGGTCTGAAAACCTTCCAAAGTAATACTGGAGGATGTTTCTGCTCAAGTACAACAGCAAGACTGAATATCTGGGAAACACCTTTATCTTGTGGAAAATCTTGAACCCCATCTTACACTTCAGATGCGCATGTTAGGAACAAAAATGGTACTACTTGATTGAAATATTTTCAGTATACGTCAGATTTCTGAGCCCCCCAATTCTTTTTTGTTTGACACCATCCTATAATCTTTGGCTGGTATGAAATATTTAAACTTGACAGACATGTCTTACTAGGGTTTTTTCAGTTCTGCACTGGACTATAGTAAAAGAGATTACAGTTGTGAGAAACTGACCAACTACAATGTTTCCTGAGCACAAGCACACCAAAAGAAAGGTATTTAATTTAATTCATTCTTGAGCGCACATATTTCTACATTTCCCAAACTTTTAAATGGAACCTTAACACTAGCATTAATCCTTAAAAGGCCTACACTGTTAGCTACTCTAGTCACAGCAGAAAACATCCTGCCACACAGCTAGTCATTCTTAACTGCAGATAAGATGCAAACGAAAACATCCTTCGCAACATGATCTGTCTCAACATGCGTGTAGAAAACCGACAATGATCTGACCATAAGAAGAGTATCACCATCACTAGGTGAATCCACCTGACTGACAAATGCAGAGTAATGATTCCACTGAGCTTTCACTGCAACACATTGTTTAGGTCGAGCAAAATATTTAACAAGAAGGTAGTGCATTTTGTTATCGTGCTCTTCATCATCTTTTCTCAAACTCCAGGCCTTAAACAAGAAGCCCCAACAGCATTTTCCTTCATGTGACTAGTTACCACAAGTTCTGGGTCACTCACATGGATCTAGTTACGGAGATCAAGATTCCCCATCTTTATGTGCGATACTAACGTACAGTATTTGAAAACATTTCTCCCCACCCTAAAACTAGTGATGTTACTAGTAACAAAAATAATCCTTCTACCCCCTCGCCCCCAAATCCTTCCGTTCCTGATGACTAGATAGCAAACCAACTGGGATGAAAGAAATGAATGTAACGAAGACAGCCTGTATTGAACAAAAAGCTTTTTCAATGGAGAACCGAGCTGATCAGCAGAACTCTGCAGGACAGATGTGCACCGCTGGGCGGGGAAAAGCCCACACCCACTACTGCTGCCTCTGTTGTGTATTTGCTATTTCAGTTACTAGACTTCCTCCTTAGACTAGGATATTTGTTCAGCAACACTAAGAGGCAAAGGGAACAACTGCCTTCGACCTTTCATCTACATGGCCAAATTCATTTTGCTGTTTCCAGCGATGGAAAAGCTGCGTAGACTGCAGCTTTATGAAGAGCTCTATAGCCCAGACACAGCTGAACAATGGTGCTGTTATCACATTTGCCTCAACTTGCTCCAAGCCAGACAGACAACACGATAAAAGCTGTGACAGCTTGTTTATACTAACTAGGCAGCAGTGGAGTCGCAGCAGTAAGAAAACTATGAACAAATCAAGGCTTAAATTCCTCCAATGGATATCCTTCAGGAAGTTACCAGATGCTCTGTACACTGTATTACATACTCTAGATTTAAAAAAAAAAAAGCTTCCCTTGCCTGTCATTCCACCTCATGCTTACACAGAAAGAACCTTGCTAAGAAAGTTTGCTTCCTTCTCCTGGTAAGGATTTTAAAGCGCCACGTACAAGGTGACAGTGACCAAAAGCACTGTCATTCAAACGGCACTACCTGATCGAAGGAATCGCTTACTGCCTTTATGACCTCCCGGAAGAGGAAGGCCTTCCAAATAAGGACTCCAAATAATTTGACTACACCCTTACACTGCACCTACTAAGAGGACTAGTTACCCTTACTGGTTTTTACGTAACAGCTGTCAGATAGCTTACAGTGTTATTGAACTCCGGACTTTTGATACTAGTCTCTAAAGCAGCACACAGAATGCTATTTACAACGCAAACAATCAGCCTCCACGTAACTCAGAAGGGCTTTTAACATATGTTTTTCTACATTTCAACACACGACATTAACACTTCAGGGAGCTCTGGGACACTCATTTTGAGTAATCTTACTGCACACCAAGAGAAGACAAAGAGCCTACCAAACAAGAGCCTGCTTCTCCTGAGAGAGACGTGCCCCATGTAGGACAGTTCTCTGCCCATCCCCTGAAAGGAGATCTGATGATGCCATGTTTTGGAGGGGACAGTGACAACGGACCTGTGCATGCTTAAATGCAGAAAGGGGGATATTCAGGAGGACCAGTCAGATTTTTTAATTGCTGGCTTCAGTCGATAAAAAAAAAGAGAATTCTTATCATGAAACGTGCTTCTCTCGGCTGGAAGCTCAACACTTCAGCCAAGAATGAAAACTCACCAGGATATTCACATTGTATGTACTTCAGAGATAGTGAAAAATAAAAGTGAAGTATCGATAGCATTCACGTGCTGTATTTTACTGCTGCAGCCACACACGCGCAGGCGTTCCAGCTTCACAAGAAACAAAGTTTTAGTCACCACTGCAGCCAGGCCCAACGTGAAAACAAAACCGAGACTTTGGACTGACGTCACTTTCAAGGAAATAGATGGTTGCATAAATGCCACTGAACACCAATTTACTCAGAATTTCAGAGCATCGCATGGAGGAAAAAATAATACAAATTCTACATTACTGCAAATTTGGCATAACATCACTTAAAAAAAGCTATGGTGCAGGCATCAGCTCTAAACAGCTCCCCAATTTTCTCATAACAGTGCTCTCTACTGTCTAGTTTTATAAAACTGCAAGAATTGCAACAGATTTATAGAAGAAATAAAGAAAAATGTATTTATCAAATCTAAGGTATGAACTGATACAACATAATTTTCATAATTAACTCTATCAGTAAAGATCACTGTTGCCTGTGTTTACCGAATATTCCTTATTACACGTTTCAACAGGTTTCAATTCTCATAACCCATGCCACTACATAACACAAATATCTAAGGAAAAAAGGTGCTATGACTTCTCTGCTGGACGACTCAGCGATGACCCCAAGGTAAGTTACAATACACACATCACCATCTGCAGGATACTTTATAGGGGCACAGGGGAGAACTTGCAACAGAAAATTAGAGTGGCATTGCTGAATTGATCTAAATAAACCAACACAACCTTAAAAAAAAAAAAAAAAGGTCAGAAAAGTGCATCTTTATGCTGCAAAAACCTTTCTGAATTATTAAAAAAACAACAACCACAAAACAAAAACAAAACCACCATCAAACCCCAAAGTAATTTCTCCTGCACCTGCTAAGCTGGTATTAAAAGGCCAATAGGAGACGTAAGCTCATACAAGAATAAAACCTGGCTGTTAAACAGTAAGATCAGCAGTTCTATACAGGTTACTGTGACACACAGTTTACCCAGCTCTTTGCTGTGTTGTCAGGAAAAAATAAATAAATAAAAAGAGATAGCATCACAAATACTTTTCTTCACAGGAAGCTTTGTTAAGATATTTAAAAAATGGAGTGAAACCCTCAGAAGACAAGACTTCAAAAAATATCATTGTATTTCTAAGAAATCCCTGACAACAGTTGCAGCTTCCAATTCTGCTGTCTAAGGATAGGAATCAAAATTTAGTTTCTCCACTGTTATATTATTTATTAATATATTTATATTATACTGCCAAGTCTAGCCACAGACCTGCCTGTCTTTTAATCCAGTTGGCTTCCCCAGGTGGAAGCTGCACATGCCACACAGCTGTCACTCCAGAAGCACCTGGGTGAACGTGGATCTCTGGTAACCAGTTAACATGAAAGATTTCCCACTAAAACATTTAAATTAACATACAGACAAGTTATTAATGCTTAACAATAGAATTATTGTCCATCTCAGCCTACCTAAAGCAAGTTTACAATCCCAATTACCGTACATCCCATCATAAGGAAGGTCTGTGACAAAGAGGTGTGTTACATTTATATTTTTAGAGTGAACTGCACGTTAAATGGCCTATTTAAAAGGACTATAATCTTTATTTCCCCAAATAAAAACATTAAATGAATACCAGTATCAGCACTTGTATGAAATAATTCATGTTCTCCAGAAGGCAACATAGGATAGGACGTAGCAGTAAGTTCTGGTAGAAGTAATTATGTCCTCTGCTTACAAGCAGACGAGTTTGAATAGATGGCACACCAGCTTTCTTTCACGTACTGTAGAAAAGAACGGTTTCCAGAAATCCCTTCTGTTGCTCATTGACACCTAATGCAAGTTATAGAACAGCTTTAGGATTTAATATATTAAATATAATGCTTGGCAGAACCATAGCTTTTCTCTTCAGAGAGCTTTACAAATATTAGTCATTAACACCATGGGAGGTGGTTAAATATAAAACACATTTTACATATGAAGAACACAGTTTAAATGAATTCCAGGATGCAAAGGCTCTAATAGCAAACAGACCCCTGCGCAAACAGATTTCTGCAGTTTGAAACCCTAATCTTTCACTTGGATCAGCAGGAAAGACAGTAAAAGCAGGATTACATGAAATTCTTCACAGTATAAAGCAGATTCCCATTTTGACCCTTCTTGCACTCTGCGAGAGAACAGAACGGTTTTTGAAATATTTCCAAATGTCAAATGCAAATAACTTCAAGATGGTGTTTTCCTGATTTTTTTTCCCCTAGGCTACTCAGAGTCTGAACTATTTCACTTTGTTTGCCTCTTAGACTCGAGGGGTTTGACTTCACATTGGTAGTACGAACAGCCTCCAGGTGTTAATACAAAGTACGGTTTTTGTACTGGTTTACCTTGCCTTATGTAGAAGGGCATGTACATGCACATAGGCATAAAATAAAACATTAAATTCAACAAATATATTTGACCCACAGAAACGAGTGTGTTGTAGCCCCCACTTTAATTTCAGGATAGTTCAGAGGTTAGAAAGATATTCCAACACATCTGAAAAAAAAATCCTGCAGCTAACATCAAAAACCCCACACAGCCTATGGCACACGGTACTTAAGCAAGACATTCACCATCCAAAGCATTTGTCATTTTGCATCTCTCAGAGATCTCAAGTTTTTTGTGATTCCAGTCCTGAACGGTCTGTTCTACAGAAACTTTCCTTTTTAAAAGCAGATACTGGCTTCCTTTTTAGAACAAAAACACACATCCCAGTCGCTGTTAGCTTTGGCTACTGCTTGTCCTTCAGCAGCATCCACAACACTCCCGAGGAATCGCTGCTTACAAGGGCACAGCCCTGCAGTTTTAATCTACTCACTGATCTCCAAAATGTCAGCTAAATCAGAACTTCCAATTTGTTTTGCTGCCTCCAGCGCTGCAAATCACTTTGTCCCTAATCACTTTCCCTGACATCCATAAGAAAAGGAGAAGAAAGAAGCGTTGTAGCCAAATATTGTTCTCCAATATTTGAAGCCACTGTGTCATATAATCCTGTTTAATAAACTATCAGATTTAATCCTGAAACTCATTAGAAGCAATAATGCCAAAAAAAAAAAAAAACACACAGGAGGGAGCAACGTGTGTTCTGGCTGTTAGACCTTTCTAACATCAAACAAGTTTATTCAAAGGTTCCTGAGAGAATCATATGCTCTTGTGCTAACATTATCCGTCATTTTAATAGACACTTTCCATTTCAAAACGTTTATAAAGAACAACTACACCAACATTTAGGAAAACCAGGAGGGTTGCTTTCTTGTTGTTTGGTTTATTTCTTTTTCTTTCTGAAAAGATCTTTTGTAAAATATACAATTGGTCCTACCTTCTAGTTTTAAGTTTCCTCCCACTTAATTCAACTGCCATATTAAATCACGTTCAGTAAGTCCACAGGTTTAGCGACAAGGTATTGTAAAAGCCTTGTGTAACTGCATTAACAGATAATTCAACTACAAACACCTCACCTGTTGCAGCTATTAAAAGACAAGTTAACCTGATTTGCGCTGATAGCCCTTGATCACCCTGTAACTCACTAACATTCAGGTTTACATCTCATCATTTCAAACAAACCTAATCATTTGAACAGAAGTTTCTGTAAGCAATTTGTAAGTCGATGACTTTCAACATTCAAGTCATGCATGCTTCACTCCCCTTCGCAAACATTATTTCTTCTCCCCAATTGTGTTGTCAAATTTTAGGAGCATCTTCCATTTTGTGTACTAGCACCACATACCTATTAGTTACATGATTACACACATGACTGCACAATTAGCTGACAGCAAGTTGAACGTGAGTCAGCAGCATGCCCTGGCAGCCAAAAGGGCCGACCGTACCCTGGGTGCGTCAGGCACGGCACTGCCAGCTGGGCAAGGAAAGGGATTGTACTGCTCTGCTGTGGTACGGCCTCACCTTGAGCACTGTGTGTGGTTTTGGGCACCACAGTATGAGAAGGACTTAAAACTATTAGAGAGCTTCCAAAGGAGGGCTACGAAGATGGTGAAGGGTCTGGAGGGCAAGATGTATGAGGAGCAGCTGAGGTCCCTTGGTTTGCTCAGCCCAGCGCAGAGCAGGCTGAGGGGAGGCCTCATGGCGGCCTGCAGCTCCCTCACGAGGGGAGCGGAGGGGCAGGCGCTGAGCTCTGCTCTCTGGGGACAGCGACGGGACCCGAGGGAACGGCATGGAGCTGGGACAGGGGAGGGTTGGGCTGGGTGTTAGGGAAAGGTTCTGCACCCAGAGACTGGTTGGGCACTGGGACAAGCTCCTCGGGGCAGTGGTCACAGCACCGGGCCTAATCTAATTACAGTACAGCACCTAACAAAAACATAAGATGGATTGATTCTGAATACACTGCATTTCGATAGGGTCTCTAAACCCACCATCAACTTTCACCATGCTAGTTACTACCCTGACTCTATTAGTTCCAACTTTGTCATTTTAAGAAATGCAATCTCGCTGCCACTCTGTTTTATTGAATATGGACCCCTTTATCTCGGCTTCCCCTGTTTAAAGAACATGTAACAAGAGGCAAACCCCCACTGTGTTTTATCCCATTTCCCTCAGCCTTTGCATGCATTTTCATTCTGAAGAAATCAGATATCAATAGCATGTACAGTAATAGGTCTGCACTTTTTTCAGGTTATCACAGAATCACAGAATGGTTTGGGTTGGAAGGGACCTTAAAGATGACCTCATTCCAAACCCCTGCCATGGGCAGGGACACCTCCCATGAGACAAGGCTGCCCAAAGCAATACCCAGCCTGGCCTTGAACACCTCCAGGGATGGGGCACCCACAGCTTCTCTGGGCAGCCTCTCCACCCTCATAATAAAAAATTTCTTCCTCATATCTGACCTAAACCAGCCCCCTTTTAACTTAAAGCCATTCCCTCTGTCACTACACTCCTGACAAAGAGGTCCCCCCCCTCAGCTTTTACTGTAGCCCCCTAGGCACTGGAAGGTTGCTACCAGGTCTCCTCAGAGCCTTCTCTTCTCCCACTGAACAACCCCAACTCCCTCAGCCCGTCTTCGTAGGAGAGGTTAGTTTTCACTTTCCTAAATGCCTGTCCATCATTTAATGCTTTCCAGTCATAATACTTCTACTAATACCATAAAAACAAATACTACTGGATTTGCAACTTCATATAACAGTTTTTCCAACACTGTGAGATGAATTTATTCTGTTCTTCCACTCTTAGTATACTAAATGCAGTTTGTTCGTGCATTTGACCTGATCATTCTCACACTTTCCCTACCCTTTAATAATCACATGGAAAAAGAGACATGCTGAAAAACAAAGAATATTTGCTGAAATTCAGGCCAGCCTAAAATCCTATCTGATTTATTATCCATTTTTGCTGCACAAAGGTGTTACTTTATCCCCTTTTCTTAAGAACTCTAAAACATCACGCAGCTTGAATCCTTGCCAATCATCCCTTTATAAGTGTAGCTAAAACCCTCACAGAATCTGTTCTGGAGTTCACTCTAAGTGTTTTGCGTTTCTCCTAACCAAAACAATTTAAAGTTTTCTACATGTATCAGACCCAAGCTTTCCAATAAAAATAACTGACTTCACTCACATATCAGTACCTCAAAAGTTGTGCTCAGATTACCCAAAACTGGGGTAATAACTTCCTACACCAATTACAGCAGGATCATATGATTAACATTTACTTCTATCATGAGTTCATTTATTACTAACCATTATTTGAGGAACTAAATGTAGTAGTAATTTAGATTTGTTTTGGTTTCTAAGCTAAAAATTCCAGGATACTCATGCTGACAGATAACTGGTATTAAGAGCTGTAGCAGCATTTCATTAGACACTAACACCCAAGAAATTAAATGTTTCCCACAGTCAACAGGCAACTCTATCTCGGAAGAGCATCTGACCTTTGGAGCCCATGGCAGACTTGCCTGTTACGACAATAATTCTTCCCTCACTCTGCTTTTTTCTAGTGCTGGCTTCCAGTATGCTGGTTTTACTGTGTGCACACAGGGTAAGATGGAAAGGAAATTAGGGGATTCTCCGAGAAACACAAAGCTCCGAAGACCACTTGGTACAGTTTAGAGCCCAAGCTGCTCATGCTTGTAAGTTACCGGATAACTGATTTATTTAAGGACATTAAGTTCGCTGTCAGGTGAAACACAAGGATTTACAAATGTAATTTCTACACAGTTTTTGGTATCAGCAGCATGACAGTACCGCAACACTCATCCACACTTCCTTCTACCCGTGCAACACGGCCTGCAACACCTGTATTCCAGCCGGCTCTAGCCTTTCATCCCGCTCCCGTTTCCAGTCTCACACCAAAGCTCTCAGTCTGTTCATTTCCTCTGCCAGATTCCCCTCTACCAACGCACAAGTCGCAGCTGTAACATCTCACCCGGGCTGCCGGCCGTTTTTTGGCTCCCTTTACTGCCTGAGCCCCGTGCTGACCCCTCCTCCGGTTATACCCTTCACCTGCACAGCAGAAGCCGGCCGGGCCCTGCCACAAGCCCGTGCCCCCCGCCCCGTTCCCGTAGAGCCCCCACCGAGCGGCCGCTCCGCAGCACCGACCTCTGCGGGCCCGGCTCGGGCCTGGCGCCTCGCTAACGGGCGGTGGCCTCGGCGGCGGGGCGGCGCCGGCCGTCGCGGTCCCCGCTCGGGCTCCCGTGGGCTCCCATCGCCCCGCCCGGCTCGGCCCGGCCCCTGCCCCGGCCCCGGCCCCGGCCCGGCCGCGATCCCGGCCCCGGCCCGGCCGCCTCCGCCGCGCCGGGAAGTCCCGGCCCCGCCCCGCCGGTAGGGCCTCGAACGGCCGCTCCCGGAAGGGGAGAGGCGGCCGGCAGGGACTACAACGCCCGGCATGCGAGGCGGGGCGGCCCTTCATGGAGCACGCCGGGAAGGCCCGCTGTCACACTCTCCTTACAAAACCACTTTTTTTTTTTCTTCTTTTTTTTTTTTCCTAAAGCACACTCTGGGAGCTCTGTTGTAGGGATCCTGACGAGCCGATTCAACAAGTCTGGATCCATAGTGTTGAGGGCAGAGCTGCCAGGAGGCTCCTCCTGACAGGAAAGCAAAAGCAAACATAAGATCTCCATTAGTCGTGTTCATAGGCCTCAAAACAGCTGAAATCCAGCACAATTGTTTTCACCACAAGTTTAGGCTAAATAATCTTTGCTTTTTATGAGCCAAGTGCTCTGTTTTCCAGTGTATTAAAAACCCTTACTACCAAAACCAGTGTCCTAACGTCCAGGACTACTATTTCCAAGTTAACCTCTTCCCAATAATTACATAGCATAGATTGAAGAATGTTTGTATCCAACCATGTCCTTATATAATAAACCTCTCTTCTGTCATTTCTATTATTGTTGATTTGAAATGGTGCCGTTATGAGATGCAGAACAAAAACATAAGGATACGGGCTGCCAACTACGGCCAATATTTTTACAAATAACATTAACACATTAAGTATGATGTATATTTTTATCCATGTATTTAATCTTCATTTTTTAAAAAAATACATGGGGTCATAATATGCTGGGGAAAAAAAAAAAAAAAAAAAAAAAAAAAGGACCACACCCAACCACTGGCCAGTATTGATAAAACTCAGTTGCACAAATCTAAAAACAGCTTAAAAACAGTAATGTTAGAATTGTTGCCAGATTTTAACATTTCAGACAGAAAAATACGGTGTATTACAGGAATAAATACTTAAGTGAACAACAGTTAATGGCATCAGGTTGGCTTTTCTGGACAGAGATAACATCTTCTGAAGAGAGGAAAAACTGATTTAGTATCAACCCAGTATCAACTAAAACAGGTTATCACAGAATCACAGAATGTCTAGGTTGGAAGAGACCTACAAGATCGCTGAGTCCAACCTCTGACCTAACACTAACAAATCATCCACTAAACCATATCCCTAAGCTCTACATCTAAACGTCTTTTAAAGACCTCCAGGGATGGTGACTCAACCACTTCCTGGGCAGCCTATTCCAGTGACTAACAACCCTTTCTGTAAAGAAGTTCTTCCTAATATCCAACCTAAACCTCCCCTGGCGCAACTTCAGCCCATTCCCCCTCGTCCTGTCACCAGGCATGTGGGAGAACAGACCAACCCCCACCTCGCTACAGCCTCCTTTCAGGTACCTGTGGAGTGCAATAAGGTCGCCCCTGAGCCTCCTCTTCTCCAGGCTAAATAGTCCCAGCTCCCTCAGCCGCTCCTCGTAAGACTTGTTCTCCAGACCCTTCACCAGCTTCGTAGCCCTTCTCTGGACTCGCTCGAGCACCTCCATGTCCTTCTTGTAGTGAGGGGCCCAAAACTGAACACAGTACTCAAGGTGCGGCCTCAGAAGAGCCGAGTACAGGGGGACAATCACATCCCTGGACCTGCTGGCCACGCTGTTTCTTATGCAAGCCAGGATGCTGTTAGCCTTCTTGGCCGCCTGAGCACACTGCTGGCTCATATTCAGCCGACTGTCAACCAAAACTCCCAGGTCCTTCTCTGACAGGCAGCTTTCGAACCACACATCTCCCAGCCTGTAGCTCTCTTTGGGGTTGTTGTGCCCCAGGTGCAGGACCTGGCACTTGGCCTTGTTGAACTTCATACCGTTGGCCTCGGCCCATCGGTCCAGCCTGTCCAGATCATCTTGCAGAGCCTTCCTACCCTCGAGCAGGTCGACACACGCACCTAACTTGGTGTCGTCTGCAAACTTACTGAGGGTGCACTCGATCCCCTCATCCAGATCATCAATGAAGATGTTAAAGAGGACTGGCCCCAGTACCGAGCCCTGGGGGACTCCACTAGTGACTGGCCTCCAACTGGATTTGACTCCATTCACTAAGACTCTCTGGGCCCGGCCATCCAGCCAGTTATGGATTTAAAAACTAATTATAAAGTGTAAAAACAAATAGCTCAGTGGCACATGGGCATACAGTGATTCCACAGAACTGCAGAATCAAGGAAGAAATGCACCTTTAGATAGATTCTTCTTAAAACACCATGTTCCTACCCAGCTCTTTTTAGACTGTTTGGCCTAGATATTGCAGTCTACCAAACATTATTTAATTAGCAAGACACTTCTCTGTACTTCTTTGAAATCCTAATTCTGGCACATGATAAGCACATACAGTCAGATGCATTGTCAGCTGCAAGCATAACACTGAAGAATTGTAATACCTGACTTTTAAAGCAAACACCAAATCCAGTTCCCAAATCTTTTGAAACTCTTGCAAGTAATTCAACACAAGAAATGGCCCCAAGGTTGTGGGGCCAAAGCATCCAATGTCAAAAGCTGCATTTTTAATCAAGACTAATACTTTTTCAGTACTGCCTACGTTCCAGTTTGATAAGTCAGAAGAACAGTGTATGCCTCACAGAAACTGACTCCACAGCTGCTTTTTAATATTTACGGAAAACAAGTGTCACAAAAGAGAAAAAAATAATTTTATCATGGGAAAACACTGATCAGTGATAAAATATAGTTTAGTACAAGCTATATTAAACCAACTCACATCTGATTTTCCTCTAGAAATTTTTGAATAGAAGATACGAGATTCAGATGTGTTACGGCCACAGAATAGAACTGAATAACTGCAGTTCTGATGGATTAGAAATCATTGCCTGGAACAGCTTATTCCCTGAACTGTCAAATGCTCTTGACTATTACTACTATTTGTGATTTAAACAATGTACTATTAGAATGATACTAAATGTTTATTATTTATATTCAGGATAAAGAACTTGATATAAAAATCAATATGCTATAAAAACACATTTAGATTCACTTTTGCAGATGCAAAAGCTGTTTTAAACTCTGCATCTGTTGATTCAGATTATTTTAGCCTCCAAAATAAATGTGACTTTTACTTGCTCCTCATTCAGTGCAAATCCTTGCAGATATAAAAGTAATTCTTAGCCACTTTCCTCAGATCCTTTTCTGTACTTGACATCATACAGAAGCAGCACAAAGATCATAAAACACATTCTTCACAAAGGTAATGCTTTATGAAGCCTTTATACCATCTTTGCAATCCCTCTGTATCACCAAAATAGGACAGAAAGATGCATTGTAATAATAACATGGAAGAAACCTAATATATGCAATTAAAATCCTTGCCATGTATTTCTCTTAGCTGTAGTTAAAGGCCATTTGCTGAGTTTTAGTTACCAGTTTAGGGGTATTATACTAAGTATAAATTCCTCTACAGAAGTCACTCAATCTTTTTCAGGATATATAATTGAAAAGGAAGTACTGAATAGTTTTCAAAATTACCGTGTACTTTTTCTTGAAATAGTCATTACATTGCAGCTATTTCTACAATATTAAGTTTAATCAACTCATCAAGTATCCTCAGGTTACTCAAGATAGAAACTCACAGCAAATGAACTCAAGTCCTTCAGAGAGAAATAGCATATACACATACCTGTGCAAAACAGGAGACCACACCATTAATCTTTCAAACGCTGGAAGAGCAGAAGTGCAGAATTGCCCTGTCTGCAGAGTCTGTCCTGCAAAAACATAGATGGGAACGTAACACTACACACATAAGGTGTGGTAAGCAACATCAGTACTTCAAACGTTATGGGTTTATTTAGAGTCACACCTAGCTATAGAGACAGAAAAAGGTTAAAAAACAACAGCAACAACAAACTCACACACAAAAACAAACTAACAAACAATCAAACAAAAAGCTCATTGCTTGATTTCCAGTTTTCTAGTTGATTCTTTACAAATCTGTAACAAAGCCAAGGCCTTTATTAGGTGTGAGAAGTCCAAGCAGCTCTTGGAGACAGCAGAGCAGGCAGGAAGGTAAATCTGCACCTTGATGCTGTCTCAGCAAGCTGCAGTTTGTTGGTGCTGTTGTGGCTATTGCTACAGAGCCTCTTTGAGAGGTGTATGAAAGGAAAGATTTGATGTCAGAAAAATATAACTGGTTGTACATTTCCCACAGTTAACTGAGGCATTTCCAGCCCCTAAAGGAAGACAGGACTAGAAAGAAAAACCCCAGAAATGCAGCACTGCGAGAGGGGCAGACACAGGTGATGCTTTTATCAAAGCATGACAGGAATCAACACTTTACAGGCACTTCTGAAAAAAAAAAAAAAAAAAAAAAAAAAAAAAAGTGCATCTTTCTTCTGAAACTTGCTGTACATGTTAGTGCTTTTTCTGTTGTTGTAGTAGGAAGAGAAATGGAAGGGTCATTTCAAGAGGTTTAGGAAAAGCGTTTAAGAAAGTAGCATACAATTAGTTTCAAAAGAGATGAGAGTCCTGTTTCTAACAGCTCCTTTACCCTTCAGCTCTAGCTGGAAGCTAAAAAGCCGTCAAACTCGGGGCTGGCAGTGGGACAACCACTGCCTTTCCCCTCACACCTGGCCCTAACAGCCCCAGGCAACCATTTGGTAAGCAACGGCACTGGAGGCACCAGGCCAGGCTAGGCCAGGACACACTCAGCGGCACCTTGGCCAGCTCGGCTCATCGCTGGCTGACAGGATCGTCTCCATCAGGCCTCCGCTTGACAGAGGAGAGCTGGCAATACGTATTTTTCTCAAAACAGTGGGTGCTGCTTAAATACCTCAGGTACCGCCTGCGCTTCGGATCACCCCTGAGCTCCTGGCAGCTCGCCCTGGCCTTCTCTGGTCTTGGGGTTTCTGGGCTTGCTGCCGAAACCTCCCTCTTCCCTCACCCTAAACAAGGGTGAAGGAAGGGGTGGTGGAAGGTAGAAATGTAATGTCTGCTGGCTGTTTTTTTTTTTTCCCCTTCTTGGTGCTCAGTATGTCTTTCTGGAAGTTTACTGGCTGCAATAGCAAGATCCTCAGAGAATCTCCGAGCTGAAGTGTAGCTTGCTTAGTTCTAATGCTGCTGCGTTGGAAGCTGTGTTAGTTCAACTAGTGAATCCCTGTAAATATATATATATATATATATATGTTAGCAGGTAAAGAATTAATTCCTGTTAGGAGAAAGTAATTTAAAATGGGAAAAAAATATATAAAATAACCAAATTCAAACTTTTATTGTCATCCATAGCTTAAGCAGTGCTTGCTGTTGCTGAAAAGTCAATGGTAAAACTTTGACAGAGTTCTGCTGAGCTAAATTTCTTTTGTTGCCCTTGAAATACCCACGGGGTTTGAAATGGTAAACTGTTCTCTCCATTAAGAATAAATATTTTGTGTTTGAACTTAGGTGAAATATTATTTTCACGCTTCTACTTTGTTCCTTCCTTATTTGGGGGGTTTAAAACAAAAATTGCCCCCATTTGTGTTAAGAGGCTTTCCCTAGCTTTTCTTAGCTAAAGTAGCTAAAATACATCCATCAAAAGTGTTCTAAGCATCAAAGTAGGCTAGAAAGAGCTGTCTGTTTGAAGCTTCGTGCAATTTTACAACTGACTTGAAAAGGTTCTTAGAAGTCATATTTTTACTTTTGTTTGATGTTGCCAGGAGGCAAATATGCATGTGAATGAGAAGAGAAATGAAATGGGAAGAGCTCTGTCCAGAACTAATGTGGTGGTAAACACTGTGCTCGTTTTCATGAAGGAAGCACTGTTCTGAAAGAGAATTTCCATTCCAAATATGGCAATTTAAAACTTCCATTACAGCTTTTAGAGAAATAGATTTGGGATTGTGAGGGAATTGGGGGCAGGTTGAGGAACATTGGAGTTTTGTGTGAGTTTTTCACTGTCTTGATGAGTATGGATGCAAGCTAACTAAGCATTTTAAGTGACATTTATCTTTTTTCTTACCTGTTTCATGTATGCATTAGTTTTTTCTGCAGTACAATTAGGATACAGTGCAAGTGGGTTAGAGAAAATGCAGTAAGATTTTCAGTATGATAATCAAATCATGAATTATTTGTTTCTTTATGACATTTGTAGTTTTGATTGTGAAATTCATAAGCTAAGGAATATACTTATTATTGGTGTAGTAGATAGCTCTGGCTTACTGTCTGTTAAATATAAAAGATAGTAACGTTCAGAACGGGTAGCTCTCTTAAAACATTATTTTCTATGAATTCAAAAACTACTGTATCCTGAGCCATCACCAATGTATTTACTTGCATAGTGCTCTGAATTAATTTGTGTCTAACACTTTTAATTATCTTTAGCAGTATAGAATCAATGTATCTGAGCCAGATAGATCTCTGGTCTCTCAGGATGAGTTCTGGTAGCCTTCTAGCTAAAAGAATAGACCAGGGTCTTGTCCTGATCACACTAATTCATTGTTGTTAATTGTAGTAAGTTTGAAATTCCATATGCTAATATGATAAAAGCAGTTAAAACTTCATTGCCTTCTCCTGACAATGTATTTTAATTTTATTTCAGCACTAATTCCAAACTGCTCATCTTTTATGTGTATTTAGAATTGGGAATTTCGATGCTTTTGTAGCTAGAAGTCTTGCTTTCTCAAATATAGACATTTTCTGCTGTTTGATTCTTTTTTTTGTTGTTGTTAAAAAAAATCTTTTTGTATAAAATTTGGTGAAATATATTAATAAAGCATAAGGAAAGGGGAAGAAATTATTATTATTATTATTATTATTTCTCTTAAGAGAAACGGAGTGGTTGCTTGGGGCCTACTGCTAGTAATGTAAGCGTGAACAAAGGAGGGCATCTGGCATTATTTTCTACTTCTGTTTTTTACTCTTAAATGCAGATGAACTGCTCAAGAACTAACAAGACAGTTTCAAAGCCATAAGTTGGGAATTGTGTAAAGGAGTACAGATATGTCCCAGTCTGCTCCTGATGGATTTATAGAATGTTCCAGGTGGCCATGAAATAATTCATTTTGCTAATCTGAGGGGTGTAATTGTAGTTCAAGATAAATTGATGTACTCCCCTGAAAAGCAACATTTTCCTGGGGATTTTTTTGAATCATGAGAGAAGTATAGAGAGGTATACTACATTGAAGGTAAACTCTATGCTCGTTGTGCTCCCCATCTAATTCCTCTCATTTCTTTTACTGGGCTTTTGTATGAGAATGCATTTTTAGATGACTGACTGTCTTCAGTGTATCTGGCAGAAAAAGAATAGAGTATTCTTCGAACCAGGGACTTTATCCTGATGTCAGTACATATTGCTGATTTTTCATGCATACATGTACCAGCGGTGTCATATTAAACCACTTAAAACAGTCCTGTTTTTAAGTTTTGCCTGGCATGGTTTGTAACTCCTGCATTGACCTGGTGATGTGGGCAATGGTCTTTGCTGTTAAACTTGATCTTATTTTCAAGCATCAAAACAATTCGTTTTTAAGCAGACTCCCTTTGTGCAATATTCCTTTTTGATTTAACAAAATTAAAAGCCAAGAATGACAGATAGTCATGCTTCCAATTCAAGAAAACAGAGCTGTTTTTCAGAGGATGAGCGAAGGTAGATGGGCACATGATGATTTCATTGTTGAAATGCCATCATTGTGCAGGATAGCAGATAAACTATTCAGCAGTGTCTGGGAAATAGCAGCATGGTAGCTGAGGTTTTTACTGTAGTGCCGAAAACAAAGATAATTTTCTATGCTCTACTTGGTCAGTGATTATTTTTTCAAACCCCATAAATCACACTTCAAAATCTTGATCTGGTCAAGAGCATACCAGATATCTGAGGAAGGAGCTCAAGGAACAGTTTAAAGATGAAAGAAAGAGCACAAAATATTCTTGAGGGCCCTACCACTCCATTCTAGAGGTACAAACAACCAGAATCCAGGCAGTCCTGCAAATACCATAGTTCTTCTTGTCTTCCTCCACCTTAGTTCTCTTCATGTGTTCAGTTCTCTGGATATTTAGGTTATTATCCAGCAGAGCTCTGCAGCTTGTTTAGATAACATAAGTGAGCCTGTTCACTTGAATTACTTGCAAGCCATTCATAGTTAAAAAAAAATAATAATAATAAAAAAAATTGGCCAGTTCTATTTTGTTTACTAGAGTGCATTTCAGGTAAAACCTGAATATATAATCTAGTGGCTTTATCTTGATAAGACACGAAATCATAACTTTAGAACAGAATTGTTCTAAACAATGGCATAGGGCATCGAACTGGAATTCATCTGTGAAGGTATCTTGCACTTTTAAACCTCAGGAGGTGTTCAAAGTTTGACCATAATGAAGCTTCCTTCAGCAGATTGTATGCTTGTTCTTGAAACATGAACAGGTGAGAATCTGAGTTTTGCTGCTTTGTTTGAAGAAGATCAAAAAGATCATTCCCTTCCATTTGAAGAAACAACAACACTGAACTTCTTGACTGGAAGAATTCTGTGCTTGAATTTAAGGATCTATCTTGTAGCACTCCAGGTAGAAGGAGTATTAATGTATTTTTTTGAAACTTAGACTAGAAGATTTTGAACACCATGGCATTAAAGTGACAGTAAAATCCTTGTTCCTATTTTTGCTTCAGAAGTTGCAAGATTTTTTTTTTTTTTCCCAGTGATTGTGTTCACTGTATAGATCTAGAGCAGCATATTTCAGAAGAAGAAAGTCATATTTCTTAACTAAAGCTGACTAAATATTTTCTTGATGCTTCCCAAGAATGCTGATTGTCGACATGCAGGGACTGAAGAAATGGAGAGGATGCGATTCCCACACTAGAACAAACCATTCATCACTGGATGGTTGAAACCCATCCAGTGCATTACTGCTGCAGATGTCAGATTGTTGGCCAGCGCATCTGTGTGCAGCTAAAACTCCTCTTTCCTAACGGTTCTGTACTTTGCTTCTGGATTGGTTTTTGTTCTCAACTCAGGGAATCGAAACAATTCTTAGATGAGAAATCAATCCATGTACAGGTTTGCATAAAATTAATCATGCATCTTAAATATTTGATATCCTTTTGGATGTAAAAAATATGAAGAACTAGAGATTTCAAGATTGCTTACTGAAAAATATATTTTATGTGATTCAACTTTTCCTTATTCTATCTTCCTAGGTGTATAGAGAAGTAGCTGAAGCAATCTGTTACACATCCAGTGACTGCCAGTTTACCAGTGTCCTTGCTTAGCGTTAAGATAAAGTGCTTTTGTTTTGGATAATAAAAAGTATTCAATAACTTTAAGAATAATTAAATCTTCCTTGTGATTTTGATTGCTTTTCAGTATAAAATAAATACAATTCAACACTCTTTTGAAGGATTGGCAAAAATTTGATTTTTCTTTGGTTAGAAAATTGAAACATTGTCTATGTGAGTGTGGGGTTTGATTTAAGCATTTCCCATTTTCAAACAGGGACTACTTCCAAGTGATGATGCTGTATGAGTTTATAGAAATCAGCCGTGGTATTGCGATGTGAATACTAATCCATGGTTGAATAAGTGGTTTTGACAAAGTTTCCTGAACAGTCTGAGCTCCATAAAAATGGAAGCCAGGATATCAGTTGCAGAGCTTCCTCTAGGAAATAGCTCTGGTAAGTGTGCAGATGGCCAAGATAATGCTACAGATGTTGTAATCTTAGTTGCTTTTTTTTTTTTTTTTTTCCTTGAGACATGAATATATTTACTTTGCAAGTATGTGCTCTTTTTCTGAAGCATGCCCTAGTATAAAAAACATGAGTTGTAAAGAAATGCTTAATATTAGCTCAATCACTGTTGAGTATGTGCTCAGTTACTGGGGTACAATGATTTAAGTTTAATTTTCATCACCCATGACACTTTATTAGATTGTGCTTCACGTTTTTTCCATTGATACCTATTTGACTTTACTGAATACTGTTTTGTAAGAAGTCTTTAAGATTTCCACTTTCTAGTACTACTTGCCTTTCAACAAATGTGACCTTTCTGATGATGAAAGACTTATTTTTATGCATACAGAGACAATAGATGTGTGCAAGCCAATCATATCCTTTAACAGACCAAATCTGCCAGCTCCCCCCACCTGTATTTCACAAAGCTTTCTACTCCTTGGGAATTTCTGTTCATTTTACTCTATTAAAAACACACCAGTGTCTTGCCCACTGATTAATGTGTCAAACCCATCCAAACCTTTGTCTGATGCTCTCTAGCAGACAATTGTTCTTCTGCCCATTTCTCTGGAGAACTTCACACCGTCACCACCCTCCCTGTAGCTGCTGACAGCGCTGCTTTTTGTAGTGCTCACTCATATGTCCTGCCTTACAGCTGCCAAGCCTGTTTGTATGGAGTCTATAAACAGCTGCGGCCCTTCTTGGAGCAAAGGTTGGCTCTTGCGTGCCAACTGTCGCCCTGACGGAATGCATGGACTTCTGCTGTGGAACAGAAAAGCTTTCTGATTTCTGTTGTGAATTTTGCTTTTACAGAAATGTTAAGAACGTAGGAATTATAAAAACATTCATCCTGCATGCTGATCCCGTGGACGTTCTTTCCACTGAAATTTTACAGTCGTTACTTCTTTGAGAGTCAGATGATACTAAGATGATCTCTAACTGAGCAAGACCGCACAACTAATATTTGTCATGGATTTTAGTATTAACAAGCCTTTCAAATTCGCAGTGAGAATTTCTGAATGTCTATAAAGATGATTGCAATTGGAAATTGTATCACTGAAGGATCTTCTAAGCTTTGTCTGTATTTTCTGCGCTGTTTTTAATTATAATATGCAAATTCTTGAACTCAAAAAATGAGCAGTCGGTATACTGTCACTGCAGGGATATCAATGAAATGGGAAACTAGATTTGTTAAATGTGACAGATTGAACTTGTTCTCTCTTGATACACTGGTTTATCACAAAATTCAGATGAAGCTAATATGGGTGTTATGTTCATCATATATTGTGTTCGTCTTTACAGAGCTTTTAAAGTAAGATTAGTATTTTATTTTCTCCTCCTATTGCATTCCATGCAGTAGTTGATGGCAATGGAGATGTGGATGGCATTCCAAAACTACTACAGGGACTACTTATGACAGTGTGTTTTATTTTATTTTATTTTTTTTCTCAGATAATTTCTGGTGCATACTTTGCTCTAATCTGTCAGCAGACAGTGCATGGTATGATTTAGATGGCTGGGTTTAAAGGAGTTGCATTGAATTTCTGGTCAGTCATTCTTTCAGAGCTTGCACTGCTGTAAAACATTAATGGTTATTCCAAACCCCTGTTTCAAAAGTTGAAAAGTTAAGCCATGTTTTAGAAGTGGATCTAAAATTCTATTCAAAAGTAAAAATTAAATGTAAAGTAGAATTTAAAATGTTAAATGCACTTTCAGGTAGACCGTGTTTATATCTACAGCGGTGTGACCAAAGCTATACCTTCACTTTGAGGGGGAAATAAAAAGGTGCAGAGATATGACTGAAGTTTCCATGATCACAAAGGCAGAGGGTAAAAGAACACAGCTGTTATTTGCAAAATGTCAGTACTAAAGCTAGACGGCACTCAAACTAGTAGGTGAATTTAAAACAGATCAATTGCTGCTTTATGCAATGGGTGTTGGACTTCTGGAGACTGTAGAGTCAGGCATTCAGTGTAAGCAGGTTCAAAAAGGGGTTGTTGTCATTACAAAATGACAGCTTCATTTTATAATAAAAAGACTAGGCAAGCAAATGCCTCCTAATAACCAATATTTTTGTGTGCTGTGGGTGTGTGCCAAGGGAAACTGGCTGGACTTGTGTGTTCTCCCTAAACAGCATTTCCTTTTGCCACTCTGAAGTACAGTGCTAGGTGCACCTGTGGTATGCTTTAGCAGGACACAGTTCTTTCATATGAAATATTCAATTTTCGTTCCCCAAATGCTTTTTCTATTAGAATTTGCTGGCAACCTCAAAAGAATTACAACTGGTGTGCAGAACTAAGAGCATCTTCTTTATAAATTACTTGTAATTATTCTATTTTTTGTCTTCATTTTGCTTTTTATAGGCATTCAGAACACTGGTATGCATTTCTTGCTGGTGTATACTAATGAAAACGTCTGATATTTACCATAAAATAAAACTATTGCATAGCTGTTGCTTTGACTACTTTTGAGTGCTTGCCAGGGATTAGACTGTGGGTATAATTTCCTTTTAATAACTTTGTGTTGGGTAGTCCTGCACTCTGGTTTATGCACACTTGTGCCAGAACAAATCAAATACAAAATGTCGTCTTTTGGAATTTTGAATGTAAAATAGCTTGTGGATATTTTGAGAGTATGTTCTGGGTGCTGTCATCAGCTGTAATCCTCTCTTCCTCCAGTTATTCAGTTCATTAGCACTTGCTCCTCAGCAACATAACATGTTTTTGTGGAAGATGTTACTACGTACAACCCACGTACGGAACCACAGAACACTCAAAGGTGCCATCTTTTTTGTTCAATACTATCTTAACCATCGTTCAGATGTCCTTAGTTTTCAATAAATCAGTAATGCATTGCATGCTACCTGCTATGTAATGCATACACTGTGCCTATTTTATCCTGATAGAAATGGCAGAATGCTAATATATTTATGCTAGAGTCTTTAAGTCCCAATATACTTTTTTTTTTTTTTTTTTTTTTTTTTTTCATTGGAAACCATTGCAGTACTGCCATTTTGGAGTGTTCAGGAACAGCATAACATTGTATATTTAGATATACGCTTATCAGTAAGCTGGAATTCTGATTGCTGAAATTACAAAAGAAATTGCTTTTAAATAAAAGTTGAGTCATAAAAAAAGCTGAGAGATGTTTTGTGCAGAAAGTGTTTTTTTTTAAACCCCCTTTGAAAATGTTTTTAAATGTTCTTAAAAGCATTTGGTAACATCACTGTGGACTTCTCTTGTTTATGTGTAACTTTGCTAATCCAAGTGCAAATGTCCTTTTTTAGTTCTGTTTTAATGTATTGTTTTAGACTGCTATGTAAGAGAAAAAGACCGAAAAGGCCAACTTTCTTTTATGTCTAAGAAGGGTTTGAGTGGGGGAAGACAGCACATCCCAGTCGCTGATCTCTGTACCTTTCTCATTAAAGCTGAGGTATAAAGTGTGGACAGATGTCCTTAAGCCTGAAGCAGAGTTGACAATTCAAATGGTTTCCAATTTGACTTAGATTGGCTGGAATAATTGTGTGTAGGGGGTGAACTGGAAGCTTTTGCCTTTCTGATGGGCCAAGAGTACTTGCCAAGTAACTGATACGACTTCTGCTTAAGTCACTCAATTCATTCCTGTATTTCTTAATATGCCTATTTCTGTTGTTTTCAGACATTTCAGTTCTTTCTCTCAATAAATACATGTCCATTCTTGTAAAGAAAATAATCTTTCTTAAAGGAATTACTGTGTTCTTGCCTTTGGCTGAAATGCATCTCTCAGTTAAGGTTATGAGGAAGCTTGTTAGGCTGCTCTACAAGTGAAGCAAAATTGCACCTGAGATTAATAGTCCTGTTGATTTCTTTCATATACTTTTCACTAGTACCCATCTGAGAAGGTGATTACTTACAGCACTGATTGGCAGCAAAATTAACATCGAATGTGTAGTATATGAGGTCTGCGGAGCATTCTTCCAAAGTCCTCGGAACCATCTGCTAGTGAAAACTCCAAAATAATATGCTTCAGGACTTTATTTCAATTTTCACATCCATCTGTTCTGATCATTAGACACATCTGATCTCCCTGGTGGAGAGGCTGTCTGTGACTGAGAGAGGGCTGGGCGATGCATCTCCAGGTGTTCCAGGACTCCAACCCCTCTCCTTCTTCCCCTCAAAACAGAATGAGGGGTACTATCTGGCAGCAGCTAACACAAATCAGAAAGCTGCATTTTAGCAAACATAAAGGTGTATATTTGCTTTCATCATACTAGCACTTTGAGATTGGTGTCTAGCTTTTCAGGCACCTTTGATACTGGCTCTGCCGAGCAGATGTAAAACTCCTCCAGCAGCACTCAACTGCATGCTTCAGGATTTCATGACTGGTCATTAGATTGCGGTATTCTGGTAAGCTTACTGGTCAGGATGTGAAATGATCTGTCTGGGGGTTCTGGTTGACGGCAAGTTGACTATGTGTGAGCAGTGCTCCCTGGCAGCCAGGAGGGCCAACTGGACCCTGGGGTGCATCAGGCACGGAATTGCTACACTGAGGGAAGGGATTGTCCTGCTCTGCTCTGTGCTGGTGCGGCCTCAGTGCAAGCATTGTGTGCAGATTTGGGCACCACAGTATGAAAAGGACTTAAAACTGTTAGAGAGCCTCCAAAGGAGGGCAACAAAGATGGTGAAGGGTCTGGAGGGCAAGATATATGAGGAGCAGCTGAGGCCCCTCGGTTTGTCCAGCCCAGAGCAGGCTGAGGGGAGGCCTCATGGCGGCCTGCAGCTCCCTCACGAGGGGAGCGGAGGGGCAGGCGCTGAGCTCTGCTCTCTGGGGACAGCGACAGGACCCGAGGGAACAGCATGGAGCTGGGACAGGGGAGGGTTGGGCTGGGTGTTAGGGAAAGGTTCTGCACCCAGAGACTGGTTGGGCACTGGGACAGGCTTGCCCATGGCAGTGGTCACAGCACCAATTCTGCCAGAGTTTAAGAAGCATTTGGACAGCACATTTAGAAATAGGGTCTGATTATTGGGTGATCCTGTGTGGAGCCAGGAGTTGGACCCAATGATTTTTCTGTGTCCCTTCCAGCTTAGGTTATTCTATCATTTTATAATTTGTAGATAGAATTTGACCTAATGGATTGGAATTATTCTCAGTTTTTGCTGTCAAAAGTAAGTGGATGGTAATCTGATCATGAATGTTTTTTGTTGAATTTATTTTTGTGAGTTTGTCAATTCTAGTGGTGATGACACAGATACATTCTGAATAACAGTCATAATGGCTTCTTCTGTACAGGTCTGACAGTAATGATACAGACATTTTCTCACCTTTTACCAATATTTCTTCTCTATAAAGCTAATTCAGAAGCTTGTGTGATCCTTATCTTTGTCATGGCTTAGTTCATACAACACTGCATATAGCTGACTTTGTATGTAAGTAAAGATGCTATCTGGAAATGTATACGCTCAGGAGGAAATACTGTTTGTAGAAGAGCATCATAGTCCCCCTCATTCTGTATCTGTCTAGTCACGTTGTGCAGGAGGTATTTGTACTTCCTCTTACCCAGGTACTTCTGTCCTCCCTCTCAACTTACCTTATGCTCTCAACCAGGAGTCTTGTGAAAGGACTTCATTCTTGTCAGAAAAGTCATTCTTTCGTGTGACCTCAACTGAATGCTAAAAACAAGATTTTTCCTTCTGGAATGTTCAGGATGTTCTTTACTTATGTTGAAGACAGCATTTTTATTACTTAAGGAAAAAAACAAACAAACAAACAAACAAAAAAAACAGGTAAAGTGAGTCCTTAATCTATACATTGCTGCATTCTACAAGAAAGTATTTCATTCTCATCTAGGAAAAGCAGACTTATTCATGCCCTTAGCATTTAGGTTGTTAGTTCATTCTATTTAGTAAATATTAAATCCTCATCTGGATTATAGATTGCTT
Organism: Nettapus auritus; assembly: GCA_011076525.1. Lineage (NCBI taxonomy): Eukaryota > Metazoa > Chordata > Aves > Anseriformes > Anatidae > Nettapus > Nettapus auritus. The sequence goes on from CM021766.1 coordinate 41,593,019, forward strand.
AAAAAGTTGCTTTGTGTGATTTGCAACACTGCAGAGGTCTTGTCATATATAAACATTTAAAAATTGTTGGACCAAATACTAATTGAGACTTTGGGAGGAGGAATTCCCCTTGAACGAGTAATACAGAAGTTTTGTAGGACTTGTTAAAGATGTGAACAGTTTTGTGGTTATTGTGAGTAGAGCAGGAGAGATTCAGTGAAGCCAAGCAACACAGCTTCAGGAGAAAGCATATCCCAAGAAAGCTTGTCATGAGCAAAATTCATATAACACTGGCTGACCCTAAAAGGCAAGCTTCTGTTCTTCTCAAAGGAGCGTTCACCTCATAAAATATGGGCTGTAGACAGCAAGTGAGGGTAACTGCAAAAACAAGCAAAGAAACAGCTGCTTTTCCACTTGCAAGTTTCACTCAATCTCTCATTCCAGCGTCTTTAAATAAAGAAGCAGGCCTTTCTTTGGACCTCTGTAGACAGGCATCACAAATGAGGATGCATTAGGTACATTTATGTACTTAATTTGTTCTCTATACTACTAACAATAAAGTTCTCTCTATTTTTTTTTTTAATTTGAATTTCTCATTTTAAATAAAATCTATTTACCTGTAAGGCAGGATAATTAAACAGTTTATTCTTGAAGTGTCAAAAATGCGGAGAATGAATTAGAGCTAGGCAATAGAAATAACTACAGAAAATAAGTGTATCAATATGCAAGTTCAATAAGTCTGCTAATCTTTCTACATGGAAGGCGATTTGTCTGGATTGTAAGTAGATGAATGGTTTCTAAAAACACTTCCTGTTCCTTTATTCATCAAGAAGATTGTTTTTCTGATTTAATGTTTCTGTCAACTGGAGGGATTCTTGATTGACAGGAAATTTATGCTTGAATAGGTGAACAAGTTATTCAATATATTTATACTTCAAAATTCAACATTAACTATGTGAAAATATTTACTTTTAAAATGAAGTGTTCAATCATTTTACAAACTTAAGAGCAGATGAATGAAAATACCTGTAACAGTTGAAAGCTCTAACTACAGATACTGCATAAATTCTGTATACCCCTTTCTTTTAAGCGTCTCAAAATAAAATTATTGCTTTTGCAGTGCTGAACTGAATGGCTCTTGACAGGTATATGGAGCCAAAAAATTGGATAGGAAGAAGGTGCATTCCGGAAGGGTTTCCAAATGAAAGGATGCGGATTGTTTCCCAGGCACTGGTCTTCTGGATTCTGTGTCCTTGTCTGCTAGAGCCATGAAGTGTGCTCTGTGATTCAAATCCAATCGCAGCCACAGCTTTAGGAGCATACTTCAGGTGGTCTATGAACCTGGGTTCAGGTTAGGCTCACAATTCAGTCTGTTTACCCCAATATTTGAGGTGTCATGTTTAACAGCATTGAAGAATGTCTTTTTAACAACACTAAAGAATGTCTTCTTTTAATAGTATAATAGCATTTGAGTTAAAAACTATTTTTTCTCTCATATATCACTCTAGAACTTGACATTTTAAGATCTTAAGATCTCAAGAGAGAGGCCTTACTAATACTCTCTCTTCTGAAGTTTCCAGAAATTAACTAGGTATATATTTACGGAATATAAGGATATTAGTAATGTATACATAAGTTTTTGCTTATCCTTCCCCCAGTATTTTCTTTCCAAATAGGAAATGCTTGTAATTGATGATGACATCAGAATCTCCTTTTAGAACTAAAGCACAAAGGTACCCTACAGCTTTGTTTTTAATGCATTTAAAGTGTTTGACCACTAGATGTCACACACCTATCTTTGAATGTGTGTCACTGGCTAACAGCATTCATGGCTTTCTCTTTAACCTATGTGTAAAGATTTTTTTATTATTATTTTTATTTTTATTTTATTTATTTTCCAGAACTCTAATATTGTCTTTGGAGAAGTGTTTGGTATTTAATGGCAAATATTTCTTTCTTCTTCTGCCTATAACATTTGTTCTCCATTTACTAACTTTTTAGTTGAACTGTTTCTGTGTCGTGACAAACATTCATTTGGACTTCTCATAGCTTTACTATTTTGCTTTCTCTTAAGTAATGGCCTTTCCTTTTTGCTGTAACTGCAGATCTCTATTTTTATGAGGGAATAGTAAAATAGGAAATAAATAATAATAATAATAATAATAATAATAAAACAATAACGAAACAGGAACTTTGGAAGTCTCTTCCCCTTTGGTTGTGGCAAATTTCTGAAAGTGCTGCCACTTTACTAGTGTTCCTGCCAATAAGCCAGTTCTTCAGAGGCTTTGCACTAATCTCCAGGCCAGGATTCTCTTTCTGGACTCAGAAGTCTATTTCTAAAGCTTTATTGCTGTAAAGAAGGGTGATCCACCTCCCCCAGCAATTCTTTTCTACCATCAGTTATTGTCACCTCTTAAAAGAGCAGTGTATTTCCTACTTGGCTACTCCAATACATCACTGTTTTGTTTTGCTTTCTTTCCCCATCTAGCGTAATGTACAAACTTTTTATTCCTCTTCCAAAATTTTCATTTTTCCTGTCTTCCTGTTCTTCCTCCAAATAACTTGACATATGCTCTTTCCAAAAGTAAATGAGGCTATCCGTACAAAAATACCAGAAGGCATGAACGGAAATGGTAAAAACGAACAAGCATAACCCAGTTGCTATATAGGAGTAGTTCTAGCAAGTCAGACTGTTGGTCCACCTAGCCCACCATCCCTTCTCTGATCAGGCAGTACTGAATGTCCAGCAAAGAGTATATAAATAAAGCCAACATGTACTGATGCCTCCCTAGGGCATCCGTTTCCCACCATTTTGTAGCTTTTTGCCTTCTTCCACAAGTGAAGGTCTTGATGGTTTGTTCTTTTCTTCTCCAGGGATTGCCTAGTTGGTTTTGAACACATACAAACTGTTATGTGACGTAGCAAGGAGTTCTCCAGTATGAATACAACTTGTATGAAGTATTTTTGTTAGCCTAGAGCCTGCAGTGCACAAAAGTTGCTGCCACTTAGTTCTCATGCTGCAGGACAGTGGAAATCATTCCATATTCGCTTTCTCTATGATATCAAGATTTAGTAGATCTCTACCTTACCATCATGTCAGCCATTCCTTTTCTAAGCTAAGGAACTCTACCTTTCCAGTGCATGAAAGTTATTTTATGGTTGTTCCTTGTTGTCTCTTTTTGTTACTGTTTTTCACAGTTCTTCTTGTGATTGTTGAATCAAAATGTATGCAGCCTCCAACACTTGGGCACATCGTGGAATTATGCAGTGGCGTGATGTTTTCTTCTGCTCCATCCTTAATTCCTAACACTTGGTTTACTATTTATTGCTGAACTGATGGAACAAATGTTTTTGGAGAGCTGTTATAACCCTGAGGTCACATTTGCATGGCAATTTTCAATGCGGAGCCTGTCATATCTGTAAGCTTGAGATTTTTTTCATATTAACAAATTTTTGCTTTGAATTGGCTGGATTTGCATTGGATTTGGTTTTAATTTACACTGGATTTTACTGCCTAGTCAGAACTAGAAAGCTTTATTTTTATTTATTTATTTATTTATTTTTCCTGTTCTTTGTCCCTCTGCCTCCCATCTTGCTGGAACAAGTTAACATCATCAGACTTTATCTCAGTGTTTATTCCTTTTTCAAGATAATTTATGTACATATTGCACAGCTAAGGTCAAGCAAAGACCATTTGGGAATTCTGTTAGTGAAATGACATTCCTGAGAGAACACCAAATATTCTTTTTCCTTTATTATTATTTTTTAAATGTTGTTGTTTGTGGTGGTAGCTTTATTTATTTATTTATTGGTCATTGGTTTTCTTATTCAAAGACCCTTATTCTATGACATTCTTATTTTGAGAGCTTATGGTAAGAAACTCAAGTATTTTTTGAAAGCATGAGAAAACTATTAACCTGATTTCTTCGTCCAGATCCTTGCAGACTTCAGAGAGTTCTGGTGGATGTGATAGTCTTTCCATCTATGTTCATTCTCTAGAGTAAGTTTTGATTTGTTATTCAGCCAGTTGAAGGACCTAAAAGTGGTTCTTCAAAGCAAAGATACATCTGCACTGCCTACATCTGTTTTCTCCATGCTAGCACCATCTGTTCTAGGAGTGTATCTTAAAAATCATCTGGTACAACTTTCACACTATTGTTATGGATGTGTCTGCACCTATAGTAGTTTCTATCCCAGTTACACAACTTCAGTGTTGAGAAAAAGCAAGAGAAGAGGAAGATTATTCTTTGATGCAATATTTTGAAAGATAATATGGCACTAAACTTTGACAGTATGCTGTGTGCTGCCACCCTGTGTCACAGTTGTAACATTTCAGTCTTCTGCACAGCAGAATGCTATCAGAAAATAATTTGTGTAAAAGAAGAAATCCATTGTCTTGTAGGTAGTTAGGTGTTTTGTTTTGTTTTTCTTTTGTTTTAGGAGTCCTGATCAGCCTCTATGTTCTCGAACTGTTTTGGATGACTAGTTCACCTGCTGAATTATTGAAAACCCATTTTCTTGGGCAACAGTCTCGCTTATTTCGCTGGAAAAGTTGGTGAGTTATCTGATGATGTGCTTACCTGCTGTGTCTTCATTTGTAACTCTGACTGAAGTTGTCTTGAGTTGGGGTTATTCCAGGTACTGCTGCCTTAATGGTAGGTGCACATATTAAAGCGTGTGCAGTTACCACAGCAGAATGAACATCCCTTTTTCAGTAGTCAGTACCTTAATCATGAATCCCACCTGAATGTTGCATTTCGTCTTTTGTGTTATACTTTTGCCTATGTTTGAGAGTGACTCACACCTCCTTACCTCCTGTGCAGTGTTTGTCTGCATTCAAGTCAAAATGAAAACCCATGGTTTCCTTGTTAATACTTGTTCTCTCTGAATTACCACCAATACAATAACGTTCTTCCTCCTTCTTCTGCAAAGTTTGCTTTGCTTAAGGTAATGGCACAGTTGAGAATTAACTCAGTATGTGGCCACTTTGCTTTAAGATGTTCCCAAGTCACGTTTTATGAATTACTTTAAGAACAAGGCCAAGGGGGCAGGAGTTCCCATCCTTCTCTTGGCTTGTCCTAATCCCCCTAGACGTGCTTGTCCTTGCTCTACCATTTGCTCAATGAACTAGATCAATCAAAACAAGACTGAAATTAAATTGGCAAAAAAAGGTAAGTACATGGAAAACAATATAGCAACAAACTAAAATAGATTCCTTTCTCAGCAAGTACTGTTGGAAAATACATAGAAGACATTGCTGAAGATTTGAAGAAACAACTTTAAGAACAAATTGTGCAGTATGGAAGGTTTGCTGTGCAGCTGGATGAAGGTACACGTTTTGAACATGCCTCAGCTTATGCTATTTGCATTTCGATAATGAAATGCACGCTGAACTACTCTTCTGAATCACTAAAGGAAAGAAGTACTGGATAAAATATATGCTCAACAGTAAATGGCTTTTTAAAATAAAAACCAATGTTTTGTGGAAGAACTGTGCAAGTGTAACCGCTGATAGAGCAGCTGGCATAACTGGAATGAGAAGAGAAAAGGTTACAGAGAGCTCTGCATGTGAAACTCTTCCACTGTATTGCTCATAGCCAAGCTATTTACAGCAGCAACGTTGGAGCCAGAAGTGGCTACACAATGTCACCAGTGTGGTTAACTCTGTAAAGACCAGCCCTTTAAGCCCCAAAATCTGTCCTAGACTTTGTAATGAGATAGGCAGTGACCATGAAAATGTTTTGTACCACGCAGGGGTTCACTGGCTATCTCCTGGCAAAGTGCTTAAAAGCGCTTCAAACTTTCTGTGTTTTTCTTTTCCAAAAAGACAAGTGTTGCAGATTTGCTGACCTTTTCTCTGATGACAGGTGGCTGCAAGTAGCTTGCTACCTGGTAGGTATTTATAAAAAAATAAACACCATGTGTCCCTTTAAGGTGAAGGTGATGTTTTAACACTGATGGAGAAAGTAACTGCTTTTTGAAAGGAACTCCTGATATGGAGAGAGCATTTTGAAAACTTGCTTGGAAATGTTTCCATGATGTGCTTTGTTGCTCAAAACAGTGCACGTTTGTGTGTCACCTATAAAACCATCTCATATCTGTTTGCTTACATGTGGAAACAGAATTTTCTAACCTGTTGAAAAATCTTCCAAGTGAAAATATTCAGCGGGTTTTGAACCCATTTGTTAAAAATATAAGCATGCAACACGTTATGATTAGTTTGGAAGAACAACTGTCTGACATCAGGGAAGATGGACATTTATTAGCACAATTTCAAGAAAAAACTTTGCATAATTAGTGAATGGGATTGAAAATTGAGGATTACGATTTAGTCAGCACAGGCAGCGATGTGCTTCCATCTGGATCTACCTGTCTTCGAGGTGAGTTTTTCAACTCTGACAGCCATTAAAACCAAGTAGCAAAATAAACTGGACTTAGAACCAGACCTTTGAATGACTGTGTCAAAATGTGTTAAACCAAGATTTAAAAGGAAAAAAAAAAAAAAAAAAAAAAAGTTTATTCAATCACTTAGCTCTTGCTATAAATAACTTCAGTATGTGTATACTTATTTTATAAATTATATATATGTACTTCTGTATTAATGCATATAAAAAAACATACACAAAAATAGAACCAAAAAAAAAAAAGAGATAAGGATGAAATTGACAATAATATATCTTTATATTTATTAGCAGTACAGAAAACCTTTTTGCTCTTACTAAAAATAGTGTTTGTAGTAACAAGGATCAATGGTCTCCATGTTCAGTAATCTGAAAATCAAGCTGAAATTATTTGATACTATTTTTTGCTTATTTTTTTGTGTGGCATAATAAGTCGATTACAACAGCTGTAGTAATACCATTAATTTCAGCAGGTAAGGAATACGATGAAATCATGAATAATCAGTATAAGTATTTTGTTTGTCAGCAGTATTTGGCTTCTGCTTATATCGGTTTTGAAATGTTTTTTGGCAGCACTAGAGGATCAAGCAACTGACAATTGCACAGTATTGCACAAGAGAAGAGTGGGGCCTTTTATGAAATGTTGTAAAATATGAATTCCTAATGTTCTGATTAAAACTGTTGAAAAGCACGAGGCTAGGTTCATATTTTTGAACTGTGATGTCTGTGCCTTTTATTGTCAACCACTTCTAGGCTTTAAGCTCCTCAGTTTCTTAAAAAATAAATTAGTAGTAAGAAAAAAATATTCTGTTGGGTTTTATGCCAGAATACACTGTAACTGTTGTTTTGTTTTTTAACTTATCTATAGAACCATAATGCTGTGTTTTAAGACATGATAAAAGCTATTGTATTTGTAAATATAATTTTTGTTTTGGATTCTTTTCACATCACTATTTTCCGCGTATGTTTTACAGATTTTTTACTTGCTTTTTCATGTAGTTTTGTTATTTTGAAAGTCGATAGTTTAAGTGTACTTCTGTATTTTGAAAGTAGATAGTTTAAATAGAACCGTGAATCACAAAGGTGGCATCCTTTGAGGGGGAAGAAAGCAATATCAAGTCTAAAATCTGAAGACTTGGATATTCCTTTTTGAAGTTAGACATAGTTCTCATTTATATGGCTTCATACGGATGTTATTTAACAACTGGAATGTAAATATTTTGGTTGTGTGGTTATGCTCAACAGCCCAATTCAGCCAACCTTTGAACTGTAGGTCTCATTCCCATTTGATGTGTTAGAATCTGTTCAAAGTGGTTACAAACCACCAACTTCATAGTATCTGATAATCATAATCTCTAATAACTACCCAGTTGTTATAAAAATCCCCTACTTTACTATTTAATTGTAAAAGATGTGAAAACAGAGCAATGCACGTTCACTGCTCCCAGCTCCGAAGGAGTTGCTGTACTACAAGTCACCGGTTTGTAAAGTAAGAGCTTCCCATGTGTGCTTAAATATCAATGATTTGCTGTGGTTTGGGATGCTTCGAGACTCCGTGGTATATCATGTTTCATTTGCAAAATAATGAGCTCTAATCATGTTCAAAAGTTGCATCAAAGAACTTGGAGACTGACTTGTTTCAGAAACATTCTGCTCCCATTTAAAGTATATCCAAAAAGATTGTTTACATTGTGGGATTTTTTATTTTGGGATTTTTTTACATACTTGGCTTTTTCTGAGTAAAATCATTGGCTTTAGACATCAAAGTATATGGACAACATAAAAATAATAAAAATAATAATAAAAAACAAACACAAACAATCAAAATACTGAAAATCATCTTCCCTTAGAAATCTGTTCCTAAGTACTGTAATGGTTCTCGGCATACAGGACACCTCCTGAAAATCTCATACCACATATAGGTGGTTAACTTTTTGAAAAAGCTGTCTGAATAGTTTGGGGATCTTAGGGAAATGGTGCTCAGTCTGGAGCTTCCTTTAACTTTATTAGTAAATATTCCTATTAGTAGCTTTTTCAGATGTCATAGCATTAGTTCATACAAGCGATACAATTGTTATTAATTTACTAGTTTCCTGATATATATATATATATTTTTTACCACACTGCAACACAATAAAATGTACATCTATTATTGAAAAATATGGAACATTTGTTCAGTATGGGATTGAAAAACCTTCTCAAGTACTGATAGATAGCCAGTTGCTGTAAGAACTAGGTGGTGCTTTTGTTTCTCCACCTCAAATTAAAGCTGCACTCTAGTGATAGAAGTCTTCTGAACTCAAGCCTGAAGTGATTTGGGATAGATTTATAACCATTTTCTTTTGTCGTCTGTTGTCCCCGAATTTAAACAGCTGTTTTCTTGGTGCTGTCCTTTAACATATACTAATAGCAGAGAGCAATATGCACTCGCACCATAAATTGGCATTGCTACTCTTACCTCAGCTTCATTCCTAATTTTTTTTGTGTCAGCATGGACATATATGCTCAGAAAATAAACCCTACCAGGAGTATGATGTGTGAAAGCTGTTTTAATGAAGAATTAGTTCCTTGACCCAGTTAGTTCACTGTATCGCTACATGGGCACTGGGGCTGGCAGAGCGGTGTTGTTGAAGCTGAAGCAGAAACAATCATGGAATTTAGGGGAAAGGGTTGAAGATCTAAGGTTGGCGATAATGGAGGAAAGCTAATGTGACATCACTTTATGCAAGTGTTAAGTGGTTTTGCTCGGTTCTTGTAAAATAGGACATTTTCCAGTCCCTGGTCATCCTAGTAACATTTCTCTGCACATGTCCCTTTTAAAATCAATTTTTCTTTAATGCAAGTTGCCAGAATTTGGCAGATCCGTATACACAAGAGCTCATTAGTATAATGCAAAATAGCATAAAGACATCTCCTACTATTCTGCAATGATCTTTTCTGATTTAAGGTCATGTTTGCCTTGTAGGGTTGCATCACATTGGTGGTTCAGTTGTCCTGAGATTGACTAATATGTTATGATCTTCATTTCCCTAATAGGTTTTCAGTGTATTAGTTACTGAGGAACTGTCACAGAACTAGATCTAGGCATAAATCCTTGTGCATGGTGACATGCTGATGTCTGCAAAATCCTCATGGGACAGGATGGCTCCCATAGCTCATCCTTCCTTAGCAGCTCAGGGTGCCAAGAGCACAAATTACCAGCCACAAATTACTGGGACTGGGGAATTTAACTCAGTTGTGGCTCTTTCCCCCTCCTCTTCCCTTCTCCATATTAGAGATAATATAGTGTCCTAGGGGGATTTGGCCACTGACAGAGGTGAGCACAGAGCGGACACAGGGAACGTGGCTCTCTGTCGCTGGAGCTGGAAGTCCTTTTGACCCGCAATGTGTGTGTCTCGCCTCTGTGCCTCCGCCAGCAGTGCTCCCGTGTCTTCCTCTGGCAAGGTGCATGCATCAGCCCCAAACCAGAGGAGGGGTGTTTGTGCAAGGGGGCAGAGGGGCTGAGGCTGTCTGCTCTTGGTGTTAGGGATGCCACTTTGTTCAGCAGCTCACAGACTTCTCAGGGAGGATGTTCCTGTCGTGGTTCCTCTGTCATCACCATGAAATATAGTTTTGATGCCTGTTCATGCTGAGAAAATAAGTAATTTTATCCTCTCCTTGAGGGCATCAAAATCCAATTTGGCATACACTGCTAAGAAGCCTTGAGTGTTGAGCCGGTGTCCCAACCTCATACTTTGTATTATTAAATGTCGTGACACTTCTATTACTCCAGTCCCCAAGTCACCCAGTTTTTCCTTTATCATAGTTCAGCTCTCTGTATTGACACATGGTTAGGAGGCATCGGCACCACTCCTGCTTCGTATGTCAAGGAGTTCCAAAAATATTTAGGAATATTGTTCCCAAAGATGGTGTTTGAGGAACTCCACCACTAACCTCACTCTAGCACTGAGGTCCATCACACAGAACTTGACATCTCTTTCATAGCCACTTTCTTGCTTCGTACGATTGCAGCTTTAATCTCTGTATTATGTAAACACTTCCTTGGAGTGTATTACAGAAGTCTGGATAAATCCTCTCCCGTATTCTCTCTGACCATAAAATTTGCTCTGTTATCGAAGACATCCAGTCATTGTAGCGTGATTACTTTGGTAGTCATGTAATTTTATCTCATTTCCCATTTACCTCTATATACTTAATGGTTATTTCCTTTACAGTTTTAGATCTTTGTATTCGAAGATTGGAGCAATGTGTGTAGGTGCATAGATTACTTTTTTTCTTCACTGTTTGCTGACATAGAAATGATACAGCAGTGGGGAAGTAGGGCAATATTAGCTGATGGCAGAAGTTAGCCTATTCCTGAAATATTATTTTCAGTTATAGTTGTTATATTTCTAAAATGAAAAAATATTGAAAAATTGGTCAGAAATTGCTATGAGAATGATTGTGGGGTTCTTCTATTGTGAGTTATAATGAGAGGCTTAGAAAGCTCACTCTGCTCAATAGATGTGAGGGACGATTCAGATGTAATTTGATCACAGTCCACAAATAAGGTGCATGAAAATGAGATTTCTTGTCGTTGATGGCTTTAAAACAGTAAAGAATATAATGAAATCCAGAAGCTTGAAACTGAAAATAGACAAATGGATACTAATGTATAAGCCACCTATTTTTTAAGAGTGAGGATAACTAACCTTTGGAACACACGATTTAGGTTGTCATTAGCTGCATTCTTTAAATAAAAACTAAATGTCTCTGTAATAGCGGGAGATTCTTAAACCTAGGTAAGAAATGTGGTCACGCTAACTTAGTTATAGTCCCTATTGGCACTGAAATTTTTCTACTTCTCTTTTGAGATTTTGAAATAAAAAAAAAAAAAATCCCTCCAAAAAGAAAAAGAAAGGAAGGATCATTAATCTCTTTTCAGTTTGCCAAGTACAATGCATGTATTTTGATTTTTCTCTACTTAGGAAGAAATGAACTTACCGAATGAAATCTGCTTGCACTCATAATCTGCAAAAGATGGCATTTTATAGTCATAAACTATTGAATGTGCTGTATTATAATGCAGTACAGGTTATAATTTAATCAAAAATTAATTTCTAGTCATTCTGCTTTCAAATCAGCATTGCTTTCATTGTGCTGTGAGTACAGTAAAATAAAATAACACTTGTAAATACATCAGTGGCTACTTGAAAAGGCAAAATGTTTTACTTCTGTTATATGTGGAAATCCAGTTGTAGACTATACAGGAAAGTGTTGTTTGGTTGTGGAGATTTTGTTTGTTTTTGAGCCAAGTTTTATAGAGACTGACGAAAATTCCCTGAGAAATATGGGTGGAGATCGAGAATAGCAGTGGTATGGCTGATAAAATCAGCACGAAGTGTAGAGTAGACAGGCCAGTGCTTGAAGTGACTCTGGTGTGGGGATCTCTTTTCATAGAACATATTTAGAAGTTCTGTGCTTTATACCTACAATCCTTTTTTATTTTTTTAAAAAGAAAGAAAGAAAGAAACAAACAACAACAACAAAACACACAAAAATGTATCTTTTCCTATGTCTCCAGTGTTCATTAATGAATAATTAAGGAAGTAATTTGTATTAAATATAGAGGGAATATGAAAATAGATATGAGTATGCTTCAAAATGCTAACTAACAAAATATATTTTTTTTTTCTGTCCTAAAGGCTATTGGCATTACATGGCGTGAAGGCTACAGTCAGTGCAGGAAAGTTGGATATGGAAGTTAGGCGAGTTTGCTGAAGGTAAGTATTAAAAAACAACTTGAACTTGTAGGCTCCAATTGAGGCTTAACAAGGGATAGATACTGGGCAGCAATAAGAATTCAGTGTATGTGCAGTATTTTGCTTGTCTAGTAAAAAATAGCATAGAAAAACAGGAAGAGAAAAAGTAGAAGTGTCTGCTCAAGAGAAATCTTTTAATGGTTTCCAGCAGACTGAGCTGGTAAGTTAAATGTTTTATGCATAATACATTACTGGCAGGTCAACAGTGTGTAGGTAGGTAGCTAGCACAGGTGTCATGGTGTCAGTGACACAGGACAGTTACTGCACATCTCAAATTCTGATAGTTGTAGCATACGCAGTCAGTCCTGGAGACTTGAAGTTGTGGGGCTGTTGAGAAATTGGGGAAGGTACATGATGTACTAGGAAACTAAGACAGGGCAAAACACTATCTCTTATCTATGTATTTATATCAAATCAATCTGTGGTGTTTCAATCCTTGCAGGAAAATGTGTAACTTTATAGAATATAACAGAGTACTACAAGGAGTAATACTTGTAGTAGTAGAAGTACCGTGCTGGCATGGAAAGATATGAACGAAATTCTGTTCTCAGTCTGGTTTTGTTCAGTATCTTCATCAGCAATATGAATTAACAAATAAAGAACAACACACGAGTGAAAATGTTCTTAATGAATGAAAAATAGGGATATTATAGAGCACAAAAGAGGCATAATGCTTTAGGCTGGGATAATCCTACAGGTATGGGGTTGGAGAAAGGGGCGAGTAAACAGGATTACAGCTGACAAAAGCACATAAAATAATCCTTCATTTTACTTACACTGTTAACACTACAGTGGGATTTAGTTATCTGATTTGGGGCATTGTAAGAAACATATGGTCCATGTGGACAGAATCCAGAAGAAAGTACTGGGAGTTATTGGAGAATAGAAATCATGAGCTGCGAAGTATTGGAAAACTGGTGTTTGGTGTAGAGAACCCTGAATGTGCTGTCTTCGGACTTACAGAAGTCATGAACTATATAAAAGGCAAGTAGGAGAGGAATGAGGAATAGGTTTTTTTTTTTTTTTTTTTTTTTTTTCTTGTTGTTTTCTTCTGTTAATGATATAAGCTTTAGTTAGGATTTTATTTTATGATATTCATCACTGAGAAAAGCATTATCTAGTTTTCCTTGAATTAATAAAAGAATAATTTAAAGCCCATCATGGTTTTCTCTCTCTCTCTCTCTTTTTTTTTTTTTTTTTTTTGGTGTGTGTGAAGTTTACATACTGTATCCATATAAATCTATTGGTTGATATTCTGATAATTACTATGAAACTTACTTCTAGCATGAAATGCATCTGAACAAGTACATCATATACAAAGACTTGCACCAATGGGACAGCTAACTTGATGACTGCAATTTGACCAAAATTTGGTATTTAGAGGGGAAAGCTTTTGTCCCCTGTTAAGCGAAACACAATAATGTTTCACTGAATTTGAGATATACTGTTTGTGCCTGTATTACTTTCTTCCTCTGTTTTCCCTGCCATATTGTATCAGTCGTTTGTGTGCTATTTGAATGATTTAAAAGTTATTATAACTTAAGAACAAAGAAGCTTGAATAGAGAAATAAATAAAGGTTTTTGATGTTGGGAACATTTTCACTTTAAAAGCACAGAAATACTGATTATTGTGGTATCATCCCTTGATATGAAAAGTAAAAGTAAGAGGAATGAATTACCTGACCTTTTCAGAGAATTCTTAACCTAGATGAGAGAAATAAAAATGGGTGAGCTTTCTTTGCTAAGTCTTCGACAGGTGGACTAATAGGTTGTCATCTTGTATACATCTAATACCAAAATTGTTTAATTAGTGCTGTCTGAGAGAACCAAATGACAATGCCACTAGCCAAAAAGGGAGGTAATTTAGTTGAAAGTGTTGCAATGTCATGCATCTGATCAAAAATCTTGAGGACATAAAGACAGGAAATCAACTGCTTCTTGTAAAACTACATGAAGACAACACAAATACGATATTCGTCGGTGTGCCATTAAAGAAAAAAACAAACAAACAAAAAAAAAACACAACTTGGTTTTTGCTTGACACCTGATGCAAGAAATATTTATTGATGTACTTAAGTGTTACAGGATCTTACTGGAAACCTACCTTTGCAAGCCTGCCTTTGGCATCTAAGTAATGAAAGAATAAGTGGGCAGTATGGTATTTCATCTTTATATGGAATTCTGTGACTTATTTACCTGGAATATTTTTGGCTCAGCATACTTGGGATCATTTATTTGAATGTACATAGAATTCAGGAAACACTCATTTGAGAAATGTGGTGTGAGTAAATGTAATAGTATATACCATTACATAACTTCATTCTTTAAGGGTGAGTTTTTTAGCAGAAAGTATACAGGCCATCTGGATTTGTGAAATAGAATAGATGACCAGGATGACTCCTTAATTCTTTTAGTCTTTAAACAGGAAACTTAGGAAGCTCTGTGTTTTGGGTTGCACTATAAGAAATTGATTTAATTGCTGGAGATGGGCAAGAGAGCACTTCTGTGTAATTTACATTATATCTTCTTTTTTAAAAGTTGTAATGTTTTTGCTATTCCATTCACAGCAGTTTTTGTGTGTAGCATTGAATCATGCCAAACTGGTGGTTTTTAAAATGATCCACTAGAGGATGGCGGAATAATATTTATTTGGTTCTGAAATGTTAAGCAGTTGCTGAATATTAGTATATTGCTTCAGCCAGTTTTCACTGCACCTTTTTGCCCTATAGGAAAAAGTTTGGGGAAGACCTACAGCAGGTAGGAGCAAGGCACTCTATTGATTGGTCTTAAATGTATTCTCAGTAGGGATATTTTAGAAATAAATGGCATATTGATATCATACTTGGATAATCTTTCTTGTTAAATATATATTAGAGCAACCCTCAACCCAAAATGGAATTTACTGTAGCAGTTTCTGCTGCTCTTAGTTAAAAATACTTGTTCTTCTTACAGCACGGTTTTATAAGTCACAGAACGGTTTGGGTTGGAAGGGACTTTATAAAGAACACTTCGTTCCAACCCCCTGCCATGGGCAGGAACACCTCCCACCAGACCAGATTGCCCAAACCCCATCCAGCCTGGCCTTGAACACGTCCAGGGATGGGGCATCCACAGCTTCTCTGGGCAGCCTGTGCCAGGGCCTCACCACCCCCACAGTAAAGAATTTCTTCCAAATATCTCGTCTAAATCTACCGTTTTTTTAAAGCCATTATTACCCCTTGTCATCTAACTACATGCCCTTGTAAAAAGTCTCTTTCTGTCTTCTTATAAAGTTCTGTAAGCACTGAAAGGCTGCAGTGAGGTCGCACCAGAGCCTTCTGTTCTTCAGGGCTGAACAGCCCCAGCTCTCTCAGCCTTTCTTTGCAGGAGAGGTGCTCCAGCCCTCCAAGCCATTTTTGTGTCCCAGCTCTGGACTTGCTCCAACAGCCCCATATCTTTTTTTTTTTTTTTTTTTTTTTTTTTTGTGTGCTGAAGACACACTTGGATGCAGTGCTCCAGGTGGGGTCTCATGAGGGTGGGTGGAGGAGGACAATCACCTCCCTTGACCTGCTGGCCACACATCTTTTGATGCATGTCCCCAGTCAGTGAGGACTTCACTGGACTGCCAGGACTTTTCAGATAGGATGGAGAGATGCCTGGCATCGGGTCCCATAGACTTATGTACATTCAGGTTTCTCAGGTCTCGAACCCAACCTTTACTTACAGGGGGATGGACTTTGCTCCCTCCGACTCTGCTTTGAGGTTCAGAGACTTGGAGATTGGAGAGGTGTTTGAAGAACTATTAAACAGAAGTAGGGGACATCACGTGCTAGTGCTCAGGTCTTTGTTTGCTCAAATCTACTGAAAGCTCAAATGTACTGTTAAAAGAGCATAAAAATGACATAAAATTAGAATTACCTTAAAAATAAGTTAAATTTACACAGTCAAAGCATTATAATTGGTATTTTTTCAAGCTGTAAGTGAACAAAAACATTGAGGTTGTTGTATGAACTATTACCAATAAGAAGTTTGCAGGTAAATTGCACTCGCGATAGAACCTCATAGTTAAAGTATTGTAGGACTGAGAGCACTGAACATCAGATAAATCATAATGAGGAATAAAAAACATTTTCCTAACTATATAATTGTTAGTATTACAAGGAGGGACAGTAATAATAATTATTATAACTGGCAATATTGATATAATTAAAGGGTTGTTATAAACAGATCTAGAGAACAGCAGTGCATTTTTATTTGATCCCAATACTAAGTCAAAACCTTAGGACTTTTCCTTCTAGGCATTTGGAAAATGGGTATGGGTGCTCACTGATTTTCTCTTTGAGTGACTACAAGTGCCCAAAGACATTTTTGACAAGGTGGGGATCTGAAATTCATGAGATTGGGGTGGGTGAGAGACGCTTGTGGAAGGAAAATGAACATCACTGTCTTGCATATAAGAAAGTCAGGAATGAGAGACAATTCAAGTTTTTCTTAAAACATAGCCTTCCTGAGAACCACATATGATATTTATGCAAATACAGATAGAAGTCAGAGACAATGGGTTTCTATTTGTTTGCACATAAGTATTCATAGGGCTTGCGTTATGGCCCAAGAAACAAAAACAAATGTTAGCTGTGCAGAGTGGGTCAGGATTTGGTGTGGGCATCAACTCCTTAACCTGCAATCAGTGCACAGCTTGGCAAATTGCTTTAGTAGCTTGAGACTTTAAGTGTTAGCACATGCAGCACTCAAAAAGAAAGCTCTTTGTTTTTTTTTTCCTTGTGTGCTCCTGAACTGATTGTGAACCATTAGTAGTTTTTAATGATAACGTTTCTACCATTTATTGGAAATGTCACATTAAATTTACCTGTGTTTCCTTAGTGTGTACTAATTTAGCAAATCTTGATAAATAACAGCAATTTATTATCGTATTAAGTGCATCAAAAAGCCTACTCCATGAAACAGTGTAGAAATACATTGAAAAAGTGTACACGGGAAAGGTAGCCCTTTCCCAATATTTCAAGTGCACAGAGACCATACAGATCATCAGAAGGCACGTGAGGCTCAGATAAGTGAAACATTGCACAATATTTCAGAGCAGGTCAGTGGTAGTGTCAAAGATGACACCACATCACCAGTCCTAAGAAAATGACAGTGCTTTACTTCTTATATTATAATTAGACTTTAATAAAAAATTCTAAGGAAAACTAGGCATGAAGAGCATTTTATTAAGTAGGTTTTGTTTCCTTTGGCAACAATAGTGTAATCATTCGGTCAAACATGCATTTATGTGATTTTTCTCTACCATCCCTTTTTTCTATATTTATAGATTTAAAAAAAAAAAAAAAAAAAAAAAAAAAAAAAAAAAAGCCCACTATGTCTCAGCCAATATTTTGAGGCGTTAACTATACTAGTAAAATATTCAAATCTTGACTTGTTACACATAAATGCTTGATATAGCATCTCATTACTTTTTAATTGGAAAAACTTACATAATGATAAATTTAAATGTGAATTGAAGTTCATTTTGCAGCCAAATTTGTTAACATACAATGGAAAGAAATAAAGCATTACAGTTAATTGTCACTTAAATACCAGAATTTAATTTTACTGGTTTAGGGAGAACAAGCTCATAAAAATAGATGTGGACTTAAACAAAAGAGAGAGTTTCAGAGTGTGCTTTAAAAAATATGTTTATGTAATCTAATAAACTGTGTAAATTAATAATTTTCCATTGCTAATTCTCCAACACTGTGACTAACAGAGAATAACTTACGAAGCTATTTCTGTATTCTTCAACATAAAGGATTGCAGAAGGAATAGCATCTTGTGGGAATAGCTAGTTATCTGTATCTGTGGTTTATGTGGGCACAAGTGTGTTTGTGGTGTATTTTAGTGAGGAGTGAGCAACAACAACTAGAAACCCTTTTCTGGGATATAACCACGATTTCTTAGTAGTCAATCCACACCACTTGCAAGAAAGAAGTTCTCTGTGGTTGCAAGATCCCTGAAACATGGAATTTTGGAGGAGAAGACATGGGCAAGGTAGTAGATAAAATTTTTGAAGATTTCTATAGTGGAAGTAGAAAATGATGTTGTTCACAAGTCAGAAACGCTGTTAAATAAGAACTCCTTTTCCCAGATTCACATCTGCCCACCTGGCTAAATAAGATTTACACTGTGATTTTTATCAGGCTTTCATTTTTCATCCAAATTCTTATTTTTGGGTAACATACACTATTCATACCTTGAAATGTCTCATTTATCAGTGAAATTAAGTTTTTAAAGGTCTACATAAGTTAGTTCTATAAAGATCTATATAATTAGTTTGCGAGATGGTTAGGCGACAAGAGTTTTGCCTCATTGCTCATAGAAAGAAAAGCTGTTTTTCAGAATGTAGAACTCTGGAATTATTGCCCTGCTAATAAATTGCAGCAGAATAAATGAGATGCTATGATTATTGCTAATGATGAAAAGAGAAACTGTCTTTTTCACAGCTGATGTCCAGACACTAACTCTTTTCTGAAATGATAAGGCTGGAGATCATATTTCAGTTTTCTGAAATTGTGAGTCTTATGAGTATTTAATGACATTTCATGAACCGAAACGATCTTTTTCAAGGATAAGTGTGCCAAGATGCTCTCTTGAAATGGTTGTGGGTAAAACACATAAAAGACTTTTTTATTTATTTATGATGGTCTACTTATCAGAAAGTACTGACACAAAACTACAATACATGTAAAATATTTAATAATTTCCACAGAAGGAGAAAAAAGTTTTTCTGATATAGCAATATTTTAGCAGAGAAGTCTGATGTACACCTCATATCATCTGGCCTAAGAAAAGAATTTTTTCTTACTGAAATTGGTTTTTAAAATATCTTCAGATGATCAACTGTAATGGCATTACTGTTACTATAACAAGTATATATAAATATTGTAAGAAAAAAAAATCTGAGACATCTGTTATTGCCATATCACATTTTACTTCTAATCATTTAAAGATGATATAAATTACAAAAGCAAAGGATGGCTTTCTAGTTTGCTGACCCACCTTGTCTCCTTAATAAGCATTGTGTAATGAAGGATTATGACATTTATTTTGCGTCTATTTTGTTGGTTGGTTGAAGTAGTTCCATAGGAGCTTCAGTTTAAAACCAGTTGAAACAACTTGACTTAATTTATTCCTAATACAGCAAAACTAAATTTGGTGATTTGAAATTTCCATAGCAGAGGGTTAGGTTCTGTGGTGCTCGTATGCCACAGATGATTTTTGCAGCATCTAAGTTGTTTATAAACCGTATGGAGTGAAAAGACCTCACTAGGCAAGAGCTATAAAATGACATATTTTTACCCTAAATCCTTTGAAAAATGTAGGTTGAAATGGCCATGCTACAGTTCCCAGCCAATCTCATCTTCATATAAGCCAAAGAGCATTGGGAAAGGATGGGAGTGGGTAAGAAGGGGGAAAGCTGAGGCAAGAGAGGCTGAAGGACTTGCTTTGCTTTTTTCTGGTCCAGAGGTGTAGTTCTGTGTGCTCCACAGGTAGAAAGTCAAGGAATTGCAACTTAGGAAACCTGAACCTCATCTATACCATTAGTTATAAAAGCACTTTCTAAATAAACAATAACCATAGAAGTAAATGACGCAAATTCAGTATCAGTAAGACTCGTCCCTTGTGTCATGTCATGTGTCCTGTCCCATCCCCGTCCCTGCTCCCCCCCCCCATTTTAACAAGCAATGTTCCGAAGTTGCTTTGTCATAGTGGTATAGTGGTTTCTAGGTGGAGTTACAGCTGTTTGTGCAAAGCTTTTTATCTCTTGTATCATTTTCTTTGTCCAGTTTTGCTTTTGCTAGATCTGCCTGTGCTTTCCAGGTAAGTAGGCAAGAGACAGGATATTAAAGCAGCTGCTTGACCAAACTCCATCCCCAAATACACTAGAAATCACTTAAGACTGTTAGACTTCACAACCAGCATGTATTTTTGAGGTCAAAAACCTCAAGGTAAGCCTGAGAAGTGTCTGTGAATTACAGTATGTAAAAGTGTAAGAAAATGACAGAAAGTGAAATAAACCTGTAGTGTAGCACTGCTGATATACTAGAGGGTAAACGGCAGCGATTTGTTTTATTGATCTGTTTTCTTGTCTAGCATCCCAAACTGGCTAGCTGTGGTTCCGTTTGAAAAGCGCTTGAAAATATTGTCTAGACTTTGTGTAACCACATCCTCCGGTGGTACTTATGAACACATGGAGTAAAATAAATCAAAGGAAATGATCTCACTAATGACATTGAAAGTGATTAATAGTATTAATTAGCAATTAATAGTATTTATGAGATTGAATTGTTATATACAGCTATGTTTCCTTAGCTACAACTTTGAGGGACACAGCTTCACAAATAGTCTTAATATTCTGAAACAGCCTGAGTGTAGGCCGCATTAAATGCAAAACAGTGAATGTCTGTCATTTCATATATTTATTTTTTATATTTCACCCTGTTTCTTGATGTGTTATTCTGAAGAGAAATTTTTGTCAATAAGGAAGACAAAATAAATCATATATAAAATAACTGGTTAGTGTTCTGATAGCTGATGTTCACATAAACAGCAAGAAGCTGCTGTAAATTAAATGTTTCCTGCTGATCCACTTCCTTTTAAAACACAGTAGGAGGGGCATTAGTTAACATTAAGGCAAACACAATTATCTGTTGACTACGTTGTATTAAAAATAGCTAACAGTTATAACTTCCATCACTGCAGGTATGTTATAAAATTAGCCCGTGTAAACATCTTGGACCACAGTAAAATACCTTTTAATAATTTCCTGTGTGCCGAGCTGAGCCTTAGCCACAGAGGTAATTTTCAGTTGTGAATAAACATTAACCATGTTTACTACGATCAGGTTAAACTTATTTTCACTGAGCACAGTGAAAAATACTTGTGGTAAACATGAAGTAAAAACAATAATTCTTATATATATCTATAAATAATGTATTTTCTGCTTATACTTGTCTTATGCCTACGTATAGAAGTATGAAAGAGGGCCACACATGGTCCTTTGTCCCCAGTAGAAGTCCCATGGAGCTACCCTAATACTAAGGTTTCTGAAATAAAGATGCAGGAATAAATAAATGAATAAATAAATAAAAAATCCATAGTATTTTCCAGAGAGTTCAACCTCAGGAAGTTTAGTTTGTCATGTTGAATTTTTTAATCATTCTTCCAGAGCATGCTGCCTAGAAAGCTGAAGGTGTCTGCTTTGATTTGTTTGCATAAATAAAATGCAAAAATAAAAGTTTTTCCTTTTTGGTGTGTTTCTACTAATGTCAGCTCTACTACTTATTCAGTAATTTCATAATCAAATACAAATATATCCATTATTCAGTTAATATTATTTATTGCAACTAAGTGAAAACTTTCAGAGAAGCTAGGTGCTAACCTGAAGCAAGTATAGCTAATCTGTACTCACATCAGGATCAGCGAGAGCGGGGCTTTTAGTTCCATATGCTCTGACAATGTGAAATCCATTTTTATGGTAAAAATCATTATTTTCCTTACAAATGGAGTCCTTCTGAACCACTGAACCATACTGTTAAATGATCAAGTAATAGAAACAGTATTGCAAAAATAATAATGTATGTGCTAGGTAAATTTTGCATTTTAGTTATCTCTGAGACAGCAATTATATTAAAAGAGCTGGAACTAATTCTGAGACATGTTGCAGAGCTGCCCTAAAACAGCTTGTGAGCCATATAGAGAGAAAAGGAAAAGGAACCAGGAAAAAAAGTTACAAATTACAACTATATATATATATATATATATATTGCTGATAACTAACCACTGGAGGCATTTTTGGTATTTTACTTATAAAATGCATTTTTTAAATTTCTTTTTAATTAATGAAAACTATTCCTAAAAGCAAATAATGTTGCTGAGTACCCTGAGCATTACATTTGTGATATACAATTCCTCCTGTGAGGAACTCCAGGTATTTTTAGGACCAGAATTTGCATCTCTTCTTGCTGGGATTTAGAAAATCCAGATCTGCTAAGGGGTGTAGTAGTGCACATTGTCAGGTAACTTACTTGACCTGCCTGTAAAAAAGAGAGACAATTCCAAGTTTAGTTCTTTTATATGTACTATTGCAGCCAGAACTAGTGCTCTGTCCACATGTCTAGCTAAGTAGTTTTGTTTTATTGCACCTCATTTGATCAGTGAGGATTTCTTGCTTTGATCACCCAGAGATGGATCAAGTCTGGAGTGCCGCAATTCAAAAAGGCTGCATTCTGTCTGTGATCTTTTCTGAGACAGACGTATTTTTTGGCATCCAGTGTATCAAGGAGAGTCAGATGCGGAAGCTCATTTTCACATTGTATTGATGTTTCTGCAGTTCTTCTCTGACAAGACCGGGTGCACTGTGCGTGTTTGTTTTCTGTAAGCCTTCAAGTAGACCATCATATTCTTAATGAAGGTCTTAGGTGCATTTCTAAACTCAGACCTTCAGAAAAGGAGTCAGAGCTATTATCTTCTGCCTCATTGCCCAAATATTACACCTGAGATCTGGCTTTCTAAGTCTCAGCTGGATTGAGTACAAACTCTATCTTGTGAATAGGAAACAAATTTAGGAACTGCAGAAATTATGATAATTTATATAATCTTGCTATATGTTGGTACGTAGAAAGTGTGAACACTAAGAGTCAAACGAGAACGACAATCTCATGGCAAACTCTTTGATTACACAGACTCAATGTTCCAATGGTAGGTTCAAACCTAATGAGCAGCACACTTTGGAATTTAAACACAAGGATAACTTTTGAAATTGAAAAGATAATGCCTGAGTGGATTGCTGCTTTGCGTGTGTGTGTGCTTCAACTCTTTGATTGCCAAAGAGATTTGCTACTAGACATTAGGAATGAACAAGGATGTATATTTGCAGGTCCTTTTTATACAATTTATTTCTGGTTGTTTTTGGAGAATAAAATGTCCGTATCTCATGAAGATGTCTCAGCCTATTGCAGCATATTTTACAATACAGCATTGAGACTCAATATCTATTATTATTTGTTGTTCCATGTACTCTCTTTTAATTGAAAAAGAAATGGTTTGGATAATGACAAACTAACTCTGATGATGCTTGTAAATTCTGATACTTCTTAGACTGTTGTGCTCTGTTCCTTTCACAGCCCTTGAGACCTTAGTCATCTGCACTGCCTTTGGACATGAGAGTACGGTTCTTTTACTGATTTCTCTTGGAAGTAGGATCCCAGGGAAGTCCAGGGTTTGTTACACCTTATGTTAGGCTGCTTGGCTCTCCATTATAATTTTTATTATAGGAAGGCCTTATAAGATAAATGTTTTTCACATACTTAGCTTTCTCAGCCCTCTTCTGTTTCTAGTCTTTTTCTCATCATGATTATTTAGGTCAGATGTAGTAAGGCTGTATTTGTATTATCTATGTGTATTAGCGCTGAAAAGCATTCTCATGTACACTGATTGTAGAACCTCATGCCTTTATTCTGGGCATGATTTGGAAATTTTATTTTTATTTATTTATTTATTTATTTATTTTAGGGACTGCTTTTAAGTCAAACTATAACATGGTGAAGGAGAAAGACTTCAGTTTTTTTTTTTTTTTTTCTTTTTTTTTTTTTTTTTTTTACTACAGATGTACATCTACTCAGGAAGTGGCAGGAGGGCTCTGTAGTGTTTAAGTATTCTGCATGATGCAAGAGCTTTGTTGATTCTGTTGACAGGGTAGTATTGTATTTATGTGCAGAGCAAGATCAGATTGAAATTAATACATTTTTTGAGGCAATGAGTCATAATATTTGCTGTAATAGAAAATTCAGGAATGTGCATTGTCTATGAGTGTAGTACACATTGAGGACAATCATATTGGCCTAAAGCATTTATTCAACTGAGATTTATTATAAAACTTCCACAATGCAACAAAACAGAACAACAACAACAACAACCACAAAAACCAAAGGTTGTCTTTTGAGGAATCAAATAGCATATATTTCTGACTAAACTGCAAACAATTCAGTATACTTTCATGCGGTTGAAGTCCTTTGTGCTGAAGGCATTCGACTGAAGGCATTGCACAGCACACAAGGACAGAACTCAGAAAAGAAAGTCCAGCAGCAATCGTCTTTTGTGCTCTATACACTTGGGCATTAGGTGAAGAGGTTGTTAGGATTCTGAAACTGTGACAGAGAAATACTGTAACAGTGACTGAGTTGTAGTAAACTAACATGGTGGTAGGAAGACATTTTATTTTTCCTCAGCTGTTTCTCAGTGTAAACAAACTGTCTCCAAATGTTAAAAGCAAAATGGGATAAAGTACTAACTGTGTTATTAACTACTTTAGTTATCTCCTGTGAAAAAGCTGTTTTCTTCCACTGTTTCCTAAAGGGCCTTCTAACAATCACAGAATTTTCATCGTTATCTGTGTCTTTGGGGTGATGTTGCTATGCTGCCCAGAATCAGGTCCAGGTGGCTTTTGAAGATCTCCAACGTGGGAGACTCGACAAATTCTCAGGGCAGCCTGTGCAGAAGTGCTTCCTGGTGTTTAGATGACGCTTGCTGGGTTCCAGTTTGTGCCCACTGCCTTTTGTCCTGGCACTGGGCACCACTAAAAAGAGCCTGACTCCTCTTTGCACCCACCCTTCAGGTATTTATACACGTTTAAATCTGCACACCCCCATGAGCCTTCTGTGGGCTAAACAGTCCCAGTTCCCTGAGCCTTTTGTTCCCACAGTAGGCCCAAGTCTGCCTTGTAGATGGGAGCCCAGAGCTGGGCACCGCACTCCAGGCGTGGCCTCACCAGTGCTGAGCAGAGGGCGAGGAGCACCTCCCTTGGCCTGCTGGCAGCGCTTCACCTAATGCTGCCAGGGTGCCATTAACCTTCTCTGCAGCAAGGGCACATTGTGGCCTCATTATCACTAATGGAAGAACATTCTGAAGATGGAGGTGCCCTGAGCCCAATCTCCTACCAGAGTTCTCTTCAGAAGTGTATGCTATATAAGCAGCTCCTTTTTCACTTTGCTTCGTCAGTACCATCTTCAGAACCATGGTACCTCAGCTCTGAAGAGGACTCTGGAGCCTGGTAATGGGAAAAGTACTGCAGAGCCACACAGTCACATGAGATACAGTTAGCAATGTTTTGAAAAACGTTGTTTTGCACAGTGCGGAGTAATGTAAGCTTTTATGAGATGTTTCAGGGGATTCCTGGTAAATATTGTTTGGTTTTGCATTTAATTTTTTGTATGCTGAGAGTACCAAAATAATGACAGAATGTAAGAAATTTATATTTTTATTACATTACACATGACATAATACAATTGCTAGAAAGCTTGATGTATGTAGAAGTTAAAGGTAAGGCTGACAACTGAAATTATGTTTTTTTACATTGAATATTTTTACTGGGATTTTACAAAATTTTAGGTAACTGAAAACTAGACTTAAAATAAAAGCAGACAAGCTTCTTTTTATTTGTAAACACATCTTCAGTTCACAATGCCTTCTCACAAAATGCTGGATCCTTATATGTTTCAAAGGAAGTGATTTACGCAAATCTTTCACCAGTTAGAAACTACATTTCAGCTGTATAATCTTGACTACATGCCTTTTTTCAATATTAATAATAGGGTTTCATTGTCCTTTGATCCTCATGTATAATCCCTTTTGGTTTACATTAGGTTTAAATTCAGTACTGGAAAATTCAGCTCTCCAGACTCCAAGTTGTCCCTAAGAGTTTTTTCACTTAAGAAATAGTATGTTTGTCCAGGGGAGTATTAGCTGCTACACAGCCTTTAGAAATGTTAGAGAACATCCAAAGAATACCCATTTCCCTGTCCCACAACTAAAATTATACTTGAAAAAGAAAAAAATGACAAAATATAATAAAGATCAAAGCACATCTCTTCCCTCCCACCCCCAGGAGTAGGGAAGGAAAAGAGAAACAGAACAAAGTGAATAAAAATGTAATTAACAAAGAAGTAGAGACAGATGAAATTTTAATATTAAACATGAAGGCTTTCACTTCACTATTCTACAAAATAAATGGTCTTCACCCCTTCCCCCAATTTTTTCAATGAAAACTTTTAAAAATTATTTTATGCTATATTTGCAACAATTAAAAATAATTATTTTTAGTATTTAGAAAATGAAGGTATCACTGAAATAATTCTCAAACCATTTCATTTTTTTTTTACAATTGTTGAGTTGTTACTGATTTTTTAAAGTTTCAGATAATTAGATATCAATGTTAAGAAATATTTTCAGTAACTCACCTTCTCACTTCGGCCAGTCATAGTAGTTTTTGTAGCTTCAAGCAAATGTAAGTTGTCTTTGAAAATGCTGCTTCTTGCTGCATTATACTTGTGAATAAAAGGTAAAAGAATTTCAAGAGCAGAACAGTAAGCTAGAATGTGAAAGTGAAACAATCAAATTATGCATTCTTTAGAGTCAAAAATTTCCACATTTGGAAAATGTCTAGCACTGCTCCCAGGATTCAAGGATGACTATACGTATCACAGCCTTGCTGATTTCAGTTCAGCATTAGAAAAACTCACTGAGTGCAATTGAACACTAAGTAACGAAACATTTGGATAAATATATGCTGGTAAGATCAAAGCAGCCTGGTTGCAACAAGGGTAAATCATTCATTCTTGAGCAGCTAAATTCTTTGAGTCAACAATACAGGGTATAAAGGGCATCTTAAGGAAATAATTTACTTTGATTTTTCCAAAGGATTTCTGATAAAATCTCTCACAAGAAACTAATAAGAAAAATAAAGTAGCCATGTATTAAGGCCAAAATTCTGAAAATAATTGAAACTGAGGAAGCCAAAATCAACAAGCTTTTGGTAGATAGCTTCCACACAGACTATGGAGGAACTCTTACCAGGCAGTATGGAACACTTAAGGGAAAAATAACATGGTGTGGTTTTACTCAAAAGCTTTTGCCCAAAATACTTTACCCTGATCTAGTAATGATGCTACTTAGATAAGAGATTTCCAGGAAATCTCTCACGATTGCATTTTCATCAGAATTAGCTATGGTAGGACTATTGATATGTTTTAGGTAGCCTTTGATTTTAAGCACACTGTTTTGTTATACTGTAGCTTTGAAGCATCAGACTGACATTGCTGTGATCCCATCTTTTTGACTTTGGTGCTTTGTTTTTGCCAGTGCCACTTGATACAGCTCAAGTGTTTGTGTGGATGTTTACTAAATGAGATCAAAAAACCAATCTGGCTCAAAAGAATCCCCTCATCCCCTTCAGTAAAGAGTTAGAGTTTTACCAGGCTACTTTGCTGATGCAGTTGACCATGTAACCACATAAACGTCTCTGATGACATAAGAGAGGGGATGGAGCTAGCAGGAATAATGTCTGCAGGGGACTGCTTCTTTTTGTGACAGTCCCTCCTTCTGCTTGCTTCACATTATTTTTGAAGTGTGGCTAACTCTGAGTAGAACAGGTAGTGAAGTCAATTATAGCCAGTGCAGACTTGAATGCTGGTAATTGCTAGCACAGAGGTAAATGCAAACGGTGAGAGATTTCTGATAAATGCATTGGTGGAAGATATCCTGAAAGTGTCCTAATAATGTGTGATAAGTATTTGGGGAAAATTAATGTAGAGCTCAAGCAGTTATACTGGGATCCATTTTACTTTACCTAAGCTTAACAAACTGTCATGTTGGTGACCATTAATATACATATACATATTATACATATATATATATAAAATGATTTGAGCTAGTGCAATTTTGTCTGCCCTATGGATAGGTCTTAACATGATTAGAAATACTGAAAAATACAACCAAACTTTACAAAATGTTTGAAAGGTTACAAAGCAAAATATAAGCATGCACGGTGTAGTCTGTTAAGCATATGTGTTAATATAATTTTTCACATGTAATAAGAAAAAATAAAATCAAACCTCAGTCTTTTTTTCAATTGGTTAGAAGTACCAGAGACAAGCACAGCTGCTTAGTTAGGTTAAAAGCTAGGCTGCGAGTCATCTGTTCCACAGAGGCAGTAAATCTTTCACCATTCAGAGAAGTAAATAAATAGCTTAAATCACTTAAGTATATTTTTGCTAAAAGGATGTAGAGGTGATAAGGATGTAAAAGAAAATTAGCTGGTTTTTTGGTATCTTGATTACACCTGAACATTTTGACCAAAGAAGGTGAAAGTTGTGTACTGGAGAGGAGTCCTCTCCAAGTTTTTCACTATTCAGGGACTTGTAGCTGATGAGTCACAGCTAAAGCAGTATGAATGGTAAGGGTGTTGTATCCTGTCTGGCCACCTTGCAAGAAGATGTGCAGCACCTCATCTTATTGCAGCTGGCTGTCAGTGTTGGAGACAAGTAGCCTGCATGGTAGAATTTTAGCATGCCTGGTCTAGCTTAGAATTATTAAGTTGTGACTGGGAAGAGCAGTTTCTTCAGAGCAGTCAGGTTGTAAAGTGTATTTAGCTATGTCTACCATCTGAGAATCTTCTGCTTAAATTAAATAAAAGATGAGCTTGTGATCTTTTTGGTTATTCAGGAGGTGTGGTCTTGGTGACAGAAGATTAGAGAGGTGCCAGCTCCTCTTAACACAGTACCCTCCCCAGGCAATCAGTGCCACTGCTTCTGCAGATCGCTCTTCAGGCAGACAGATTTCTTCAGGTTGCATGTTGCAAATCATCACTGAGAATGCAAGGAAGGAAACTGCACAACCTCTTAAACATGTCTTATTTAATGCAGTCATTAATAATCTGAAAGAGGGAGTGTTAAAAAAAGATAGCAAGTTTCACGGATGATGCTAAATTGGGAGATGTGAATATTGGTGAAAACAGAGCTAATACAGACGAGCTAACAGGTTACAAATACAGGAAATAAATGAATAAAACAAGGAAAGTTTTGCTTAGAAAATTCAAAGCTAATTATGTAGAGAAAAATAATATGAAAAATGTTCAATATTAGAAATATGGAAAGTAGTACCATTAAGGAAGGTATAGGGACAATAATTGAACTGCAAATTGGATAATAATGTGAACTGGAACATGGAAGAAAACAAGAAATTTGATTTGGGAAGCAAACTCTTTTCTCCAGCTCTCTGATCTGCAGAGCCCATAAATAAACTGCCTCATCTTTCAGGACAGTGCATCTTGTTCTCTCAAGTTTACCTTGCCAATTTTGTGAGCTGGTTGCAAAAGAGGATGCATCACCACAATGCAGCATTTTTGTTGTGCACAAAGTTAATGCATAATGTGAGCTACATTGCTATAAGCAGCAAAATGATAACCCTTCTCCTTATTTTGTGGCCAAGGTAGATGCAGTACAGCTGTTAATGGCAGTGAGGGAGGCTGGGTCCCATTTTCGTTGGTTGTAGGTCATTCCCTGCAGACAGGGTCACGTGGCGGGGCATGCTGCCAACCTTCGAGCTGCAGAGCGTATTTTCCACGCTCATATTTTCAGGTGCTGCACAGCACTGCAGCTTCTCTCTAGTGCTGCAGGAACTAGAAAGAAACTACAGTGCTGTACACAAGTCAAGACTGAGTGAGCACATTGCTGGTGGACAATGAGAAGGGAAGTGGAACACTAATAATAGTACTGACTGGCAGCGTTTGGTGCCATGCTTATAGTGAAGCATCTCAAAACTTTCTGTTCTCTGGAAGGAAGAGGTGAAAAGAAGGCCTTTGAGGTTCTGGAAGGGTTAGCTAGTAGAAAAGTGAAAAAACTAAACATATGTTAATGAATATGATTATGTCTACACTGGACATTAGGGACTGGACCACAGAGCTCCCTAAACCCGCTGGACCCCTTGATGTGTGTCAGTGCTTTGCATGGTCTATGGGACATCTGTAGCTTGGTGTAAGAAACCCTACGGGCTTGGAAAGGCTTCTGGGGCTCAGACAACCTGCAGATCCATCTGCTTTTGCATTTTGCAGCACTGTGAATCTTCTTAGGAGGCCCCATGTCTGGCTTCTCTCTGGCTGTATTATGTCATTGCAAGGCAGTTGATGCTTGGCCAGAGAACAACTCAGGCAGCAACATCCTCAAACTTGCTAGGGCTTCATCTTAATTTTCAGTCTGCTGCAAATCTATCTCACTTAAAGTTCATAGTGAACCTATCATTCATATCCAAACAGTGTGGGCCTGTGAGTACCTGTACAATTTAATGTGAGTAATAGTGAAGGAAAAGCTAATGTTAGGAATTCAGACTTTTAAGAGACCTTGGATACGTACCCTGTGTGCCATAGCATGCTGACTGTACTTTAAATCTCCCTTGCTATTGTCACTAGAGCATTGTACAGCCGCATGTCAGTTTGTTGTGCACATATGCCCAAACACAGAAAGTGTGCACAGCTATCATCTTGCAAGAGTGCTGCCAGATTTGAACAGCTTCAGTTTGTGCTATGGCTCCATTCATCCCTTCTGGCTGCAGGTATCTTAGGAAATTATGGCTCAGCCTGTCTCCCTGGGCACTCTGTGTCCTTCATACCTTTCTCAGAGTTGCACTTGACATTTCAATGTCCAAAACTTGATTATGCATGATATGTCATGTTGATTTTCACACTTGAGTTGGAAACCAAGAAGAGTTCAATGTTCTTGCCCTAAAGAATCCAAATATTTCAAAGGACTGAGTCTGAAAA
>CM021766.1:41623924-41639387 GCA_011076525.1 Nettapus auritus
AAAAAAAAAAAAAAAAAAAAAAAAAAAAAAAAAAAAAAAAAAGTTCTAAAAGCATGGAGAAATGTTAACAGTTATCCAGCTGTTTGGGAAAAAAAACTCTATCCAAGTTCTAAACACTAAACACTAAGCTGCAAAGAAGCAAGGGTCTAAATGTGTCTGCAGCTGGGAAGCTGAGCATGAACACGAAAGTGCCAGTGGAATACTCTCTCAGGGCAAAGCCCCATTTTATCTTATGAACCTTCTTTATCTTCTAATCTGAAGCTGTACGAGTTCAAATGTGGCAAGTGGATGTACTTTGTCAGTCTTTCTCCAGCTAGACAAAGTCAAGCCTTAGACTAAGTCAGTTACTCTGAGATTAATTCTGGCAGAAGTAGAAAGCACAATGCTGCTTTTTCCATCTGCACTTCCTTGGATGTTTGTTTTCATCCTACCTAGATTAAAAGCCTTAATTTATCCAGCATGGTCTCTGATGTCAAAACTTGTCTTTCTATAAATTGTTAATGCCTACTAATGCTTATACTAATGCCTAAATGCCTATAAAAATCTGCTAGCATTATTACATTCCACCCCATCTTTTTTATATATATTTGTTCTTTGGAGGAGTCATCTTTGTTCTTTTCTTTTTGGTACAGCTCCTAGCACAATGGGGCCTGATCTGTCTGATTTTCTTAAGTTAGAAAGTTCTGTTGGAAATGTATCGGGAGTAAAAGTTTTAAAATAGATCTATGCCATTTGAGCTTCTGTGCTTCACTGCATGATTCTTATATTAAAGACAGGGTCAGATTCAATGAAATAGTGGGACAGATAAAGGAGGGACTACATGAGACTTCTGCCAAAAATAAGATCCTCCATCCACAGTCCTGCAGTCTCTGAGATCGACCTATCACGTTGGGAAATCACATACCTTGCGTCAGCCTTCATTTTTTTTGCGATGAGAAAAAACAGGGACAGAAAGTTACAACTGTTTCTACAAAAAAAAAAAAAAAAAAAAAAAAAAAAAAAAAAAAAAAAAAAAAAAAGCTTTGAAAATCTCTTTTCTTTAGTGGTTTTATCAACCACCACCCAACCAAAAAGCAAAGTTTACTGGGTCTGGTGACTGCAGAAATCCAGCAGTTGTCTAGAGAGGTATATGCTAAACAGCATATTATTCTGCATTTATTTTAAGATAAAATTGCAAGCCTATACAATTTATAAATGCACATGCTTTCATATATATAAGGAAAAAGAGCAAACAGACCTCAGCAAATGATACTGTTGATGATTTAAGATTCTATAATCCCTTTATAGCCCCTTAATAGGTATTATATGCAAAAACAAAAAAGGAAATTTCCATTTTAACCAGGCCTCTTAATCCTGAGAAGTATTTAATCTTTTGGAAATGCCTCAGTGGCACATTGCTGATGGCACGCAATAAAGGTAGTTGACCTGTCCCCTGTGGAGCAAACCCAAGGCAATCTGCCTAATCTCATCCTGGGAAACACATCCAGCATCACTGCAACCGGAGAAATCACAGGGGTATTTTTTTCAGCTGCCTTACAAATGCGTACACAAAAAATTATTAAAACAAGCTTTGTTCAGTTCACAGTTTAGCCTTTTTGAAATATCTCCCGTGCCCTTGAAGAATAAAGAAGCCAGCTCTAGTTAAGGTCTGTTTTTAAGATTGCCTGCAAAGTGACTCTCATCTCCTCGAGAGGAAATAACTTGATCCCCACAATGCAGAGGAAATAGCGGTACACTCAAAACTGAGAAGAAACACACATAATAGGTGGTAGAAAAAGAACTCCTTATATTTAAGACATTATCTTTTTCCATTATTAAGTGTCTTCTGATACACAATTTTGCTGAATTTTAAGTACTCGGGCTGAAGTTTTCCATGGCAGCTGTGTACCTCAGGCTGAAATGCATACAGTTCTTTACTTGTTTTGGAAGGCTGCAGCGAGCTGCTCATCTCTTCCTCCCAATAGTTTTATAGGAAAATATTTTTGCCCCTATGAAAAATGTTTACAGTTACCTAGGAAACTTGGTTATCTCCATGTTCTGGAGCAGCGGCCTGAATTTGGCAAGAGCTATCCTATGGAAAGCTGCCTACATTTGGCTTTCCTTTATAGCCCAGCTCTCTTCTCCAAAGATCATCTGCACCAGGGCTGCTCCTCTCCTGGCCTGAATGGGCCGAGTGGGACTCGGTGCAATTCCTCCTCTCTTTGGCGAGTGTTGTGTGTTGTGGTTTGGGGAACAGAGCTTGTAGCACGAGATTATCTCTCTTTTAGTGTCACAGAACCCCTGCTGATGCCATGGCAATACAAACAAAGCTGCCTGAGTAGGCAATGGAGGCCTGGATATGAGACACTGTTCAGGCACTTCTGTAGAGTGCACGTCAGAGGCCTGTGCTATGCACCTAGAAACTCAAACCAATTGAGAGTACTTCCGTGTGATGTGACTTCTGTTTATAACTTTTGCTTTTTAAAAGACAGGAGTTTGCACTGACATTCCAAACATGGTCTTATTTTTCTTTAGGCTTATATGCATAACATGCACTTACTTCATCAGTTCAGGATGCCAGCCTTTTCACTGAAACCTGATTATGTGTTGGTCAGTCTTAGAATACTCTTAGAGCCTATGTATGCCCTGTTTCTATCATCACACTTCTCTAAAGAAGGAAACTAAATCAGAACATGCAAGGAAAGGCAGTATTTGAAACATATTCAAACTTACGGAGTTTATAAGACAGCAATAAATGGGTAAGCCCAAAACACAGCTGCCTGGAAA
Source organism: Nettapus auritus (assembly GCA_011076525.1). Classification (NCBI taxonomy): domain Eukaryota; kingdom Metazoa; phylum Chordata; class Aves; order Anseriformes; family Anatidae; genus Nettapus; species Nettapus auritus. The sequence continues at coordinate 41,626,691 of CM021766.1, forward strand.
ATGTTCAGTGATGAGAAGTTTGCCAGGACAGAGGACAGACACTCAGCAAATTTCTCTCCGGTCTTTCAGCTACATTGCCCCATTTGCTAGAGGCCTGGAGACAGGAATCAAGGAACGCTCACACACTGTGGGATGTTCTTTATTTACATACTTTGGGTGTGTAGCTGAGCACTGAGGAGTTTCCTTTGCTTTTGTACAGCAGCACTAACTGGGCTATTATGCAAGCATTATACTCTTTTTTACTATTGACTTACCCATTTCTCACCTACTGTCTTTCTAAATAACACTGATATTTACTTCCACATAAAATTACAAGCGAATTTTTTAATGAAATAGAAAATAATATTTTGACTACGCTTCCACTAGGTACATAATGCTTTGCCTTGGTAAATGTTCCCTGCTGGTATAGTGTCTTATAACCACCGTTTCTTAGAATTAAGAATAAATAAATAAATAATAATAAAAAAAAAGCATCCAGGTGATGAATTCTGTATCAAGACCTGTGGAGCGTACAGAAACTCCACTCTACCCAGGAAAACTAGGCATTGCCATGACTAAGAGAAATGAGATGACTCCACTCATAAATCCCAAGCAATCTTCATATTGCAGACATCATAGCTGATGAGTAACCACTTGTTTACAAATAGGCTATATCATCCTCTGGTAGTTGAAAGCATAAAGCTGGATTATATTTACTTCCTTCTGAAGCTTTCTATTAAAACTCTAAAAGATTTCACTTGGACTATCTGATGTCTTTAAAAATCAAATCCACCTTAATCCCTTTGGATATCATGTTAGGTACAACTTTTATCAGACTGTGCTGAAAACCTTGAAATACCACTGTGAGCATTTTTAAGGTTGTTTAATCATAAGCCACTTTAAGTAATGTAAATTACCTGAATTTCCTTTAGCCATTAATTGTACTTATCTGAACAGGTCCATTATCATTTGCAGACAGGATGAATAATTTTCCCTAGAACTTAGAGGTATCAGATAACTGACAAATTTTCAAGATAGTAAACAGTAATGAGTGCTTCCTGATTATCAGAGATGATAAACCATGGGAAGTAAACCCTGAATTTGAGTGAACCAACGAGCACCTGAACATTAAGAGGAAGGTTTTTATCCAAAGAGAAGTTATGGATTTCAAGAGTTTCTAAAACTTTGCTCCTCTTTGAACTATTTTGTTTTGAAATCTCTATTTTTCAGGTCAGTTAAAATGTTTATTGACATAAGTTTATTTCTGAAGAACAGGAACTTCACTCATTGAATGACCACCATCAGCCATAAAGACTGTCCTTTTTTATTTTATCCCCACATCCCATCTCTTTCAGTTCCTCCTGAAGACAAAATCTCTCTGCTCAAGCATTAGTGAGATAACAAGGGGCTATATTTTAAATAGTACAGCTGACTTGGTTGCTGCGCTGAAAATCCAAGTTTTCATTTTTGAAAAAGAAATTATTCAAGAGAAATATTTTCCCCACAACTTCTTATGCAATAATATGCAATAGCACTAAATCAGCACCTTTTCATGCATTCACTGGGAGACCTGAGCCATGAAATTTTATCTCAAGAAATTAAGAGTTCTTTCTGCTATGCAAGTAATGCATACTAAACTTGTTACCCAGAACTGGTGCAACAATCCAAATAAGATCTTCCAATATCTTTTCACCTTTCTAGTGAAATCATTGTCTGTGATTTTAACTTCCCAGATTTTCTGAATTTCGACTTGAGGGCATGTATGGCCAAGAAGGTCTGAGAGCCTTTAAATTTGTATCTTCTATGTCTGCTCCTCATGAATTATGAACTTGCTCTTCAGCCAGTCTGCTCTATCCATTTCAATTAAACTTAATATTGGCTCTCTGAATCAGGCTGCTATTCTTTTAATACTTGTCCACAATCAGCTATACCAATTAGTGAGTTTCTGCTCAGATTAATTTTTTGTCCCCCAACACTTAGAATTGTTACAGCAATCAAGGTTTTATTCCTTTCTTTCCCCCCTTGAGACTGCCTTCAGTTCTCTTTTGTTCTCCTTTTTCTTTCAAGAGAGTTTTACATTGACAAATACTCCTTGAGAGAGAGAGGGGGCGGCTATTACTTTTTCCCCAATGCCATAGAGTATCTTGCTTGTGAATGTTTTTCCGTTTCATCCTGAAACATGTCAACACAGACAAAGCTAAGAACCAGGGATGTTTTGGTTTGCCATCTAACCTCTCTGCCTTCTCATATATGTGGGTGTAGGTGTCTGTATAATATGGAAATATTTGCTTTATACATGCACATGCTGTATAAACCTATATATACCTGTATGTCAAAATGAACACCTACACAGGGCCACCCAAGTGGATTTTTTAAAGAAATCTAGGGATTAGATTTAATATTTTCTTGTCCTCTTAGTTTTTGTATGTGCTGCAGGTGTACTTGAGACATACTCAGTATTTCCTGAGAATCTTCTCCACTTGGCATCCATGGAGTTAGTTTGTTCAGAAAGAATGGCAGTACTACAGAAAGGCATTATGATCTGCTTGTGCCAATTTAGCGCTCCCATCCCTCTGAACCATGTCACAGGATACAAGTGTCTTTAGTAGGAGTCAACTCTTACGTGAGAACTTTAATGTTCTCCTTAAATGGCTTATTTTGTTAAAACAGGTTAAAAAGTTTTTTTTTTTTTTTTTTTTTTTTTTTTTTTTTTTTTTTTTTTTTTAAAGAGAGAGAATAAATGTTTTTTTCTCCTCTGTAGACAACATTTGATATTTTGGGTGTAAATTAATGCCAGGGTGATGAGAATTAAGAGGAAAAGTGTAGTGCAGACTAGTTATTGCATACTTATTTGGTACCTTTGCGTACTTATTTTCTTTTGAAGAACATTTGGCACCAGGCACTGTCAGGGTATTGGAGCAGAAGGCCTTTTGCTCTTATCTAGGATGTCAGTTCCTAATTTTCTTCTAATTTCTTTTGGAAAAGGCAGAAGAGAAGTGCATAAGAAAGTAAGCACACAAGTAATTGTTCCAGAGCACTTACTGTAGGATTAGCAAAACAGATAACTTGACATGCTTATAAAATCTGTATAAATATAGCCAAGTATGTAAACTGTTATGTTTCTTATTACAAAGCAATAGAAATGCAAATTGATTTCACAGAAGGCACACAAAATACTCCTTTTTTTTTCCTGCAAAATTGTTTTGTTATTGAGAGACATCGGTATGATAATACCATCAGAAACAGCAGGCAACTTGCTGCTGCTTAGTTTGAAGAAGATAGGTGTTTTCCCACTACTAGCCCTGCTCAGGTTAATGCACTGCTGGATTATCTCTAATAATAGCTGGGTAGCTTCTTGACTGCCTTCCAGACAAAGCTCTTTCTTTAGACCAGAAAACGTTCACTAGGTCTAATGCACATAAGCTGTTGTCTTCTCAGACATCCCATTCAGCTCTCAGACTTGCATTCTGTTTTTAAGTATACTAAATCCTGCTTCAATGGAGTACTGTTTATCATACACTGAGATGTGGACTGACTTTCACGAGAGCACAACATAATTTAAGAGATATTACTGCTCAGGGCTTGAATTCTGACTAATTTTATGTGTACGCAGGATGGTTTGAGGACTCAGGTTTCACATGCTGGCTCAGTGTTCCCAGAGGAGCAGAGCTTAAATTCAGGAAACTAAATGTCAAGTGAGCTAGGTACAGGTAGATCAAAGGAAAGTATCTTTTGGAGGTTGCGAATAGATTAAGCTGCTGATGAAGAAGTGAAAATATAATCTCTCAGATTGCTGTTGGACTCCAATTTCAATCCTTTTCTGCAGCTGAGTGTTCTCCTGGTGCTCATACAAAATGAGCCGAATAGCTGAATAGATAAGATCACAGACCATGAGTGAATGTGATTTACTGTGAGGGATAACATTGTTTCTTAGGGCTGAGCGCAAAAGTTGAACTGGGTTCAGCTGGACAATGACGGTTAGGCAGTCCAGTTCTTTAGCCTAGCAGCTGAGTCTCATGTTTCAGAATCTAAACATTCATTGAAAATAAATAAATAATAATAATTTAAAAATCTCTAGCTTTTGCTAAAATATTGTCATACACAAATGTGCAATAAGTAATGAAGTAATCTATTTTTAAAGGCAAAAAGGCAGAGCCCCATGGATCCCAGTGCATGTCCCAGACCCAGCTGGGGTAGCTGGGACTGTGCTGATGGAGAATTCAGTGCAGGACCTCGCTTGATGCTGAAGATGGCATAGGGAGACTTCAGCTGACTTAGTCAGTCTCACACCTGTCCCGATCCAGGAATTTTACTTGTGGTTACACAATTGGCACCACTGTAAAGAACAGACATGCCGTGAGTCTTCATGGTAGGATCCAACAAGAGTACTAAGAGTTATAAACTGTGTTTACTTGTGGCAAAGGAACAGTAACTTCTCTGAAGTTAACTGACCAAATACTGACCATCAAAATTATGAGCTGCTTCACTGTCAGTTAAAGGGCATCAGGAAGGAAGTAAACACATTCTAAGATCTACACAATGCCCAACACCTTGTTTGTTTGATCTTAATTCATGTTATCTTATTTTGGTGTCATTGTTGGAAATAGATTGGACTGTATCTGCAGCATTTTTTTATTTTATTTTTATTTTGGTGGGTACTACTCAAAGCCAGATTTTTGAAATATGACATCTATTTTTCCAGGTACAATTTTGAGCACTGCTTTTTCAGCAAGCAAACAATAAAATACACAGATATGCATACAAACCTCAGCTGTATGTGCTAACTGAATACAAACTAAGCACAAATGGGCTTTTACTGATGTAAATTCTATCATTTGCTTGTACAAGTGACAGTGACAAACAACCACAGGCACCAGTCATTTGCATGCACAAAGCTAAAGTGTAGTCCTGAATGCTTTCTGAGACTGTAAGTGTCATACCCTGTTGACAGCATAGTTGACCTGAGAACATCAGCTTCTTAATCAAAACATTTCCTTGCAACTTCAGTTTATTTTCTTTATATTCATTACCATGTCTATTTATTTTTAATCTGTCATCAAAACATCTGGTCTTTGAATGCTTAGGCTGACTGTTGTCTTTAGCTGTACTATTGCTAATATGCTGGCTGGCATTGCTATTCAAGTATGTTTGTCTAATTTTGGGTCTAATCCTACTCGTTTTGAAATTACTGGACATATTTCCATTGGCTTTTGGATTGTACACTCCTTGGGGCAGGGCTGTGTCTTCCATTGTATTCTGCAAGTGCAGCACTCAGTGATGGTGTCCAAGAAATACAAGTAGTATAATAACCTATTCTTTCAAGGAACAAAAGAATGTTCTTTTTGATGCATTGGTCTTTCATCTATCTTGAGTTTGCCATTCGAAGTCAGAAAACCATTTGCAGGGTTTTCACTTTCGTTGGTTTCCTGGGTTTTTGCATCTTACAGTCTTCTCATGTATTCTCATTAATTTGCTTCACATACAGTCATTCAAATGTCTGTTTTTAACTACAGTTGTGGGTAGAAAAATTAAACAAAAATATATTTCATATGTTGCTTTTGGAAAATATACGATATCCCACTCAGCAAATGTCTGTTTAAAATTTCTGCTATTTTTTTCTATAGAATTCTGCAAAAACAGAAATAGTGGAAATGTGCCCTTTATAATTAAGTAGACATTGATAGCTCCAAAATATGCATATATTGCAATTATTCATGGAATTTTAAATTAGTTTGGAAAGGGAAAGTTCAGAAACATTTTTTCTCTTTCAAAGCCCAGTTCTTCATTCCACCTTGTAATCATCATATCGAGGTTTAATCTAGGTAAAGACAGCAAACCCAGACTCTTTCCTAAAGATTAATTAAAGTGGTGAAAACAATACTGTTTAAATATATGTAGTCAACTCAGGGGATTCAGCCATTGGCAGATGATGACCTGAACACAGTCAACAAAAATTTAAGATGCTAAATTCATGTCCTAGCAGTCAAATAGAAGAGTAATTAATCATGTACATATTTGTTATCAATTTTTAGTCTTAACAAGGTGTAGTGAATGATGTTTGGTCTTATTTATGCTTAAACATACCTTATTTCTTTAATTTATGCTTAAGCATACTTACTTTTCTATCTAAGAAATTTGGTGAATTTAAATGTATTTCAAGTCTAAAGAAGGAACAAGGAGAGAATGGGGCATACGTCAGCATGGCCAGAGGATGAGCAGAAGCTGGAAGAAGGAGTCAAATTGATCAGTATGCATTGATTTAAAAATTAAAAGCAGAACCATTTTAAGAAAATGGTTTTCTGCATATCGTTTACACAGATATTATCAAATGGATTACTCATGTATTTTCATCATCAAGAAAATTCCCCAGACTTCAGTTTTGACAGTTTTAAACAAAACCCATCACCCCAGCTCAAAACTATGTTTGCATATGTATGCTACAAAAAAAAAGATGCTGTTAGCACATTGAGCCCTTATGCTTCTCTCTCCTACAAGAGACAGAAGTGGTGAGAATAAGAGATTGGAACAGCCAAATTAAAACAAAACAAAACACAAAAACAAAAAACAAACAAACAAACAAACAAACAAAACAAAACAAAACAACAAAACAACAACAACAACAAAAGGATGAGTGGAGTTGAACACCTGGCATTCTCCTTAGCCCATGGCACGTCCCAGCTCTGAGACTGTTTCTCTACGACCCCACTGGGTGTATCAGAAATACAGTTTAGAAATACTTGATGGCCTGGAAAACTGCACAGGAGTTGGTGCTGCTAGGAGCAGCACTAGTTCCTACATAAATCTCCTCTGCACTTAACACAGCAGAGCTGTGTGTGCTCACTTCAGGTCAGCTGGTGAAGCAGAAAAGCTTCAATTCAAAGGGCCAAACCCAAGCCTGGTCCTTGCATTCTCTGTCTCTCTCTATCGGTGGCACTCGACTCCTGTGGACCAGTCCATCCCCACCAAGCCCAGCCTGGCCATGGGGATGTTGTATCCCTTGCAGAGCATTCTCCTGCCTTTGTTCCCAAAGGTTTAATCTCTGTCAATGATGATTTGACCTCCATCAAGAAATAATACAAGCCCATTCATTTCTTCCTTGGTTTAATGCATCTCCCTTTTGGTTATTTGTTTCTAACATTTGATTATAGTGATTAAGTACCTTTTCCCCTGTTTCCTAAATGAATTGAGCTCGGTGGATATTTTCTTTTTCAAAAGACTGAAAACTAGGTGAAATTATTCAAATTGGCACAGATCCAGGCATGCCACGGGAACTGAGAAGACTGCAGCATCACCCAGTGAAAATACAGTTGCTTGTACAAATTTCTCCCGTCTGCCTCAGAGTTGCATTTCACTCCTTTGAGACAGCTCGGCTGGGCCCTCTGGCCCACCCAGCCATGTCCTGACTGACTGTGAGCCCAGGCCAACTCTTAGAAAACTCAACAGAAGCAGTAGCTGCTTCTTCCACCTCACACAGCAATTTTGAGCAGAATGATGCCTTATGCACACCCTGCAGAGCAGATACTTAGGTGTTAAAATCGTGACAATCCTGTGGAAAGTGAATGCAGGAGGAATGAAACTCTGGCTATGGCCAGAATGGTTTTGTCTGTCAGTTACATAGAATATAAACTGCAAGGAGCTGTGTTCATGTTTAAAAGTTGTGAAGTTTATCAATTCTATTTTGGCTTTCTAAAAAAGGAGCTGTAGGAGCTCAGGAGACCTCCCAGGGGCTACAGGATTTTTTGTTCCAAAAAAAGGAATGGAGATAAGTCTTTAAAAGGCTCGAAAAAATGTCACTCAAGGCTTGAGTTGTGCAGCTGTTCTTTGTGGCTTCAGCACTTTTGAGTAAAAATATTAGAATGCAGGGGAGAATTGATATTATCAAATTTGGGGGTGGAAAGCTAGAAGGCGAGATGCTTTTGAAAACGCAGCTTGTAATGTATCCATTTTCCTATCGGACTGTGTTGAGAATAGTGGAATTCAAATAGTATTTTCAGCTTTTACTCTCTAAGCATATCTACAGCATGTCTTTACATCCCCATGCTACAGAATTATTTTAGGGTAGCATTTCCTACGCGCATACAATTATAGACTCTCTGAGACACAAAATACCTGCACAGATAGATCTCAAAAGCTCCAGGAGCTCCCAGGTTTGCATCCGTGCAGTAAAGCACCTCAGAGAACAGAAGCAGAGATCGATGGGTGGGAAAATGACTCAATGAACATCTGTGTCAGCCACTTTGAAATGTATAGTACAGAGGGAATTATCGATAAGGTCAGAGTCTTCATGAGAAAGCAACTCTGTTTGCAACTCTCAAGCAAGAAACGAAATAGCTTGGAATGCAAGTTGACAGATACGGTGTTGAGTGAGGCCCCAAGGAGCTTGCGTTGACAACAGGAAACCTTTGATTTGAATTGTCTACGGATGGTAAAAGGTCAAAATTATTCAAATGCTGAATGCAGTGGGTAGGTGAATCCTGAACCAACAGATAGGTGAAGCAGCAGAAAGCCAAATCCTGCATCTCATACAATCATAGCTGTAATTCTATAAAAACTGCATATATCCTACTAAAGCGTAGTAGCCATTTTTGTACATTTGACACACAATATTTACAGTTTATCCATACTAACATAAATACGTGCTTGAAAAAGACCTGAAAATCTCTTTGAACAAGACACATTATGCAAATAAACATCAATAAATAATTTAGTTCATTTCTGAGCAGTTATCTTAAAACTGCTCATAAGAAAGTGACAAAGAAATTGCTAAATGAAACAAATGACAAATGACCAAGAGAAGAGACCATGGAAAGGGCATAGATACTTCCTAATCTAACTACTCTGTGATCTCAAGCAAACCATTAAATTTGTGTATGTCTTCCCACCGTTTCTAGCTTTATTAATTAGGACTACAGAGGATTCCGCTGCCAGGTGGCCTGCACAGGACACTGTGCTATCGTCTGATCATAACCACGAACAAGACTGGAAAAATGACACTGGGTTCTAGAAGAAATATTTGACCCTTTCCACTGAGTCATCCTGATGCTCGGCCTGTAATTAAATTCATAGTCTCATCACTCCCAGATTTTCATTTTTTGAGACAAGAAGAATGTCATTGTTCTTGAAAGGTTTGGCTTTTGTGTTTTAAAATGCCAGTGTCTCCGGAATCTATTTAGTCACCTACACCTGCTTTATAGCACAACCCACAACTGCAAAATATGCAGGAACATGGAGCATGTGCTAATGAATTGTAGTATTGATTTCACCAGCAATATTTTAATGCCATTTCTCTTGAAAAATGAACAATAGGCCTGGGATCAGAAACTCTTAATGCATGTTGTATATGGCTATAGACAGTCCATATTCAGTACTTTGTTATTCTATATAGAATTGAAAATATGTGCTGCTTTACCACAGTGAATGAGATGAAGTATCCATGCTATTTTTTTTTTTTTTTTTTTTTTTTTTTATCTGTCAGCACATCTGGAGAGCATTGAACACAATATTGCTTTCTTATGCAAACGGTGCGTTGGGGTGGGTTGACTTGTCCTCCGATGAGTCCCTGGGTTCCACTTTTCACTGCACTGGCTTCCAGGACTATTGACACCTGGTGCAGGACTCTGGAGTGCCATCTGTCCACCTCAGCTGCCAGTATTATTCTGTAGAGTTAGGATTTGAGCTTGACATATGTACTAAGTTAGCAGAAGGTACAGAGAACTTTGCATTATGCAGTACTGCTTAACTGTTCAGTGCTGTGACTTGTTGCATTACCAGGGTCTGTAGTACCACACATTTCTCAGTGCTTAACCAAAAATAAGTCAGGCAGAAGCACAGTTGCTTCTGCTTGGACCCAAGGAACCTGATATTCACCAGAAGGACCACTTAGTGGTGTGGAAGGAGGTCATTTCTCTTATCTCCTCAGCCTGCTGTTTCAGGTTTTGTTTTCCTGCCCAATCTGTTAGTGCTCCTAGATTTGTAGTTTCTGTTTGTATTCCAGAGTGTGTTTGGACAGAAGACCATCATTTCTCTCACGGAAGTTTGTGGTGATTTTTCAGACCCTTATCTTAGCCTGAGAAAATATGTTCTACTTAGGATTCTCTTGAAATCCACTAAAGTATAACAGCTGGGCAGAAACCTGGTTTGTGCAGAGAACAGCTGGGAACACTGCGGTATTTGTAATAATTGTTTGTAATAATTTTATTTTCACAGTGGCATGCTAAACCTTTTCCAATACAAAAAGTAAAGATGGGGAAAAAATAAAAAGAAGGAGGAAGGAAATGTTTGAATTCAAAAGCCAAGTACGGATCTTTGTACTGACTTTCATACAGTCTAGAACCTGCCCTTCTCTTCTTATGCATGAGCATGTTCACTCAGACCATCTGAGAAGCTTCTGTTGGCTTTGGGGGTTAAACTTTCTAGGATTAGAAGCAGAGTGTTCTGAGTTAAGGGCCCCCACCTCTGGAATTAGTTTTCCTTGGTTCCCTGCCAATGTCCAGCCCCAGTAAGCTTCAGAGCACATGGCAAAATGTTTGTATTTGGGTTAGCTTCCCTCTATTTTTAGATGTTTTGGGTTTGCTTTGAATTTTACTTTAGAGATCTGAAGATGGTAGATTAGGAATTGTCGTTTTCTAACAGCATTATTTAGTATCACCCATCGCGGGAAGGTTTCTATGTCATTTATTAGTAATCTTGTAAGAGCGTGCTGCAGCACTTGAATGAATGATATTTTTACTTCTACCTCACCATTTTCCAGCCTGTGCTACTGGAAGTGCTTTGGCCCAACCTGGAAAAGCTCTCGAGCCCACACTTCAGTTCCCTGCGTGCATTCCTGGCCCTGTTTTGCATGGAGGGAGATGGTGACTGCAGAGGCTGATGGGCACTGGGGCAACTTGCCACCCATGTGGACGCTTTGCTTTGGGCAACTCTACAGCAAATTCCTTCCTTGCATGTGTTCTGCGGCCAGCATGGCCGTGTGGCCAGGCCTCCAGAGTGCACGCCTGCAGTCAGGGCTGCTCTTTGGTAACAAGGCTACAGCTCTGTGGGTGTCCAGGATGTTTAAATCCTTCCACCCCAAAATGTAGGCTATATTTTAATGATTATAAATAAATGGTGATGAGTAGTATTTGTCTACAAACTTCAATATTCAGGGCTCAGTTGTCATTATTTACCTCAATTTTAAACACTGATGCTGACAGTTTCAATAGAAATGCTCCGTGTTTGCACCAATCTGGGAAGACAGCAGGGCCTGCGAGTACTTGATATACTTTAAGAATAATAGGCAAAGGATCTTCAGAGATGTTCATTTTTAATATACACCTTGGATTTGTGACAAAGACTTTTTTTTTCCATTGCAAGCTTAGCTCTTGCCCTTTGTCCAAGCATGTTGTGGCAAGGAGATGTGTTCAGGTTCCCCCAGTAACAATCCTGTTGGGGAATAATGGGACCCAAGGCGAAGAGCACTTGGGTATCCTGCAACACCTGAGGGTCTCCCACTTAATGCCACACCTGGGGACAGATTCTGTCCCGGTGTAACACAGCTCCTGAGGTGGTGGCCCAGTGCCTGCAGAACGAGGAGTCGCAGTTGCAGAGGTCAGCGCCTGCTCAGACAGGGCAGGCACAAAGCAGATGTGTATCTTGATGCTGGAGACGGTCTGTGGAGGTTCCCAGTTAACTTTTGGAGCAGCTGCTCCCAGGACAATGTGCCGATATATTTAGGAGAGCAGGCTGGTCACCTGGTGGTGCCCTGATTTAAGAGCGATCCGCTCTGCGCTCGGCATTCACTTGCTCCAAATGAAGAGGGGAATAGCTGGAGCGGTGCCTGGGCTCAGGCACCACTGAGGCAGTTCTGGCTTTGGTGTTAAACACTCCTAATGAGATTGCATTTTTCCCTACCATGTACAACTTCATTCTGAGAAGGAGACTAATGCGAGGAACGAAGTAATCGCGTGCACGCTGCGGTCACGACTGATTTAACAGCTTACACGCGATTTTTTTTTTTTTTTTTTTTTGGCTTTCTCTCGTATTTTTGGGGAGCAAACGGGAGAGCCGGCGGCTGGTCCTGATGTAGCTTTCCTGCCTGAATCCGCTCTTGTTTTCCTCCTCACTCCGGCTCTCCTTGTGCAGTGCTGCGTGGCTCCGGCAGCCTGAGCGAGAGGGAGCTCCAGTCCCACACAACCGCTCCGAGCAGCCCCCATTTGCCATAGCGGCTGGTGCCGGGGGGGTGCGAGGGGGCCTGGGGGGGAAAGAGGGGGGAAAATAAAATAAAATAAAGGCAACAACCGGGTCAATGCTCGGCTCTTCTCGCCGCCGGCACCTCGCACAGGTCGGAAATCGCTCGTTTCGCTTTGCTGTATTGCGCTTGCCTGGGCCGTGGGCAGGGGGAGGGGAGGGAAGGGAAAGGGGGGGGTTTAACTTTTTCCTTGACATGACCGGGTTTTGGTCAGCAGCTCCCCGCCCGGCCCCGGCGGCTGCCCCTCGCCCCCACCCCCGGGCCGGCCCCCGCCGCCTGCCGCTAACTTGGTGCGCGGGGCCGCGGCCCCGGGGGCTCGGCCGGGCCGGGGGCACGGGCAGCGGGGAGCCGGGCACGGCCGGGGGCTGCCAGGGGGGCGAGAGAGGGGCTTAGGGAGCGCCTGGCGGTGCCGGGGGGCGGCTGGGGGCCGTCGGAGCGAGGGCACACACACACACACACACACACACAGGCTCGCACACACACACGCACACA
>CM021766.1:41639787-41825345 GCA_011076525.1 Nettapus auritus
GTCTGCGGGCACCCCCCTGCGTTGCCCTTCAGGCTTCCCGGTGGGGTCCCGGAGGTGACCGGAGCCGGGGAAGCCCCCTCAGGGCATGGGGGACGTCGTGTCGTGGCCGTGTCGCGATAGTCGGGCGGTGGCGAGGCGCGATCCGCGTGCGCCGGCTGACAAAAACTGGGGCGTGCTGAAACCCCAGCGGTCCTCCCCGGGAGGCTTGGCGCCCCGACATGGGTTATAATCCCGGTGAGACAGATCACAACCCCGGTCTGAACGATAAAAACGAAGCGTCGCAGCCTGCTGGGTTTGAGCCGCGTTTCTTCAACTAGTTTTACTCGAGTTTTGTGCTGTTGCGAACGGGCGCGAGCGCGGTGGCACAATGAAGGAATGCAAAGCAGCGATGCAATAAATTAATGCAACGGCGCTGGCACAGCACGTGTCTGCACGGCCGGAGTTGCAATCAGCATCTGAAACACTGGGTATTTTGGAAAACGGTGTCTGTAGCCAGAGATCCCAGGTTCATGGTATTCACCTCGTCCACTTTTAGGTTTGTCACTGTTCGGTAAAATCCATCCTATTGTTTTAAGTCGAAGAGAGTATCCAAGACCGATCGCTGGAGCAGGGCCTATACAGCTCAGTAAGGTGGATCCGGGGGGTTTTGCTTTTAAAACGATACCTGGTGCTTTTCGTATGGTGGGAGATGCACGCAGAATTTCGTCTCCCTCGAGGTTATGAATATTTCATTCTGTCATCACTGCATGTTACTGTACATAGCTGAATGGTCTGTGTGTCTGCGATTGTTTCTAGGATCCCTTCCCTTGCATCACGCTCCTTGATGGAATTTAAAATGCATTATTTCACCGTAATTAAAATGGAGAGCCAAGGTTGCTGTTCACGCGAGTTGGTTGTGCCAGCGCCTTGAGCGTTTAAAAACCCTGCCATCAGCAGAAATCCATGCTACTTTCGCATGTGCCACACAGCCTGTCTAATGCCTTACCGGTCGCAGACATGAGGAAGGCAAACAATGTGTGACTGAAGGTGAATGAATACTAGGGAAGGCCTGATTATCGATGGTATGGCTAATTAACGTACTGCAGTATTGCAATTAACAATAATTAACAGTGTTGCACTGTTTTATTTTGCATTTGCCTGAATTTTTTGGACGTAGAAAGAAGAGTGCTGCATTTTTCCCCACAGCTGTATCCATGCAAAGTACTGTGATAAATTCCACCCCCCCTTCCTTTTTTTTTTTTTTTGTTTAAATTCATTACCAGCTTCTCCAGGCCTGCCATTGCCAAAGTGCTTGCAATGATTTTAGCTTGTATTTTTGGGAAGTGCTTTGATATTTCAAACCTCCATAAATGCATATGTATCTTTTCTGGATGCTATCCCAGGGCAATCGGTACTTCTTAGTAGTGGAAAAGTATTTCAGGTATCCGGTAAAATAGTGGCACTAAAAATGTGATGAGAAGAGGAAAATGCATTAAAGCCATAGTAAAATCCAATAGTATTGTGAAAAAAAAAAAAAAAAAAAAAAAATACAGCCATAACACAACCTCCCCCCCCCCCCAAATTGCTGGAACCATCATTTGCTAGGAACTTTCTAAATGGGTTAAAATAACAGCACTGTTGTTTGGTTGACCCTTATACAAATGCCCTAGGCACACTGATGCATGCTAGAAGTGTGAATGCTCCACGTGGAAATTGTAAAAGTGTGCGAGCTTGATTTCCTGACATGTGAATGCTTATCAATATCTAAATACTAAGATTTTACAAAATCTCATGATTCCACTGGCAGGGTGTGCTTTTTAGGATCATTCTTGAATTACAAAGAGCCTTACGTTTTATCATTCAGCTCCATTTCCGTCAGAGGTAAAAAGAATGCTTCCACCTAAGTGGAAGTGGGTCACATCATATATGCTCTAAAAAAAGTGCTTTTTGTCACTGTCCAAAAGGAACATTGCTGAATTAACTAAATAAAGTATTCTCTTATTTCTGTGGAATTTCAGTGGAAGGTATGACCATAGTGCTATTTATATGGATTTATATCTTTTTTTACCTGCCATGTGTTAATGTTTTATTTGCGTTTGAACTTTGGTAAAATTCTGGAACACGTACATAACTTGAAATATGTCCCACTGTCTTCAGCCGGGATGCTGACACGCTTAACTGTACACTTAAGTGCTTTGTTGGAGGAAGACCTAGGTTGCCTCCCACGCATCCTTCTGCCGTGAAGCCATCTTTAACCAATGCATGAGTAGAGAAATGATGAAGGTCATTTTTATAATTTCTTAAGTGTCCAGAGTGTGGTGCTTTAAAATGTAGTTGCCATTCAGGTGGGAAAAAAAAAAAAAAAAAGAAAAAAAAAAAAGTGTAAGTATTAGATGGCAAGATTTAGAAGATATCTGACTCTGTACGGATACCATTTTTTCTCTTGAACCAAAACACGCCAGCAGACTTTCTCAGCACTCGGTATCTTTAAAAGGATCGGAGTAGGGAGCACTTGGAGAGTTGTCTTCAGGAATAACTGCGTGGTGGCTACAAGTAACCTCTGCTACAGCTGACACGATGGCCAGATTTTTCCCAGGGGAGCTGCCTCCAGCTAGGACTTTGGAGCCCTCAGCCACAGACAGTGTGTTACATACACGCAGTCTTTCCACATGCTGAAGCTGCCAGGCCCTCCAAAGTTGTTCCTCCGTAGGGATTTGCTGAAGTAAGTTTGCACACCCCAATAAGATCATTTTGTTTTGCTCTTGGTTTTCCTCGGTGCGTCTGAGGTTTGCAGAAGTCATTTAGCATGGATGGTTTACAAGCACACCCAGAGCTTTCACTTTATGCCTCCATCCCAGATATGAAAACCCCCACGGAATAGCTCCAAGGTGAAGAACCTTCTGTGTATTTACACGGAAATGAGCACGCCAAGGTTACAGCAGAAGCAAGCCTATCTGGACCGGGTACATTGTATCCCAGTTCAAAAACAATTTGCCAGTGTTTGAAATAAGGGTTCAGAAGTACTGGGCAGGCTTGTCTGGATGCCTTTTCCCTGAAGGCTCGTCCGCGATGTCGCTGTGTGAGTGGTGCTTAGGTGTGAGCTTCTGGAGGGGAAAGCTGAGAGCTTGGGGAAAATCACTTGGAATTAGTTTGGGATTTCTGTTCTGCTGAGCACGTGGTCCAATACAAAACTAATGATCAGCATCTGAGAGCCTTCCACTGGTGTATTTACAGGGCTGCTGCCATCAACATGAAGATGATTGCTCACCCATCTTCCACAAGCTGTGGGTCAGGAAGAGTGAGTCGATCTTCAGGGGGAATTCTCTTTTAATAACTTGTCTTATGCATGTAGTTTGGTTTGATTTGAGAGGCTGCATGTACCTATGTGTTTACCTTTCAGAGAACACAAATCCTGAGAAATGCAGTCAGTGCTCGAAACACACAGTGGGAGGTTTCTTTCTGAGGGGAGGCCAGTCCAGTCTTGGGTCAGACATGCTTCTTTTACCGCCGGCAATACCACTGTGCACAGGAGAGTACTTTTCAGCCATTGTTTTTCCCTGGAGGGGTAGATGGTCTTTCAGATAACCCAGCCCCAGCCCTCTGAACAACCTGAAGTTAAGAACCAAAAGCAGAAACTGCAGTCAGCAGTGGATGAGGGGACCAGTCTGGGGTGTGTGGGACAAAGAAAGCAGAGACAATAGGACCAGTTGCTGATTGTAGCAGCTTCTCTTACATGTTAACAGCTTCATATAATTGTATAAAATGCAACGTTCTAGCTGGAGTTTCCAAGTGCTGAAGGCCTTTTGCCAGGTATATCATGGGCTGCAGTCCTGCCAAGGCGTAATGCAGACACGAACAGTCAAGGTCAGCCTGTTGGCTGCCTAGGGACGGACAAATTCTTCCCACTCAGAGATGGGAGGAAATTTTACTTGTGGCTGTTGCTATCCTGAGAGTTTGATGTCAGAGAGAAATCCTGGTGTATCTTTACAGTGTGGACAGAGCTGAAGAGCAACGGCTTTTCCTCTAACTCCATGCTAAGAATGTTCCAGAAATCATTCCTCAGCCCAGCCACATCTACTCTGCCTTTTCCACATCCACGTTTAAGCACCTGTCCTTTGTTCCTAAGCTGCTCCTAGCCATGCTGTGGGCCATCATGACATTCGTATTGATCTGCATAGCTCAGTGCCTTCCTGATGAAGTTGTCCAAAGAGAAGCTTGCCCTGCACTAGCACCCTGTTTTTCCAGAGTTCCCAGTGCCTGGTGGCTGACTGGGTGGTGAGTCTGCCCCAGAGCCATGCACCCAGGCCATGCTGAGCCCGTCATGTTTAGGTCTTTGCCCTGCAGGCTGCCAGGTCAGAGCTGCAGGGCAGGCTCTAATTCAGGGCGGTGGTGAGGGTGGCTGCAGTGCAAGGTGGGTGCCTCTGGAAGGGGGCTTGGCCCTTTGCATCACTGCTGTGGGCAGCAAGGCTCTTCACCATGCCACTGACACGGTTCAGGGAGAGAGGCCCAGGGGCCATCTGCTCTGAGGAGAATTTAAAACATTTTGGATTAAAAAAGTCAAGAGAGGTAATTCACTGTGAACTGAGAGCCTTGCTTTGCAGGCAGGGCTACCTCTGCATTTCCATGCGCTTCATGTACTCTGCCTCTCACACTCCTCTTGCTGTCTAGAGAGAGAATCCTTAGATGAACCTAGGATTTGCCTTATTACAAAAGTTAGCAGATAAGAAAAGATGAGAAGAATAGAAAGACAAAGAGAGGAAAAAAAAAAAAAAAAAAAAAAAAGACAACTGTTACTACCTCCACTGAAGGCAAGACTCATGAACTTATTTTATTAGACATCAGAGAATCCGTAAGGAGGAGAGATTTTGGGAATCAGGCCTCATAATTTTCTTAGCTCCAGAATTACTTGCTATCTCCTATTTTGATATTCTTCCTTTTACTGATCTGGGAAATAATGTTACCTTAAGTAGAATAAATGCATATTTAAAATATATTCATTTTGATGTGATGTTTTGAAAGCCTAGGGTGTGGAGAATGAGGTCCTGCACTGGTTTATGTTAAAGCATAAGGCTGGGGAGGGAGGAGCTGACTTCTGCACTTTGCCAGTGTCTGTACTAAAACAACATATGTGACAGCATATATGAAAGGTTCTTAAAAATCTGACACAGTATTGAGACATCTGAAAGAAGAGTCTGCTATTTAAAACAGTTCTCCCCTTAAATAAATTGCATGAGAAATGTTTTGGCAAAGAGTGAACAGCTGTTTAAATTTTTCAACCAGCTGATCAATAAGTGGATGAAGCTTGAAAAGCCAATCATACTCTGGAAGGTTCCTGGGGTAAACACAGAGATGTACTTGGAGATGCAGAGATTTTATGAAAAGTAAGTACTACTTACAGTTATTACAGACTGAAATGAAGTGCATATGTAGTTGATTGTGTAACAAATCCAGGGACATAAACAATGAACATCATGGGTGGGAGCTAAACAACACTCTTGAGTCACCAGAAACAGAACCACAAATTTTGTTTGCAGAAGCCTAGCTCTCTGGCTAACGGCAAATTTGTCTTGGCTGCAGAGGGGCTGCGAGGATTCCTGCTCAGGGGAAGATGCAGCATTGAAAAGGGCATTGTTATCTGCTCTGGAGCTGCTGGGACACTGCCTCGACTCAGATGTAGTGGTATGTAGCCGTGCTTATGCGCGCAGACTGGAAAGCAGCCCTATTCAAGACTGCACATGACAGCCCAGAGCTTGGCCAGGGCATGGCATGCCCTTCTGAAAAGCCCAGTATTCACAGGAACTCTTGGCCAAGGGTTGAGTGCCAGCTTGTAATGAATCCGAGGCTTCAAACAATGGATAATCAATGAAGCTAGAAAAGAACAATGCCCATGTTGTTGCATGCTATTCCCAGTGTTTTCCTAGGTGCTCTCGCTTACACCACTACTATCTGTGGTAAAAGCTCACTGTATCGTGCTGCACTGTATTCCTTACTATTCTGAGGTTAAGGTTTACTTAGCTACTAAAGATGAAGTATAGCGACTGGTATGTGGACTGGCTCAGGTTTTGTTTGGTTCCCTCTCTGGTTCTTCTGTGCCTGGCTGTAGCCATGCTGCTCACATAATGACTGGGATTATTTCCCAGCAGCTTGTGCTAGGTGGGTTTCTGTAGCGACTAGCTGCCAGTAGTAATTATCCAGTAAGGGCATAAAATTTGCACAGTCTCAGTAGAGTTATTAGTTTCTAACAACCTGAGTCTCAGAAAATACCCAAATACTAAAGAAAACGGGACTGCAGCTGTAAATAGGGAAAAAATGGCAACACAGGCACTGGTGATAATTTTCATGAAAGTAGTGCTTGGATCAAGTGCTAATGGGATGTTTAAACATTACAAAGAAAAAAAGGACAGACCTGAAAGGTATTACAAATATTAAGTATTCTGCAGTTGTTTCCTTCCTTCCTCACTCCTCGTCCTTTCTCCATGGCTCTGGAATTCTCCTCTGGCTTTTCTGTTTCATTTCCCCAAACTGCATTCTGAGCTATAAGGGGAATAAGAATTGTTCCAGAAACTATAGTAACCAGTGCATCTTAACTGGGATAAAACAAGGCACAATTTGGCTCCTAGTATGGACAAGGACTGCCATGTATAAAATTTGTTAGACAGCCATGATTTACTAGAAAAAGAGTAATTCTTCCATGCCTAATGGCTTCTGCCATGTGTTTAAATACAGCTGTTATTTTCATTATACATTCTATTACGTGAAGACCAATCTTGTTACAGAAGCCGAATGGAAATAGTTTCCTTGACTGAAAAACAAGTGTTGGGTGATTAAAAATTACAGACTCCAGCCCCAAACCTTGGTTAATACACTTACCATTCCCTGGTGTCAGAGTTCACTCTTTCAAACACCTTGGCCTATAGTTTCGGAGTTTATTCCTTCGGAAAGATGTTCTGCTCAATTGGTCAAAGTGACAGTGTGATCATGATCAACAACTGGAAATGCTGCAGGAAGATTATTGTATTGTGTATGTATTTCCATTCCTAGTTCTTGACCTCCTGCGAAGGATTGGTATCACTAACTGGAAAGTGAAAATAAAACAGTGTGGGATCTATGCCTGTTCTGTTAACAGGGCCTATGTTAATTAATTTCAATGACTGCCTCGAGCACCACTGACACCTCTTCTTCACTACTGACTGCTGACTGTTGTCTCACCGAGGTTATTACTAATCTATACTCACTGCCAGGAGCCCACTGGAGGAGACCTCGTGGATCCAAACTGATATGCTCAAGTGTGGAAGGGGGGTTAAAGGAACAATATCTAGCAAAAATACTTGTTGTAGCTATTATATGTAGTAGTAGTAAGATATTTGATATTAGCCATGGTATAATAGGTACGTATTGTGCTTTGCTGAGAATTTGAAGTGTGTGTTAGCGCCTCGAGATGGTTACCATGTGTATTGGACATACCACAGGAAGGATAACTGCAGGTCCTCCCGGAGGGGCAGGTGAGAACGTTATGTGGGGATAGGATGTAAAAACCTTCTGCTCTCAAGGTGGATTAAGAGTGAAAGGGAGTGGCGTGGAGGGCAGAGAGGGAGACCTGGCTGGAAAGCTAATTGAAAACAGCAACTTCAGAGTAGGACTGGAAGGAAGGAGCTTGTAAGGTTTGTATTTTGAGACGAAAGAGCTTTATGAAGTGTGTATTGGGTCCATGTGGAGTTAAGGAAGCACACAACAGAATCTCCTGGAGTTCACAAAATGCATATCTAGGCTTCACAGACATTATACAGTGCCCTGGTTAGCCTTGTTAACTTTATTGAGTGTGCTTCGAGGACATGCAGACTTTCAAAGTATGTGAAAGTCACTTTAATAATTAATTGGCTCCCTCCGTCCCACCTATTGCTTCATATCTAATAAAAGGCAACAGTGAGTTTTTGCCAAAGCCAACAGATACAGAAATATTTAGGTTAGTTGGGTTTGAGATATGACTTGCTAGAAAGGATACCCCCAAAGATCTGAGAAGTGAAGCAATCTCCATTTTTTATCCTGCCTTACTTCTCCCACGGCTCTCATATGATACGCTCTTGGACTAATTTTCCCAGATCTAATAAGCGGTTTCAGGAAGGTCTGTCCAGTTCCAGGGAATGAGAAGTGTGGGCATGTATCTGTTTGAACTGATTTACAACTGGAAGCATGTTTCAACTTTACCCTGGCAGGGAGACACGCTGAAATTTCCAGGTGATAAACTGACTTGTGCCTTAAGCAGAGCAGCCACTGTGCACACCGTCATCGACATCCGTGCGTACACTGTGTGACACAGGAAATGGCACACCGTTATCAGAGGCCTGTTAAGATGGACGCAGGGAAATAAATGGTGAGCTTGCTGGCATCACCTCAAAGACAGGCGTCCACAGATGTTCTGTAGTCGCTTAAGTGTGTGCAGTTAAAGAGTGCCTGTTGTGCACTCGGGGAAATTTTTATTTAAACAGGGAACTCTTAAGTTTGGAGGGGGCCATGGATATGTTTCCAGAGGGAGAAGGGAGGAAGCCAGAAAGCTTAATGGGAAGGAAAGCCATACATTTTCAAGAGGAGCAAGTTGGTAAGAAAGACTGACATTCATCCCAAACATGACTTTACCTGCCGTCCACAACAGGGAGGCAGCCAATGTGATGGAAGCTCCCTGTCACCTGCTATTGTGGTTTTATACAGAGACCTTAGAGTGGGGACTTGAACGTGCCACTTCCCGAACACGTCAAGAGGACACACTCCTTGCAGAAGATAAATAAATGATGAATCGATCCTAAGGGAAGCCATGTGGAGGCTAGAAAGTCAGAGCCAATCAAGGTCAGTGTGGCTCAGGGAGTCTTTACCAGAAGGGTCATACCACAGGACTGTCACGAGACAATCAACCAGATCTGCATCTGAGCTGGATTCACCCAGTGCTGGGAAATGTTGCTCAGCCCATGAACAAGGCTCTGGCTTCTCTGTCTGCTCTGCTCTGTGTTGTGTGCATGCTGCCTGTTTTTAAGACCCACTACCTTTCTCTCTGTAGGTGGAGTGTTGTAGTCACTTCCTTTCACGTGCTACTGCATGCAGAATAGCGACTAAGGTCTTTCATAGCCAGTAGTGCAGTCTCAATTACCCATAACTGCTATTGCTTTAGAGTTAGACCTGCAGGCCCACAACAGGCTATCTGTTGGATCACACTGTCCCACAGACTGTGGCTTTCTTCTCAGAACCATCCAGCATGCCTGTGGTCTCTGCAGGTACAGTCAGTGTCAGCAAAGAGGTGGCTTTCTGCAATGCTGGTCTGCATTTCCCCAGTGCCTGTGCATGTCACCTACGATCACGTCAGGACACCGCCTTATTCATATATTCACATCTGGTGGTAATAACTGGAAGAGACTAGGGCCATGAGAAGTAGAAAACTGTAGAGAGCAGGCATGTACTGTCAACTGTATGTTATTGCTAAGAACTAGGAGCAGGCAGACAGTGATACAGTAGTTAACAGGTGCCTAAACTTTGCTCTCTCATCTGTTGATGCTGGTGATCTGTTTCTCACCTACACAAAGGAAAAATTTAGATGGGTCTTACAGATACCACATCTGTCACAGGTAGGAGGTCTACTATTTTTGAGATGCAGGCCAGAGCGCTTTTACCCACTGACACACAGTTCTGTGGTATTGGCAGTCTCAGCATGCCCTATGCTCCTTGCTTTGTTGTATGTGGCAGGTTCTCTTCCAGTGCTGTGGCAGAGGCTGTCACACCTACCCAGAAAACAAAACATGAGGAGGAGTACAGGACTTGAGCAGTCAGTCAGGATCTCTGAAAGCTGAGGTCGCTGCAGAGCGTTAAAAGGGTGAATTACCTAAGGATAAGTACAGAAATGTGCTGAGCACCAAGCTGCTGGGTGCTTGAGCAGAAGTATACGTAATGTGTAGAGTAAAGGTAAAAAATGCTAAGTTCTGCTTCCAAGTAAGACTTATTACATTATAATGGCGCATAAAAGTAACAGGAAAAAGCACATGTGCAACAGTTAGGCAAGAATAATAAAAAACATACAAGCCCAAACAATAGAAAATGCATAAATGTGGCAGTGGGCTCTGCTGTTGAATTTTAGGTGCAAAGATAAGGAAAAGAAGAACAAGAGAGTTTATTCATCTTCCTTTGTTGTTAACAGGTGTGAGGGACTGGGACCTGCTTGTACAGCAGGCCATTCCTTGCTCCGAAGTATGTGGGGGCACTTTCACCACTGGTGAAATGCTCTTTGGGTACTGTCATCTGTCCAGGTGGTACTGGATGCCAAGGAAGTACTGGCCTTAGTGGGGGACAAAGCATCACCTCTGACCTGTGGTCTGGTTGCTGATCTTCCAAACCAGTGCCAGGGTGTGCTGGCAGCGATCACGTGGGCTCAGGAGCCCGGACACAGACTGCACCCTTGGTGTGGGTATTGCTGTATCTCTCTGGATCGCATTTTTAGCACTTCAGCACTTTCACCCTGCTCTACAGGGTGTCAAAAGGACTAATGAGCTATTAAATTTGAAAAATACATACATTTTGGAAAAGCCCTTCTAAAATGCCAACAACATTTTAAACACCGAGATCTAATTTTTGACTTACTGGTAGTCTAAGGACAAATTTTGCATCCTTCTGGCAAAGGAAGCTTGTCACCCATTTTTCACAGGCTCAAAAGCATGTTTTGTTTTACCTTCTTGGAATGATTTATGACCGAGTAAAACTTGTCTGGAGTAGAAGCTGCACAGGAGGGAGAGGGGAGGTACAGACTGTTAAAAACAACCCAGAGGGCCATGGATTAGTAGGAGCAGATGAGGTAGTCATATCCATTGCTGGGATTGTAGCAGTTTAAAGGATTCTTGTGTTTGCACACCTAGCAGAAGGGCATGCCATAGCATGAATGGGAAATTGAAACTCACTTCTCTATATTAAGCTCTTCAAGGCTGTAAGAAAACTATTTTGCCCAGTGTAATTTTGGAATCATTTTCACAACTGGAGGAAAAAGAAGGAAGGAACACAGATCACTGTTTAAAATAAATTTGGGTGTTTAAAGTTTGCTAAAATAACACAATTACAGAACATTTATAGTCCAAATCTTGCTTTGTTCCAAACAAAAGACAGAAACTCTCTTGACAAGATTTTGTTTGAAATTAGGATTTATCTTTCCTTGGAGCAGGAGATGCCACAGATCTTCCAATTCAGTCTTTGATGGTTCTGTGGCTGAAGATTATCTGGTGATATATATATATATATATATTTTTTTTAATGAAACTTCATCTGTGCAGTTTCAGATGCTCTCAAATTCCAAAAAATTGTTATGAATTACCTGACAATTGTATAAAATGAATGTGACTGTAAATAAAATTACTCACTGCAGTCTCACAGTCATCTATACACCTGCAGGATCAGACCTTGCAATTTTGAGCTGTTGAAGGCGAATATCAGCTCTTTCTATGTATCTAAACATTGCTGCTACAATTAAACGTGTATACA
Source organism: Nettapus auritus (assembly GCA_011076525.1). NCBI lineage: Eukaryota > Metazoa > Chordata > Aves > Anseriformes > Anatidae > Nettapus > Nettapus auritus. Next base: position 41,651,272 of record CM021766.1, read on the forward strand.
TATGTGTGTATGTATATGTAGAGTACAAAGTATAATACTTCAACAGGGTAAAATTGTATTTCCAACTGTATCTAGGACAGTCTTGGAGCTCAGCAAAAAAAGTGTGTTATGGAAGTGATATCCTAAAAGACTGTATCTAACCTAAATCTACTGTAGTTGGTAGTTCATGTAAAGTGTTAGTATGATAGCTGAACGGTGGTTTGAGGCATTGTAAAAATAAAATGTAGTTTAAAGTTGTAACCATCAGCCAAATCACACTCTCTTAGGGTGATACATTTAAAGAAATCTTTAATTATAATGCAATATATGATCTTTCAAATTGAGTTTTTTTTTTTTTTTTTTTTTTTTTTTTTTTTCTTGTAGAAGGGTTGCATAATGATGTCCAAAGTTGCTGTTGATACTGCAGCGTTAGCCTGTGCAACAGATGTGTAAGAGCAGGACACTCCGTCCTCGCACTCTCATGTTGGTTTCAGGAGTACCACATCTGTAAGAGGTGCAGGTTGCATTGCTGTGAGCAGCTGATGGTGACACTCTAAAGAAAGGGCTGAATTCGCCTACTGAGAAATATATTTGTCAACAAAATATGAGTATGCAAGACAACAGCTCAGTCACATTTCTCTTTCATTTCTTCTCTTTTATGCTAGGGCATAACTTCCAACTGTCAGCTCTTTCAGCTGAGCATCAGCCTTTTTATAATTGCTGCAGCGTGGCAACCCCTTTAAAATTACCATATTTCAGCTGTTCACCATACCTACTGAAGGCAGGCATCTTGGGTTGTTCCCCTTTGCCCTACCTGTGCTGCTTGTGCTGACGGCTGGGTGATTATTTAGCTGCCAGCCTGGCCACTTGCAGGGATGCCCGGCTGTACCTGATGGGCTTTGCTGAGCCTGGGACAGCTCGCGGCTCACACAGGCAGGCAAGGAAGGGCTAGGGCTGGGGTAGATGTTTCGGCAGGCCAGCTGCTGGGGAGCCTTCAGGCCGACAGACCTAATCCCTTCCTTCCTTGCCTGAGTATTTGGATGACCAGGAAACATTACAGTGGAGGTTGCATGACCTCTGTGGGAATTTGTCCCGCAAAGACCTGGCTGCCAAAGCAAGAGGGTCTGCTTGTCCTTGTGCCTGCCTGACTTTTTAACTATTGCCATTGCTATGGGATGTTAGCACCTTGCAAATATTCTGAAGTATTGCAATCCTCCATATCCCCCCATCCTTGCAGACAAGCGGTTGAATGGCAAAGGGCTTGTTCAGGGCAAACCTTGTGCTAACAGGAATGTGCCAGCATGTGGCTGGGTTTGGACCATGTCCGCTGACTGGTTACTGACTGTGAACCGGAGCTTTTGCTGGCATTTGACTGTGTTTGACATCCAATTTGGACCTGTACTGCAGAGGGAAACAGTAATAAGCTAGTAACGGAGTGCCAGACAGTAAGAGGATGACAAGTCTTTTCCAGTCTTCTGTGAGCAATACTGAATGAGCAGTCGCTGTGCTAGGGGCCGGTGAGCCAACAAATGCGTTCCACGTTCCCACAAAACAGTCTTCAGAGTAGGAGGAGGAGGTGTGACTTGGAAGGGGAGGCGTTGGAAACCCTGGAGAGCCGGGGTGGGCAGGGAGGTGAGCTGGCAGGTAGGCTGGGCTCAGCAGCCCCCAAGCAGCTGAGGGCAGGAGGATGCTGGCATGCTTCCAACCGGGGAAGGAAGAGTGGGGGCTATAGGAACGTCAAGAGGGCATGGCATGTGGGGTGGACACGGGGGAGTGTGACCAAGGGGCATCCCTACAGGACCACGGCCGCAGTGTGGACAAGGGCACATACCAGCTGCTTCAGCACGTCTCGGCACGCAGTGAAAGTGGATCCTCTGGGCTGAGTGGTCTGACATCCTCTCCTTTTGTATTAGCTTTTTTATTTACCAATTTCCCAAATGATTCAGTAGGGGATAACTAGCCTTCTGAGATCATGATGGGTCTAGTCAGCTTTCCAGAGAGCGCAGCAATTACTGGGTGGATAGAGGTGAGCCTGATGGACAGCCTGGGTGGCTGCTCTCCCTACCCTAAACGCTAGGCTCATGTCTGTGCCCACACCTCTCCTCTGCAATTAGCCTCAACGGAAGCACTGTAGCAAGGGTCCTCTTGGCAGAAACAGCTTAATAGGCAAAAACAACTTAATAGACAAAATGGAAGAGAGTAGGTGTTCTTTTTTTTTTTTTTTTTTCTTTTTTTTTCTTTTTTCTATTTTTCTCTTTTTAATTAAATAAGACAAAATATACAATAAATGAAGTCTGATTTGCATGAAAATTTTGTATGCATACATAGTAGATCTTAACGTTACAGCAGGAAATTACTTTCTTTCAACTCGGTGACCTGTACATGGGATTTTTAGAATTATCTGCTTCTTTGTAACTCTCTTTTAGTTTCTGTTGCAAAATAGTACCTCTGAATTCCTTGTGAAACACTCGAGCACTTTGTAGTCTGGTAGATAAATACATTGCCTTCTATAGGAAAGCACTTTTTTATTCAATCCATTGGCAGCTTTTCGATAAATTCCTCTTTTTTTCCCTCTGTCAAATGTATTATTATGCGTTTAACAATGAATGCTATCATTAAGAAATACCATGCATTTAATAGCCGTAATTTAAAAGTTTTATTCCATGAGCAGAAATGTGTATGTGTGTTCGTGTGTGTGTGAAAGCCAGTTTTCACTGGATTTTTGAATGCAGCTAAGTCTTGGAATGAACTAGCAAATATCCTTTGTTTAAACTTAACAATGCTTGCATTTGATATTTTCAGAATTAATTTTATAGCAGATTTCATTATATCTCTGTTGTGTTCTGGGTACAATAGGGCAGCTCACTTGCAGCTAAATTAATATCTGCGGTTTAATAGCAGTTTGACTCGCCTAGGCAATAAACTATATCTCATAAACGGTGGTGCTATCAAGATAAAACCTGCTAAGTTAATTCTGTAACAAATCCCTGTGCTGCTGATGAAAAATATTCCTGAAGAATTACTGTCTGCTAAGCATGGGGGTTTCGTGAATTTTGGGGTAATGGAGGTTAGTGACTTGGAGGGGTCTGCTGAAGCAGACCCTTTCCCAAACCACTGTCTGAATTCTTCCTGGAAGTCCTTGGGGATCAGAAACTGTCCATGGCCTAACTACAATTAGTTTGCTCTGTTTTAACAAAAGGTGTAATTTTAAAATGACTTAAAGAATTTCATGAAAAACCCTGTGTGGATACACTTAATTCAGTTAAACCTAGCTAATACAAATTTAATATGCACAGGTAATTTATAGGTATAAGCTAAGCTAACAGAGTAAGTTTTTAACTGTTTACCTAAATCAGTTTTTAAACAGACATGGCAAAACTTTCATATAGCGCAAGATTGAGAAGATTGGGACTGTTTACCTTGGAGAGGAGATTAATCAGATGAATCAGAAGTGAGATGGTAAAAGGTTACAGACAGCGAAGGCAGAGGCTCTGCCGAGCAAGAAATTCTTCTGTTCTACAGTCAGGGAGGAACAAGGAGCATTCAGTGAAGCTTAAAAGTGACAAATTCTAAAGTAAGTAAAAAGAAGTGCTTTGCCATGCAGTGAGCTGGCTGCTCGTGGCACTCCTTGTCAGTAGGTATCTCTGATGCCAAGGGTCTAACAGGACTCCAGAGGCACGGAGTCATCAGCAGGGCAAGTTTAGCCTTGACTTTACTGAAGGGGGAAGCAATTCTTCTGATGCTTAGAAAGCTCAGCACTAATGGATAGTCACCTGTTTATGCAGATAACAGAAGTGTCCAGTTACAACGATAGGGATTACAACACAAAAAGAGTGGTGGGAAAGACAAACGTGTGTTTGGTTCAAGCTGGTCTGCTGTTAGTGAGGTCAAAATGACTTTTTTTTCCTCATGTCTTTCCCATTTGCAGCTTCTTGTGACTACCTCTTCCACACAGTTGGGTAATGGAAAGTACCTTTGTGTGGTTACCAATGTATGAAATGCTACAGGCTTGGAAAGCAACATTTCTTGCTTGGTCCTTAGGAAATGAGGAGTGTTACAGGACAGTATGGTTTGTTCACGTCCACAGCTGCTAATAAAATGGACTGGGGTCCCACTGTAATTAGCCATATAGATGCAATGCTGAGAGAGGAGGAGAACAAAGAGGACCTGTTCTCATCCTGCTGCCTCTCCCTGGTGACTGTAGTCTCTTAGAAATACAAAAACACCTCTTGGACACAGTTTCTAGAGCTTAAAGGGTTTTGCTGATATTTCACTGATGAAGGCAGGAGAGCCTGGAATCAAGCTCCGGGGTTGGAGTGCTGTACGTAGCACTTGGATCACAGGATCCTTTAGTCTGGAAAAGATCCTTAGGATCATCGAGTCCAACGATCAGCCACTGAACTGTAGAATCACAGGACAGAATCATAGAATCATTTAGGTTGGGAAAGATCCTTAACATCATCCAAATCACTTTGAGTTGGGAAGTCTCAAAGGTGACTATTTTCATGTGGTTTCTTGCCTTCTTGTTGCTTATTGCTCTGCAGCAGCAATGAAGGTGTCTGTGCTGCCTCTTGGCTCTCCGTAGTCAGCAGCTGCTGCTGAGTTATCTGTGGAAGAAGCCTAATCATCTCTCTGGGAAGGCCACTGGGCTGTTCTGGGACCTAGCTGCAACCAAGGTCATCACACTGCTGCTGCACACTGCATGTTGCAGCAGCCCAAGAATGCAGGCAATGTGTTTTTTTTTTTTTTTTTTTTGTCTTGCATGCCCAGCTAGCCCTGCCAGCGTGTTTGGTTCATGTACAAGGTCACTCACTGTGTGCTATTTATGATGGAATGAGGTCACAGGTTTAGTTGAAGGCCATTTAATCATTTACTTCATCCCTATCATCTACCCTCACATCTATCTTCCTTGGTTGTGCCTACGGGATCATCTGACTAATTGCGTGGTGGTGGAAAACATGCCATGAAATCTGCCACTGCTCATTACTGTGGCAAGGCTTGCACACCAAGCCTTCGGACTGGCTGCTGTGAACTACGTGTGCCACAGGGTTCCAGTCTGATGACAATCACACAATCAGGTTCAGGGGTTGAGAACTACCCTGTATCTACAAAAGACGTATTATTCTCTGTTGTTGTTGTTATTCTATTGCTCTTCACAAATGTGAGAATCAGGCCTATGACGAGTCAAGCTTTCCTTGTACCTACTTCTTTCTTCTCCCCCCACATATCTTCTTGTCCCTCTTTGTGGATCTCAGAGGACACAGCCTCTTCCTAGGCAGCAAACTGGTGGTGGAAGGATGGGTAGATGGGAGAAGGAGAGGCGGTCAGAAGAATTTTCCAGAATCTTTCATTTGAAACGTTTCAGGTTTGATCTGATTTCAGTAAATCCAAGACTGATCACAGGCCCATCGGGACTCACAGCGGGCTGAAAGGGGGACCTGTTACTTGAAGATATTCTTTGCAGAAAAACCTGATACCCCTGCTCTTCCACACTTGGTGGTGTGGAACCAAGACACTGAAAACTGTGGAAGTCCCAGCAGTAACTGGTGTTTACCTCTTAGGTCCTCAGCAAAGAACCTAGATATTTCAAAAGCTTAGTGAGCTCTGAAGAAACAGCTGGGCCAAACGTCTGGAAACTCCAATTTCCCAGCGTGCAGAAAAGTGGCTGCAGGACCGAGTACTCTGCCCTCCAGAAGCCCTGGCTCGGCAATGCCTGGAGGCTGCTGGGAAAAGTCAATGTGCTTGGTGGTTTCATGGCTACTTTGAGCAAAAATGTCATTTTTGAATGTGAAGTGAAGTGGGGAGCTACCTCCCTCCCAAAGCAGCAGTCTGTTCCAGGTATATGGTGGTGTGCGACTTTTAAAATGTGATTCAGCTTGCTAAGATATTGTTTCAATCCAAAGGAAAACACAAGCAAAATGAAAGGAATTCCTAGTGAACACGAGCTGCTGTCTTCTGGCTGGTTCCAAAGGGGAGCCTGCGAGCAGCTTGCCAGGTGCACCGGGGAGCAACTTCTTCAGTTACAGAGATAGAGCAATGCATTTCTCTTCCCAGCTGGCATTTGTGGCAGCTTCATGTTTATGGCTCTCCCCAGTGGAAGCAAAGCTCTCTAGAGGATTCCTGCCTAATAGCACCGTCTAATGGAAGGGCCTCCATGCTGGATGATGCTGGGAATGGAAGCTTTAGTCTTACAGCTTGCATTAAAAAGTCAGGCTCTGTAACTAAAAGCTGTAATGATTCATTTCCTTCGTGGACGGACTATAGAGAGGCATGTGTAACAGTAAGTAGTGCTAGGACGCTAGTAATACCAATATAAAACAAATCTGTGCCAGTAAATGAACACTAAAAAAATGTTACTGAAGAAATAAAACAAAGGTGATACATGGTTCACTCCACTACCAGGAAGTTTTTGCAGTTTTTCTTATAGGAATATCAACTGAAATACTGAGATGAGCAACATTAATATTGAAATAAAACTTTGGTGTGCCTCTATAAATATGTTTTTTAAAGGGAATGTTTGTTACAGATAAACCTTTTTTGGACACTTTCCTATTGCACTTTTTGAAATACTGTATGTGCACTAAAATATACGGTGAGTGTATGTCTTGTATTTAGATCTAATGTTATGATGGTTATAAAATAACCTACTTGGAATAATATGCGATCGGACTCCGTTAATTTTGCGTGTTAGCCTAAAATTTCTGCTGCAGCAAGATTATTTTTATGTAAATAGAGAAATTGGGATTGTAAAGTAAATCATTTCCATTCCATATCCAGCGACTGAACTATATTTCTTTCTGACACTTTTGCAAAATGTGTTACACAGGATTAGCAAAAAAATCGCTCACCAGAGCTTTTATATTTAATTTCACACTGCTGTGCTAACTGAATGAGGCAGTGCTCTGTTAGAAATACAATATTTTCTTTGTTTTGAGAGGAGGATGTTACCTATGATTTGCTTACTCCTGGTTATTGGTTGTTATTGGGAATAGTAACGTTTTGGAGCTAAAATTAATAAAGTTGAGATCCATTAAACAGAAAAAAATGTATAAAAGAGAAAAATATGTCTTCCTGTGAAAAATCCCTTTGTAGGTAATAGTATAGCGGTGTGTCATTTTTTAGCTGCTGCAGTGTAAACTAGGTAATTGGAAAATGCCTGCGTTTTCCAACTCCCTAGGATGCTAATAAGCATACTCCTGATACAAGCACTGCGTGCAATGGTTTTACCAACTCAGCCTGCCGCGGATGTGACACCGGTACCATCAAATCACAGCCCACATGAAATGTGGTTAGGGGCTGTCACAGGAAATTTAACCCTCATCTGTTAAGGAAAGAGTCCAGGTCAGAGGTCATTTTCAGCACCGAAGTGGCCATTTAGTGCTTTTATTTCTTCTAATTGGAAATGATAATCAATGAGTCATTTATAAAACTTGTCCAGAGTGGTGACTCCCTACTTAAAATGATATCTTCTGCCTGAGGCGCTGTAATTGCAGTCGGGTTTATGCCGTATAATCAGGATGGGATTCAGAACCTAATGATGTATATGGTTAACTTGTTTGCAGTACTTGGCAAATAGACGTGAGTAGCTTATTTCTCTGATAGGGACTTCATTGGGTCTGACCTTTTGTTATCCAAGGATTCGAGTAAAGTATTACCTTTGCTGAAATGAGACACTTGAGTAAAACACTTCATGGGCCTGCTTAGAGGTTCAGCTGTTCTACAGTGGCAATTAATGTCTCTGTAAGTAAACTTTCTATTTTAAAGGTCATTAATTTTCTTTACAGGATACCGCTCGGAGAGCCTGCCACTAAAATAACTGGGAGCAAGAGGTATTGATTTATGAGGGAGAATTAAAAAGACTAAAAATATAAAGATTAGCTAAGTGATGACTTAGGAAAGGGTGCCTTGTAAGTTTTCTTCTTGGTATTTTTGTTTGTATTGTCTGGGGGAACAGACAATATTCTGGGAGAAGTTCTTTGGCTTTTGTTACAAGAAAGTCAAATTAGGTGATTTTACTGCTCCTTTCTGATCTTGAAGTTCATATACCTTAATTATCTAATTCTTTAAAACTTGAGTAGCAGTGCAGTTATTTACAAGGAGAAATATTTTACCCTACAGACAGACTACCTGGGCCTGTTCTGCTTTAACGCTTGGTGGTGTAAAGGATGGTAGTCTGGTGGTGTAGCTCCAGTGACGTGGTTGTGCCACTGCAATGTTTTCGGTATCATGGAGCTCTTCTTCCACACAGATGGTGCTTTGCAGTGGTGTCACACAACTGTGACAGGAGATTGCTTTTTGTTCTGATAGAAAATGTTCTTGGTCCTGGCTCTTTTTTTTTAATGCCAGTTCTAGTTCAGATTAATTCAGGTCACCTGCATGGGAGTTACTTTGCTTTTCCAGCTGCGGAAGGGGCAGACTGTGTTTCATTAACTTTATAAAGACCATCCTAATGTGAACAAGGGTTTGTAGGACTGAAGCATTTCTCACTGATGAGATTGATTCAGCAGTAATTCCTCTTACGGATCTGTTTTGGATTTGGCTTCTTCAGTTGGCAGCACAATTAGTTCTGCAGCATCTGGAAAATGGCTGTACATCATACATTACCATCATAAGAATCCCTATTATAGTATATTATTTATCTGTAGCAGTGCCCACTATTTACTGGGGCTTTCCAAAATGTAAGAAGATCTTTACTCTGAAGTAATCACAATCTACATAATCAGTAGCTCACCAAAATTTAGAAACTAGCCGTTGTTGCCAGCTAGATCCATAGAGAATATTTGATGGCATGGCTCACAGTACATCAATTACGAATTGCTGATAAGAATCTAACACAGTAAGTAACAAAATTAATGGAAGGGCAAGCAGTGGCACTTCTTGCAGTATTTCTGTGTTATAAAGCTCCATTTCTAAATTAGGAGAGAGCGCTTGACCAGACTTCCAACTTGTTACTGATCCAAAACCGAGTGTTGCCGATTAAACACTATGGGACAGTGTCATCTTTGTGAGGAAACCACGTGGTGAACTGTGCAGGAGAAAGCAACGTTTGCTTTGGCAATTAAAAAACAGGCATCTGTTTGAACCTGTGCTGGAGCTGAAGGGTGAGAAATGCAGAGTGAGACTGGTCAAAAGTAGAGGAGAAAACCGAGCTGAGCTTCAAGAAAAAATGGGCAGAGGACTCCAACAGCTCACTCCTGTGCCTTTGCTTTCAGTTGTCTCCTGCAGCTGAGACTGCTTGTGTGTGTGTGTGTGTGTGGAGACATACTTAGTGCAGTGAGATTGAGATCTTCTAACTGGCATTCCCAAGCAGCAGTGGCAGTTAATAATTTTGCATTGTGATTTCCTAGAAACCGTTAGGTGCTCTGAATCGTGAGAAACAAATTCACCGAGGAAAAGGGGCTGTAGAATTTTATTGTGTAATCAATATTTTGCTGTATTCATGGTTTCCCTTCACTTTTTAAGCATCGTGTGAGGTGCATCTTCTGTTGGGTTTGTCTTAGTTTTGCCTAAGATATTTCCGTGAATGAATGTGAGTTCTCTTCCCCTCAAGACTTCTGTTGACTGGCAGAAACCATCTGTTTAGATGTTTTTATGCCTGTTTAATTGATAACCAAGACCGAATCCTGGTGTTTAGCAAATCTGACTTGCCTCTTAGTAAACTCTGTTCGCACATTAAACTCGGAAACACAGAGTACACAGAGAAACAAATTCCTGACCTGTAATAAAACTGACAACCTGGACCTGCTGCTAGTAGCTGTACGTACAGCCTCTTCAATCATGGTCTAATTGAGGCTTTGGTATTAGAAGGGAAGAGGAGGCTGTTAGAGCCTGAAGGGATAGTTTATCTTCAAATGCCAAGAAAACTTCCAGGGCTCCCCAGTACGTGGAGTAAAGTGAGTTATGTTCACCTGTCGGGAAGGGAAATTCAGCAGTTCTGCTAGACTTAGCAGTTCAAATCATGAATCAGGATCCCAGTGATGAGTATGGCTTAGGACTGATAAATGATTTATGAATGAATTCTGCTTTTTAGCTTGTGGAGGAATCCTTTTTTCAAGCTTTTTCTTATGCCCAGCCCACCACCTTTCTTTAACAGAAATTTACAAGTCTAACAGAGTCCCTTGACTCTTAGAACTGAAGGTTTAGGAAAAAAATAAATACTGTAAATGTAGGAAGTTGATCGTGAGATCAGGAAGCAGGAATGTGATTTAAGCCCTTTTTTTTCCCTTTTTTTTTTTTTTTTTTTCTTTTTCTTTTTAAATCTGCATGTCTCTGAAGGGCATGTGTAGTGGAAAATTCTTGCTCCTCTCCCATATATACATACTCTCTGTTCTCATGGTGTTCCCTGCCTGCTTCACGTCCAAGTGCAGTAGTGCTTTCTACTGCATGCTGGTAACTGCTGTAGTGCTTTCTACTGCCAGAAACTGCTGGTCTCCAAATCTTGCTCTTAGAATTTGGGGCACTAATCAAATGCAGAACTGAAAGCAGGGGAAAAACAAGTTTTCTTTCTGCAGCAGACTTGTCCCAGGAGTTGCAGATTGTGACACTCGGAATTTGAACACACCAGTGGCTGTTTCTGTTAGCAGTTTATGCAGACGACCATTGCCCCCTCTCTATCAGGAAAGGAACTAAAAACCACGTAAACAGCTCCAAAGTTACAAGGGGGCCCCTTGAAAAAGTTGTAGGAATCTGAAGAGGGCTAGGGGGAGAAGGCTAGGGGGTGGTTGAATAAAGGTGACCCAAAAAATTGCCAAGCAATTAAAAGAGGGATCTATGATACAGCCCACAGTCAGTTCAGCTGCCCTAGAAATGCATCTGTGCATGGAATTGTGCATGAGGAAATCCTTGCAACTGTGAGCAAACTTCAAATTTCATTGCATGTCAGAGGTAAGGGCTCTGCAGCGTTCCTCATGCTTGCATGCCAGCTACGTGGCATGTTTCACTCTCCTGGATGGGGAGCTGTGATAAGCAATCACACAGCTGCTTCTGGTTGTTCTGCTGCAATCACTGAGGTTTAGATTGCAGCTAAGCATTGCTCTAGCAGGGCTTAATGTTGAAAGACAGGTATTTCCAACCGCTACAGCCTGAGCACCAGCATTCCTGCTCTCAACGGATTAAGTTTGTGTATGTAAGAATTTTATTTATGGCCGTTGTCTGAAGCATTGCGTCTTATGCTCTGTCTTCACAGCCGTGGTACACGTGTCTCAGGGCTGAAGGATGTACCCGGAGGGGTGAGAATGGCTGTAGGGTTTGGAGGGAGTCACTGCAGGGTAGCTGTACCCTGCTCTTTCCCCAAAGAGACAAACACTAGAGAAATTTACGCTTTAGCCATCAAGCCAACAGAGGCTCTCTTTCCTTGGATTCCTCCTTATATTGCAAACTCTTTGTAAATATTTCCTTTGGCTTAAAATGCAACGTTTCTTAGTCGTAGAATCTTCCCCCCATACCATAATTTAAATAGACTTTCTTGTAGCTTAAATAGAACCAAGCATGATATTGGTTTGTTTGCTTGTTTTGTATAGGGTATTTGGTATGAGACTTTTTCATCATTGTGGCATGTAAATTTTCTTTCTTTCCTTAATATTTATTAATTAATTAATTTATTTATTTTAAGTCAGTGAGCACAGACAGTGCAGAATATGTTCTCCTGAAGCCGGGGTAGGCTTGATGAGCAGTTTTTCTACTTAATCCTCAGAGCCCTAGTGACACTTTTCCCCCTCCTTCAAGATTTCAGTCCCTGTTTGGCCCGCTGCATAACAAAAAGCAGCTTGAAGGATGCGGTAAGTTGTATTGGCATGCATGCTCCCTTGAGAGATAATATGCCGCTTCATCCAAGTCCCAGGGTACCCTGACACCCGTCTGCCAGGGAACTCCTCATCTGCCTAATGTGGGATTAGATGCTGTATGAAGCACTAGCTTTTTCTTCTTTTTAATACATTTTCTGAATACTAAATATCCTTTTCTACACCCACATAGCTTACCTCTTTCATGTTGTTTTATAATAAGTATCCGTCATTAGCATAATAACTGCTCAAAGTGACATCTTACATTGTATTGTCAAAGATCCATGTATTAATATTTCCACAGTTCTGATGCCATGATACACTGTAGTACTGTAATTTTACCAGAGATTATTATTTTTATGTCAAAGATCTGCCTATTTCCATTTACATACCATCCAGTGACACCAAAGCTACTGATAGTGGGCTGTTATGAATCTTCTGTAAAGTAACATGTCAAAAAAAAGTATGTAAAAGCATGCTGAGCCTCCGAGTGCTTTGATTGCTTCTTGAATAGCTTGAAAAAGGCGAAGGAGGAAATTCATTCATGCACCATTTCCCTGTTGCGTATGTATTTGTTTATCTTCCAATTGTTTGGGCCTGCGTTATAACCTGCCTTCTAAGCAGCGCAAGTTGGCAAAGGCCGGTGCACCAGCCTTAACTCTATTTTATTATTTATCAAAAAGCCTTTGTATGAAGATTAACCAGGTTTGCTCTCGATTTGCTATTATTTCCCCCCACTGTTCAGTAAGTACCCCAAGCAGTTTGATAAGATGACTGAAAGGTTGTCTGCTTTCATTGTCGCTCCTCTCAGGATCTCTTGTATCCTCTGGCGAAATGTTATCTTGTACTTTGTTAGAGTAATAGTCCTCAGTGATTCAAAACAGGTATTCTTTTGTCTCCTACCCTAACAATGCACGTAGGGGAGGCTGTTTGTTCTCTTTCACCAGCTCAGCTGCTGTTGACAAAAGCCAACAGTGGATCAGAAGAATGGCTGCCTTTACACCGCTAGCAATAGATCACCCTCCTCCTCCTGCATGAAGATAAGTGGGGGCAGCTGGAGGGGGAATGAGCAAAACCCTCTTGACTCTTTCCTTACTCTGGAGGCTGAAGGCTTCCTTCATGCACTCTGTTACGGGGCACGTTTCGTGCCTGGTTAGAGAAGGTAGCAGTGGTGTTCCCACATACGTGTACGGTTGCACAGAGACCTTACTCAGGTGTCCCAGATCCAAGCCAGAGTCCATAAAGTCATTTAAAAATTATTTTCTTGAGGCAATGACTTTCTTTGACAGCAGCGTATTTGTAAGGTCGGCGTGGTTAGAGCTGCTAATCGATACTCTCTATTTATATTTAAAATTCAAATCTAGGAAAATATTTCATCAAACGCTCCTTTATTTACCATTTATTGCTTCTTAAAAATGACCTGACTGCCTTCACAACTTTTCCAACATACAGCGAATGCTGAATCATTGGTAATGTCATTTTAGCCTTCCTCTTTTGGAGGGATAGGGAGGAGGGTTTGGGAGAAAAGTTTTTGTTGTTGTTTTTTTTTTTTTTTTTTTTTTCTGGGCTAAAACATTCTGCAGACATCACTTGTGTTTAACAAATAGACTCAGCCCTAAGGAAACAGACTTAATCTTGAGGTTTTCTAAATAAAACCAGAGAACTGGAGTCATAGAAGTGACTGAGGGGGGCAGAGAAGAAAGAAGGAAATGGCATTCATTGCATCCCACTTCCACAGATCCTAGAGACCTGGTCTGGGTTGTGCCCGGATCTTCACTTTTTGTAAAACCATCTCTCACCCCCTTTGAGAAATGCTCTTACTATGGAGCTGTAAGTTCTTCTGGGATGGTTTGTTACCCTCAATCCCTCCTGTCTTGAAAGCAACAGTGTTAATATTTGTAGGGCCAGAAAGAGAATGCGTTGGAAGCTTTCTCATTTTGGCTTCGACAATTATTCTCAGAAGTGATACAAGCTCAGTTAAAAATCTAACTGAGAATAGTTTTTAATCTAATGATTAGGTCTGTCTCCTCAGAAATGAAAGCCCTGGGTTCCTTCCCTACCTAAAAGCAGCAACTTGAAGTGGGTAGTCTGCCTTCCCATTTGTCATAAATACTAGTGCTCCACAAACAAGTGATTGTCACTTAGAGGGATCTTCACGTACAAAAGCTATATGCCAAGATCTTTCAATATTTGAGGGGTTCGGATTGTTTTATTGAGATGCTGTTATTACTTGCCAAATATTACCTGAATTTCTCATGAGCAATAGGCAGATCACGCTGAAGGTGTGCAATAAAACCGATAGCCTCATTCCCTAAGCAGACTTTACCCAAACGTAATTGCTGTCTCTGCTAAGAGAGGAAAAAATGTACTGAAATGGTATTTTGGTGCTCAGCAGCACCTACACAGTGAGGTTTATCTCTCCATCCTCTAATCGAGTCAGTGATGGCAGATTTTTCACTTAAGGACGACAAGATTCAGAAATTAAACCCTGAATAAGAACGAGGAGAATCTACATTCATACTTATTTCCATCCTGACTAATGAGACTTCTTGTGGTATGTAGCTACACAACAACACACTGCCAGATAGGAAGAGGCAGCATTCAAGATCTGGAGTGGCCTCCCGGACAGGCAGTTTCTCTAATGTGCCTATTGCTTCTTTGGTTTCTCTGATGAGATTTTTGTAGTAATGTGCATTTACGATGAAAATTATAACTTCTGTACAGCTGTGGTAACTCCAGCAAACTGCCCTTTGGAGAGTGGCTTGTTCCACAGAATTAAAATGTAAATGAGCTCATTTATTTCTAATAGAATAGGTGTCATACTCCATAATTCTCCCAGTACCTGGCTGAACCCCTTACACATACACCACTCCTATTGATTTCTGCAGAATGCTTGCTAGTACATCATGGCATAGAACCGTACATGGGAGTGTGATTGTACCGACTTACCTGCTGGTGAATACTGACTCCCCAGTTAACTTCAAAAACAAACAGACACCTTCACATTTTGTTTCTGTGGTCAATAATAAATTCAAAGTGGTTGGTTGGACCAGTGGTAGGTAGGATAGAACTGTGTATCAATGCTGCTTTTATTTATTAAGACTACGTTACGGTGTAACACGGTCGATTTATCTTTTGCCTTTAACAATTCTAAAGTAGTGGGAAACAGTAGGTTACTGTGTTCTGCTGATGTAAATTTGAGTAGCTTCAGGGAAAAAACATTCTGCTCCCCCCTCTCTCATCTGTGTAGGTAACCTATTTATTTATTTGGGCTTCTGGACTCAGAATTGATTTTGTTTATGTGCTTTAAGTTTCTGTGAAGCAGTGACAAACATACTGATGTCTCAGTAACTCTGCAGCTCTGATTATCTCAAAGCATTGAATTATGTGACCTCTCATTTTCCAAATCTTGAATGTTTGTGTCTGTTCTAAGAAGGGGTCTCTAAGAGCAGATGTGAAAGGAAACTGAACTTCCCCAAATATTTATTCCAAAGTGAACTTTGTAAGAATTAGGGGAAGGAGGAAAGTATTAGTTCACTTTTTCTCTAATTGTGTGTGTCTGCTGTGTTCATTATACTAGCTAAAACGAGAAGGGGGGAAAAAGACCCTGCATATTCTTTCCAACCAGCTTTGGGGAATATGATATTTTGTGTGCTGCTTAAGCCTGTAACAGAACAAGCTAAAAAGTCATGGAGATCGGCTTGTCCTAGGTTTACTGAAAAATACAGTTTAATGAGAATTCTAGCTTTAATAATAAATAAGGCTCTTGTCCTTGAGTCACAGACTAATCAAGTGGAGTTTCCAATAGTACTACTCCATCGGGCTACTTGTTAGTAGGAGTCCAAGTTCATGTGAAAGGAGATGCCGCCGCATCTTCAGATGCTCGCCTGCTGTGAAGTACAGAAGTGGTACGTCTGTTTTCAGGCAGTGTTAACCACCAGTACTTTAAGGCCATTTGTGCATGGATTAATAGAGCAAGGACCAGGTAGAACCTGAAAATACTTATGCTTAATTATCTGTTCATTTATTCATGCCTTCATTGACTTTGCATATATGGGCAGCTAGGATCAGGACCTAAACATGCTTGGGGGCTGCGTTTGGGGGTACAGGGGAGAAACCCCTCTGTGGGGCAGTAGAAGAGTAACAGAGCTAAGTTTCTTCCTGAGATCATTATGTAGAAAAATTGAAAGCCACCCCTAGCTAGTTGCTGTTGTTTTCCCCTTTTCAATTCCCCTGCCAAATGTCAGAGTTGTCGCAGCCTCCTCCTGGCGGGTGCTTGGTGCCTATCTCTGGAGAGGCGTCGCTAGGAAACTTTGTGAAAATGTTTAAAACATTGTTATTATTTCCCCAAATAGCATATGTCTGACATTGAATATTTTATTATAGAAAACTTTATTTTAAAGAAAAAATAGTATAGAAGAGAGGCTGCAAGACCTGGTCTTTTCAGGTGTTCTTCCAGAATTTTCTCTTATCTCATTAGCTGCTTCAGTAATTGATTCTTAGGCAAAATTTTACAGAGGAAAAAAAAAGCCCTCATTAAGTTAGCTCACTGCTTTTCCCCTTGCGGTTTGGATACATTTTTTCCCCCCCTTTTTCAATATTTTATTCTCAATCTGCTCAGGCTAATTGTGTCTCTGCCCTTCTTTCATTCGTGCTTCAAGAAGCCTGAACAGGATGACTGTCCACACTTCCCAGAATGTCCACTTACACCTGACCTTGCTCTGTGCTGGGAGGTGTAGGCTGAAACCTGCCAAGGACCAAGATGAAATAGGAAAGCACTGGACTCTCTCTGGTCAGTTCCTGTGGCTTTCTGGGTGAAGCTGTGAGGACTAAACCCAGCCCTGTCCAATGCCCTTTGCTGTGGGTTGTGGCTGTGATGGGTTTCACCATTTCGAACATTGGCTGGTGGAAGTAGGCAGCTCTTCACTTCAGCCCTAATCCAAGCTCCTTTTTTTCTTTCTGAGTACCCCTTAATGGTCAGCACATCCTTTCATATATGCCCCACCTCGCAGGTGTTTTCAATTTTGCACAATCCTTTTATTTGACCTGCTCTATATTCTGAACCTTTTTCCTCCTCTGGTAAATATTAGGTATATTGAATTTGGAGCAAACAGTTGTCTCAACACTGTCTGTGTCTCGGGCTGAAATCCTGAGCATGCTGCTTTTAAAATAGGGTTTCTAAATCATAAAGGTGAAGAAGATTTTCTGGTTGGGGGGGCGGGGGGTTACCTTTTTACCTTTAAAAAAAATTAATTTTGTTTAGCTCAGTTCCTTGAGGTGTTGGTGATCTTGCATAAGTTGTAGCTGTGTAGAGCTGCCTTTACAACACGGGTGATTTGCTGCAACAACTCGAGCTGCTGGCTAATAGCTGTGAAAGGGGTGCTTTTTAAGCCCAGTGGAAATCGCTGGGCTGGCTGTGGCAGCCAGCAGACACAACCCAAACACAAATTCCTGTAATCTCAGCAGACAGCAGCACTGAATCACATCCAGCAGTCCCTTGCCAGCAAGGCACTGCGTGTTTCGGAGGTGGGGGTGTGTGCAGCCCAAAAATGCTCAGGGTGCTGGGCACGGCTAAGAGGCCTGGCACGACCCAAGCAGGCCCCCGGCCCCCAGCCCAGTGGGAGCCAGAAACTCAGCTGCTGCTGCTTGGCCTTAGCAGGAGGGGAAAGGACACGGAGAGGCCAGGGGACCCAAAGAAGTAATCCTGGCATCAGGGTAACGACCGACAGTTTAGATGAGGAACTTGATCTTTTTTGACCTGGACTTCTTCTAACGATCTGTGAGAGTGGAGTGAGCCTGTTCCGTGCTGGTGCTGCTATAAAACAGAATTGCAGGTTAAAAGGCACCAACCACAAATTCTCCGTGTCTTTCCACTGCAGCATTTTTCTGTCCATTTTACAGAGGCATACATGACTGCAGAGCAATGGAAAAAACTGAGTTTACTACACATCACTGTAAATGTCTCCTGTCTCTGCCCAGGAACTAGAAGGGAGGAGGAGGGAATTTTTACATTTGGTTTTTCTTTTGCCCCAAGAGCCTGAAAGATCGATGTTTTGTACTGTTTATATTTAGCCTTATAAATATTCTCACAATCTTACTAATTACTTTAAAAAACTTTCTGGTTTTGAGTACTTTCTGATTTTGAGTGTCTACCAACGAGCTGAAACCTTGCAGATACTTTTAATAGTTGCGTTATTGTAGTTCTTCTATGGGGAAACTGAGAGCTACGTGTTTCAAGATGATTTCTGCATGCACATGTGGTTGGCATAAACACCAGTTTGATCATTAAACTAGCGTTCAGTATATTGAACATTTCAATCTTTAGCTCTTCTCATATCCTGTGATTAACACACTCAACATTTTCATATTCTGTTACTTTCTATATGGAGATATCAGGCAGTGACTTTCAAGACAGCCAAACAATAACAGCAATGTGTTTAAGACCTGATGGGGTGGAAGTCTTTGTGGCTTTTGCATAGCAATTTGGTAGTCTTGGATATAACAATAGAGAAATTTTTCCCTTTGCTAATTCTGAACTTCCATTTCAAAGGTGGGAATCAGCAAATAATACCTTCTAGTCCTTGTCTTCAGCCGGCTTTCACAAGGTGCACTTGTGGATGTTGCTGTGGTTGAGTCGGGGTTGCTGAACACTTCTGAAGAGTAAGACACATCTCCCACAATTTAAAATAAATAAAACAAAATAGCAGAAGAAAAATATGTGGTTTTGGGAAAAATATGTAACATTTCAGATAATTTCACTGCTGATTATATTCCCCAAGTCCTAGCAGAGAACTCAGTGGCAGGCAGGCAGTCCCTAGCTCTCTCCTGCAGAGGGTCAGGTGCTGACTGGCTGCATGCTGCTGCACTGGCTTTCCAGTAACGTTCCCCTGCATCGGTTTCATGCTCCATGTGTGTTAACAGCAATCCATGGGAAACAGTTTGTCCTTGTGGCGTAAAGCGTTCTCGAGAGGCTCTTCACTGCATAGGCCTTCACGCTTTTGTTTTGACAGTATCTCTTCTCACACTGTCATGTTTTCAAGTCCTTCTTGGCTTCAAGACTCTTATGTAAGGAGTGTGGAACTGAAATAAATGCGATGGGCCAAACTGTTCTCAGCTTGATCTCGATCAGTCACAGAAACAGGTCCTGGTCTTGCAAGGAAGGCTTGTCTGAGAACAGCCTTTTTTGTTTCCCTTGCTAAATAAATGGTGCATCTTTCTCCAAGGGGAATAGATACAAGGTTGGGTATGTCCACATGGCCTTTCACAAACATACTGTCTCGCAGCGCTGTCTGGCAGCTGAAAAAGGCCCCTGGCATACTGTCTCCTGCGGTGAAGTGCCCTGAATACAGAGAAGCAGGAAGAGGGATTATTTTACAAAGGTACAGCCTATTCTGGCCCTCTTGGGGCTGGGTGACTTCCCACTGCACTTTCCTTGGGGCTGTGGTGAAATGCCATAGTCTAGCCCACATGCTTTTGCTTGGAAATCTGAACCTCCAGGCGTGAATAACTTACTGGAATTAATCTTCAACTGTTGTCATCCAGTATTCAAATATTAATGTGGCTGATCAGAGTGAGGCAGTGCAACCATGGTGGTCTTGCAAAATAGTGCATCACACAAGTGACATTTCCTAACATGAGTCAATGTTTTTTCTTTTGTAAAAGGCGTTCTGCCATCTTCCTACAAACTGCCAGGCTAAATAGTTTGTTGCAGGCCCAGGTCCTGTGCAACAAACCCTAGGTCTGTCCTGAATCACAAATTTTACGAAGCATCATCCTGAAGAGAGAAGGAGCAGCAGAAACACAAGAAGTTTCTCTGGAGGTGATCAAAACTCCACAGTACTGCAGGTTTAGCAAGAACCATCTTTCCCTTTGTCAGCAATGCAAGCAGTGCAGCACTGGGAAGGAAGTGGAGGCAGAGTCTGAACAAAGCAATCCCTCCAGGAAACAAATGACCTGGTAGAGTTCTCAGAGCGGCAGGTGAGGCAGCATCATGTTTCCAGATAGGCCAGATTTACTTTGTGCTTTGGACTGGAAAGTTTTATGCAAGCCTGTGAACTGTGAAAGCAATCAAGACTTTTTCAGCTGTTTTACTGAAGGGCAAGTATCACCATGCACTAAATAATCCTGGGTCTGAGCTTTCTGTTCCCACACAGGTGGCTTGCGCTGCAGGAGGTTATGTTGCACTGCTCTTCTCTTGAGCTCACCTCCTGGGTTGCAGGAGATGGACCTTGGCCAATACTCTTCTCTCTGCTTTTCTCATCTGTAATGATGCTTGCAGCTTTTATTTAGCAATTTGTTTGGTTGTTTGTTTTAAGTAACTGATAGAAAGTGCCACGCTAAACTTGAAGTTATTATGTTTCAAATAAAGTCACGAGAAAATCCCAGAGCGATACTGTCTGTGCTCATTCCTGAGGAGGTATGCTGTCCTAAGACAGTGAAGATGCTTAGATCAGCTTTTGGCATAGTGTGCAAGTGATCTCTTTGTATGATATTAGGATTAAAAATCTCTTTGAGGAGGTGTACTGTTCGATACAGCCATAACTCTTCCTCAAGCATATAAAATATCCCTTTTCCCATCTCCTCCACAGCGAAAGGGTTTTATGCAAGGACAACGTGCATGTTTCCCAGGAAATGAAAGGCAACAGAATTTCCTTGCTTTCTTTGAACATCGGGTAAAGCTATATGAGTCCAGTGTGAGGCACCACACAGATAACCAAATCTGATCTTTTAGAATAATGCTGTGTGAATGGAGCAGGGGATGTGAGAGGCTCAGGGGAAGATGCTGCTCCCTGACAACCCACTTTTTATGAAAAAACAGATTAATGATAGGGAGTGAATCACACATTTGAGTCACTGCACAGACTGCAGTTCTTCCTGTCCACCGGCCCCTTGAGCTAATGGAGTAACAGGCAGCCGCCAAGCATCTTCCCTGCAGGCCAGCAAGAAGCAGCATCAATCTGCTTTGTGATTCGCTTCACAGATACTGGACAGAAATCTCAGGTTTTGGCTCAGCTACAGGAAGTCCCCTGATCCTGGATTTTCTTCTGATCTGTGTCTGCTTGGACATTGGTATTTTCTGCCATGTTGGTGTGTTCCCACTGAACCTCAGTCCTGAGCTCCTTTACAGACATAGCTCAGCCAACTGGTACCCACTCAACATAGTCTCTTTGTTTCTTCTGCATCCAAGATTATTGGAGCTGTGACTCTCACCCACTTTTCCACACCATCTTGACTTCTTGCCATGGTTTTCTTTGCCAAATTTTGGTGCCAAGCCTGCTAATGATCTCAGACTCCCCAGCCTCTCAGATCCCATTTCTCTCCCATTCCTATTCCAGCTTCTGCGGCCCAGTCACTGGGGCCTTAGGGAGGCATTTCCTCACCTATATATTTTGTCTCCCTGTACTTCTCTCTGAATTTTGCAAGCCCCACTCTTGTCTCTCTGCATTTGGTGCTGCTAATTTGAATCTTCCACATTCCCTGTACCAAGCAGGGGATGTTGCCCAGGAAAACACTGACGGGAAAAAGAATATCCTAGCTTTTGTTTTAGACGTCTGGATCTGGCAACATCCAGCAAGCTGAAGTTGCAGTTGCAAGGAAAGTCCTTCTCAGCCTCAGGCTGGAGCAAACGTGCTGGGGCAGGAGCTTTGAGGGAACGGTGGAAAATCCTTCAACAGCTTCTCGGCCAAGACAGCCAACATCAGACATTCTTATTGACAGTTTTTGATCTGGACTTTTCCATTTCATTTGAGGATTTACAAATGTCCAGATTTGCACAGGTTGTTGTTTAGACACTTTCCTGACACAAAGGACAGATTTGTGATGTGTCATACCTAGTGTCAGGTCCAAAACAGCCTTTCTAGGAAAAGACCTTCCCCCCACACCTTTCGCTGTAAACTTTCTCTCGAAACTTCTCGAAACTGCCTGATATACTCTGAAACCTTCAGAATATTTGAAACCATCTCCAGCCCAGCCCTGACTGCAGCACATATACAACATAAGCCCGACCCAGATTTCCACTGAAGAGGGTCAAAGTTTCGCAGGATTATTGCCAACTGGAAATTAAATTTTACATGGGGAAGTACCGAGTAACCTTGGTAACAAGCAGAGCTGTGCCCCGTAGTACTCTCCAAGCTGACAGCCCCCTGCCTCCTGCCTGCGCCTTTTCTCGCCGCTTTATTTACCTCAAGGTTGCTTCTGATTGAGCCAGTTCCTGTTCCTAGTGACAAACTTCTTGCTGGCTTTGTGGCTGGCGAGTTCACTGCCTGATAAAATAGGAGCACACCCAAGGGATCACTCAGTGGGTCAGAGAGCCCAGCTGGCTGAGGCCACCACAGGATGTTGTACGGCTGAAAAATACAGAGCGGCCTTGGGTGTGCTGTTTGGGTTTAACTTTGTAAGCATCATCTCTTTTTAAATAGTCTGTCTTTTTTATTTTCTTTTATTTGAAAAGAAAACTGTTGCTGGAGGTGTTGTAATAAGGGAGAAGATAAGGTGTTTGATGCAGCACACGGTGCAAAGCTTGGGGTAATGAAGGAATGGCTATGTTTCGGGTCAGCCTGAGTTCAGGCAGCAAGGTCTAAATAGCTGCCGGAATGGCACCATTTATCATTTCATGAGAGAGAAGGTTTTGGTTGCTAAACCAGTTTATCTATGATCTATGTACCTTTTGAAATCACACTGCTTTATTTACCTTAGCAGAGTAGAGGTTTGGATATAATCTTAAATATTTTTTTTAGTACACTGCGAGTTTGGGAGTGACCAGATATTGTTATAGTATTATCTTGAAGCGTGAAGGTGTGGAAGCACTGTAAAGCAAGGTAAAATATCTGGGACTGAGGTAATGCCTTTGTGTAATCCTTACCTGTCATCGACTACTTCCTTGTGGTGTTGGAGCGGGATATAACCGTATGGCATTCTTTATTGAGGCAAGGTTTTTTAAAGCTGATATGAATTATCCTGTATTTGCCATTGGCAGTGTACATATATATGTATATATGTGTGGCCAGTTGATGTGAATCAACAGATGTGCAAACAACTGATCTGTATGCCTAGGCTTGTACTGCAGTGATATGTTGTCATATCACTGCCTACTGGCAATACTAATACACAGTTTTTGGACTAAAAGAGTTTAAGGTTATAATCCAGTGAATGTACAAAAATACAATGAATTGATATACTTAAAGGATACAGACTGAGAAAGCTTTTTGACAGATTTAAGTACCTCTGTAACTCTTCATCTGCAAAGAAAAAGGGGGAAAAGTAGAGCTATTGACATTAGACTCTAGGCTACTTTTTGATAATGGTTTGTGCCACATGAAGTCATCACAAGGTAAAATTGAATCACTTTCCTTATTGAATTTAGTAGCAGAGAAATTAAAGATAGAGGCAACTGGGGGGAAGTGATTAATATAGCAGAATAAAGGAGGATTTAAGCAGAATAATTAACATAAGAGAATATACTTGCTTGAAGACAGATAAAAATGGAAAGTGGTGCAGGGAAGAAGGTCAGAGTTCGAGCTGCATGGTTGCAGATACAGTTGGTCATAAAGAAAGGCTGGAAAAATGCCATAAGCAGTGGTTCTGGGGTTTGATCTTGTTTTTAAAGTATGCTTTCAAAATAAGCTTTCAGCAATGTCATGGGATTATCTTTTTGCTGTCATGTGTATGCACCATTCAGCTGCAGCTTCCCATATGTGCTGGAACTGTGTGAGCTGGGACTGGGGATGGCACAGGAGATCCCTGCAGCAATCAAGAGAAGAGGAGACTAGAGATTTGAACTGCTGTTATGGCTGAGAAGAAGGAAAATGTATCAGCACATTTGGGAAGTATTTCAGATGGGGCAAAAACTCCCCCGTGTCAGTATCTGCCCTATAACAAAACAGATTTCTGGCTTAAAGGCTTGAGACTGGAAGAAGAGAGGTGGTGTGCTGGCATATAACTGTTGGTGCTTCTGTAAGAAATTTGTAGCAAAAAGCTTAGGGAGTATGCCAGGTTTATTTAATAAAGAAGACACGAGGAAGGAGGGAGGAGACCTGCGACACAGAATTCTTCAAAAAGTCCATAATTTTGATTACCGAATGCCTGCCCTGAAATCCTACCTGGAGCAATATTTTGTACTGGATAATGAAGTGTGTCAAAGTTTTTAGGGGAGAAAAGATATTCTCACACTACTGTAAAAGGTAAATCAGTAAAACTACACTATATAGCAGAATTTCTAAGTTAAATCAATAACCCTACACACTAAAGTAGTGCTTTGTAAGCTAAAACTGCTCTACACATCATACTAATCCTTTGAGAGTGTAGAGAGTTTAGGAGATTGGTTATACCATCTGCAATATCAGTAAAATACAGTATTAGGTTACATATGCCTACTAAGGCAGGCGTCGGTAAATAAGTATGTGATATTAAAAATGTGACACTTCTAAGTCGGTCTTTGATAGTGGAATGCGCGTATTGGTATGTTGCATTTACCTTTCTGTATATGTGAGCTGAGTGAGAATCAGCCCTCTGGTAGAGCTACCAGGCCTCTTTAAGCATTTACTGGTGTGCGGATCAGCCTCTAAGATTAACGCTGTAATAGGAACAGGAGTTGGAGGGCTGACATAAGTTTCCAGAGGTCTCTGGAGTGACTTATCTATAGCTAGAGAGGCCACATTTGCCATTAACTTTTAAATGGTGAATGAGCTGGGCTGAATCCACTCCCTGCTCTGTGCCGCACTGTCCTGGGGATGTGTACTGCAGGAGACGTGGTCCTGGGCTGGCAAGGGGCTGACTGCTCTCTTCCCACAGGGTTTATTTCTTTAAAAAGGGAAGATTGGGGTTTCCAATGGGTGTCCAGGGGAAATCTAGAGGGAGAGTGAAATGAGTAAGTGCATCCTTTAGCTCCGGTGTTGACCAATCACCGGCGTAGTCTCCTGGGAGGAGAAAGCACCGGCTACTTCACTGCTGAAGGATGTGATGTGCGGAGTGCTGCTGGAGAAAGCACACTCAGAATCCTACAAAGACAAATTTTGTTCAGGTTTTACCTTTTTCTCTCGCCACCTCTGACCCTCGATTGCGTATGAGCAATTCTTCCCTGCTCCTGGTGCAGAACCTGGGTAATGGCAATGGGGCCTGAGCACCAGCCCCACCAGGAGCAGCCAGCCAGCTCAAGCTGGTATGAGGATCTCTGTGCTGTGGGCCTGTGCTTAGTGGAGTGGAAGTCCTGACCCTAAAGCCTTGCATCCCAGCCATTGCCCACATCCTGGCCCAGTGGCCCTGGAGCAATGCTTGGCCGAGGCCGGGTTGCTGTCTTGCACTGCAGCTCCTTAGTTTTCTACTTTGCCTTACCTGTGCGTTTTGTTTGCTCATTCAGGGTAGCCAGCTTTATCCAAATAATTGTAATTACAATTCTCGTAATGGGTTTCTATAGTTTAAGTACATGCATGCAATAAGAATCATCTCCTTTATTACTCTCAAAGGCACTCACCATCTCTGTGTCCCCCGAAGGGTTATTGGCATTGTATTTGAGCCAATTATTCTTATTTAGAAAATTAGACTTATTCATCTACTGCAGTATTTAGTAAGCAGGGCTGGTGTTTTTGCTCTTCCTCTGAACTTCTGCAGCCTACATTTGCTGAGCTAGCTCTGGGAACATATGCACTGCATTCCTTCTTATTTGGTGGGCCTCAGAGTCTAAATTGGGACTTCTGAGCTGCTCTTGAACACTGGGAAACCATATGTGGTGTTGTGTTGTTTGAATGACATTCAAAACCAGAGGGTTTGTGTAAACATGTCATTTAAAATATAGCACAGCCAGTGAAAGAACATGTAGCATTGTTCAACCTGTGCGTGAGCACACTCTGCCGTGCCATGTACAAGAAGGATGAAACTGGGAGAAGAGCACTGTAGCTTTTCTAAAACAAGGAAGATGAAAACAGGAAGAGTCAAATAAACAAAATTCTAAGTTTTATTTTTATTTTTTTTTTCCCACGTATATATCCCCCAAAATTTTTTATGAAGTCAAGCTGCCATAGGATAAGGGGTAAGATCCTTACCTGGATTAGTAATCATTTCAGTTTAGGAGCCAGCTTTTAACAGAGGGGTGGAGGTGACCTGGGACATCTCCATACAGACTGGTGCTGTTCATCATGCTCCTGACAGAGATGGAGAATTAGGCAAAGAAGAGTCCTGACAATACCCCATCAAGCAGGATAGCTGAGGTGAGGACATGCTGGGTGCTGCAGAACGGCCTCACATTGCAGAGTGACTGGAGGGTGACCAGTGATGAAATTCAGTGTTGATGAATGCGGAACAGTGCAGAGCAGGAGAAAATCCTAAACTGAAATACACAGTGATGGAATCTAAATTATCACTGGGGAAGAAACCTTAGGTTATAACAATTGTACAAAAAGCCTGCTGAATGTGCAGGAGGAATAAGGAAAAAAAAAAAAAAAAAAAAAAAAAAAGTACTGAATGCTAGGGATTATTGGGAGAGGAATCATGAACAAAACTGTAAGATCTTTACATTGCAATATAAATGTGTGGTGCACTTGACCATTGCATCCTTACTCCTTCATCTCACAAAGATGCAGGAGAAGGGGAGAAAATACAGAAAACATCAATAAAAGATGTGGGTGAATCCTGTATGGAAAACAGCTAAACTCTTGGGGATTTTCAACCTCCTGTCTGAGCAGGAAGAAAATGAAGGTCTGTAAACTCTCAAGTGGCATGAAGAAAGCAAATGGAAATGACTGCTCACTTTCCCATACCGTGGGAGCCAGGCAGCCTCAAGTGGATGGTTAGGTGACAAGTTTAAAACAAGCAAAAAGGACTTAGTATTGTTGTGAAATTGCCCTGGGATACTGTAGATGCCAAAAGTTCACATGCTGACAATGGTGTTTGGACATATCTCTTAAAGAAAACTCTCCTGTTGACTCTTGTGTACAAAAACGCAAAGGTTGCGGGGAGCTGGGAAGGCCCAGAGCCTGGGAGTCTGTTGGCGCTTGCCAGAGGAGGAGAAAGGATAAATTATGAGCCTAGAGAGGACAGCTGACTTCCTTAGCCTCTGAACTGATCCTGTCTGGCTCTTCCTGTGTAATTACACCCATCCTATGGCAGGTATTGTCTGAGCATGTAACAAAGGAAGCTGCTGCCCTGAAAAGACAATTTGAGTTTTTTGAAAAAAAATTAGTGGGAGTCCTTGCAGAAGAGAAAGGCAGAAGAATTTTTTCTTTAAAGAGATGAGATGAAAGAAAATACGTACTAGGTAAAGTCCTAATTTGTGAAGATACTCTAATACTTTTGGAGGGTCTTTTTATCTTAATACCTGTACAGAGGACAGTAGTATTTCATGTGTATAACAGTGATGTTGACGTCTGGCAAAAACTGGTGATCATCTTTGTATCCAGGCACTTGCTATAGCTTTTCAGAGGGACCGAAATGCAGCTGACCTGAATAAAACATGTGCCTTGAAACACCTGATTTTCTTTTTATTGAGGGTACTGTGATGTGTGCAGTGTATGTGCTAAATACGTTGCTTTCTAGTTGGCTCTCCATGTAATGTTGGATTGCAACAGGCTGCTGTCTGTCACACCTGATGACTAAACCTGTCTCACCCACGCCATGGGAAAGTGCTGGTGCATTGAGACTTCTTAGAACCAAGCTTTAGGTTGTCCTCAGATTTCAAATCTCCTGTGCGCTTTTTTTAATATGGCCTCTAACTCAAGAGATACAAGCACAAAAGGATTCCAGGCAACAATTCATCAGATAAGTATTTATTTATTTAACTCAACCTATAGAATTATGCTGGCAATAGTTTCTTCAGAGTTAGACTTTCGTTGAGCAAAAGACTGTCTTTTAAAGACTGTTTTCTCTTTTTCAGGCATCTGCACTGAAACATTCTGGATTTCATTGGGCATGGTAAGAAATTCCCTCTTAATTACAGAGAAAAGAAAAAGCTGGCTGTTTTCTTTACCTCCTGATACGTTCAAAGTGGAAGTACAGCTTCAGAAACTAGATGCATTTGGTTTATACTGCGCACTTTAAAACAGGAGGGAAAGATGTAACTAAAGCAAACATACATTGCAGCCATGTGGGACAGTGTTTACTACTGCAGTACCTACAAGTGGGTTAGAGTTGGCTACAAGCTGGAGCTGGGGGCCCAGCAGAAATTGTGGAGCATCTGTCTGCGTGATGGAGATAAAGGTTTTGTTGGTGGTATATCTTTTAACTAGATATAATAGTCACCTTTTAAATGGTTTTAGTGAACATACAGTTGAATACTTGATATTGTAAAGGTAGCCCAGCAGACCACCGGTTACCAGAGCATGGACAGGCCAGGCAACTGGGGAAGATGTACTGTGCTGTGAGGGAAAAAGCCTGTAATATTTCTAGAAATTGAACCATCGATAGATCTAAATGTTGCTGAAATATGAAGTAGTTCAATCTCATCGAGACTAAGGGTTTAGTCTTGCTGGCACAGCTGTGTCAGGAAGGGATTTATTATATTTTTGTCATCATTGCTATGCTAGCAAAAGCCCTAATATATATGAAGTTACACTAGAGGAAAAAAGGATTTTTTTTCTCAGACAACTTAATTTGCTCATGGAAATGATGTAAAACTGTACCTGCAAACGGTTTTTTTTCCTAGTGTAAATTGTCTATGCTTGTATAACTGTAGCAATAAACTATTACAAGAGTCTACAAGGGCTTGCTGAAAAGAAATAATCTATCTGAAGCTAAAGATAACAAACAATTCTCGGTATTAAATTGGCTAATTCTTATAACTGGAGATGGTATGTGAAAAGTAAACACCAAATCCAGGGATGCCACAAGTTCTGTTTTTTTTTTTTTTTTTTTTTTTTTTTTTTTTCCATTCCTCTCAACATGTGCTCATTTTTGCCTAAAGTTCAAGCTGAGAAAAATTCAAGACAGCATCATGCAGATGTTTTTACCTTCCTGGGCATTTATTGTCTCTGAGGAAATAAATAATAGTGGTGGGGCTTGAGACGGTACATCCCAGTGAGCCTGGCTTCTGGCCCGTGAGGAGTACCACTTCCTTGGGCAGCACTGAGGGAGTCTCTCTTTCAAGACTGCCTCCCACATCTGTATACTGGGCTTGAAGCCAAGCCTCTCTTCTGTAAAGAAACCTTGCTAAAATTTCTCATTTCATGCCCCTTTATGGAGAGAGAGAGTGTGTAAGTGCAAGAGAGACAGAGAAAGACGTATGTGCCAAGCGTTTTGAGAGAGCATGGCAGAGAAGGCTTTTGATTTTACGTGTTTGGGGACAAAGGGGCAGTAGGGACAGAGAAAGCTTTATATTAATTAGCACTGTATTTGCCATCCCTTCCTCCCACCTCAAAAGTGATAAATTCTCCTCTCCCTCTTCAAAATGCATCTATTTTTTTAGACAACTGTTTATGTTTGAGTCCTTTGAACTAGCAGAGGCATTTAAAATAAATGCACTTTTAAATGTGCCTCCTGCCTGCCTCTGTCTCGACTGCATATGGACACTTTAAAGCGTTGGAGAACATGTCTTACATATCTCAGAAATATGCTAAGTTCACAGTGGTGGCACCCGATACAGCTTTATTCTTCCCTCCCCCTTAGAGTACAGTGGGATAGCTGCTGTATTATTTGATAAACAATCACCAATTAGTCACTCCGTTCCCTGCTAATTCAGCAACTGCTCTCCAGGGCCTCTGGGCAGCTTGTACGCCAGTTCATGTGCTCACCCCAGGTAGCTCTGAACTGAAGGAGTTCCCTTAATTGTTTTTGCTGCTGTGTCTGTTTAAAAGGTTTTACGGCTCCTTTTGGTAAGCTAGGTGGTGTATTACAAATGCATGCTTGCTGTCTTAGTTTTCCCAGCAAGCCCTTAACAACATGAGTAATGTAATCCCAAAACATGATGCTATGTCAGTCTTTTCTAGTTTGGTGTACCTATGAGTGTCCTTAAGGGTAAGCCCCACTGCCCTGATGTACACCTAGATGACGGATAAAACAGATCTCATTCACCTACTTATCGCATAGCTGTGCAGGACAGGGAGCCAAATTAGTTTTCCTTGCTGATGACATTGAATGTTCTTGCAAGTCCTGTTGGGCAGCAGACAGAATGGGAGAAGTTGTCACTCTGCTAACATTTGCTCCTTATTCTTTTGTCTTACAGGTGCCCAGTGATGACTGAAATCTGCTGCTGAAGCAAATTCTAGAGGAGGTGTCAGAGCTGTGACTATGGCTTCTTTGCACATAAATGTTATTGTGTGTTTGAACATGGTAGGATATTTAATGTATGATAGAAATACATTTTGTACACCCAGACTCAGTGTTGGTATCACCGCAGACCCTTTCTTCCAAACATATTTCCTTCATTTGAGCCTTAAAAATTAAACAAACAAAAAAACCACAACAAATCAAAACAAACAAAAAAAACACACCCCCAGACCTTGAGAAAATGTAATTTCCTATGAGACATGTACCCTACTGTCATCTTCTGGGGGAAAAGAGAACCTTATTGTATCCACTGTTGTTGTAAGTAAAATACGGTGTACAGCATGCTAAATAACCGCTAAGTCAAATGTCAGTGTGAACCCAGAAATCCTCACGAGAGGAAAAAATAAATATTTTTATTTTCTCTAAAAGCTTCCCTGTAAGATTCTTCTAAGGATGTTCTTCATGAGACAACACAAAACAAACAGATGGGCACCCCCTCTTCATTTCTCAGCCTGGTGACAGGATTGTTGGGACTTTTGGCCAAGTGCTTTGAAAATATTCTGAGTCTATAAAAAATGAAGCCCACCTTGTTAACCAAGGATATGCCTCATCTGTGCTGAGTAGGAAACTTGGATATTAGATGTTTCTGTTTAAGGTCACACTCTTATCCCTGTATTGTTACTTCCGAAGAAGCTGCAAAGACAACTGATATGAACCTTCACTGCTCACAAGGCCTGGGCAGAAAGTTGGACAAAGCTGTTTAGCTGAAGTAGTTCCTTGTTTTATTTCCTTTCCTTTCGTATGCACATCTTCATATGTACATCTTGCCTTTTGAAGTACATGCCATTTTTTCTACATTATATTACCTACGCTTCAACATTTTCATTCTGATTTGTATAATTATTTTTTTTTCTACAACACTCTTGATTTTCAAGCATATTTGCTTTTTTTTTTTTTTTTTTCCGTCTGTATACATAATTTTCTTGATTTGTATTGAAGATTGTAGAAGAAAGCTGATAACCTCAGCATAGTATTTGCAGTACAGTGTGTCTTCATGTAACCAGACTAAATAGCAAGGCATTATTCACAAGGAGGTGAGGTTATATTTGCTGCTGCTAAGTTCTTAGCTGTTCAGTCTTAACACTGGGTGCCTGGGTTTCTTTTTATGGAGTGCCTGTTTACTCTTGTATATTTTTATAGAGTAAAAGGCTGGTGGGGAGAATGAGGGTGTTATGTGCAGTAATGTTATAAATAACATTGGCTCTCAGATTATTTGCATTATATCTACTTGCCAGAATGTGTAACATTAAATAAATAAATAAATAAAAGTCTTATTTAAGAAAAGAAAAGAAAGAAAAACAAACAAGAAAAACAACCACACACACACACAAAACAAAACCACAGCACAATGGCATGGATAAGAGATCTAAAGGAAATGCTGGGGAATATATTTCTTGGGGAGTATTCCCAACCTAGTTAATAACCCAGACAGAAGATCGCTTACTCCTCCTACAGCCTCAGATCAAACAGAATATTAAAGCCTTAAAGATGCTGGCGTAAGGAAGAAGGAGGGTTACTCAGCACCCATCATGCTGAACTGACAGACAAATGGGGAGCATGCTGGGAGCAGAGCCACTCTCCTCACTGTGAGATGGTGACTCCAGGGCAGATGAGATGAAGTGCAGCTCTGATTGAGAAGGGGAAGCAGACACATAGGGTTTGCTGTTCTTCTTTCCTTCTGTGTGCAGTATACTTAGGGGTAAATAAAAAAAGTGCTTACATCTGAGCAACATTTCAACTGCCATGGTGGTATTTGGTTAAATAATGAGACTTTCAACAACACGGGAAACTTGTGAAAAAACGAGGTGTGCAGGCCAGGGATCTTGGGGAGAGTATTGCCATTCCTCCTGCTGAACGTGCGAGTGCTCACATGGGACAAAGCCACCGAGGTCCAAGCCCTGCTGCTGCAAGCAAGGAGGTAGAGCAGAGCAAGTCAGGGAATGACTGAGTCCTGAGGAAGCAGCACTTTCATTGTGAGGGCTGTCCAACAGACTTCAGAGTGTGGCTATGCATGTGACTTTTTCAGTGCTGAAATTTCATTGGAAAAGTATAATAACTCCAGTGCGTCCTTGTAATTTTGTGGCATTTTTTATTATGGCTATCATTTACAATAATCTGGCTGTCATGCTGGCCTATAGTCTGCCTTCAGTAGTTTCCGCTTCTCCCTCTGAGGTGATGGAAGTGAAGATGGACCATTGCACACATGCTAAGTCTTCTTTCCTCCTCTCCTTCCTTCTTCCCAAATGGTGGTTGTGTCAGTGGTAGTCTTCTGGCTTGTTCTTTCCCTGCGTCCATCCTCAGAGGCACCCAGCATCTGGGTTACCTTTCCTCAGAGTAGGGCTAAATACAACTCCTTGACAGAGCTGCCTCCTCAGTGCAGCAGAGATTGTGGAAGATGGTGTCCTGCTCATTTTTCCCATTCTTCATGTGCTCCTGATTCCATCCTCTATCAAAACCTCAAATTCCTGCATGGCAGCCGTTTGTTGCTTAGCTACTGGGCCTGGCCATTACTCTTCCTGAAGATGGCAATACAACACCTGGAGGCTGTAAGGCAAGAGGAGTCCTTGAAGGACTTCTAGAAGAGCAGGGCACATTTGGGATCCCAGAAGTACTATGGAAACAGCAGTGGAAGTCTGGGAAGGAGAGCAGGGCACTACTGGCACTAGCAGAGCCCTGGGAGAAGAAATGCTTTGGCGAATGGCTGTGATTCCAGCACGCACTGCCGAGTGCTCCAGCAGCAAACCTCTGCTAGACTGATTGGACCCATATGCCAGAGGACTTTGATTTGTGGCTGGGTTTAGCAGTGATCTGAGGTTTGTGTCTCTTCAATAAATTCTGCTGAAAACAGAGCTTTGCCTGTGAATCAGCTACAGGCATAGTTAGCTAATTCAGTGATGTATTTAAGTAACACATTGCATCTGGACCTGGCAACCAGCTTGAAATCCTCATTTAGAAACAATAGTAAAGTACCAGAGAGATTATAGCATGATGTAGTCCACCAGCATGTATTTTACAATGCGAGCTGATGTCTCAGTGATCTCCTAGAATGGAGAATGTGCTGGAGGAGCTGTGAGTAACTGCAAACCAAATGCTGTGAGCGGCTGGTCTGTGACAAAGCTTTGGACAAAGGATTTCAGCATCTACAATGCTGTGGAGTCAGAGGCAGAATGCTGTTATGGCTGCAAGCTGGGGAGCAGAGGAAAAGCGGAGGGTTAGCCTAATCTGCTGAAGTAGAAGGAGATTGAAGTTTGGATTTGGACATCTGCAAATTGGCTAAGATTCCTGATGTTAACCTGTTTGTTGCTGGTATTGAGGGAGGGCTGGAGTGGTAAAATAGCAAAATCTGTAGTAGAAACAATTACTTGGTCTGTTCAGAAGCAGCACAAACTATGAATACTTTCAAAGAACTGTCAAGTTGTCCAGAAAATGGGCAGAACAGTGGTGGAGAGAGGTTGAATGGAAGAGGTGAACAATGCAGGTGAGACTGGCTGGGAGGGAGAGTGGGAACAGTCCTGCAGGATCCAGAGGAGGTCAGCGGGGACACTTGCTCAGATTGCAGCCATGATCAAAACCCAACTGTGATACTAGTTTGCTCATCATTCAGGAATACTGAGATATTGAATAACTGGGAGGGTATCACAGAGCTTTTGTGTAAAGCCTGTGCCGGAGGTCTCCGCTAGAGCACAGAGTGCCATGGTGGTCTCCCCAGCTAAAAAATTATGTGGCTGAAAGAAGGGGATTAGGAAAAGGGTGACAAGAATATTCAGGAGCCTGGGAAAACTCCTGATGGAATAGAGGCCAGACCTTTTACCTTGGAAGATACATAAGAGTAGAAATGGTGCAGGCCGGAGGATACTAAATATGCTGGAGAGGAGTGGTCAGGAACACCCCCTTTTCTCTTACCATGCCACAGGGACACTGGATGAAATTTAGCAGCTGTTCAAAAAGATACTAACTGGGGCTAACCGGGGAGGTGATACTAACATTTGGAAATTCATGTCATAATTTCAACTGTAATAAGGTTCTAAGAAGGGCAGAGGATGGGCTACAGCAGCAGTCCTTACAAAAGCCTAACTCCTGACAAAAGTACATCTTCAGAGGGGCTGTTGCTTAGTTACTTCACGCTCCGGTTTTTAAACTGTTACTTGAATTTTACCTGATTCATCCTTCTGAAATCCTGTTTACATTCTATAAGAGAAGTTAATAATTCAGTGTACTGAGCTCATTTATCCAAAAAGAAAAAAAAAGCCTTTGATAGAGATGTCTAGTGCTTGTGCTATTACAGTGCCATTCAGCTACTGTGCAACTTCCACATTTCAAATCTCTTTTCTAATATGCAATATTTCATGATTCTAATTCACGTGTTTTGGAAAAAAAAGCTGTGTGTTTCATTGCTTAATTAGCTGGCCTAAAGCCACTTGCTTAGGTATGTATGAAACAAATGTGTGTGTGTGGGGGTGTTCGTATGAATTTATAGAGGAACATCACAGGGTGTTGTTCAGTAGAGTGCAAAAAGAACAAGGCACATTTTTTTTTCAGTGGCTTTCATGACCTCTTTCAGAGGCCTACATAGACGGTTCTTTCCCCAGTGGGTCATAGTTCCCATCACAGTGTCAGAAGGATGACTGCTGCTTTGAGAAACTGCTCCTTCAAGCACATGCATCCTTTTTTCCTTCCTTTCCCTAATATTTGGCCACTCTTCTGGGTCCACACACTCTCTGCCATGGCAGTGCACAGGTTAAGTCTTCCTAGAGGCACGATGCAGCTCTAAAGTGATGTAGCTGTTGCTGAAACTTACTGGAGAGCATAGAAGCTAATGCAAGGCCTTAGGTATTTTGGCACTTCTTGGAACACAGATACTAATCTAAACATCCATATGCCCTTTGTATTGATTTGAAGTATATGGAGACATTGAACAGCTGATCTCTGAAAAGATCTTGTCACACAAAGCCTTCCCTCTGCTCAGCTTGCTCTAAACAGCCCTTGAGAAATTAGATATATATTTTTAAATAAGGTGAACAGAAAATCTGCAGCCTGATTCTTCCCTCTTGACAGAACTATTTTTCCTTATTTTTTTTTTTCTTAAAGAAAGATGAATAAATTAATTAGATTTTAAAATGTAAATATTGTTAAGGACTTTCTCAGGCTTGTGAAGAGAGAAGTGTTTATTTTAGAATGGTGTATTTTTTCCAGATAGAGATCAATTACTAAATTATTCATTTCTCCCCTTTCTCCATTTTATTGCTGTTCTCATTTCTGGGTGGCTGTGATGATTAATGGGATGTGCTGGGTTAATACCTTGTGTTTGGGTACTCACATGATAGAAGCAGCTTTGTGCTAAGCCTTTAGTGGGGGTGCAAGATTGGAAGATATTATGAAGGCGGCCAATTGGCCATGGCACTTCCACTTCTCTCAATTTAGCCATAAATCAATTGTGAATGATTTTCCCACAGTAATTTTTCATACAGTATGAACTTGTGTAATGAACATCCCTGTCCTGGAGTGAAACTGTGATTTTTCTAGATCTTGTTGAAGACATGATCAAGATTTATGAAGGGTGACAATGTAAGTCCATTACATTTTCCTTTCCCTCTTTTGTTTGCCTCTCCACCTCTTTTCTTCACCTGGCTCCTTCCTTCCTTCTTTCCTTTGTCCCTCCCTTCCTCCCTCTCTTCCTTGACCTTCAGGTCAAGTAACAATAGGATGTAAGCAACTTCCGACAGTTCTGAACTTTTTTTTCTTCTTAATCTATTGCAATCATTTCTAATGTTGCTTGATATCAAAATACAGTTCTGCTTAAAAAAGACATTTGTAGGAATGACATGGTGGAGTCTTAGATTCATTTGGTCTCCTCCTTTTTTTCTATATCAAATGCATGCAGTTTGAAAGCAAAAGGGTACTGGTTTTTGTGTTGTTGTCTTTGTTTCTTTTTTTCCTGGCTGTCCCCAAACCTCCCCTGGACTCTAGCACTCAAGGCAGAGTCATTTCTCCCCCTCCCTCTCTCCCTCTCTCTGCATCTTTGCCATTGACTGAAGCGAAGCTACCAGTGTTGAGTAACCTCTCTGTCTGCTGGTGGTGCCCTTTGCACCACTACAGCAAGCCCACTTGACAATCAGATTGGAATACAGCATTTGTATATTGTGTAATATTCTGCAATATCGTGTTTCTGTCTTGCTTGGTTAGTAGATGTAATGCTGAATTACAGCTTATTTGACTTAGGGCAGAGGACTTTTCCTTGACAAGGTCCAGCTAGGGCTTCAGAGACATTTGTGAAGTCGTGTGTTAATAAGCACCTTTGTTTTTTATCTAATAATAAATACACAGACAAGCAAAACCATTTGTTCGTAGTCTGCCTGAAATTAAGTTGTAGACTGTATCTGGCCATTGGTCCAGGAATTCCTTGTTTCTATATTACAGTGTCTGATAGTAGTTGAAAGAGATTTTTTTGGAAATCATTTTGCAAGTGACTCTGGAGAGACAATGAATGTAAATTCTTGCAGACTTACAAAGACTGCAGTCGGAATATTGAGTGAAACTCAAAGAGCAACATAGCGGTTCTTCTTCACATCACAGGCTTCAGAGAGTTAGTATTCAAAAGAATGTGGGAAATTGGGTCATTTTTGTACAGTAGAGAAAAGATCTGAGGTTACCAACTCTCTTGCTGTAACGATGCAGGAACTCTAACTCTGGATTAGCAGGAAACCTGAGCAAGATTTTTCTCTGCATTTAACATGAAGATCGAATAAATTTTATTTAACTCAGGGAATGAAATTCTGCCACCATTGAAATTGATGTCAAAATTTCCATTGGCTTTTTTGGGGAATAGGATGTCACCCTATCAGTATAAAAATAAAGTGGGCTCTTTAGGTCTTAAAGCCAGTTGTTTCTGTCAGGATATACTTACTGTAACATTTTTTTGAATATCTTGTTTTTAGATTAGCAGTTTACTTTTCTCACTCAGAATTATTTTTTTTCTGCCTTGTAAAAAATGGCTAAAATTTACTTTTCAGTAATTAATGCCTAGAATGACACCTTCAAATAACTGATGGTCACACAGAGATGGAGTTAATTAGCATCATGTAAATACATACTCACTATATTTCCTGAATGGAGTTTGAATTTCTATTCCTCTTCCCTCCCCCTTTATTTTTGGTGAATAATACAAGAGGGAGTTGTTGTAACAATTTTATAGTCCCTGAATAGTTTTCAGAGTTTATGGGACAGTATTTTATAACTGCAGTCTGTAAGCAGTGGTGTCTTTTGGAAAGGCCATGAAATGTTATAGCGGAGATTTCAAAAAGACAAGGTCTTGGCATAGGTTTCTGCAGGGAGAAAACATGACTTAGGGCTGTTTTGAAGCTTGTTGCATGCCAGGGGTGGCCCCAGGGCCGCCTTGGATTGTAGACTAATGGGTCTATGTCATCAGGTAGGAATTGGTGGAAGTAAGAGTGACCTGCACCAGGCCACTGTGAGTGAAAGGCCAGGTTGCCCATGCCCTGTCTGCAGCAGTAGAAAGTAGTGGATGTCTCAGTGAGCTTATGTTCATATCTTGTCCTTACATTTCCCCAGACCTAGGAACATCCAAAGGGTACACTAAAAGAATAGTAGAAAAAAAAAATAATGAAAAAGCAACACCTCCTAACTTCTTTCTCCATGACAGGACTCTGAAGAAAGTTCTCCTTTATCCTGTTTTTCACAAAACCTGTTAGAAATCAGTGCAACCTGCAGACAATTCAGCTGGCACTATTTTTACATGGAGCATGTAAAGAGTGAGTAAGTAAGTGACATGCAGGAAAATCTGGCTGGAAAGATGCTAAGGGAAAATCAGGGGGTTAAAGAGGGTGTAAGCATGATGCATGGCTTTTACTGAATTTTATTCTTAATTATTCTTGCTGATACTTTGCTCTTCCAGCATCTCAACATGCAAGGTAGACCTACTTTATCCTGTGTGAATGGCTGCTAAGGTGGATGTTCATTTCTTCTCCTTATATATCTGTTTCTTCAAACAGCCTCAAGCCAACATTTTGTTAGTGTAGAATTTGCCCAGGAAAATAAAGTAAGCTTTGGCAAGGAAAAAAATCTAACAGTATAATAGCTGTGTAAGTTTAAAGGCGTAAATTGATGGTTCACATAAAGATCATAAGACATTTTGGTTGCAGGCTGTTAACCATGCTGCCAGTACATTACAGAAGTCTAGCTTGCA
This sequence comes from Nettapus auritus, assembly GCA_011076525.1. Lineage (NCBI taxonomy): Eukaryota > Metazoa > Chordata > Aves > Anseriformes > Anatidae > Nettapus > Nettapus auritus. Next base: position 41,689,483 of record CM021766.1, read on the forward strand.
GTTGTCAGCATTTCAGAGTTTTACCCACTAATTCATTACTTTGTTCTCATCTGGAAGATGTAGCATGCAACTACAGTTTCCTGCATTATAATTTTTAGTATGCTTAAAAATTGTAACCAAAAATGTTTTGTTACCCCAAAATACCTGAGACTCCATTACTTCGGTTGAACGCTGACACCAATTATAAAATTACTTGGACATTCAGTCAGCTGACAAAGCAAAAGCTACATCCAGATTTAAAGACCTGATGAGAAGTCACTCTGGAAAATATAACGCTTTGAAAAATACAGGCACCTCTTTTCCTATGCATGAAACCAAACGTAAAACAAAGTATTGCTGTGTTTGTCATATGAAAAGATGGACTCTTCTGTATTATCTCGTAAAACATATTTTTGCTGTTTCTAAGAGGAGCAGATTAAGACATTTGAACACCTCAGCTAGACTTCTTAGAGGTTGGCTGGAAGTTACAGAACATATGGTGTTTTGGGTAAACAGAGAGCCACTAAGAAGATATTTGAAATCTTTTGGAATATATAAGCCAATCAGATCCCCACTGGGATCTGACACTATTGCATGGGGCTCAGATCATGTAACTAGTGCTTAACCAGACCTAAAAAGGGAAGCAAGCAGCCTGAGCTAATTCTCTGGGTTCCCTCTACAGTCAGTGAGTTAAGGAGGTAAATTCATTGCACTTAATTTAGTTATCTGTGCAGGAATTAAATGAATCTTCATTTGCCCGTGTCCTCAGTGAAAAAACTCCTTAAAACAGGAGTTGGCTGGTTAGTTTAGAAAGCATGCCCTAACCTGGAAATAAAGTCAGCCAGGTGAGTCCCATCCCAAACACATTACTTCCCTTCCATGGGGTCTAGGCAGAGCTCTCGTCAAATAAACTACTGTTTGTTTCGAGCCACAATTATTACCTGCTGCAAATTGCATGGAATCTGCTGTCTGCAGCACAGAAATAACATTTAGGGTGAGGGATGTCCAAGACAGACGACAGGGAATGGGTTCTGGGGGTTGTTTTTCAGGGAGCCAAGGGGCTGCAGCATCTGAAAACTGCTGGGAAGCCCAGTCTGTGGGGTTGGAGCTGGCAGCTAGTGTTGAGCCTAGCAGCAAGGCTGCTTGCTGGAGAGGCTGGAGCAGATGATTTTAGCATGCCCTGGTCCTGATGGAGGTTCATGGGCTGTCTGTTTAGCTCTGTTGAAAAAAACAAAAACAAAACAAATAAACAAACAAACAAACAAAAACCACTAAAATGAAGGAAATACCGTGTTTGTGCTTTGCTTTCTGTTTAGGCAGTGCCACTAAGGCAAGGGCTTGGAGGGACTGGGATTTCACTTGAGGGGCACAAAGGAAGGCTGCTGATGCTTGTTACAGGGCAACACTGGCAGCAGGGACCAGTGCTGTTCCTATTAAAGCATCACTCTCGTTGACTTCAGTGCAGCTGATTTAGGCCTATATTGAAGCTTGCTGGTACCAGAAATAGAGACAACAGCAATGGATGTTGGGTTTGGATGTGATGTGTTTTCAGAACAAATAGAAATTACCAATATTTAGCATGACTTGTTCCCCCCCCCCCCGTGGACCCCCTTTAAAACTAGCTGTTTCTAACAGCAAGCTGCATGTAGGAGTCCTACAGACAGTGGGATAAATGCTTGCAGGTTTTTGAGTTCTGCCTTAGCAGTAGGCTTGCAGTAAAAGTTTCTATTTGAAGCAGTTGTTCCACACCTAGAAAGGCACAAAACCAATATGTCAAATGACACTATTTTTTTAGCCCATCTTTCTGATGTCTTAGACCTGTCTTAGAGGTCTGCTACATGGTATCATGATAAAAGAAATTGTTGCTTTCCCTCCCTCCCGTTTACCAGGTGCTAGGATGTCTTCATGGAAAATCAATGAGTTCACTTGCTTGCAGGACATGCCACTGCTCAGGTGCAAGGGGCTGCTCTGAAATGGGCTGGTACTGATAGCAAAAGTCATCTGATTTCTACAACTGAGGTGAAGGTCTGCAGTGTATGCATAGCATGCTTATCTGCAGTCTTGATGGATGATGTTTTCCTCCTGGACAATTGCTTGAAAAGTATTGTACTTCTGGAAAGTGCTTCTCTAGGGAACAGTTATGTTTAGCTCACCAGAAATGTGATGGATCATCAAAATCTCATACTACCCCATTTTAAGTTTTTTTATATGCACCATGCTTTCTCCTTTGTCTGTCACCAAAACTATCCCTTAACCTGAAAGGGAAGATAAGATGCTAAATTCACAGGAACTTTATGGTCTTCAGAATTTGATGCATATCAGCTCTTTGGAGAAGTTTTATGAGAGAGAAAAAGAATCTGGAGAACAAAATAGCTGATATGCCACAGATTATGAAGACTGTGTAAAAAGTCTTTCCATTATATATATAATGTAAAATATATATATATTTCTCTTTATTTATCACCTTCTCTGAAAACACAACAATGTGATCAGCACTAAAAGTTTTTTATGTCATTTATTTGGCAAGCTAACACGCTGCCTAATTTCTTGTTTCTTTCTGGGATGACTGAGAAAATGGCAAAAAGCCAACCTCAGAAACATCTGATCTTGGCCAATATGTTAGACCCTCTCAATTGGACTCTAGTCTAGAATACAGCAGAGATTACTTTTGTGTTACTAATGGATGATTTCTTAGTCATAGCTCATAGACAGATTTATTTCTGGCCTGTCTAGAATATTTGACATTGTGAATAACGCATTGCAGCTGATATGCCTTGAAGATCTTGTAAAGATGTAAGCAAATGATATGGATTCAATCCAGCTTCAGTGTCTGAACCTTAGTGCATAGCTGCAACTCTTCCCCTGGTATTCTTTGTAAAAAAAAGCTACAAATGCTATTCTGTCTTCTGCCTTGGTGCAAGTACTATGAGGGAAATTAACTGTACCATAGCATGTATAGGCATCTTTGCACCCAACAAAGAAAATACAGGACTCCTGACTATTCCCATGGCTAAGCTAAAAAATACTCAGCTAAAAGAAAATCAGGCTAAAACCAGACTCTGGCAAAATAAAGGGAAAGGAGAGGAAAGGCTAAAGTTTCCAAGATGAGACAATGCATAACATCATCAGTTGCCCATGAAACTATTTCAAATATCTCAAATGTCATGAAGGATGTAGTTTTCTTTTCCTTCCTTTTTTTCTTTTCTTTCCTTTTTTTTTTTTTTCTTTTCTTTTTTTCTCCTCCTTAGATCATGGACAATCAAGTAGCGATTACTCCCAAAATATTTCCTCCCTCCTCTTTGCAGATTTTCTACAGACAGATAATATTTTGATAGTGTTCAAACATATCTTCAGCTCTGGTTGTGTTCTGTTCTGAATTGAAAATCTGGTCTCTGGGATGTCAAACTACTTGTTTAAGTTCTCTGCATAAAAGCTGGCCATCAATAATACACATTGATCACTCTTTTGTTTTCTGTAAAATATGGGATTATGTTTTTAATCAAGGTTTATAAGGCTTAGGTGAAGAAACTATCGTTCTTTTTATATAATAACCTACAATAGCATCAAGCATTCATCCACTGGGAGAAATGAAAATGGAAACATAATATTCAGATGTCCAGCTCTCAATTTCATAATTGTCTTTTAGAGATCAAGCTCACCATAAATTATCCTGAAACTGCTTTGAATAATCCACTTGTCCTTAACAGTAATTCCCCTAGTAAGAGGCCAAAGTTGTCCTTAGCCAAGGAACTGAAAGGAAGTTTGTGAAGCTGGGAGATGGGCTGGTATGCACATTTCTGGGACACCTTTACCAGAAGGATCACTAGTTTTCTGTTCCTTCATAACTCCTCAGAAGGTGCTATACTCCAAGGAACTTTGTGTTACCTGTTGCTTAAGTGCGTTTTACATGGTAGATCAAAAGTTCGTGTAAAGGTGTAGCGGTAGCTTATCATGATTATTTATTAATGCTGTCATTCATATTACATATTTCCTTGCCATTCTCTTTCTTTGCCATACCCCATCAAAGCATAACAGATTCAAATAAGCAAACATTTTAGATACATTTGGATGATTTTAAAAGCTATATGATTACATTCTGAATCTTAAATTGACACTCTTGACTGAGATAAATCGAGGTTCATATCTTTTTTCTCTCTTTCCTGCCTCTCTCCCTAACTCTCCTCCCTCTCACTGAAACACACGCTATAGTTAAGTGTTGGGTCCAGTATAAAAAGGCAGATGTTGAAGAGTAAAAAGAACCCACTAAACTACTAATGTTAATTCCAGACTGTAATAGAATAAAAGCACACAAGGGATTTTTCAAAAATGTGTTATTTTTGTAAATGAGCTTAATTTTTTGCCTTCATCATGATTTCACTGTAAACAGACTATTAAATAGGTGACTAAAATGAGATGCCCCTCACATATCCATGGAGCATTTCTGCTTCTTACATGTATCTCTCTGGTATGATCTTTGCCCTGCATTGTTCCTCTTGTTACAACACACATTTCCTAGGAGCAATGCATGACGTTTCCTTCCTCTTGCAAAAAACTAAACATATTTTTGTTAATCTTGAGTTATTAACTGGTGATATATAAGGAACTATTTCTATTACCACTGAATCCTAGAAGAGATCCATTGTGGAAAGCTGTTCAAAGCCCAGGGTGAACTTTTCAAAGGCATGTGCTTTTATAGGGAGCTGGAATCCTATCATCCCATGATGTGTCTTTGAAACTCTCCCCAATGTGCCTAACACCATGTGTGTGATTGTGTGCCTAATTTGTGAGTAGTCGTAATGATCATACAGTAATAGGCATGCAACTGAGCCTACGTTTTGTTCCTAACTCCAAGTGCCTTTAGCTGAATTTTCAAAGAGGCTGAATTCTTACATCTGCTACTACTTCAGTGGAGCTGTAGGTGCTCTGGGACTGAAAATGAAGTTAGTGACATACTGAAAAATTAAAGCTGAGGTACATATGAGTCAATCATGTATCTACTGTTCGTTCGTAAGTCAGACTTATGAACCGGATCTTTCTGAGTTTAATGGAGACTACTGACATAGTCTTTCAGGAAGACTTTTCAATTTGAGAGCTTTCTTTTTCTCATCTTATCACCCAAAATTCAGTCTTACCTAATTAATATTTTCCTTCACTGGTCATTACTCCCATTTGATTTATTGGCTTAATCATCTGGTAGGTCCAGAGCTTGGTGGATGTTCCATTTTCTTTCTTCATACTGCAAGTTTACTTATAACACTTCTGATCTTGGTTTCAGATGGTCTGTAGGCTAAGCCATTGTTACATCCTCTAGGCTGATATTCACTTTTAATATGTAGAAAAAAAAAAAAAATGAAGAAAACTTGATATTCAACCTGAGTCCTCAAAAAGTGTTTTTTCCACTAATGTATTTTGTGACTATTCATACATGTTCACTCTTATGCACATCAGTCATTCCATTAACTTATTGGAAATAGTGGTATGTACAGTTAAATGGGTATCTTCATGTTTGCAGGTAAAGGCACTTTCCTTGATTTTTTTTTTCTCCAGTTCCAACCTTTATAAATCATGTTACACTTCAAAAATATCATGACGGCTGAAAAAAAAATGGTATTCTGAAACAAAATGTGCATTCTTTTTATTTGCCTTCTGGTTTTTGATATTTTATCCTCAGCTTAGTGATGTTTTCAAAACTCCCCATTTCAATAATGAAGGCTAAGAGCATCTGGGTTTTTATTTTAAAGAAAAAAATGAAATCTTTACAGATATCTATGACTGAAGGAACGGGACTTTGAGAAAAATACCAAGTCAAAATATACAAAATAAAAATACAAGATAGAGGTAGAGGAGCCTTAGACAAAGAGCAAACTAAAAGCATAAAAGAATAACTTTTTAGCAGTTCAATGCTTAGAGTCACTGAAATAAAGACCCTTAAACTCTGTGAGTCTAAAACAATGCAATTTCAGGAGTCTCTCAACCCTGCAGTGGTTAATTTAGACCCACTATCAAACAGATCTGAACTTCTCTTGAACAAGAACTGAATGTCTGGGTTCTTACAGGCACTAAAGGATTATTGATGAGTAGGTGGAGGAATTTTGTCTTGTTTGGTTATATATGTTGGCATTTTTCACTGCAATAGCTGTAGTCGTTTGCAATGCTGTCTGCAACCACCTCACTCGAGGATGAATTTTCCTGCCCTGCATTTGCCTTTGATTCTCTTAGAGCACCCATCAACCGTGAGGAAAACAGCACTGCTTAAGCGTAGTCTATTCAAGTATATTCAAAATATTTTTAGCATTATTGTTAATATGAAATGTTCCAGCAACCAGCTGGAATTATGCAAATCCTAACACATATGTTCCTCACTAATCTGCACTCTTGGATGTACTCTTTACATTCATTTCATTTTATGAATGTCTTTCCAGCATACTTCCCTACAATAGGAGATTGAAAAGCCTGCAATTTTCTTCTTGCCGGATTCTCCCATTGGGTTTTGTTCATATTCAAAAAATAAATTGATGTCTATTTTTTTTAGTCCAGTTTGAGGAGAAAATCTACTTGCCAGCAGAGATGAGTGGGAAGAAAAAGGAAGGTTCTTGAACTACAAAAAGTGCATTCTTCAGGCAGTCCTTTGGTGACTCTCTGTTTGTGGTAGAGGTAATTAGGGTAGTCTTGGAAGGACCCTCGAAGGTCTGAGAAATTTTTCAATAACTTACTCTCAAGCCAGAAGCTTGTAAGCTCCATCACCTTCACTCATATCACTAAAATGTCATGTTTCTGGACAATTCATGGATGAGAGGAGAAGAAAGAATTGGTGGCTTTGCAGTGTTACCTACACTGGTCTGTTTGTGGATCAAGACAACATAGACATGTCCTTTGTCATTTTCAGACCAGTGTTCTTGCCATGGAGATAAAGTGCAGCCTCTCTTACTCTTTTCTCCTTCCTGCTAGGGAAACTGGCATGTCAAAGGAAGCTTGTATGTGTGTCCTGGTCCACATGTGTTTTTGCTTCCCTGTTGATTTATGGGAGCAGGCTTTCAGTTCCTTCTGGAGTTTTATAGCCATGGGTGTATGACAGGGTTCTGTGTGTTCACAGTCCACTTGCTGCCAGAACAGTTCAGATTTTCTTGCCCTCTAGCGTTTTCAGTGGGGAGTAGGAGGATTTGTCTGAGAGGTGAACAGCTTAGTTCCACGCTTTGAATTCCTGTGGTTAAATGACATTCTAAATCTTTGTTTTATTCTCACCTTGCACCTTGTCTGTTTTAAAGCTTTCTTAGAAAACTCATTCAATTTTAAAAACTTATTTACACCTCTAGTTCACCTTGTCTCCCTATAAAGGTCTTTTCAAACCTGGTAACTTCAATAATTTGTTGTGTCTCTTCATTTTTGCTGAACTTGTTATTTCCAAATTGAATTGGTACAAGCTTTATTTGCTGCTGCTGTTTTATTTTTCTGCAATGGAAGATAAAACACACAGCATGATAGGATTTTTCAGGCTTTTTCTGACTAAAATATTAAAACAGCTCTGATTGCTGCTAGTCAAAAACTGGCGATACGTTTCACATTTAGCCCCAGGGGCAGAAATGATCACCCCTGCATGTACTTATACCCTGCTCAGCACCTTCAGGTCTTCCCCACAAAATCTGATGGATGATGGGATTTTTCACTGCAAGAATCTTGCTTTGCCTCAGGCTGCCTCTTTCCTTAAGCGAGAAGGGACATTCGGACTTGTTAACACTGTGCACAATAGGTTGCTCACTTCTCCAGCAAATCCAGACTTGCAGACCTGGCAAGTTAGTTACACGGTCATCCGTGTTGAACTACAGCTACAAGGGGTGTCAGGGGTGTATAACTTTGTTGTTTCAGTCAACTACTGGAGTTTCTGCTATTTTTTTTCAATCCACCTTTAACCTGAATCTGGTCTATGTTTCCTAACGCTGTTTTCTTGAACAAATTGAGCCTCCATTGAGCTACTGTTAGAAGTCAAATGGAAAGGGAAAATCGTGTTGTTCCTTGCTCAAACCTTTTGAAAATGTCCCTAAAATTAACCTCTGTTTTGCTAATTTAATATTTATCAATCTTTTGTAAACATCAGGTGTCAGCAGCTTAGTTTTGGCTTCAATTCATGTGATACTGTTCGAGTCTTACCGATAAGTTGTATCTTGACCGGAGCACATTTGAATGCTGATTTAAAGTATTCTGGCATTGGACCTGTTTCCTCTGGTGTGATGGTTAACCGTAACTGTTAACCCCATATGCTAATAATATAATACCAAGATTGTTTTACAACCACAACTAATTTTTCCTATTCATTCCTTCTACCAATGAGTTTGCCTGATTCATTTGATATGGTTTCTGGCTTCCTAATGTTTTGACAGAGTTGCAGACTTCTTGTTTAGAATTATTGCAGCCCATGTGACCTCTGTTCCCTACAGGGTGTCTCCTGTTATAAGTGATGCTGTTCAGAATAACTTTCAGACTTGCCTAAAACAAGAGTTCAACTAATTACACTCTGGATTTGTAAAGGGAGGGCATACATATCTATCAAACTCATGGATCGTGTAAAACAAAAATATTAATTTTAGTCTGTAGAAACTTCAGCATTCAGAAGCCAGTGAAGTGAATGAGAGAATAAGAATTTACATTTTGAAGAATACATGCTTCAGGTTGGATAGTTTTCTTAAAGAGCTCTTCCTCCCATAGATCAGTCTTGTGCTTGGGATGCCTTCATTAAATTCAGTAGGAAAGAAACAATCATTCATCTGACTCTACCCTCACTGTCTTGAGGGTGGTGAGGCACTGGCACAGTGGATGCCCCATCCCTGGAGGTGTTCAAGACCAGGCTGGATGGGGCTTTGGGCAACCTGGTCTGGTGGCAGGTGTGCTGGTGGTGGAACGAGATGTTCTATGAGGGTCACTTCCTACCCAAACCATTCTGTGATTCTGTGGTCCTGTTAATAGCTGGTACAGATCATTGACTGGAGCTTCTATATAGTATTGCTATATAAAAAATAAATACCTAGCACAGGCTGTGGGTAAGTTGTTTTTGAGATGGTAACTCAAAAATCTGCAAGATTAGTATCTTAACATTGTCCAAACAGGACTTTAACTTTCCACTCAACTGGCAAGGGATTTCCACTCAACTGGTATGGGATTTCTGGTTTTGCTGGGTGTGTTCCAGCCATAGTGATTTCCTTTATGAGGTTTATATCATCCTTGTGGTAAATGCTGAGGCTCCACAAGCATATGTGTTTCAAAATGGGAATACAGGCATGTTCAGCATAAGGCAATACATTTATTACAATCAGGTTTCTCATGTTTCTGAATTATAAACAAAGAATTACTTTTTCCTTTGTTGTCTTGCCATGAATTAAGCAAAGTTGACGTCAAAGGAGTCATTCAAGGATTAATTTGATTACATACATACATGCATACAGAAAGAAAGAGAGAGATGTTTATTCTTAAACAGCACTGCTTATCTGCCTTCAATGACAATGGTTAAGACTGTATCATTCAAACAGGAGTGGAAGGCTTTCCCAAAACAACCCTCCTTTTTGAAAAATGGAAACCTTTTCTCTGTCCAAACATGAAATCAAAATATGCCCTGAAACAGACATATTAAGTACACTGAAATACATATGTCTATAAGCTGTAGGTTTGGCAAGGTTACATGGTGTAATTTCCCCACACAGAGAAAATTCCTCCATACAGAAAAATTTCCCCTCATAAGAAGCTTTTCTGCAAAGTACCATTTTTTTTTGGTGCAATGGGTGAACTCGATGTGTTGTTCTTTTATGAAACTTCCTAATCCATGGAGATGAGTTGCCATGGGCTGATTATAAATTATATAAAAATGTTTCCTGTTGTCTTATTCCATCTATAAAAAGTAAGCATGGCCTTCACGAGAATCAGCAGTACATGGTGCTCTTTACAAGTCAAAACAGTTCCAGTAAGTCTGACAATAGGGCTGGAGAGATTAAATATATTTCTAAAACATATTCTGCTGCTGCTGAAAGAGTGTCAGAAAGTGGGGAGAGGGGGGTCAGAGTAAAACAGTGAAAAGAAACATTAAGGAGAGGAGGAGAGGAGGAGATTGAGGAGAGATCCTCTTCAAAATGTCCCCCATTTCACTTTGAATATCAATGCACACATCCTTCTTCCTGATCTGCTTTGCTGTGTCTGGGGTGTGAAGCAGATGAACCATGTGGCTGACCCTTACCCACTGACTCCATCTTGTGCAAATGAAGGGGCTGAACTGCATCTGAGCTGCTTGGCCCCCATCCCTTTGCATGGAAACCAGGCATGTGCCCTGGGCCCAGGTCCTAAGCTGAGGGCACCAAGGTCTCCCCGCTTCAGCAGAGCACATACAGCATTCTAAAGGACACTGTCTCTTACCACACCTTTGTGGTGGAGGTGGGTTAGGTATCTAGCACAGGAATCAGAGGCATTAGACAACTTTACAATACAATTTAAATGCTCTTTGAAAGGAAATCTGGTACAATCATGGGCTAGAATTCAAATCCATTTTGATGGACAAGACTCCTGGCAATTACCGATATGGTTTCAATATGAAGCAAATCGATAGTGATAAGGAATTTGAAGGCAGTGAAGGAAAGCAATACACTTTTGCCACGGGGTCAAGTAGAAATAAAACCGTTTGCCTCTGTCTTAAAAAGTGTTGACAGATTTCAATGCCCAGAGGGAAGGAATGGGAGACGATGGATATAACACAGAAAAAACTTGTCTTAAGCAATAACTGGGAGCCCACCAAAGACTGGTTGCCTAGAGATGGTGCTTTGTAAGACTGAACAAAATTATGCCAGGAACTTTCAAAGTGGATCAATACAGTCTCCAAAGAGAGGAGTTTTTCACTTGCAGGCAGCCTTTTACAACATCTGACTCTGAGTGGCCTAACATTTGGAGTTGGAAGGCCAACTTTACACCATTAGACAGTCATCCAAACCTTCAGAGCTTGGGAAGATGCGAATAACTTTGTTTCTAAATAGGTTGCCTTTTATGCAGGCTGTTGTCTTGACACTGGCGTTCTTGGTGCACCCTTGGTCCCCAGCATTTGTTAAGAGTCCTCTACCTGTGCAGATTGGTTTTATCTTTTCACTGTCACAGCTGTGCTGGTTGGCACTGGATTTTATTTAGAAAGTGGGAAAATGGCTAGGTCCATGGCCCAACCCACTCCTTCTGTTCCTTATTCCCCCATGCGGGAGCAGAGGCAAAGTTAAATTGCAGAGCATTGTAATTGCTGAAGAGCAAAGTGCTAAGGAAAGATTATAATTGATACAGAGCAAAGTTACCGTATGGTAGAGTGATGTTATGCCAAATATTTTTGCAGTGTTTCTAAAAGTGGGAGCATAACTTTTCAAACAACTCTGAAGTGCTTACAAATTGCCTGATGTGAATTGCTTTTCTTCATTTAGCAATATTTAGGGGAACTGAATGGTTTTGCTCGATTATAGCAGTTAATTTGATCTAATGCAATTGATGTAAATCATGTAGTTAGCCTGATTTATGTCAATTGAGCCAGCAAAAATTTGTTTATAAACCAAGCCCAGAGTGTCTTTCTTAAAACCAAAAGTATATTTGTGACAACTGCTGCTGTGAAGTAGAATACATATTGCCAGGCAAACAACATTTCAATTGTACTTTTGATTTCTTTATGGGTTTGGGTAGGGAAAAGACTTGAATTATTAATTACAGAAATGTGACATTTTGTGGTAATTTCTTAGCAGATTTGGGAATTCCATTTTCGGAAAAAAAAAAAAAAAAAAAAAAAAAAGCTATTATGTTCAAAAGACATTTGGAGAAATAGAATGGTGTTTTCTCACTAATGCATTTCCAGTAAACATGGAGATTTAATGATTTTCAGAAATCTGTAATTGTATGCTGACAGTTTCTCCACTGAGGGAAGACCACTCTGTGCAGGAACAATTGTCCCACATGTGGACAATTCAGAATTCCTTTTGCAAGGGACTTTGTGGCTTCTGTATGCATTTATTATGGCATTTTAAAATATCATGTACCAGTCTTAAGGCAGTGACGTATTTTGGCTGATTCTCCTCTCTCAGGATTCTGTTCCATTGAATCTGTAACAATTTCTCAGGGATCAATGAAATTACACCCATAGGAAACTGCTGTAAGGAGAAAACCAGATTAGATGCATGTGGGTATTTTTACCTTATGCCCCTCTGTTACCATCAGTAAAGGCACACTATATACCAAATTTTAAGTATTTAAAAAGAATGTCTGGTTTCTGATCTCGAATGTTTTGAATAATACATCTAATTATTGTTAGGTTAAGAATCTTTGAAAACTGACATGTGAGCAAACAGCTTATTTTCCCTGTTCCCTGCTGTATTTATGTAGGTCGTTTGAGGGGTGCTGATGGCAGCAGCATGCAGCGCGCTCCCAGTCACACCTCACCTTTCCATGTGCACAAAGCTGCCATATGTTTCCTCAGCTTCCTTGTCAGCTTTTCCGTGCTTGTTCCTGTTAAATGCAGATCCTGGAAGTTGGGTGGGAAGCGCCTCTGGAGCAGGGCAGAAGCACTAAATGTGACCAGCTAGGAGTGAAGTTCAAATACGTCCAAATGCTGTCCAGCAGCATAAATCTGCCCATGCGGACTCTGGGAGGAGTGTGTCACCCTTTCTAGTCTCTGCGAATGTTGTTCAAGCTGAGATTTAGTTACAGCGATGTCATATACAAACTATTCCTAAAAAAAACATTTTTTTTTTCCTTTTTTTTTTTTTTTTTCCTTTCCCCAAGTTGTCTGTGTTGAACAGATCAAATCCTGATCAGCTATATGGACAAAATAGAGTCATTTGGTTTCATGCATACTTAAGGCACTGTGTCTTCTTGTGCTGCCTCAGTGCATCTCTCTGGGGAGCTGTCACAAACCCCAAGCTAATGCAAGTTAGGAAAGAAAAGTTGCTGGCAGGGCCATTTCCTAGGAGTGTTACTGTCCCAAAAATCTTACTCTGTCCAAAATCCTGATGATGCAGTTCATCTGGCTCAGGGCAAACACACACTTTGTTATACATAACAGAGACATGATTACATTTTCCATTTGGTAAAGTCATAGCATAGCTCCAAGTCCTCTAAAAATAGAGACATGATTCAAGTTGCAAACAAGATGGAAGGATTTCAAATGGCTGCATTACATATAGAGCAAGCAAAGTTAAATTAATAGGAAAAAGCTGGTTCAGGGACTAGGGCTGTGCTCTCTTTTTCTAAGCAAATGCTTAACTGAGGAAGCAATGTAATCAACAGTTCCACTATTGTAAGTTGAAAGAGTCTGGTTTCCTTAAAATGTAGGCTGTTGCAGTCTTTATGCTCCTGAAATGATAGAGCAAGAAACACTTTTTTTCCTAACTCACTGACCCATTTGTTTACTTGCCGAGTTGCCAAATACGCATTTAGAAAAGATATTTTCATTGGTTAGAAAATCAGTATGTATATATACACCGTGTTCTCTTGTACCTTTCATTAGGATAGACTGAAGCTATTCTAATTGCTAGTTTTGCACTTTCTGTTGCCTGTTACCCACAGCAGCATTACTGACCTCTGCTATATCTGATTTGAATTGCAACTGCAACTATTACTGTTTAGGCTAGGAGCAGGTTAGTAGTGTGGTCTCTGCTCTGGGTGCAAGGTACCACTATGCCTGTGGTCTGTCAGGCCAGGATAGTGATGCCTTTTAAAAGGGTGGAAACATTCATTGTACAGGGATATTTCTGGGGGGAGAGATGTTGCAGTTTGTCCAAGGCTGCAGAATAATGCCTTTTCCATGAGGGAAAGTCCTAGGTTCATTAAAAAAGAAGAGATACACCTTAAAAACACTCTTGGTTTATATGTTCAGCTGTTAGGGCAAGAGACTTGGGGCTCTGGACTCCTAAATTCCATTTGTGGATTTGCCCAGGCTCCTTGTGTGATCTCAGGTGAGTGAGTCATTTTGGGCTTCACATTTCTAATACAGGGGTATTAGGAATTCTGTGGTCTAGAGGTCTGTGGAGGATAAATTCAGTTAGGGAAGAGAAAGGAGATGCTTAGGTGTTGTTAAAGAGATGAAGCCAGAATTCATCCAGAATTCATGCACCTGAAAAGTCTGAGTAAGGGTTTGGAGGCTTTAGACTGAACTGTCTGGGGACCTGGCATTTTTCAAGGACTGAGAAGAAGTTTTCCTCCTCTTTGTACTAGTGTGGTGAGGGTCTGCATCACTGCTGCCATCTCCCTCTAGGAACCTCAGATCCTGCAGAAGGAAATGATGCAGTTGAAGTAAAATGCACCTTATGTAAAGAGTAGTTTGCAAAATAGCATATTTATATAGAGGTAATTAATGTATCCTATAATTAACAGCAAACATTATGCTGTCTGCATAATAAATACTTCAAAATAGGGAAAGTATTCCTATAGTGCTGAATATATATATATATTTTTTCAGTAAGGTAAAATCCTAAGCAAAGATTTGAAGCTTACTTCAAAATAATATTCATACATGCTGCTCTACATAAATATTAAAATATCATCAGTGTGCTTTTTAGAGGTGTTATATATATATAATTTCTTTGATATATTCACATTGTTTTCTATGTTAAAAAAAAGCAATAAGAACAAAAGTATAAATAGTCCAATTAAGATATTTGTTGTTTGTCTTCTTATTGATCCACATGAATAAAGGCTATATGGATGGTAATAATATGACAGAAAAAGGGGAAAAAATGTAAAAAACAGAGAGCAATGTACTGCAGCACAGACAAGAATTTTCACTGTAGCTTTAACCAGGTTTGTTAGGTTTCTGACTTGTGCCGAGGCTGAGGTTATGACCAAACCTGACTCCTCAGTGATCCCATAGACCAGCACTGCTCACCCTGTCCATCTAATTATCCATTTTTTTCTGTCCAACCTGTCCTTATGGGAACTCAGCTCCTGAGAGCCCCTGAACTACCTGGCATGCAATGCTTCTTTCACTCTCACTCACATGCACAGGGAGATCAACTCAGCAGAGAGCTGCCCGGTCCTCCACCAGGCACCCCAACGTGCTTTTACCATAGGCAGTCGAAAGCCAAACTAATCAAGCTCCTGAGAGGTTAGATCTGGCTCTTAGTGGGTGCAGAATCCAAGGACACGAAGTGCAGCATGGAGCTGTGCGGATAGTCCCACCAGTTTCAAATTGTACATGTGGGTGTCAAGAGTTGGGTGGTTTGCAGGGCGGCAAGTGCTCCGCTGCCCTGGAGCCTGCATCTCATTGAAGGCTGGCTTTGTGGTTTGAATTGCTCTTTGACATTGTGAATCCACATTTTAAGCAACAACAACTAAGTGTAGCTCCGTTTTGTCTTGTCATTTCCTGTTGCTAACTGCAGATAATGATGGAATAATTAATTACCATGTTCGAGCTTCAGAGTATTTTAAATTCTCGTAATCTAGCTTAGCCAATGGGAAATTCATGGGGAAAAGGACAAGAAATTTTCCAATAACTCCCTCTTTTCTCTGTGGTAAAGAATGTTGAACCGGGTTCTGTGCTTGAAAGCAATTAGTTTTGAGGCAGTTAAGAATAAATTGCTGATACCCTAGAATCCTCTTAATTGCTATCCTGATCAATGACACGCCTGCTTAATTGGGATGATTGGCAGGCAACTAATCCTGTGCAGTGAATTTCAATTACTCTAAACAATATATTAATGGCCTACCTGTGTTTAAATGGCACATCTCCTGTTGTCTTCTGCCACCGCAAGCTTTTCATAAGAGCTACAAAGAGAGAGCTGGAGCTTGAGAGGAGACATGTCCTACTTACACAGCCCCCTGCTTCCTTCCTGCTGTTCTCTGGCTTCTACATCACTCAACTTTATCCCAAATATTTAATACAAAAATTTTGCATGCACATTTAAAGACACTTCATGAACAACAGCAGAGTATTTCCCCTCTATGCATTCCCCTGGTCCCCCAATATTTGGAAACACTACTTAATTATTGGCTTCTATTTACATTGGGTTCTTTGCACTAACTAGTGTGCCATTACATGTAACCTATTCATATGAAAGCTTCACACTTTGTTTTCTAATGGTATAAAAATGTGTAATTGGACAAGCTTGTTGTCTTATTACTAGAAAAGAAAACTAATGAGGTATATTAATATTCCCTTGTTATTAGTGGAGCTCGTCTGAAAAATGTCAATATTTTAATGATGAAGGAGATAGTTGTCTAGAAAATAAATAAATAAATAAATAAAAATGCATTTCATTTTAATTAGCTCTAATTAGAAGATTAATAGATTTTAAGGACAGAAGGAGTCATCATAATCTTTAGGACTATCTCCACAGGATGTAGTCACATAAAACAAAAGGGACCCAGCCTCTGATGATACGTGAACGTGCATACAGCAGATATCTACTTCTTGCTGCTCATCTAGACCCATCCCGTTGTCAGGAGAGAGGATGGAAGGCTCTTCTCTTAAGTAAGACATCTAAAACAGTTTCAATCAACCATGTCCTACAGATGTCTCATTTTCTGCATAGACTAAAAAGGGCATGCGGGGTGACTAGGTCAATATGGTAGATGTCGAAATATAGATTAGGCGAATCCCCCAGTGTCTCATATATCCCACAAAAAGAAGTAAAGAATCCTTCAACAGCCACTACCTCAGCTTGAAGGTGTCTGAACTTAGAAAGTCCCTGAGACTTCCCCGTGCTGCAGCTCTCTGTGAGCTCTCATGAAAAGTGTTCAGCAAGGAGAGGCACCCAAGTGGGTGCTGTCTGCACGCAGGTCGATGCCTGGCCTGGCCTCCCCAGGCCCTTGGGAGGGACGCTGTGTGGGCAGTGATGTGTGTAATCAGGAACTGGTATTACAGGAAGCACTGTGAAGCATGCACACTCCCCGACACAACTCCTCAGCTCTGAGTTTTTGCCTAGGCCATGCTGAGATTAATCAGAGGGCTCCTAAACCTCTCATCGGCCACCTCTTTGTGGGTACGCTGAGCACCTCAGCATATGCCAGTAGGACTCAATCCATCATTAGGAGACAGACAAGTCTGTTTTCTTTTTAACTCACCAGAGAAAGGAAGGGAGCTCTTTCCATACAAGTGCATATTGATCAGGAACACTTTTCACAAACTTTTTATTTATTTATTTATTTATTTTTTTCAGTAGGAAATCCAAAGTCAGTTCCTGTCACAGTCTGGGTTCATTCATAGCCCACTCTCCTGTATCTGACAGGACTGCCCTAACTCAAGGCTATTGTAAAAGGTCACTGTGCAATAGATATTTGAAAAATCATCCCTGCTTTTCTCATTTTCTGTTGTTATGAATCCTGAAGCACACAGTAGTTGAGTTTGTACGAGAGAAGAAATGTACCCTTTCTGGTTTTCTTGCGATCCATCCAGCTTCGCAGGGAGCCTCTCTCTGGCTCTTCCCATCCTCCACGTATTCACAGGAAGGTCAGTGTCAACACTGAGTCCTTCTTAGACCTGCCAGTTGCTTGTACTAGATATACATTCAGTGTACAGATTTTGAATATATAGTTGGTAGAGGAAAGGAACATCCAATTTAGGTTTTACAGATCCTAATAGGGAAGTCCTCGCATCTTCCATTTTTTGTCTAATATTCCATTATGATCACCGGTAAACTTGTAGCTAAACTATCTGTGCCATGCTTCCAGGTTTCACTTACCTAACTGTCTTTATTGTAAGCACTGAATTTGGCACAGACCATTTTGGCTTAGTTAAATCCTACTTTTAGCAATCTTCTTTGTGCCATGTAAGTATCTACTGCTATACTGTGTAAGTACATAAAGCAATGATCAAATGGCTACTTTCCTTTGATAACTGGTAGACCAGATCCCTTATGCCTTCAGCTTTATAGTAACACATAATAACTGATATATGTTAATGAATACAACTTAAAAAAAATGTGATTAGAAAAGAATAGGTTGATCCTTTATTAGAGATGTTCATTTCTGTGTATCTACTGCATGCATATTTGTTTCTGTTTATCCTCTTACTGGTGTTTCTTGAGATGTGTTGTAGAGCAGTTTGTGATGAACAGGCAAATGAATTGTTTCCACAGCACTTACAGACGTATAAAGTAGCCTCTTTTATGTTGTACATTAAACCTCTGGAGAATTGCAAAGATGGACTTTAAGATTCTTACCTTTGCTACACAGCTTTGCAGCCTTCAGTCTTATTATTGTCTTTATATGTATAATCACTACCCCAGGGACAAGCTTCCTTCCAAACAGCAGTGTGTAGTTGCTGAATCTGTATTTTTTAAAGAAATCTTTCTTTTCCTGACAGTTACTCCAGAGAGCAAAGAGAAAAGGACAAGTGTTTTCTCAGATGTTGGTTTGGTGACAAGGTCAGGAGACTGAGTAGGTTGGTGGATTAATGCACTTTTTCAGGGAAATGGGAGAAAAGGGAATAGTGATATGTATATGTAAGTCAAAAAATAATGAAGGAAATTGGGTAAATGTGTGGAGGATAGGACAAAAGGAAAAGTAATAAAGATGAATTTGCAGTGACACTGCAGTGAAACAGGAGATGAGAGCCAATGGCGGCTTACTTGTGGGGAAGTATCAGGACATGGCAAGGGCTGGGACAGAAGGGCACCGAGACAAACTTCCCTGCAATGGAGGAATAGGGTGAACAGGCACAAAATCTCTGGATTCACCTTTTCCCCTGTGATGTTATGGTCACAACAGCAGCTGTTTCTTTGGTTTGAACTGTTTCTCTATGTGAATAACATCAAGTTGTGCAGTCTGGACATGTAAAATAAATTTAAGCTACCAGTATTGCAGCTTAATGTACGTGGAGTGGAGGATGCTCCTAATAGGAATGACAAGTGAAAATGTGCGGGGAGAGGGAAAATGGGCGTATGTGGACTTCTTGTGCACGTGTGTGGATGCGGTGTATCTACCTAATGCACAATGGAGGGCAGTCTTCAGCTGTGTCTTTCCATATTCTTCCCTCTGAGGAATGGGACGGCCCTTCACGTAGACTTTTGATGGCTGTCTTCATGAATAATGCTAATTTCATCATAATACAAAAAGTTTAAAACTTTAGCTTTTGTACAGTATAAAATGAATGAACAGTACATCAGAAACATCTGTCAGGTTATAGAATAAAGGCTTAATTAGCATTTTTGTGTGGTGTGGAATAATTCATGCTGGGACATCAAAATTTGTCTTCTGCAATATATGGGAAAAACACATTTTCTGGTCTTTCTTGTTCCTCTCAATAGACTGGTTCATGCTGGGGGGAGGGAGAAACAGAGTTGTGCCACATTAGCACCAATAGAAATCTGCAGGGTGCAATGCAGTAGCATGAGCATCTTCAAAGTGCCTTACAAATAGGAATTAATACATTGATGTTGCACAGGGATTCTGTGGCCAGGATAACGCTGCAGTCATATCAAGAGTTCAAGGATGTGATTTACAAAAGCACTTTAATGACTTTGTAGCACAAATTCAGTTCAGTGGCACTTCTGATTCTGTTGGTGAAGCTCAGCACTGAGTGACAGTGTACATTGGCACTAAAAGAAAGACAGTGGCAAATAGGGAAGAGGTGAGAAAAGACCCCTGTGAATGATCTGAGTTCTGGAAAACCTGACTTGCTTTTGCCTTGCAAATTCAATTATGTGTTTTAATTATTACTGAGCTGTATGTATGGCTACAGAGAAAGCAAATTCCTATTTAGTCTAGCAAATGAAGTATATTGACAAAGACAATAGTTGGAAGGAACAGCTATCAGTAGTAGGAGGATCTTTATCAGTTCAGAACAGGAGTTAGGGAAGGTATTTATTCCCCTGGTCTGCTTTTAGCTTTTTCAAGCATCTCATTTAGCTACTCAGACTCAATGCGCTGGAACTGACTGCCTTTTTCATCGACTAGGCAGGGAACCCAAGCCCTTCAGTTTGATCTGTTGAATCATTCCTAAGCTGTATACCTAACACTGGCATGCATATATGTTGTGGAAACCTGCCTGGATGTATATTTTTATCAGTGAGGCTGTGTTACAAAAATTGGAACAAATAGCTAGAAATCTAATAGCTATTAGAAATAGCTAATATAGAAATATAATAGCTATTATAGCTATTAAATTATATTAAATATACTATATTAAATATATTAATAAATTATATTATTAATATAATAGTTAATTATTAATAAATTATCAATAAATTATATTAGATATATTAATATTATATTATATATTATATATCATATTAAATCTAATAGCTATTATAGAAAACAAATAGCTAGAAGGTTAGATATATTTAAAAATACTCTTCCAGGAAATGTTTGTTAAGGAATCTTTGAGTGAAATCCTATGGGCTTGTGTCATGCAAATAGTCACATTAAAAAAAAAAAAAAAAAAAAAAAAAAAAAAAAAAAAGGTCCTTTTGGCCTCAAAATGAATATAATATTGTAAGCTGCTCACAAGTCTCTTAAGTTCAATGATCCTTGGCTATGGGTTCCAAGGAGCAGAATGCAGCATATTCATGCTGTGTGTTGGCTCCGTTGTGGCAGACAAGTTTAGGAAAATATAAATAATTGAGAATTTATTAACCCCTTGGTCTCAGTTTTATCCTCCCTTCCCTTTTTGTACTGTAGACACACATAACATTTTAATTGACTCAATTATAAGTATGATAGGATGAGTTAATAGGATTTATATGCTTTGCATATACTTCATAAATTCTGAAGCACTAAAATGTATTGGAGTTATAGATAAATTATGTGAAGAAGCTGGTGAATTGAATAATAGAAAGAATAATATGAAAACAGTAATTGAAAAACCTATAAACTCTATCAATGCATGCCCTTCCTTTCTTAATTTGTAATAATAATGTAGTGGGTAAATCAATCCAGGATATTACAACAATAGGTGACTTAAAATGTTCTCTTCCAGCTAGATTCCTTGCAATTTCATTCCAATTCCACACAGCGAGTGAATTAGGGATGGAGGCAGACCCTGTTCTGTGCTGCACCAAGCTGCTGTTGAGCGAAGCTATGTTGGTGTAATTGGGAGCAGGATTTGGCCCTGAGCTCTCAGGCACCAGGTGAGGAAGGAGAGGGGAGAGAAAGACTGCCCAGATTCACTGGTAGTGGTATAATTTGAGACTTGTGCAGAATGAAACCCTGAACCCAAGCGCCTCTGTATCAAGTGCTGCATACATAATGCATAAGCTGCTAAGCGTTATGAAGAGTGCTCTGCTTGTTGGTTAGCTGCAGAATAACATGGCTAACAGATGTTGTGCTTCTAAAGCAGTTGAACTCCTGAGTGTGCTTTTATCTTCTGATCTGCAGCGTACTGTGGCTCCCTCACTAGCACATACACAAGGCAGACAGATTAGCGTTAATTAGAGAGAGGCTTTGCTCATTTTTCATTGCCAGTTTCAATTTGGGGAAAGCAAATGGTTCTCTCCTTTACAGTTTCAAATAAAGGCATTTTAGTAATATGCAAGTGTGCATGGTTGTAGGCATTAATCGGTGATGCTCCTGCTCAGATTGTCTGGTGCAGGTCTGGAAGTCAAGCACCGAAGTGGAAGAAGGAGGGACGAGGAGGGCAGGGTCAGGCCCTCACTGCCCTGTGCCTGCTGCAGGATGCAGCCCCTGGGAGGTGAGCAGGAGGAGTTGTGCCGTTTCCCAGTGTGGGGGTAGTGAGGAGATACACGAGCTGATTATCCCTTCTAGGACATTACAGAGCTCGATGAAAGCATTTTGCATTGCTGCTTATAATGAGAAAGGAAAGGGAGCATTTCTCCACCTTCTGACCCCCCTCCCTCCAGCACCAATGCAAGGGAGGATTTATTGCTTCATTAGCAGCGTGATCACGCTTTACAATGAGTATTAAAATATTGGCTTACTGGGTTATTTAGGGAATGACTCTTCCCTCAGCCATCCCCCTCCCACCGCCACCACACCCCCACTTTATTTCATGTGTTTTTGCCATTTACCCATCATGATGGAAATCTCAGTGTTTCCCTTTCTGTAGTGATAGGACACTGGCAACAGAACAAATATTTTTAGGTTGACAGTATGTTACAAAATTGTCATGTGGGCAGGGTAAATTGAAATCAAAGCAAAACCAAATTCCACTCATTCTTCACATTCCCAAGTAGACTGAGACATCTCTTGCAGTTCATTGATCTTCTAACGTGGGCTTAGAGATCATTCCCAGACAAGGGGAGTGAGTTACCAGATGGTGAAGGCTATGCTTTCTGTTCCACTTTCTGTTCCACTTGGTCCTGTTTTATTTATTTATTTATTTTATTATTATTATTATTTTTTTTTTTTCTCCACGACTGCGTATTTCATGTTGTGAGAGTATGGCGGGGCCTCTATAGTGCCTGGGTTAATCTCAACTCCTTGTTAATTAGCCCTGTACAATGGTATTTTATCAAGCAGCATAAAATCTCTTTTCCAGTATCTCCATGCATATATCAGTGATAGAAAAGAAATTTGTGCTTTTGCAAAGCAGTGATTGTGGTAGTCTTGTGAGTGTTGCTTCTCCTATCATTAATTTCAATTATCTTCTGTTAGATTTCCACAGCAGCTGTCCAGTGGTGAGGCTCTGTAGGCCATCATACCTTGGCACTTAAAATTGTGATTATGTTTTGAAAAGTGAATTCTTATTCAGCATGTCTAGTGCCTGTGTGCTTTTGAGTCATATTTGCTTACTTTACAGACACAAACACATTTTTATTACTGCTACTATTACAGTGCCAACATACCTCCAAGCTGCAGGGTGACCTGTAATCTGCTCTGTCTCATGTAGCCTCAACAACATTGTCAGCGATGCTCTAATTGTTGATGATATTTTGGCCCTGATGCTTGGAAAGGACTCAGCTTGGCCTCCATCCATGAAAAATTTTGTGACAGGGTATTTTCTTCCTTCTGTGCTAGGAGGCGATTCACTACTTGGTACTTGGTTCTGTCATGAGTGAGCAGTCTTTGATGCCACCAGAGCAGCAGGCTGAAAAGCCAGGGTTCAAGGCACTTCTCTGGTGAACCTCAGGGGTATTCAGGGGATGCATATGCTCTCTCTCTGAAGCAGCTTTAGAGAGAACATCATTGTCAGCCTTGCTCCATTTGTATGAGCTTCAGTTTTGCTGAGCACTCTTAGCCACCAACCTGTTCCCTGTTCCTACCTATTTCTGTTTCTTTTTCTTTTTCTTTTTTTTTTTTTTTTCCTTTTGAACTCTTGAGACTGCTGTGCACACACACAATTTTATTATCAAAAGGTATAATGCTTGTTTTGGCTCTGCGGATGATACTTGTTTTGGCTCCGTAGTAATGAATGGAATTATTTTTAGCATTAAGCCAGGCTAATTTGACAGTGCTATTGCAGTTTAACAAATTAACACTTCAATTTGTCGTTTCTACCATCTCTTAGGGAAGGGGTTGTTCTGAAGGGTACCACAATTAGCAGTGGCATCAGGCACCACCATCAGCAGCAGCAACAGTTCCTGACTCCTTACGACTTTGAAATTGTGCCGGCATCAGTACTGGCACGTTTTTGACAGTAGGAAAACACATGAGTTACAACCATTCGTGCCAGGATGCAATAACCAGGGCACCGCAGAACTTTGCTGCTGCTCCTGCTCTTACTGAAGATGAGTACTGTTCTTGACCGTATTTCACCACTGGTAACATTATGACACTCTCTCCCTTTTCTTTTGAGGACACCTTTTATGCACCAAACTCTCTGTAGTAAGAAATTAGGTGTGCCAAAGACCCTTTGCTGGCTCTGAAGCCAAGGGTTGTGGCCCCATCTGTGCACACTGATAAACTCTCTTGCCCCTCAAAACCTGCTGACCTCGATCAAACAGCCTATTGGGAACAAAAGTCCAAGGACTATGATAACACACAGCATGGACAATGGGCTGCAAACGCTGGAACCCATGGCCCGGTCCTGTTATATGTTCCCACTTCTAGATAGAGTCCTCGAGGGTAAATAACTTTCTTGTCTCTAATATCTTGGCCTGTATCTGATATATCTCAAGACAACCCTTGCTTTGAACACCAAACAGAAAACTTTAGGACGAACTTGGCTATTGCAGTGGTCCTTATTGCGTTCCCTCTCTGGATCTTGATGATGCTTCTCCAATCTGTGTACACATTTGGATAACCCAGATCTCACCCATGCAGTTTTCCAAAGCCTTCACAGCCATGCCCAATGCATCCGTCTTCTTATTGGTATTGGCTTTTATCCAGCTTTATCCTCTCATTTTCCTAAGAGAGCTGCATTACTGCATTACCAAGTACTTCAGGTATAGCGATGAGTGGAGCTGGAGCTAATCTGTCTTGCTGCAGTACCTGGGAAGATGGACCAGCCTGGCTTTTCTACTTATCCCCATTTGTTACCCACTCAGTGCTTTGGGGAAAGTCCAGAAAATCCTCCAAAACCTGTGTACAAAAAAAAAATAAGAAAAAAAAAAATCCACGAAATAGTTTTTTTCTTTTGTTCCTTTCTTTTTCACTTAAAGGCTCCCTCTGATGGAGGGCATACAAATCCCTCTGTATCCTTTTGAGTAATGATGAAAGGATCCCATGGGGCATTCCGAAGAGTCCTGGCCTTGCACTCATGGTACAGGGTACTGAGTCCTGATCCACGTAGGTACACGTGTGATTGAGCTTTTAGGAGCTGTCTGATACTTTGGTAGCTCCAGGGAGGCAGACACTTGCAAGTCCTTGCAACACAGTGATCCTCAGGCTGTATTTGCTTACCTCCTCCTTACTTCTTCAGCTGCAAGAGTATGAAAGTTGGTGGCTTTTGGGCTGCTGTAGTTGGTCATGGGACAGCAGATGAGCAGGGCCCAGGCTAAGTGCTAGGAAGAGCTGTAGGATGCGTGTAATCAAAACATACGATCAGCGCTCAGTTGTCATTTTTGTTGCTTCTGTGGCTGGAATGCTTGTTTTGATGTAGCTAGGCCCCAAGCACTAGCTTTTTGTTAATAATCAGGAAACTCTTTTGCTCTTTGTGTTTCCTTAAAATGAGATTTCTACAATGTTTAACAGCTAACCACATCCTTTACCAGCAGTTTTATTTTCTGGCAATCCAAAACTTTGATGGGTAAATACTCTGAGCTCAGCCATTGGACAGGATAAGCACCATATTTTTAGCGGCAATCTCTGACATAAGTACTGACAATTAGTATTTAGTTGGAGGCATGATCGACCAGGACTCAGAATAATTTTAACATAAAGGATTTTGGCCAACCAGAAAATAAGTTACCTGTTGCAGGATTGAAAACAAATCACTGTTAACACATTGTCAGTCACAATGTTTATTTAGTTATTTTTTTTTTCTAACTTTTTTGATGGACTTCTGGTTTCTAACATTATTTCTCGTAGTGTGAATGATATATTGGGATTAAGGAATTAAATATAAGACAAGGCTTTACAGTTTCTTAGTTACCTCACTTGATGATGTCCATACATTCAGTTTCATATTACAGCTTTTCAATATGCCATCTCCTAACTTGATCCTCTTACAGCAGAGGGTTTTCCAGGAGAAAACAGATCTGCTTTAGCTTCTGTCTTTAAACAAAATTTGGAAAACCAAGAATGAATCTTACAGGGAAAACCATTTGTTAAAGGTAATCCAGTGATGTCCTTGTAACACATCCTCCCAAATGCCAGTTTAATTTGTAATTTGCTCATTAAAAATCGAGGTTAAAAAATATTTTTAGGATGCTAATCTGTCAGCATGTGATAGATTTTTGTCTGACCTTTGATGAATTATAATTTTGGGTACAGAATTTTTTTTTTTTTTTGCACTTTATTGTAAGGATCATGATTGCTTTACATTATTGAGGCAGAAGACCTGCGATATTTTACTTCTTACT
Source organism: Nettapus auritus (assembly GCA_011076525.1). Taxonomy (NCBI): domain Eukaryota; kingdom Metazoa; phylum Chordata; class Aves; order Anseriformes; family Anatidae; genus Nettapus; species Nettapus auritus. The sequence goes on from CM021766.1 coordinate 41,715,309, forward strand.
CACTAAAGAAAGAAGCACTCAGGGAGTGCTTCTAGGGTCTTTTTACAGTTCAAGTTTCACATTGGCCAGAGCTCAATAGAAAACCCCATTTTGATGTAAGGGGAGTCTGAACTGTTCCATAGCTCTTAGGGTTTGTCCATATCGCCCAATGTCATTTCTCCGGTACCATTTCCCTCTTATGCCTGGATGAGAAGATGACAGAGTTATCAGCAATACCTCCAGGTAAGGGGCTCCTTGGGCAAAATAAAACTTTATCATTCCCAAGAGTTGTGATAGGAAGGGAAAGAAATGGGAACTCTATCCTCAGTGAAGGATTTTCTTTTTCCTTCTTAAGCATTCAACAAGAAGTCTGGCTCAGGATTTGCCACTCAGTTTTGTTAACACACACATAAATTCAATTGCAGAAAATTATCCCTAATTCCCCAGAAAGCAAAGTGTATCATCAAACCTGTATTTTCATTAGTAAGAAACTACTCTCTTTCTGGAAAGTCCAGCAAGCTACAATCTAGTAATGCATTTGTATAGACAGAGAAATGTATGCTTTTCTTTTTCTGTCTTCCTTTCTGTAGCCTGAAGGGGATTTTTTTTTTTTTTTTTTTTTTTTTTTTTTTTTTTTTTTTTTTTAATGTAGAAACAATCCACAGTAATCATCTGATTCTTGTAATCTTTGTGCCCTTTCCTGAGCCATTCCCTGATTGCTACAATGTAATTTCATTTGCTTTTATTAATTACTTCTTTTTGCTTGTACTGTCAGATTAGTTCTGAAATATTTCCATTGTAGGAGCTATTTAAACCTCCCTCCTTTAGATCCATACTGGATAATCAGGGCAATTTGATTAAAATGTGAGGCTGACTTTTGATTCATGTTTCTTTTTCTGAGATGAGGGAGGAAAGTTCAGGTCATCTTTGAACCACACCAAATACTGGTCAAAAAACAGTGTGATAATCAGTATGAACTTGGTTCTGTTTACCTATGTGTAATAATAGCTATTTAAAATATGAATTACAGCAGTGCAATTAAAAATAAAACAAAGCAAAAACAAACAGACAAACAAAACCAAAATATCACACCTCTGCTCACACTAAATGCAGAGACAATCATGCTGAGGAATCTGTAGACACTTAAATCTTATGGCAGTACAGTGGGAATAAAATGCATTAGTGATTCTCACTAAGAAAAAAGAATGAACAGTGAGATAACACAAAGTGCAAAGGACATAATGCTATTTAGATAGAATTTCGGAAGGTACTTAAAAATTCCAGTTGTGTGATCAGCACAACAGCCAGAAATTTTTGTCCTGAATAATGCAGATTAATGCATGGTCAAAGGTACATTGCTTCTTTCCAGAGTAACTGTAACCAGTCAGGGAACAGACTGGGACATCACTGTGGAGGGTTCTGTGTGCAGAAGTGGTCAAAAGGAAAGAAAAAATAGTTTTTTTCTAGTTCTAGTTCCAGTCCCTGGAGATATTTGTCACAATTTGTATTGAAACTTGGGGGTTGTACATCTTCATAAAACTGAATTTATTTTCAAGGACAATCAGTTCCTATACATAATAGGTAGTCTTATTTTTTTTTAAATCTTCATTTATTTTCTCAAACACATTAGCAAAACAGATGATAGATATCTGAAAATGTGACTGACTTCTGAGTCTGAATATTTGTGCATTTGTGAAATATATTTGTGTTATTATTTTTAATTGTGTATAGTCCTGTGTAATCAAGACAAATAATAACATCAGCTTCTTCAGAAATCTATTTTTGTATATAGCCTGTATTGGAACAGGCTGCCCAGGGAAGCAGTTGAGTCACCATCCCTGAAGGTCTTCAAAATATGCGTAGATGTAGAGCTTAGGGACAGGGTTTAGTGGTGGACTTGGCAGTGCCAGGTTGCAGGTGGGACCGGATGATCTTAGAGGTCTTACCACCCTAACTGATTCTATGATTTTATATTCATTCTAGTTACAGTATAATTCAGAAGACAGTTTCTGTGATGCTGTTTGTCATCTGTTCCTATTAGGGAAAGATCTACTAGCTTACCAATATATTCTCAGTGTCTGCCTTCATGGGAAGGGGTAGAGGACTGTTGGGTTGTTGCAGCATAGTGTTGGATGCTGTCAGAGACTGAAAAAGGGAGACCTTCTAATTGCTGTCTCGACACTGGAGAACTGTCACCCAATAAGTAGTATTTCTTGTATTTCCCATTTTCAGGAGTTCTTGAGAAGCTTTCAGTGCTCTGAGAGTGGCTGACCCTGCTTCCCAAAGCGGCGTGGCATGACACGGTGCCTGTCCCTGTTCAGCCAAGCAGCTAAGTGCATTCTTAACTTGAAATGTGTAAGTAAAGTGTGTGCTTTGCTGCCTTTTAAAAAGTTATGCTTGTCTCAGTCGTAGCCAGTAAGAACAATTTAGCTGGCATCTGGGCAAGCTACAAGGGTCTGTCCAGCCCTGAGATGCCATCTTGCCTTTCTGCTCCAATTCAGAAGAGGCATCTTGAAGAGGTCATTGTGGTTCAGGGGCTGCCTCAGAGCACTGCAGATAACGGCTTTCCCCACTAGTGCCTGCATTTTCTCCATTATAGCTGGCACAAACAATCAAATAAATGCAAACCAGAGAAGCAAAATAAATCAGACAGAAGCCTCAGAGGTAAATGAAGAACCTTTGTTTTCCATTTAAACCTGCTGGATGCAGTAGTCTGTATGCCAGACCTTGGATCTCCTGAAAATGACTTATTCCAGGCATAATTTGCCACCTACATTAGACTGAATGAAAATCCATCAGTGAATGACTTCCAGACAGAGACTCAGCAACATTTGGATTTAGTTCCAAATTTCAAAGGTCATTTAGAAAATCCAGGTCAGGATTCAGAGCTGAATTTCAAATGTCCCTGAAGTTCATGTTTGTTCAGATCTAAGCCTACCGATCTAAACCAACATGATAATGCAGATTTAAAACAAGAACCTCTAGGTTTATGTAGAATCATTTATTCAAACACTTGGTTACTTTTTTCTCTGTGGTATTATTTACCAGTCACAAGGGCATGTGAAATAACTACTTAATAATCATGAACTGCTAAAGCCACTCATTATGCATTGAAAATGTGTAAGTGCAAATTCTCTAAATGATGTGGAAGTTGGACTGTTGGGAACATTCAGATTGTACATTATCAAACTGTAGGCTACTCTCTAGTACATTTGTCTGATATACAAGACAATTTCATCTCAACTTGGATGAGATACAGAAGCGTAGGCTCTGTGGAATATGAAGTGGGCTTGGTGGAGCAGAGGGAAATTCATGTTATGTTCAATGTGCCTAGTAAATAATGAGATATTAAATTATAATGTGTTCCAGGAGTTTTCAACTGTGTTTTCTCTTTAATCATTTCATTACTCGGAGTCCTTTGTTTCTGAGTTGTGTCTTTCATTAGAATTTTAGGACTGAAGCGTGGGGAGGGGGAGCCCTGTGAAGGTCCCTGTGGCACCCCCACTCGATTAATTCCTTCATATAAAAAGGAGGTTTGCCCACAGTAGAATCGCCGTTTCTTGAGCTACAGATCTCTGCTATGGGCGTGAGCTCCAGGGCAGCCCTCTGAATAAAGGTTTCATCTGCAGCAGCCACAAAGTGTAGCTGGAGCTTGCTTGGAACGTATCTCACTTCCATGGCAGCATACATCGAGTGAGCAAATGTGAACCCTTTTTTTTTTTTTTTTTTTTCAGTAAGATCTGCAGCAGAAATGACGTTGTGTGACTGCAGGGGTGGCAGCAAAGGAAGGGACTCTTGTAGCCTTATGTGAGCTAGCGCTATCCTCCTTAATGTTCCTGTCCCTTGGCATCTCTGTGTGAGCGTTGTACCAGCAGGCAGAATTGGTGCTTTCAAACAGATGGGCCTGAGCACAGTCTGAGCCAAGGGAAACATGCATGTGAATCACTTGTGGGTGTTAAGGGCAGGATTCCCATTTGATATTCTCAGCATCACAGCAGGTATAAGGATCCAAACATTTAAACAGTGTAAACCACTTGCTCCTCTTAAAAATGCATGATAAATAGTTGAATTTATGTTAGCGGGAAGGCAAAAAAAGCTTCTCCAGGTAGGTGCACCAGGTACCAGAGGATTTAGGTCTGTGTGGTCTCTTTTGTTGCCAATGAGTCAAAGAAGCCCTGGCATGTGATTTTGGGGCCAGGAAGGCAAATAGGCTTCTATTGCAAATGAAACTCAAGGACAGGTTCTTCAGCTATTTCCCTTTGATTACCAGGTGCTAAAGTGTCTATTACAGGAAAGCAAGGAAAGTGCTTTAATTATGTTTCCATAAACAAGATCCTGACTTCCTGGACTGAAGCCTCAGGGAGTATTATAATGTGGCAATTGGTATGGGCCAGTGTACTGGCTGTTTTGTTTTAGCTTGCGTTATTCAGAGGAGCCTAAAGGTGTTTGATCCCAGGTTACTCATGATTTTCTTATTTCTTTGAAAATCTCCTCTTTAATGTTCACTGTGAAATAAACCCTGTTGACATTGGCCACATCTATGGTACCAGACTCCAAGAGCTCTCTTTTCTGTGCTTCCCAGCCTGGGCACACAAATTAGCCATGATTTCCAGATGGGAGAAGACTTGGCCATGCAAGCACACTGTTCTCCCAGACTTTGGATTTTTAGGAAAGGAAACGTGATTGGATAGGAGCAAAGACATACTCCAACAGATGTCCTGCTGGACTAGGCAAGGAGGAATACAAGTTAACATTACCCCACTGGTAAATCCAGACATTGGCATAGACAGTACTATATGTCTTAGTACTTTTTATACACAGAATTAATTCAGATATGGTGCCTCCTGAATACCCTGCCACAGTATTTGTGAAGACACTTATTTAGGTGCATAGTTACCATTTTTTTGTTGTTGTTGTTTGTTTGTTTTGGTTTTATGCATTCAAGTGAATGGACTGGCGTACATGTATTGTTGTCAAGGCCACAAATAGAACAATTTAACCTATTGTAGAAAAAAAGACAGAAAATCTTTGCAGTTGTGGATAACATCACACTTTCTCTGTGGGTACAAGGTCAATGCCAATTAAACTTATATTATTACAGTAACAAAACATTAAGGTTGCAAAGGCTGCACTCCAGAATTTGAAATTCTGGAACATGTGTCAGCTGAATTGTTTGCTGCATGATGGTATTGTCTTTAACAACAATACATAGGCACACAGACACTCATGTTATCAGCTGATGGCAAATGTGCCCATGGATGGCACTCAGAAATATGTAACAGTGTTTATGGCTTTTGCAGGATCAATAAAGTTCATTGTTGTGCAGTCCAAATAGCTCCCTTTAGCGCAGCTCTTTTTACAGCAGCATTGAACAACAAAGCCCTTGTCAGAGGGATTTTAGAAATGGTAATGTAGTTTCCAAAATATTCATATTTTATATATATATATATACATTTTACTGAATTGAAGCATTTGATAAATAATACAAAACCAGGACAGGAAATGTTGAATGCAGTTTAATTTGGCTGCCGGTATATTACAGGGTGTTCTCAAATAAAAATGTACTTTTATTTCAGAGGATCAGCATTGCTTTGCTTTGCTGGTAAGAAAATACGTAGCGCTGATCTGAAATGTGACTTGACATTTGAAAATATAACCTAGAACTAGTGAAAGGAGTTAAAGAAAACATGCTGTCCTGCCAACTTGTTAGCTTGGCACCTGACTTACAAATGCCCTACTTTCAAAACATTTGTTTTTCAGTGTAGACTCATGGATATATTTATTTCATGATTATCTCCATGTTTTTCTCCATAGTCAGGTCCCTTTTCACAACAAATGCTAACTGTGCTCTTGCATACTATAAGCTGGATTGAATCTTTCTTAATAAGCATCTTTAAAACCCGATTATATGAGGTTATTTGGGAGTTGCATCAGTCTTAGAGTGGTAAAGACTCCTCAGCTTGGCAGAAGTCCTTTAGTGCATTAGTTATCCTACGTACACCCCAAATTTGCAAGCTGGTATTAGACAGAGCATGTTGCATGTGACCTTTGTAGATGGACTATATTGTCCGTCTCCATGCACTGATTGTATAACCCTGAGGCTTTTTCAGAGAACAGAGAGGACTTTCCCAAAGAAGTGATGCTGATGGATGGCCTACACAAGTGTTAGTACCTTTTCCTTGACATATAAAGCAAGCTGTACCACATGTGTTACCATCACCCTCGACTGCGGCTTCAGGTGGATGGTGAGTCCTCTCTGAACACATCACACTCTAATACTCCATCATGTTTCAATATGACAAGGAGTCAGGTTTTTAAGTGTTTACATCTAAATATAAATGAATAGTAGGTGCATATTTTCATTTGCTATTCAGCGCAGTAAGGAAGCAGTAGATTGATTAACCTATTATTTAGTCCATTATTCAGGGCTGTATCACAGTGAAGTCACAATTATTTATGAAATTTTTATTAATTTTAAAGCTCTTATTGGCTTTAGGCCATCAATTAAACTATATAAAAAGAAGCAATTAGTCACTTCACAATTTAAGAATTTTGTATTTAAGTTAATAAAAAGGTTTATTTCAATCTTGAAAAGATGATAGCCATATGCCTGTGTTTGTCTTTCTTAGGTCTGTTATTTCACCTACTGTTCATATTTAATTACAGAAATTCACTGAAAGCTGTGAGTATTCAGCACCTTCCCAGAACAGACTGCTTTGGTTTCATTGCCTACATATGCATTCATGTTAGCTTTAGGTAGAAGTGTTTTGAAATGCTGGGCAGTGTTTTGCAGCAGGAATGTTAATCATTACGAGCATCACTACTGAGATTTCAGTCTTTGAGGGCTACCCCTTGAGGTAATGAAGAGGACTGTGTTCTGATGATCCTGTCATTTATAATGGTTGAAATTTTAACTCCTGGTAGGGCCACTTAAGTCTAACAGGTTGAAGAGGCCAGAAGAAACGAAGTTCATTGTTTTGACAGGCTAGCAGTTGATTGATAGTTCTATAACTTATATTCATTAAAAGAAATAAAGTCAAGCATCAAAAATACACTAAGGTAGCCAAACTACCAAGGTACTGGACTTAGTGGCTTTGTGAATTTTGTTGTGAACCGTTTGTGAAGCCAGGCCTCTATGACAGTCTTTTCTGTTGTTAAGAAGGTAAGTGAATTTCTAGAGCATTAGAACAATAGCTACAATAATGGAAGTTGATAGAGGTAATGAAAGAAATGGACAAATGCAAGACCTAAATCCTTGGAGTGTGCAATCATCAATGCTGACAAAAAGCAATTTAAAAATGAAAAAAATCTGTAGTATATCCAAGGATACAAGATAGTTACTATTCAGTGAGCATAACCTTAATTCAGAAACGGAATCATCACTCATAGGCTAAGAGCCAATTATGACTATGGAGTTACTCATCAGCATGCTCTGACTGACAACACTTCTTGGCCAGGTCTTTGCAATAACGTCAATAACAAAAGTTGGGATAGTTAATATATATTGAAGAAAGCAATAACCAAGCATGATCCCTGTATTTTAGATCAGCATGCCTAAAAAACGATAATTAGTGCCAGAGATCAGAGTGAGAGGGAACTGATCTGAGATAATCAAGTGTGGCTATCTACAAGTCATAGGAGTCATCCAAATGGGATGGGGTCACTGGGGATTGTTTTAAAACCAGCTATGCACTGAAAGGAAATTTAGGTCAGCTCTTCAGCACATTACATGGTGTAGACTAAATGGTATCAAAAGTTACCATAGTTTTTGTTTTGATAAGACTAAAGAACAAATTCATAAAAAATAACCACTCTCTTCTGTGATGCTGCTGCAAAAATATGGGAGTGACACTTTGGGATGTTTTACATTTTTTCTAGAGGTAGGAAAAGTCATCTGCTTCTCATGAAACTGGTGTGGCTGTAGCTGAAAAATGGTTTTGGGAACTGCGCTTAAGAGTAAACAGACCAGACAGAGTCCAGAGGAGGGCAACAAGAAAAGAGGATTAGAAAACATGCTTACAGAAACAAGGTGAAGGAACTGATTTGTCTAATTTAACAAAAAGAGGCCTGAGGGGAAACTTAATGTCCCAAAGCATATGAAACTGATAGGAAAGAGGCTACAACTGCTCAATCCCAAGTTAATGCAGGGAGTGTGGCCAAAACAGTGTTGGAATTCTTTTCCAAATCTACATTTTTACAATCATAAAAATGCTTAAGGAAAAGACTAATCAAGACAAAAGAAAACAGATTTACAACAAAAAGAGTTCACGTGCATTGGGGCTTGTGTCCTGTACAAGTCAGCACTGACATGCCATTGTCTTTTTTTGAATGATCGTGTCATAGATGTTGCAACAGCTGTTATTGATTTTCAGAAAAGTGTCTCTGAAGTCTGCATAATTGGAGGACAGAAAAGAAACAAGCCAGAAAAGGCATTAACTCCTCACAAATACCTCTGAAAAAAAAGATGGAGCAAAAAGTTGTAAAACAAAGGACAGTGCAGTAAGAGGCAGCATGCGTAGAAGTGAGAACAAGGCTAATATCGTCAAGAAGTTCAGTCTGTTGGTAAAGGGGATTGTAGTAAAACATTCCACCAGCTCAGCTGCTGAACTTAAGACTTTGACCACTCTGAAATTGCTGTTAGAGTATCTGCATTACAGATAAAGTAGAAAATTATAAGTACTCATAAACTTGAGAAAACTTCAGGTGAAGCTCAAACCCACCAGGGAAATGCTTGTGAGAATGAGACAGCAGATAAACTCTTAATCAAAGCAAAGAACCAAGAAAATCTTGCAGAATAATGGGGAATGCAACATTACGGTCAAAATGCCAAAGAATAGTGTTGTAAGCAATCACAGCAGTTAGCAAACTAAGCAACTGCAACTGTTATACTTCTTCCAGTGACAGGCAAACTCTTACGTATTTGAAAGAAATGAAAGAAATGGTTGAGAGGAAGCCTGGATTTCAACCTGGAAAATTACCTGTAAACCAATTTTTCACACAAGGGTTAATCATTCGAGGGAACATCAAACGATGTAAAAAAACCCTTCATATTTTCTATGAAATCACATGACAGTCTCCTTTATGAATTACTTTGAAACATCTTGATGTGTCGTGGTATGCCAATAAAAATAATTTTATCAAGGTGCAGTGTGCACACTTGAATCAATGTAAACTCGAGTGAATGATTTGATAATAGATAAATGTCAAGCACAGTTGTATTATCTCACCTCTGATACTTGACTGGCCATTATGCTGAAAAGTGTAGATGGATACAACACAGGCACAGTATGATTCAAAAGCTCTACACTGGAATTAGTTAAGTTCTGCTGATGACAATATTTTGCTGATGATAGAAAGCTTTCAGATGGAAACAATTCCACATTGTTCAAGATGCTCAAGATGTTCATGATTGTTCAACAGTGTCATAAATATGGGGTGCCTATCAACCAGCTTTGAGTTACTGGTGGATATTGTACAAGAACCACTCACCCCCCAGCTCCCATGTTAGTTTAGCAGGTGAAGCACGAGTGGTAATGCCCATCCTGTGCAGTAGATCATGGGCCAGTACGGATGTATAAATGGAAGTGCTGCCAAATAACCCAAATGTCGTTCCACTTAAAGGAGATTTGATTTTCAAGTGTCTACAACCGGAAGGCTAACCTACAAATCTTCATCTCAGAAGCTATTTCTGATAGAGAAAGAACGAGCCTTTAAAAGACTAGGTACTGAGTGGAATTAATTTATAAAAAATGCCAGAAGTCATCAGAGTTTTCAAATAATTATGCTGTGTCATTGAAACTATTCAGAAAAGCAAATGGGAAATGTTTACTAAGAGTTGCAAATCAGGGCAAGACATCAGCCATGACAGTTGTGCCACGGGGCAGTTGGAGGAGCACAAGAGAAAGGTTGACAAAAAGAATCTCTAATTGAACTTTATGCAGTGTGGGAAATAGTGCAATATTTAACAATTCTGGGAACATGTGGAAAGCTGTCCAAATCCAAAAACCTGGCAAGGCCTCATTCTGGCCCCAAGCTACTTTGAATGGCAGAGGAAAGAATCATCCTGCAGTTTAAGGATCTCTCATGTTTTTATAGTCCTTGCAGCTATGAAAGGTTTGTGTATGGAATATAACTATTCCACCACTGAGTAATATATTACAGGGAGTAACTGGCTATTACCAGTTCATTTAAGAAAATACTTTCAAAAGGCACTGTGTGCCAAAATTGCAAGACTAAGTATATTCTATTGTAAAAAAAGACATTAATGATTGCTTCCTGGAGATGAGCATTATAGGTTTCAATTTGTAGCTACAAAGCAATGAAATTTTCAGTACATTCAGAAAATTGTATGCTGTATATTAAGTGAATTGAAGACTTTTGAAAATGGTGTTCAATTTTTATATTCACACAACAGTGGAAGAACTAGGGATAAACACATACTTTGACTGGACTTCTGAAGGAAAATGCTGAAGCAAAATGGCTAACTAATAACAAAACAAAACAAAGAAACAACCCCCCCCCAACTTGCTCAGATGTGTTCCAGAATCACCCAAGCTCCAGTACTTGTAGAAATGAATTGAAAACTTCACTAGCTTTAAATCAGTGCAGGATGGGCAATCACAGGCTCCCTTATCACTTCCAAAAATGACCTGCTTAGAGTAAATTGAAGCACTTTGATAGTTCAGATAGCTGTACAATTCACATGTTCAGAGTGGTGATCACCTTCAAATTTAAGCACTTAATTTGAGAGCTTCAATAATTTTAAATTGCTATGTGCCACAGAGTGGCAGGCAGAGACTGGAGTGCTGCAGTGTTTTAAAAACACTTTGGTGTTCTGCTTAATATTATTATTTCAGGGACTTCAGAGAGGCTTTCTATAGTCAAGCATAGAAAATAGAGCTGATTTCAAGATTAATATAGAAAAGTAAGAGACTTTAGGATTTTTAAAAGTCACAGCAGAGGAAGTCTTCTCTGGGGAATGTACAGCTCCTGTGTCTGCTTGGCCTTTTCTCTGAACTCCTTGACTAATGTCCTTGTGGGAGACTCAGCAGAAGGTAGCAGGAGAGGTAATGGTGTTTCCATGGACATCTGGAGACTCTTCTGTCCATTTGTTCTACTGAAACAGCCTGCCCAGGTTAGGTTTGTTTCCACGAAGCATTTCTGATTAGCTTAACACCTACTACTGCAGAAGCAGTTCCAAATGAAAGTTTTGCTGTTGCTTGAACGCTTCCCTGCTTGTGGGTTCAGATATTTTGACCTGGCTGTGGGTTTGTTCATTTGTTACTTTGGTTTTACTAAGCTTCAGCTTGATGTCAGGATAAATCTCTCCCATGTGCTTTTAACTAGCCCCATTTTTTTTCTGGCAACATTTATTGGTGGAATACTTTATGGAAGACTTGAGCTGGACTGTAAGTAGCTACTGTGGGCTCAGTCTGTGTGGGTAGGAGGAGGTGCAGAGTGTACCACAAGGACCCCCACAGCCCCACAGCTCCGTCTGGCTCCAGAGCTGGGTAGCAGGATTTTTGAGTGTAATGAGACAATCAGACTTGAGATGATTCCTCAAGCCTGCTTTGGAGGAAGCAGAGCCTTTGGACTAGGAAAATATCATGTCCTGCAGCCTGGCTGACAGCAGGTACCTTTCTTCAGGTACCTGAGCAGGAGGAAGCAGACTGCAGCCTCCAGAAGGCATGCAATTGAAACGCCAAGAATTAAATCTTACCTGAAGAGTCCAGGAGCAATTTGCTGGAGCTGATACCTTGTGACCTCTCATTTAGCAGTAAGAAACCAAAATTAGGCCCTGAGAGGTAAATGTGAATAGTGTCTTTCACTTCCAGGAAGCTAGAATCTGGCTCACGGAGATTTTATTATGGAGGGTGCCACTTTAGATGCTAATCACAATTTGCAGGCTCATTACAGCTTCAGACTGACCTCTTCAAAGGAATGAAGGGGTATTTATTATGTATTCATCTACCGGTGAAATCCAAACTCCTTTGAAAGACCCGTCTCAAAGGTGCAAGGACACAGACCAAATGTTCAGTCACTGTTTTGCTGAAGCATCGTACAGTATTTGTGTCTCTGTGTACAAACCAAACCTACACTACGGACTTGTGTTGACGTACCTAAGCTGGACCTATGGAGTGTTACAAAATCTTGACATCTGACCAACATAACCCAGCTGGAAGGGAAGTGGCCATGTCTCCAAGGGAGCTGGAATAAGCATTGCTGGCCAAGCACAGAGTCGTTCATCAGCACAGTGTGCTGAAACACCCGCTGCTTCGAATGGGAATTTGGAATTCCTGCTGTTAAACCTATTAATGCAGCCGGTGTCTATGCAGCATGTTGGACACAACTTTCATGTTAGAAGGAAAGCTGGCCTGCCTCAGCTGGAGATTGTGTTTCTACTAGCCAAATACCCTGACACAGGATTTGGCTTAACACACTGCTGATACTACACAACTGAACCTCTTCTGTACACCTGATGAAGGACTCATTGGGACTCCATTGGATCTCTGCCCTCGTTTGCTGTTTTTTTGGTTAAACTTAAGCACATTGTATAGGTTGAATCACAACTTTTCTGCCTGCAACCTGGAAAACCAGATTAGATTTAAACTAACCTCTGCCTGCCCCCCACTCAGGTACTTGAATGGATATCTGCGGTGTTTAAGTACAGTAAAATAGGCTTGAGTAATGTAATTTCTTCCTCTTTTTTTTTTTTTTTTTTTTTTCTTTTAAATGAATATGATCTCTCTTTCTTCTTCTGTATTTTTCCATGAACATGCATTTTTTTGTGACACAGTGAGAACTGTTTTTTCTCTGCATTTCAGCTCTTAGAGCAATATTCCAGACAATTTGTAGAACTTGAATCTATGAGTATGAGCTTTTCATTTCCACCCACCTGATCTCCTAAAATCCAGTGAGAAGGTATTTAGTTCTACTTATTTTACTCAGGGGTTGCATCTGCTAACTGATGTTTACTTATAAAGTTGTGAAAATTTTCATACTCTACCTTAAAAGTGTTCAGGTGTTGAAAGCAGGCTGCAGACATTTTGTGAACGACTGTGATGATGCTTGCAGAGGGGTGAAGAGATGAGAAAATTGACCTTGGTTTTGCATGGTGGTCAGCTCAAGTTGGCAACTTGTCTTTGGCATGATGGGAAGGTGTTAGAAATCACCTAGCATTCGTTCACTGAGGGATTTTCTGCCCAAAGTAATTGAAGAGACCTGGAGATACACTCTGAAGCCTCAAGTTTTATGCTTGTCTATTTTGGGGGTAAAATCTAAAGTAATTCTGAATGGGTGTAAAGAGTTTATGTCAAAAGGTTGAGAGGTTTGGGGATTTAGAGAGGAAAATTTTCCCCCCTCATTTCCCCAGCTGAGCATCTGAGAGGACTGTGAAGCTCGAAGACTTTGGAATAATGGTCCTACTTTCTTGATGGCTTTTGCCTAGAAAATGGAGACAGACAAAAATGAATTGTATTTCCTGGAGAGAATTTATCAGCCAGTGCTTGGGAGACAGCTAGGCTGCTTTCTCAGTTTTTTTTAAGGAAAAATCAGTAATCTCTGTACAGTCACTGAATTTCTGCTGGCTTCCTCTGATATTTAAATATGAATTTATATTTTATCCAATTACAAGCTTTCCTTTCTTGTGTTCCTTCTCTATTAATACATTTCCATGTGTTCATTTACCTGTTCAAATTCTTTTTATTGCCAAATGCTGTCTGTAGCAGAGTTCTCACTGCTCACATTATTTACTCTAGGAAGCTCTGAAATGGACTCCGTAGGCTGTGACTGGGAATAAACTGTCACTAAACTAAGTCATTTGTTTAAGAATATTATATTAACTTTTATAAGTGGTATCAGTTACTTCACAGGTCCCTTTTTATGCCACATCTGTAATGCTGAATGAAAGCAGATGCATCTGACTACTCCTCTGACCCACTCTCTTATTCACCTGAAATAAGTGCAAGACTTGCATGTATATGGAGAAAAGGCCAAAATAAAATAAAATAAAATAAAAAGACTTTTAATGTGTTCCACAAAAACTATTGCATCTATCATTTTTTCCAAGTTCATTATCCTCATTTTCTGCAGAAAGTATCCTGCAGCTATCTTGCAGAGCAGCCTTTTACTTTTAGGATCGTTACTTGACTTTCTCAATGAATCACAACAGGTGCAGAGTTGTCATGACAGAATTGTACCTCTGTACACCCACGGCTCTCTCCTCCCACGGCTAGTAGAAGTACTTGGGGTTTTCCCAGGGATGTGACTTTGTCATGGAAACTATGCTCCCTACCAGTAAAACTGTGAACATTCGCAATTTCCTCATGGGAAGGAGGAGAATAAAATTAATTCCAAAGCTGAAAATGTTGAATGGCATTCCCAGACTCGCTAGTTTATAGAACGGAATCTGTCACATCAGAAAATTCATAGCCCAATCTCTCTTCATAGCACAAGCAGTCTTATAATTTAACAGCGTAAGAAAATTCAAGAATGCCAATGTGGACACCCCTGTGTTTCACCGCAGGAAAGAATTACAGCAGCGATCTCAGGAATTCTATTGTGCAAGAACTAGCAATGGCATATAAAACGCTCGTATTCAACTAACTAATAATGCCTTTCTTTTACACTGTGAATCAACTGAGTGAAGGAAAAAATACCCAAACAAAAATGTACAGTATTTTGATTATTACAAAATCATGGTTGTGTTTTCCATCAAAATAATTTTAGTAAGTGTACCACAAAATTGCAGAAAATACTGCTCCTATAAATACAGATAGCAGCACAAGAGGTGGCCGAGTCAGCATGAAGAATAACAGGGTTTTACTGGCAAAAGGGCGATATTTTGAATACTCATAATTTATTTACACTATCTATCTTAAAATTTCAGCCCATCAATTATACATGAAACCGAGCACCATAGTATAGGTGGGGACTAAAAGGCAAGTATTCATTTCCAGCTCTAACATCTCAGTTTTTAAATGAGACCTGCTCCTTAACATGCTGGTAAGACAGATGGATAAGTGTTGGTAGATAAGAGATTTATAGCTTGGCATTATTTAACTTCTCTGTAATTTGCTTGTACTGGTGCCCTTGAGACACATTTTTTTTTCAGAAAGTCTGATTTTTCTACATTTATTCTTGTAATGGTATATTGAGAGTTGTTAAGGAAATTAAAGTCCCATTTCAGGCCCCAGTTCAGCAAAGCGTTTAAGTAATGTTTAACTTAAAGTACATCTTAAACTGAATCCTATTTAACAAAGGCAAAAAAAAGAGGAGTCTTCAGAGGGACTTGCCCACATGGCTAAAGTTGAAAGTGTGTGGCTTTTTTTGTTAAAGTGAAGTTAGAAATGATGCCTGTGTCCCAGAGTCAAGAGACATTCTATGGAAAAGAATGGTTGAGCAGAGCTGCGGGATGTGCTGAAGGAGGCAGGAAACTCAAGTCAAAGTTTGGAGCAGAATATAAAATGGACTAAACTGGATTTTTCATGCTTAGCATAAGTGTTTTGAGACAAAAACAAAAATGTTTTGTGATGAAAAAGAGCCATATCTCAGCTCACAAACTTACTGGGCAGACAGGCATGTTCCCCTGAGACATGGTGACATTGGAGGCTTTGCTGAAAAGCTGAAAAAAAGCCTTGGCTAAGGATGAATGGAGAGACTCCATCAAGCTGGCAGCTAAATCCTTTTTATCTTTCTGTCACTGGTGATACTTCCCCTCCTTATAACATCATCTCTGCTCCCTGTTCCGAAGCAATTTTGGGGTCCTATATTGACAGTTAACATCTGTTTTAAAAATTTGTCTAGTACAGTCCCAGGTCCTGCTAAAGGACTTGAAACGTTTTGATAGCTCACCCTGAGGGTGATTATGCAGAGCATAATCTGTGTTTCTTTGTCTCCTCAGCATATTCCATGCTACACATTACAGTTTTCAAAGGAAAAAAATGCTAAAAACACTTATATGCACATCACCTTCCCCAG
The DNA here is from genome assembly GCA_011076525.1 of Nettapus auritus. Classification (NCBI taxonomy): domain Eukaryota; kingdom Metazoa; phylum Chordata; class Aves; order Anseriformes; family Anatidae; genus Nettapus; species Nettapus auritus. The sequence goes on from CM021766.1 coordinate 41,731,266, forward strand.
TAATTATAAGCTGTTCTTTGCACCAGTAAAAACAGACACAGTTTCTTTATAGAGATAATTTCTTTATGAAAATTAATGATTTGCATCCATATCCTCCAGAAAAGTACCTGGTGGCATTGTGTTTTGCAACCTGATGTGATACAACATAAAAATCCATAAAATTACCTGTGAAGACACTCAGATGACCAACAGTGAGGAAAAGAAAAGTGTCTTTCTAGCTAAATGAGCACCTTTTACTATTAGTTCAGGAAAGCTTTGAGGAAAATAGAAATAGACATGAAGTATAAAACATGAATCAGGGTGACAACAAAATTTTTCTACTCCCTATTTTGCATCATTAGGGGGCTCAAAATATATCTACAATACAAGTTTTTTTTTGTTTTTGTTTTTTTGTCTTGAGAAAGGAAGCAACTTTATCATGTTTAATGAAAGTTGCTGTGCGATAAAAGTTCAGCCTTGCAAACTGGGTCATTTTTTCATTTGACCTTACAGGGGAACCTCAGACTCAGTAGCTTTGTTAATTAATGTCTCTGTATTTCAGCACAGGGATGAAAGTTTGAATATGCCTATAGAAAGTGTATCAATGGATTTGTAGTGAGTCTGAGAAAACTCGCATGAATATGCAGCTAGGGACAGGAAGACACTCTTTTATTTATGCAATAGTAAATTGTTATTAAGCAGAAGAAAGTTGCTACTGTCTTCATATGGCACTGCCCAGTTCATTTCACCACACCTTTACTTTAGCTTCAAGACACTTAGAACTTCTTTTGGGTACCTTTTATTAAGTTTGTCTGAAGAGGGCAGCCTTTCCTAATGTACTTGGAAATTCCTTAATTTGGCAAGGTTACTGTGTGCTGAACAAATTGACAAAGGGCACACTTGCAGTCCTGAGTTTGCCTCTCATTATTGCTTATGTTTTCCTTGAAGTGTCTTTCCACTTATTTTTATCAACCAACTGAAAATAATATTGTTATTTTAAATATTTGACCTATCTGCTAAAATACATTCCAATTTCACTTTTTCTTTATGCTAAATAAATAGAGAATTGCTTTAAGATTTCCAAAAGAAAATTTAAAGAGAAGGTTTTCTAAAAATATGGGTACTATTTATTCATTCTGCAATCTAGAAAAAAGTGTCTTAAATGCTAAGACTGTATGTGAATAGAGCAGGGAAATGTTCTTCCCTCTCTACTGACAGTTCTCCTTATCTTTCATGTTTTCAATCCTGAACTGCACTCCAGGCTTCAAAAAGAAGCATTAGCCTGAAAGTAGGCAGAGTGATGATACTTCTTCTTTTATTTTATGCTTTAATCATAGGGAAATATTTAAAAAATTCTTACAGCAAATTCATGCATTACAACGTTACCAGGAAAGATGAATGGCTACTCCACATTTTGCAATTAGTGTGATAGATTTAAGGGCTCTTAGAAGAATTTATTGCCATGGTGTGCCTCGATCACGGTGCGGGGAGGGGCATCTGAAGAAGCCAGGATGATATATTTCCTCAGTTATTGCTGCTCTAGCCACTCTGTCGCATCTCTCCTCCTGCAGTGACAGGCACATTTGAATGCCTGTCTCACCTTCCCTGTTGTGATTTAGATCCTGTGATGGGGGAGCGAGTACAAGCTGAACGCGGGGAGCAAGCACAAAGGCTCCAACAAGGAGGAGAACTGAAAGCCTCATACTCATGGAAGGGGAAGGGGAAGGGGAAGGAGACAAGAGGTGGAGGATCTCACAGCCTTTAGATACATACTGTTTGTGGAAGAGTATTACCTGGCTTACTAAAATTATACAAAAGGGGAATGTATATATACAATCACGTTCCAACACATTGCTTGGACAGTAACAGTGGTAGTGTGGTTCACAGGAAAAACAGTCAACTAACTGTATTCTCTGTAGAAATGTTTGTAACAAAATGAAAGTACTTTTTGTACCCAGGATCCTGGACAGCTACGGCAGTTGATGGGTATAAACCATGTACTTCACAGTCACAGTAATTGTCACCCTTGCTAGTTATTTTATGCTAGCCCTGACTACAGTCAAACTGCAGTATTATGCCACCCTTTTTGTTTGTCAGCTTCTTAGGTCAGCTGCTGATTATGCAGTAACAGTACTGAACTACTCAAATGATCCTTCTTTTAATTTGCTGTTTATTTATTTATTTATTTTTTTTAAGGGAAATTTCCCAACTGACGCTAGGGCCAAAGTAGCAAACAGTAAAATTTCCTCTTTCCACAAACTTGTACTATCATTTAATGCTGCCCAGTGTTTAAGCTACCAGACTCATTGCAACCCAAGGTCACTGACTGACAGAAAGCTTGCCTACAATTTTATCATTACACAGCTATTTACCTGTTTTATATTCCTTTAATTTATCTTGGTATGCCTACTAATCTGAAAACAAACTTTTCTTCCCACCTCATCCTTTCTACAGCAGCCACTTCTCCGAAGTCAAGGCAGTTTGCTTCAGTTCCTTCCAGTGTGAGACTTTCGCAAGAACTGGATCTCTCTGAAAAGTATGGGGCTAGTTCCTCACGCTGCCTTAGCGTTCTGTGGCTGTGAAACAGCAGAAATTTCATTGTCTCCCTGCTTAGAAGGTACTCAACTTTCTACACATAACACAGACAGTTGCGTACTTTTAGTGTGGTGTTAAAGATGTCAGATTCTCTTCCTAAAGCCCGAAGAACCACTAGTATATTCTTCCTAAATACTCTAAGAAATTACACCTTAATTGTGTTTATATCACTGTTTTCACTTGAGACCACATCTAACTGAAATTGATTGCTTGTTTTTCTTTTTTTCTTTTTGTGAGTAATCTTGGGAGGGAACATCATGGTCTGTGCCAGACACCAATACTTGCTGTCTCTCTCTGTTTCCTCTGCTTAATAAGTATGTGTCTGTAAAAGATATGGAAGATGTTTTTTTGAGGTTGTAATGAGAAGAAATGTACAAATAATTCTTACATTTACAATATACCCCTACTTTGGAATTGGAAATATGACTCTCCTTCCATTCCTTTGGAATATTTTCAAAATTAGCTCGCAAAATTTTTGACTATGCTTATTGCTTCCTAGTCTTAAGAATTTAGCAGGAATTGCCAGCATTATTCCTGAATGTCTAATTGCCTTTTGAATGCTTTAAAAATTTGATTCTTCTGAGAATGACTAATTCATCTAGAAAATGGCCTTTGCTGTTCACTTTTATCTTTCTCACCATTAAAGATATCATTAGAGTACCTCCTCCACCTTTCTATGATTGCATTGTTTGCAAATAAAGATTTTCATTTTAATCTTTTCCTGAACCTTCATGATTCATGTTCATGCCTCCAGTACTGTAATACATGCAAAATATTCTTATTAATACATCTTCTGTCTGCCATCTTCTACTTCAATTTCTGCAGTATTTTCTTTTGTATCATCTTGTCAAGGCTCTTGTCTCTTTTGACTTTCTTATAATCTTTAACATAAGATTAATTCTGAATTCTTTCATGACATTAATAAAGGAAGGAAAGACACACACCTTTATGAAAGCATCCACTCCCCCCCTATATTTGACGTTCTTCTAATGTTTTTGATACTCTTTGTAGTGTAACTGAATGTCTCCTGCTCAATGTCAGTCTTCCATATGGTCACTTTTTTTTAATCTTTTAACACCTCAGACCTGAAACCCTCAACGATTTTGAGTCACTTTTAATATTTTGGCCTGCTTTTTTAACGCGACAAATATCTTTCTTAGAATTGCTGTTGGAAAAGAACAGCTCTCACTACAATAAAATTATTTTAGGTTCCTGTTCATATTCCTTTGTCTCAAATAAACATAAAGTTGTTAAGCTAATTAACAACATTTTTGCAGACCTATGCAAACTTTTGAAGAAAGCCACATCTGTCAGTCTCACAAAACGAATCCCATTCCACTGCCTGCCATAATCAAGACTGTCTTTTTATAGTTGGTTCCCTACATCTTGCTCATGCCTTTGTGTTTCATTTACTCAGGGAAAGTGGTGAGAGACTGAAGGACATAAAATATGTCATATGTTCCTTCAAGTTCCTCTGATAGTGCATCTTATATTTCATTATGCATTCTTTCAATATGAGTAAATATTCTGGTAATATCAGTACTGTTGTTCTCCCTGACTAATTGAGAACTAATTGAGAATTGAGGTTAGTGACTGCAGATAATGTAATGCCATTCAACATAATATGATTCTTACTTCAAACCCTGTAGTCTTTTTTTTTTTTTTTTTTGGTTTGCAAAAGCAGCTACCAGCTTTTATGCAGTACTTGGGATAATTCTTGACCTCAAAGCATCAAATGTTTCCATATTCTAGTTTTTCTCATTATTTTTTCTTCACTCAGGTGAGATGGTTTTTCCTTATCTTTCTGTGTGTTTCCAAGTCTTGTGACATACAATTTCTTAATTCTACATTTTATGGGATAAGGATGCCAACTTTATGTGAACTCCATCTGGAAAACTTGTAGGTTGTTCCTCGAACTCTTTGCAGCTTATCTTTAAACTCTCTGGCTTTGGGAGAAAGTGCTGACTGCACAGCTAATCACGGTGCATGTAGCATCCCTAGACAGAGAGGAAGTCCTTTCACCATATCAAAATTCCTAAGAAAGAAGTTGTTGCTTGTCACCAACTGTAATAGCTGTTCAGCTTGTTTGTGATTCGATTAAATGGCACTTTAATTTGCCAACACAAATGACTATGAAGAAGGAGTTAATGGCTACAGTACTGTTAGCTAGAGCTTGGCCAGAGAGTTCTGCTAAGGTAGGCCTGATCTGAGATGGATAGCACAGTCTCTAATACTTTATTCACTTTGTGATACCTAAAAGGCTTGGGGACATCATCACCATTTAAAGATGTATTTTGAAATTTCAAATACATTCATGATTAGTTTTAACAATCATATAGGATATGGGAGGTCATTAAGTGAAGCTTTTTTTGTTAAATGCAAAACTCCTGGTTGGTAAGTCTAAAGAGAGGTTATATAGACATGATATTGTCATCCCCGTTTTTTTTTTCCGGAATTATTTTCCTTCCAGGGTGCAAAAATATCTATATTAAAATGGTGACAAAGAGAAAAAAGAGTGGGATTCACAGTGCCATGAAAGCTGTACATCATGGTTAAGAAAGTCAAATTGCTAAGCCATAAAGATTCAGCTTTTGGGTTAAGCAATACATAATTTGTATTAGTTTTGGCAATAGCACCTCAGCAATTATGAGTCACTATGCTGACAACCAAGACTAGGGAGTGGATTTAAAATACAAGTGAGTACTTTGAGTGAGTACTTGAATTTCTTAAAAACATCCACTGAATGCATTTGCTTCATCAAAGCCCAAACCCGCAGGTTCACAGAGATGTACTCCTATGGTTGACAGCTCAGTCAATATCTCTCCTTCTCTGTCTCTTCCTGTCATAACATTGATTTCTGTAAGTTAGAGGAAGTAATCTCTGATGACATTGTGCAACAAACTTAAGAAAAGTTTTTTTTTTTCTTTTTTTCTTTTTTCTTTTTTTTTTTTTCTCCACTGCCCTCTTTTTCATATACAACTTACAAGTGTATTTCATTTACAATTTACAAACTTTACATCTCCCAAGTCTGTTACATTTTACATCCTGACCACTATATCCAGACACACTGCTATTTTTAATGTCTTTTCTTGCTCTTACGCTTTTATGGGACAACAGCCTTGATGATTGTCCTGCATCATCTCATCACTGCAAAGCAATGATGTCACTTTGACATATGCTAGTCACTCCACAGCCAAGCTAGCTGACAAGTGCACTGTGCCCCTTTGCATGGAAGAGAAGGCAATATTGTCATGCCATGTACTGTCATTCCACCACCATCAACACCACTATGTTTCATTGTGTCCCAACCCACTGACCAGCAGCGCTTGCCAGCGAGTTGAAAAACTGCTGCATAGAGTGAAAACTGCTGAAAATGAGGTTATGTTCCTGTTATTAATTTGATTAGCAACCTTTTCCTGTCTTCACGTTTCTGACAAAAAATAAATAAATACATTTGTCTCCGGAATTTCTTAACACTTGTCTCACTCCAAAGTAGGTGTTTTTTAGTGTATTCTGGTGTTTTTTTTTTTTTTTTTTTTTTTTTTTTGAGGAAAGAAAACTTGAAAATTAATTTTACTTTTATGGTATTGAAGAAACCATGGATCTTTAACGTATTAGCAATTTGTTTTCTCTCATGTCCACAGTGGCATTAGCAATGAATTTCCAACACAATATTGGTATTGTTGAAAAATAGGATGAGGTTTTGAAGGGAGCAAGGGATCATGTATATTTATGGTACAGGAGTAAAAATAGCTTCATGGGTGAGTGGTGCATCTGTAATGAGCAGGCTTTGGTGGGGTCTGTTTCCCATGGAGCCAGGTGTGGTAGCAGGTTTGAAGCACAGAGAGATACTTTCAACTGAGCTGACTCCTCTGATCTGCTGAGATGGCATTTGTGAGGAAGAGCCTATGAAGGATTTAGTATTCTTATGTGTGCGTGATCCAGCCCCACACAGAGAATCACCAAGGATTGGGAGCATCTGGAGCCAGACCAGGGGCAGCGATAGATTGCTATCTAGGCATGAAGTCTATGTTATTTCAAGAGATATAGCTATTTCCAATTTCAAACTGTAATTCCTCTAAGCACTATTTTTGATTAGATAGAATCGGTTGAGTTGTCATCTTTGCTATTTAACTTGAAATAGCAATTAAGAACTTGTCATTTTCTATACTGCATTATTGTGGGAAAAACTCAATAAATAAAAATAAATAAAAATCGATACTTCAAAACCAGCCACTTCCGTCCTGGTCTGCTATGGTTAATGGTAAAAGGACTTCACCCAGTTATTTGTTTCTGGAGAGTAATAAGGGACAATGTCATCATTTATAGTATGAGAAGATAAAATCTTATATTTTACTTCTGTTTCTCTTCATAAACTCCTTCTGTGAAATAAGCAAGCTAACCCAAAATCCTGTACCCATCAATAAGCAGCCATTGAATATTGATCCTTTTTAATGTAACTTTACTGGTTCTGCTTTGCAAAAGTCACAGCTATACAAACCTCCACAAGAAAAGCTAGTCTAAAGAAAGCTTCAAAGACAGAACTTCAGTCCTTAATGTGTTACAGTTGTCAGATACCATAATTACTTCATTTAGCAAATGGATTTTTGAGTTTTAGGAAAAATCAAGGAAATTCTGTATTGCATGGTGCAAGATATATCCTGTAGTTTGATGTTATCGTATGCATAAATAGCTGCATCCTAAACTCTGAACATCTCCAATAAAACCAATAAGCAAGATATCTGCTGAAAGCCAGCAAGATTTTAGGCCAGGGATATGAAGAGCTCAGGAACTGCCGCTGTGTTGTGGAACTATAACTTTAACTAGAACTGAACTGTAACTATACTCTCAAAGTAGTACAAGTTTGAAAAAAAAAAAAAAAAAAAAAAAAAAAAAAAAAAAATTCTTGAGATGATTAAATGTTTAGTACTATCTTCCATTTGCTTTCATCTTATATTTCCTCCATTTACAAATAAAAATAATTTCTTCCCTTTCTACTCAGCCAAAAAATTCTGGCTAAGCCCTGGAAGTCAAGGCTTCTCAGCTTTAGCAGCGAGCTGTGTTTGAAAGATTAACAAAGGTTCACTGGAGTTCACAACACAGTTCAAAGGTACACCGATTACATAACAAATTTGCTGCCATAATAGCCCTGTAAACCCTAGAAAAGGACCAATTGCCTGGGTCCCTTGGTAGGAAGGAGAACAAGGAGTGTGGGCAGATTTAATTTCACTTAACATTACCCATCGAAAGTTAGATGTCTCAATTAAACGAGCTGCTCAACCTCTCTCTCCAGTGAGTGGATGGAAAGAGACAGGTACTTCCAGATGGTAATTCATTCCATCTTAAGATACGTTTCCGAGATAAATGGGATGAATTGCAATACCCATCAGAAGCGTTTGCAAATTCATTTGGTTGTAGAACAGGTAATAAACTTTGACTTTGTTACCAAAGTGTTTATTTTGCTTTTAGAAATATTGTTGGAGTAAAGTTACACGTGTCATGTTCTTTGTGCTCTGCTTTTCTTTCCCAGTTTTGAAATCTGGCCTTGCCGTGAAGCTCTCCTTGAACGGATGAGAATGTATTTATGGACTGCATATAATCTTGGCTTGTATTGTACACCGTCATTAATAGCCTTAACCCAAGAGAGGAATACATAACATATCATTTCAGGAGCACTCCTGTTGAGCTGTTCTCAGATCTGCCAGTATTTTACTCAAAGTTTTTTTTTCTAGCCCCTTAATACAGTGCATACTCTGTTCAGTAGCATGAATCTTCAGAGAAAACTGTTTTCCTGTGAATTGCATGTAAAAACAGCAGCTTTGCACATACACTACATCATTTGCTCTTCTTTTATCTGTAGCACTTCATTGCTATGAAAAGCACTTTGTTTTGCTCTCTCTGGGATTTGGAGGTAGCCTGGTGTTTCATCAGCATTCCTCACATTCAGGCTCAGATCCAGCTATGTGCCTGGAGCACGTGTTGCACCTGAAAGAAAGCATTTTCCCTGTCAGATTTTTTCATTTCAGGCAGACTACTGCCTGGGCAGCAGTGTGCAGCACACTAAGCATCATTTTTTTTCTTATTGTCTCTTCTGCTGTAACTCCCAGCTCAGATACCAAAGACCATATGTCCAAGTAGCAGTTTTATTGCCTTCAGAAGTATGGTCTGCTGAAAAACAAACCAACAAACAAACAAAACAAAACAAAATGAAAAAAACACCTGGCTTATGCTTCTGAATTTTTTTAAAAGATCTTTTTAAAAAGATCATCTTAAAAAGTCTTTTAAAAAGACTGGTGGTCACCTGCAGCTCTGTGAGTTTATGCCCTCTTCACAGGTAGGGGGGAAGGAGGAGACGAGGTGAGGACATTAGGAACAGCTTGGGCAAGCAGGTGATTAGGACCAGCAGGCCTAATTAGATTTTAATAGTTCGAGAGGGGAGGGGGGCTTGTACCTGCATATGGTTGAGAATGGCCGGGGGTTTGCAGGAGAGAGCTGAGAAGGTAGAATGGCTGGGTGGAAGGTTTACTAAGCAGGGGGGCTTGCTGGAAGCCTTGGGGAAGTGGAGAGCTGCTTGGTTTAGATCTTTTAAATGATGTTAAGGAGCTGTACAAAACTAGAGTGTGGGTTTATGAATATAAAGTCTTTAAATATTCTATATATGTCTTGCCTATTCCTTGAAAGGGAGAGTGGTGAGAGAGGTGACTTCTCCTGAAGAAAGGGAGGAGCCTTAAGGTGTTAAGTGCAACCCAGGTTCTTCCTGGTAAAATATCTTAAAAACAAACAAACAAACAAACAAAAAAAAAAAAACCTGTGCCTTGAGATCTCCTTAGTGTTGTGAGCTGCATGCAGAAATTGCTCATCTGGTAGAGCTTGTGCTATAGCTGCTGATTGTGCCTGCTGGGCATAAGTGGCCAAACTCCTACAGGTAAGTGGCTGACTAATTTCTATTCATTCTAGGAAAATAGAAGTGTGTGTGTGTGTATGTGCTTGGAGTTAGTTCATTTGTATGTATTTTTAATTTTTTTAAGTCAACTGTTTCAAATGCTATAGCCCCTAAGGCAACCAGGGGATGTTGCGTGGCATTAAAGCTTTCCCTGTATCCCTATAAAGCTTGGAAAGGCTCTCAGACTGATATATTTTCTAAATCTTTCAGAATCTACTCCGAATGATTTAATGTGGAAACTCCTGTGTGTAAATGCTGTAAGCTTTTTCACTATAACTTTGTATTATGATTGCCAAGTTACACACAAATGGCCCTGTGCATTGATCTATGAATGGGGGGCAGGGGGAGCCTGGACAGATAGGGGGAATAAAAGCTGAGATTAGACTTATGCTACTATTTTTATGAGTATTCTTCAATGACTATCTCTTAATCGAGTCAGAAGATGGAGGTTAATGTCTAAGAACTTTTGAGGCTCTTATTCTCTCTTGTTTGCAAGGGTAGACAAAAGAATGATCCTATACCCATGTCTTTAAGGTATTCATCTGCTGCCTAGTCTGGAAAGTGTTCTTCTGTTTGGTAGTAATATTGTGATACTGTTTCTCTGTGGGATATCTTTCTTGGGGATGCCCTTGACACTGAAAAACTGCAGCTATCTTGTTACTCAACTTGTCATTCATAGGTTCATCAGGCTTTCTTCTGTAGCAGAAGAAGATAGCTTTCATTAGATCTCTTAAAGCTGAAATCAACGTTGTGTGCGTTTCCTCTTCTGAAGTTTTATCAAAAGAGTTATTCTGTTGCACAGCATAACTGTTCATTAAAAATACTTATCCTTCTAAGGGCGTCTAGTAGAAGTCAGATATGTTATACAGTAATGCTAATAATTAAATTTGTAAAATAACTGTTTTTTTGATAGACTAATACAAAAGCACGATTACAGCAGTGGCTCTTTCTCATTAGTAGGAGTGATATGCCCGCTCTAGAATATGTAATGATCTATACACCCTAGTGATTATAAATGGTGTAGAATTGTACTATATCCTTGGGTGTTAAAAGCTGTAAGCTATTTATCTTCATACTTACAGAGAGTATACTACACTGTACTATAAATATTACATGGACTGTCTTACTTGCCTCTTACTTGCCTTTTTCTTTTTTTTTCTTTTTTTTTTTTTTTTTTTTTTTTTTTTTTTAATATGGCTTATCCATATGGTTCAAATATGAATCTGGCCCCCCTTTTAGCATCCTGTTGCCAGTATCCTGATAGATCTCATATTGCTTTGATGCTTTTGTACTGTAAAAAGTGGTTTAATTATAAGGTGTGTAAGTGACATACAAAATATGGATATGAAAGGCCATGGCATGGACACTTTTGGATTTGAAAATAAATAAATAAATAAATAAAAATGCAGAGAGGCAGAGGAAAGAAGTACAGGGATTAATCATAAAGACAGACTTTTTCTCTTCCAGGAGAAGGCTGGTAAATAACTGATATATTTGAATGCTACATATTAAAATTTGATTTCAGAGTGGGGGTGGAGGAACAACCTTGCTTTTTCTGTGAGTTCAAAACAGATTTTGTAGAAGTAGTGTGAAGTCTGGAATTAAACCACTATTGAATTAGGGGGAAAAAAATACAAATACAACTTTGTAGAACAAGCAGACAAAGTCCTTTAATGATGAGTTTCTGAAATAAACATGAACTTAGAGCATATTTGCTTAAAGCTGAGTGAATTACCTGTCCTAAAGCTAATGCTTTGCAGCCCCACCTTAGCTTAGGGTTCAGTATTTACGTTTACAATGTAGGTGCTATGCAGAAGTTGAGGAGTAAGCTGAGGTTCTAAGGCCAAAGGCTAAAGAGTTTATTAGTAGCAGACTCAGCAGACTTTTTTCACCTCTGGTTGTAATGCTACCATATCACATTTATGGCTTCTTGAGACTTTTTGTTTGTTTTTACTATGGGAGTTTGTGGTTGAAATGGGAGGTGACTATGTGCATGTTGGAGATGGTGAATATTTGAGATGTCAATCTTCTATTTTGCAGAGAACTACAGCCAACAAGACTTCAGGTGCTCCTTCCTACAGCAGATGGTCCAGTTCACAGCCCCATCAGGTAATTTGCCCTTGTCAAAAAGGATATGAAGCTCAGGATGACACAAGCTTCCTTTTGAAATGAATCTGTGAGGGGCTGGGGAGATGTATCAACCTACATTAACCCATGTAGGTCCTGCTCATCTCTGAGATTGTTGCAGGATGTCCTGTGGCAGACTGTTAGATGCAGTTCATGCTTATGGAAGAGGTGTTGTACAGCTATGACTCCTCTAATGCAATTGTGTGGAAAATGGTTTGTGTGAATCATGATGCTTGGACTGGGGTGGGGTGGTGGAATGGACACATAACAGGGCTGAAATATTTTGTGTGTCTTAAAAGAATGTCTAGACTGCTAATATTAAATGCATTTGCATGGCTCAATGTCTAGACAAAAAGGGATGAAGAACAATGACTTGGGAATCTAATTATGGACTAGGACATGTCTCATATCTCCAGGGAACTCCTCCAGCAAAGATTTGATAATGGAGGCTGGTCTGAGAGGGGAGTTTGGCCCAAGAGGCTGAATGTGAAGATCAGATGACCAAACTTTTGAAGTGTCTTTTGTGGAATATGGTTTGTGTGAAGCATGCTAATTGGATGGGGAACATGGAGGAATTTTGTGTGCCATAAGAGATTGTCTTGTCTGCTCATATTAAATGCATTTGGTTGGCTCAAGACCTAAACAAAAAGGGAAACAGAACATTGACCTGGGAATCAGATGATGTATTAGGAGCTTCTTCATATCGCCAGGGAATTCCTCTAGAAAACATTGTGTTATGGTTAGTGGCCAAGAAACAGCTATGGTGTGACAACAATGCAAAAGGACATGTGACAGTCTGAAGTGACAATTAGGAGGCTAATTTAAGTGCATCTCTTTCTTGGAATCTGTTTCTGTGAAGCATGTTATATGGATGGGAAGACTTCTGTGTGCATTAAAAGTATGGCTTGCCTGGTAATATTGAATGCATTTGAGTGGCTGAAGACTTTGACCAAAAGGGAACCAGAAAAAAAGATCTGGAAACAAGATAACAGATTAGGACCTGACTCATATCTCCAGGGGATTCCTTCAGTTAAGGTTTGATAATGGTTGGGTTCCAGGTTGGAGGCTGGAAGGCAGACATGGTAGGTCACCAGAGCAAAAGGAAACATGCATGTGTCTGAAAATGAAGATTGGCTGTGACAGTGGTTAGCTGCTGAGAGGGGAGGCTGGCCCAGCTGCAGGTAGTATTGGTCAACCCTCTGAATGATGTCAGTGATTTAACAGTCCCTGATACCTTTGTACAATGGAAACCATTATAGATGGATCCTTCAATCTTTTGACCGTCATTTAAGCTGGGAATGAGTTTAACAAAGTCTTTGGCAGTGCATGAAATCATGTTTTTCATTGTGCCCACTACCCCTAATATTTTTCCACTACTTAAAACAACTAAGCTATAAAGTAGTTACAAAAAATAAAATATTTGGGGAGACTTGTTATAAACTCAAACCAGGAGACTTGTTATAAACTCAAACCAAAGAGGGAAAAAAACTCTTCAGTAATGGTCAGGAAGCAATATTATTGTAAATTGTTTCTCATAAAAAATTGAATGTTATTCAATGTTTCTCTTTTATCAAAACCAACGTTCTTGACTATAGACAAGCACATGACTTACTTTAAATGAAGGACAGTGTGTTTCAGCTAAAACAGCTCCCACTTTAAAAACTTTTTTTTTTTTCAATCCTGATCATATAAACACTGCTTTCCCCCAGTCTTTTGCTCCTTTCCAATGTCTTTCTACTTCTGCTGCTGCTTTAAAATGTTCAGCCTACTTGATTTCTGTTCTTACACACATGTATATGCTAAGAGGGGGAACTTCCAATAATTCGAGTCTTGGTCTTGAAAGCTAAAGTGAGAGAAATAATTAATTTCATTTGTGTTCAAATTGGGGTGGTGTCACGTTAAAGTGGTGTAGCTAATTAACTGTTATGGGTCCGGTCGGATTCAGGAAAGCAGATTAACCGTTATGGGTCCGGTCGGATTCGGAGCACCAAGCACTGAACTATCACTGTCACGGATTCACCAATAACGTATAACCGCTCTTAGCACTTAGTCGCTGATTAATCGTTATGGGCCCGGTCGGATTCAGGATACTGAACTATCACAATCACAGATTCACCAATACTGCATTAACCGATATGGGTCTGGCTGGATTCAGAGCACTGAACTATCATGGTCACGGATTCACCAATAATGAATAACTGCTCTTACTCTAGTTGTGTTCAATAAGAACTATCACGGCTAGGAACAATACAATCAAGTGCAATTTATTACAGCAATGGGTACACATGTTCTTTTGGATTGCCAGCGATGGTGACTGTCTGCAAAAGCAAGCTAGCCTAGAAATTAACGCGTTAAAAGGAGTATAAACACATGTTTGAATCTCACCCAAAGGCATCCCAATGGGGGGGAAGAGAGGCTCAGCCCGTTGACTGATCCCAGAAGTCAGGAGGTCCTCGGGATGATGTATTCCCTCGGGATGGTATCTCCCCTGACAATGGTGTCTTCCCTAACATCCCCTCTCTCTTAGGCCAATTTATATTATTTTCTATCTTTTAGGTGGAGCTTGAGTGACTCTAGTCAAGCATATCTTAGTTATGATTGGTGAAAAGTTTTCCCGTCTCTGTTTAAAGTAATAGGCCCCGAGAAATTCAGAGCGCATGCTCAGTGAGGGGTGGTCGCACCTTGGAGGCGGGTAGCTTTTGGGATGGAGGTGTGTTTTGGTATTATAATGATATTATAATGAGCAAAAGTACACTAGAGTACAGCATTTGTCAAAACCTGTCAGGTTGTTGGCTTAGGGTAGCAAAAAGTGCTGCTTATCGGTTTCGGTGTGCACAAGAACAATCGAGTCCCCACCTGATCACAGAGCTTAGCCGTGGTGTCTCCACTCCACTCTACGCTCCATGCTGTTCCTTAGAGCCAGCACGCCAGGTTCCCCCAGTGTGATAGCATCTAAGGTTGGAAGCCTAGGGAACACTCAGATGATGCAGCTGCACCCTACCCTGAAAGCCTCTTCAATGCTGTACGTTTTCTTTAAGATGTGAAATTTAGTTATATTTTCCTAGTTACTTTAAGCAATTGCACCACAGGTGGGAAAGAAAGTGGCTAAATGCTTAATGTAGTGAGTTACCCACTTCACCATCCTTACAATCTTTTCTTAATACTTGTTTTCTCTGGGTTCTATACGTCTTTTTCTGCTCTGTATACATGTTCTATCTGCTTGCTGAGACTTCTGTGTACTTTATTTCTCTCCCCTTTTTAAGCATTGAATTTTTACATTTGGTTGGGGGAGATTGTTAATTCCTTTCAGTGCTCGTTTCTTACTCCATACTAGGGGATCACAAAGTGAGCAGAGAAAAATGCATGGAGTTCCACTAGTATGCACAAGGCAGAAACAGCAATGACTGTTGCCCTCTTTCTGCATGTTTGCAGTTGCTCATTAAGGTTAATGGGAGACACATTCCTAAGTCAGGAGGAGATCATCCTAACAAATCATAAGAAATGCATGTTACGCTCTACACACTTGATTTCCTTTTTGAGGAGGGAGGGGAAAGATAAGTACATAATAAAGATTGCTTGTAGCATTACAACCCTGTCAAATCCCTAGTAGAGTTGAGGGATTAACTACCAGGAATGTTCTTTGAAAGTATGTCTAGACCATACAGCATCTGCAGGAAAAAAATGGTTGTACTGCATTAAAGCATGCCTGTGGTAATTTTCCTCCACCTGTGTTGTACCCCACATGTTTTAATCTTTCCTTCCTTTGTCATTTGCACTCTAATCTTTTCTTTTTCATCCTTGTTTATTGTAAGCTTTTGTCTTCTGTGTTTTGGGTTTAATAAGCTTATAAACTTGCCTCACGGATATTACAAATACTAGTACCAACTGTGAGGATGTGTAGGCATGCAGTGGTTCAGTTTGGGAGACCTGGATACTGCTGTGCACTCTCATGAGCTGAAAGTGGCAAAATATTTGTATTGGATCAGAGATTTGTATTCAGCCTTGCAACTTGCCAGCATCTATATATAGTTTATTTTAACATTTTTTGAAGATGGCTTTCCAAGAAAGAAAAAGATCAAAGTTCAAATTCATATTGTCTGCATTTTCTTCAGCCTCATGCAGTGAACCCAGTGAAGGCTTTTCCACATAGATCTTACAAGAATCTGCACAGAAACCTAATAGAGCTACATGGCTGAGACCTTTGATACATCTAAGAAATGTTAAAAGTTAAACTGATTTCCTCTTTTCCCTCCCCCAAATTTTCTTCTTTCATTTCCTCTGTCTGTGTGAAGTTCGAAGGTCCATTGGGTGAGAGATCTGAAGGGGTTCTACAGGTGGGGTCAACAAGTCACTGAAAATAACACATTTTTCACTGACTTATTTAGCTTTGTACTACCCAGACATGCTTATATTTTGTATTGGATAAGCTGAAGCATGTTTATCTACCTCAAATACGCTATCTGGGGAAGGTTTTTAATAAGTTCCTATTAACTCATCGCTCTCATGGGCATGTGGAATTTGTGTGCTCAGGTTTTTTGATGTAAAGCTGTTCAGAGAATTTTTTCCCCTACCCCTTGAGCCTGGGAAAGTGTCTTGCTGCAGGGGAGGTATCTTTAAAACTTGATTAAGAGGTTCCATCTGACTGCCCTGGGAAAGACACATTACCTGCTTTAAACCATTTTTTTTTAAGCTCTCTACTTTTTCAGTGTCAGAATAAGAAGCCAGTAGTCTAAAAGGTTTTTATTATTATTATTTTTTATTTTTTGAAGCCAAGGAATTAATCTATTTAATTAGGGGATTGGGGGTGGGCAATCAAGCCAAACCAGCTTCTGAAATAGCATCCAAGGAGCTGTGTTGGACCTTACTGGCTCCAGATGCATTAAACTTGCTTGAAGGATGGAATCAAGGAGTAGATACAAATGGATACTAATGAGCTAAAATGACCTATGCTGCCTTTCCTGGCTAGTGGCATCTCTTGATGTGTGAAGAAGTCTGCAGCAATTTTGTGAGGAACTCTGAAGTGAATTTAGTCCTTCTGTGGTACTCTGAAGACTGTATGTGCTCACTGCTGATGAAAATGAAGGAGAAAGCAGCACTTTTCCAGGCATGATGATATGGCTGATTTCTAATGTGATGCTGCTTTTGCTGAGTGGGATGGTAGCCAAGGCAGAGTGCCATATAGTAATGGTGGATTTGTGTGGGATGGTCTGTCTCTTGCCAGGAGTTGTAGGTGCACAAGTAGGGTGGGATGCAAGGCACTTGCTATTGCAGCTCTGCTGTCTGTAGAAGCAGTTTTAGCATCAACAAAGTACTCTACTGGTAATGATGTGAGAGCCAAGTGCTAGAACCTATTGGGGTGGTATAGCTCATGTAGATGTAAAAGCAACAAAAAAAAAAATCTTAGAAAACAAGAAATGCAGTATTTCAGATGGCAGTTTAAGGTTGAGGCATTTGAAGAAACAATACCTCAAGCTTCTTAAAAGAAAGTGATTCTGTGAAAGAAGAAATGGACAACAATCCCCCTAACATGATTATGTTCCTGCTGTTGATAAGCAGCAAAAAGTGCATAGCACTGTCCCAGATCTCACAAATAAATCCACTTAACGTGCAAGCAGAAGACAACAATACCTTCCTTCTGAATGAGTATCTTCTTGCTTGTAGGCATGTGAGTCAAGACAGACTGTTCACGTGGGTTGTGAACACTGGCACCTTCAGAACAATCTTGCAATTCCTTGCAAAATGGCTGCTAGGATTTGGAGATGCTTAGATTATATTATCTTAGTTTATAAAATTATATGGACGCTTTTTTAGTGCTATGTGCTAAATGAGCCTGCAGAACAATTGGTGTGTCTTAAATGCCATTGAAAATAATATAGAACACTTCAGCATCTTTCCCCCACCCCATTCCTATTAGCAAGGCATTAGTTTGAACTAATGGAGCAAAAACAGAGAAAATGAAATTGTGTCCAATGGGCCAAGGGACAGCAGGATTCTCAGCTTCCATGTGGCTCTCCTGTCTGGCTTCTCTGCTTTGCTACAGAATTATTACTCTGGCTTTCTGGTGCTGGCAACACAAGCCTCTTGCTTTCTTACAGATAGTGGAAGCCTTGTCCCTTGCTGAATTCAGCATAGGTACCTTGATTGAGGTATAATTTTTTTTTTTTTTTTTTTCTTGAATATCCTGATCTTTAAATGTAGAGATAAGTGCTGTATTTTTGTACCCAGAGGTTAGCAGCTTTCTTGGAGAACTTGGAACAGACAGGGGATGTTGATAACTATTCAGTGTATGATCTAAATTTTAAATAGGCTAACTCTTAACACTGCATCTGGTAGTTTATTGTACAGCTTCATGACTGAGATAACAAATCCCAATCAAGAAGAAGGAATATGAGGATTTATATTCTACGTTATTGTGGTAGCTGTCTCATTGAATTCCAGGTCAGATATTTCAGCACATATATAACTTTCAAATTTCTTGTTTACTCCTCGTTATTGCTCCCAACCTTCCCCCCTTCTTTTTCCTTTTTCCCTTTGCTTTGTTTTTGGCTTTGTGTTCCTCCTGTATATGTATTGGAGCAGTAATATCTTGATAATCATAGAATATCTGAAGTTGGAAGGGACCTGCAAGGTTCACGAAGTCCAACTGCTGGCTCCTTACAGGACCACATGTATGGAGCATCAATCAAACCATGCCTGACAGCCCTGTCCAAGTGTTTTTTGAGCTCCAGCAGGCTCAGTGCTGCAACCACTTCCGCGAGGAGCCTGTTCTAGCTCCTCTCTTGGTAAATAATCTTTTCTTAATCCAATCTGATAAGAAGACAATTATATGTAGACATTAGTTCTGTATTTTTTCCATTGGTGCATGTAGCCAAAATGATTGATATTCATTATTTATCAAAATTAATGTTATTTAATACAGGAGGAGTGTGTTCATTTAGTTTCAGGAAGCCATCTCCTGGCTATGGCTGCTGGTAGCCATTGGAATGGTTCAAGCAGAAGCAGCAGCAGTAGCTGAGACTGTTGCAGCCTGTTTGTATGCAAAATAAGAGGGACCTGCAGGTGGAATTAATAATTTGTTAGAGCAGGGAGATGGGTGAGTTTCCTTTAGAGTATCTGGCATGTTACCTGAATATGAACAGTGACTCAGACGATCCAATCCTGTGAACTGACTTTTCTTTTTTAACTAGTGGAAGATGCCTGATTTCAAATACTGTAAATAATCTTATATTCAGCTGTTCCAATCTCCTTCTGTTTGCTTGTTTTCCTGTGGTGCCTCAAGTTTGACTTGAAAAAAAGTCAGTATTTAGAAAGTCACTGTCTCCCTGCTGACTCAGCAATTTGCCTTTCTGCTGAGCATTGCGAGCTGTGTCAGTAAACTTTAGGTTAAGTGTTTGTCCACTAGAAAACGTACTGAGAACACCAACACTTTTTCCCAGAAGCCACTGAACAGCTGTCAAATGGCAACAATGCTTCTTCACTACTGACCTAGGTTTGAGCTGCTCCGGTCTGTTCATCTTAACAAGAATGACTTGGTCCAACTACTAGGGTTAAACCTTATTATAAAGGTTAGATGAGATCTGGCAAACTTCCAGAAACAGACCAGACAACCCAAGCCACAGAAGTATGTTGCTGCCTCCTGGCACTTGGCATGTAACCAAAGAACTGTAGCAAAATTCAGTGGGCTTAATCAGAGTTAATGAGGGAAATTTGTCAGTTTTGCGATAAATTGTGAGTATAAAAATCCCTAAAGCCCTCCTTTTTGTAATGCATCTTTTCTGAACAGAACATACCTCAATGCCATACTTTAGAATAGTTTTACAGCTACTGAGGCCAGTTCTTACAACGCTTTGACTCCTAGTTGTGTGTTAGGTGTTTTTTTTTTTTTTTTTTTTTTAAATCGCAGTTGGGTAAGCATGTGGAATAAAATCAAGTGGAACGAAATAAGTGAATTTAAGTGAAGTTAAGGGTTGTTTTTTTTTTTTTTTTTTTTTTTTGACTTGCTGTCAGACAGACCTGCTGAATGTCAACAAGCCTCAGTTAGACTTAACCTTTGATTCATTAAACCTAAGTATGAAGTGGAGGCAGTGCCTTGCAGAAGTAAGGTTAGCTAGTGAAGGCCTTGTTGTAAGGCATGATATATAAAAGAATTAATACTGTTCTAAGTTCACCAGAGAGCTGAAAAAAAATCAAATGTCTGTGGTCAGTACTGGAAAGTTTGCTCTTGTTATTACATGCCTAGTGTATGCAATGTTATGTACATCACAAATTTGTGGTACTTTGTAATTAATATGTATATTTGTGTTATATTAATGTTTTGTATAATTTATATGCATTAAAATAAATTTTGTAATTAAAAAATGTGTATATGGACATATACGTAAATACAGAACCCTAATTAAACATGAGATTTAGGCATTAGTTCGTGTTACACAATACCTACATTAATCTAGTATTACAATCCTAGTCTGGCAAGTACATGTTTTGCAGAAGGTATGGAGATCTAAATCTTGATAAACTAATTAATTAGAATTTTCAAGATCTTTTTATATAATCAGAGAATCACAGAATGTCTAGGTTGGAAGAGACCTCAAGATCATCGAGTCCAACCTCTGACCTAACACTAACAGTCCCCACTAAACCATATCCCTAAGCTCTACATCTAAACGTCTTTTAAAGACCTCCAGGGATGGGGACTCCACCACTTCCCTGGGCAGCCCGTTCCAATGTCTAACAACCCTTTCGGTAAAGAAGTTCTTCCTAAGATCCAACCTAAAATTCCCCTGGCGCAACTTAAGCCCATTCCCCCCTCGTCCTGTCACCAGGCACGTGGGAGAACAGACCAACCCCCACCTCACTACAGCCTCCTTTGAGGTACCTGTAGAGAGCGATAAGGTCACCCCTGAGCCTCCTTTTCTCCAGGCTGAACAATCCCAGCTCCCTCAGCCGCTCCTCGTAGGACTTGTTCTCCAGGCCCCTCATCAGCTTCGTTGCCCTTCTCTGGATTCGCTCATAATGTTTCATTTGTATTGTTACTTTTCTTTTTAAACCACATGCCTCTTTGTATAATTGGCATGTTCACTTATTTCCTCCACCTCAGCCAGTTTCCTGTATGTCTGCTGTATCAGCAATGACCTGATGATTCAAAGTTTAGAAATTTCTTCAAATTATAATATTTAAACCTTAAATTTGAAGTCTAATCTATATGGAAACATAAGGACTCCAAGATGCAGTATTGTAACTCTTTTCTCCTCTTCAAGCATGAGAAGAAAATATATTGTTTTCCTTCTCATTCTTATCAAAGTTAGAGATACCATTGGTATTTAATTGCACTTTCAAGCTGAGGTTCAGAAGATTCCATTTATAAATTGGTTAATCTTAAAATGAGCATGCAGGAAAGTTGTTTTTTTTTTTAAATGTTTTAAAACAGCTGTCATAATAGTTTTTTATTTCTATACCGTCTAACCTTTTCTACTTATTTCTATGTACTTATTTTTGACAAATACGAAGTGAGTGGGCTATGCAAAATGTGTGCTCAGTTTGCTCAAGTTTGCAAAGAGAACTTTGTCCTAGGGGTAAGGGAAAGTAACAGCATTTGTGATGACTTCTATATACACAAAGTTTCCAAAAAGTGTCTGTCAGCTACATTTTGTCACTCAGCTATTTTTTTTACTGGGAGAATTTTATAAGGTTTAAAGACTGAAACCGAAGGGTTCTGCAGAAACCTCATTTAAAATTAATAAAGTCAAAATTTTATACTTTTTGTGTCACATTCTGTACAGTCACTGAAAGTTGCCCTGCCTCTTTTTGCAACCCCACTTCAAAACTGCAGATTCTATTTGATAACACCCTGAAATGCTCTTATAACTTTTTAGTTCGTTTCTTAGCAAACAAAGCTTCTTGATATTTTCTTTGTGACTTCTCTTTACTGCTCCCCTATTGCTTGGCCTATTTGACCAAATTTTGTAGAGGAAAAAGTGCAAGTTTCTTGAACCTTACAGTTCACACAGAAAAAACAGCTCTGGAAGAGCCTGGTAGAAGAGAGGCTAATAATGCTGCTCCAAGGGAAGGCACGAGATCACCCAATGCTAGACACCAGGTAATTCATGGGGGACAATGATGTTATGGATTTCCTACCATTGAGACAAAAAGTCTTGGTGGCTGGTGTCTGTGTTCTCTCAAGAAAGAGGCTAAGCTTTTTCTCCTGTGCAGATTTTCTGGTTAAGGGATGAGCTCATACCAGGGCTTAAGGAATAATTCAATTCAAGTCAATCATGACTTGAGAGACGTGTGTTGTTCACCATCAGGCTTCATTAGTTTTGTTATTTACACAGCTACACTGGTGAATTCAAACAAAATTCTTTATTGAATCGGTTGAATTCAGAACTTAAATTGCGGTTGTGTGTGTTTGTTTGTTTTTTCCCCAAGGAAACTATTTCCTTGCTGTACCTTGCAACATTATTCCTGAATTTTCTTTAAGTTCAGACCTGGTCAGGTAAACTACAAACGATGTTGGTTGAAGTGGCACATAATCTCACAGTGGGATCTCTCCATTACTCTGTTTGTGGTATCCAGTGTGTACATGCTGACTAATAGCAAAAATTGACAAATAATATTGCAGACTAATCTCTCTTCTCATGTTCTACTAAATGTCGTTTGATATCTTGTAATGTAGGTTTCTTGGTTTTGACTTTGCTGTGAGAGTTGAAAAGAAAAAGAAGCTGCTGGTGGATGATTTAACAATTGTTAGTAATTCATCATGATTTTTCCTACTTGAAATTTAATTGTTGTTGGAGAGAGCAGTTCATAAATTTTTTTTTTTTTTTTTTTTTTTTGAAATGCTGCTTGCTGGTTAATGCAATCAATTTGATGAAAATGATAATTAGCATGACAAGTTGCAGCCTACATGTGTACTACTGTTCCTGCCCTTGCAGTGTTCCCATGTTTTTAAAGATTGGAAGATAGGTGGGAGCAAAAGAGTTTAAGTTATTTTTAGGTGACTTTTGTCCCTCTGTCCTATTATTTAGAAGTAACAGATGGACTCTGCTCCTTGTGCCTCTCATTCTTCATGCTCCTGAAGTTTTAAACCTAGAAAGGAAATGCAACCAAGAGACTACCGCTGGATCTGCCATCAGCTGCTCTAACAAAAGGGTTGATCGCCTTCCAGAGCAAACACTAGCAGAGGAGTACGGGTAACCTTCAGAGGAGAAACAGCTGTCCTTGAGCTGTGTCCTAGGGCAGATCCAGCCTCAGTTTGTGAGGTTGGTTAGGGAAGACTGTCAGATCAGGGCTGGTGGTACAGAGCTGTTTGTTTGTCTGCATTTTCAAATGAGCTCCTGACAAAATGTTCTGTCAAACCTTTCTCCTGTCCTGTCTTTCACATGAAGGAGAACAAAGATGGCTGATGGACTGTTTTAATGACCTAAATGATGATTGTTCTGTTTGATAATTAACCATGCAAATCTGAAAGAAACAATTAGTGGATCAACAAAAACAGATCTGCAGGCTACATTTTGGGGAATAGCTGAGAAATCTAATTTGGCTATAAAGATAGGTTATGCTTTGTAATGAGAAACGGCAAGGCATTTTGCTGCAACTGTCATGGCAACTTTAGAGCTTCTTTATATAGTCTAATTTAAAATGTATTTACCCTGTAGCAGTGAAATTGCAGTCTATGTATGAATCATAAAAACTGGCGATGGAAAATACCTCTTGAACATATGGTTCAGTTCCTCAACAGATACGATTCAGGTTAACTCTGTCAACAAATATTCTCTCTTCAATATTGGTCTGTTTGACCTGGGTTGTTTTCTGAATGTGGACTCTTTCTAGAGGCTCTTTGTTTTTTGTAGTTGGTCTTTGCTAAGAATCTTTCTGTAATGGACATCTCAGTATTTCAGTTATACCTCAGCAGTTTGTGAGCTCTGCTGTCCCCTGGATGGCTCTACATGTGCTCAGATAGCTATTGAATGCTGGTAAAATTCAATTGTATCAGGATGCAGGTCCTCATGTTTTAGGATATAGATTATTTGCTTCCTGAGCAAGATCTTGATTGTACAAGTGCTCCTCTTTTGTTCAGTCATGATAGGTTGATATTTGAAATCAAAATGTACTTTTAACTTTGAATATTTTCCATTTTTTTTGTTAAAGGTGAAAGAGTTACCTTCTGGTTAGTGAATGTGGTGCTGGAAAGACAATGGGACTTTGATGTCGGCAATTGCATTTAGCATGAGGTTCAGGGTGATACTTCTCCCAGCATTTGATGATCCCATGCTATTCTGATGATCAGCTTTTTAGATCTAGAGAGAACTTTTTCAGGAATCTTTGTTCCTAGCAGAAACTAGTTCAGCTTCCCAAAAGTCACTAAAGCTTGCATTACACTATCCTATCAGTAGTCTGGTATCCTACTGAAGAATTGTTAAGTGCATCATGATCACCTTTAGTACCCTGCAGTTCTGCTGCTGTCTGGGAACATATTGTAGTGTAAACATCACATTGACTATTAAGTGGACTATCTGTTTTGACTGGTATTATTTTAATAAGCACCAATATTTTACGCATTTGGGAAGAAAGGATTGTTTAAAAAGCCAAGGGCCTGCAGATAACTTGCAGTAATACCAGGCCAGAACCCGAAGTCTGCTCTAAATGAAATATTCAGCTCTTCTAAGAAAGAAGATGAAATGGGGATAATGTAGGCAAAGGACTGGATAATGCAATTCTGTATAAGCTTTGCTTAGACTTTGTTATAAATCCACTGTTTTTTTCAGCTATGGGGTTGTGAAATATGGTTATTAATGTGGTAGGGAAAAATTTGCACAGGAGTACAAACTTGAATCAAGTCTTCAAAAATGAAGGAAAAATGTAAAACAAGCTACTGAAAAGGCTGAAGTAACAAATGTAGAAATACTGTAGGTTCCAATGGAAACACAATGTTGTGATCAACAATGTAAGAAAGACTTCACTCTAACAAAAATAAGTGTTGGTGTTTTCTTTGCTAGTAAGTGTGAAAGGTGCTCAAATGGGAAAGCACCTGAACTGCAACGAATGAGTGACATTGTCTCAATGGTTAAGACTGATTTGAAATCTTTAGCATGCACAGGTTAAATGCAGATGTTAACTGTATAGTTTCAAAATTAAGAAGGGAAAGCTATAATATCGTGGAGGTGTCTAACCTACCCATCCAAAGCTTGTCAAAGAAAAATGATCTGGCAAGTATGGCAATGTATCTGTTCTGACTTAAGGCACACAATTTTTGTCCTTTATGTTTGTGAACAGTGAAAATAGTAAGCAGCATTATGCAGTGTGCCTCCATAGCTGTGGCTGACTGTAAGGAGTGGGGGGGAAATGCCACTAATCCTTCCAGTGACTTTTAGATGGGTCTCCAAAGACTAGACAAAACTGTAAGCCACTTCAAACAACTGAGCTCTGTCTCCTGCAGTACAGTGCTTGCTTATCCTGCTAGAGATTAGGCTCTGCTTGTATCCATCTAATAGGAATATATTGAATCTTGCATGGAGCGAGAACAGGACTTTGATCAATATTGCACGCACTTTATTTGAGGACCTACAGCAGAGGCCCTACACTTAGAAAAACAATTGAAGTAGGTCTTGGGAACACTTGACAGAATACATAAACAGATGATGTTATGGTCTCAGTGGAAATCTAGTTGTATTGAACTGAAAATAGACCATACAAGGAGAAAATTGAAGAATACTTAGACCCTGTAGTAGGACACTATGCAATAGGCCGGCAAGCTTTGTTTGGATTCCT
Organism: Nettapus auritus; assembly: GCA_011076525.1. Taxonomy (NCBI): domain Eukaryota; kingdom Metazoa; phylum Chordata; class Aves; order Anseriformes; family Anatidae; genus Nettapus; species Nettapus auritus. Next base: position 41,756,677 of record CM021766.1, read on the forward strand.
TTGGAAAATAAAACTACAACAAAATTATCTCCCTTAAAGGATGTAGTACACCTCTGCATGCTACCCAGCCTTCTGAAGGAGGAGTTTGACTTACAAGTGAAGCATACTGTGGATATTTGATAATGAAAATTACAAGTATGAATTGATCAGAATAGGAATTGTGGGAGTTAATCATGAGATCTCATGCTTCTTTAGGACTGGGGAAATGCGAATCCTAGGGTTAGTTCACCAGTTGGCAAAATAAATACGTTAATTCTGAGCTTCAATCACATGTGTTCCTTGTCCTGTGTGACAGGATGATGCTGGTATCTAGTTGCTGCATGTATTGACAAAGCGTGGATCGAGAAGCATTATCTGAGCTGGCTTGTCATCTCATGTTTGTATGATTTTCTCCGTGTTGATTTTTATCTAGGAATGTTGTGCCAAAACACTTAACTTTCCAAAATTACTTTTCCAAAATAAGTGAAAATAGTGTTGTTTGCTATTTAGGCCAGCATAAACAGCCAGCTCAGAATGAAAGGCTTTCCATGCCCTTTGGCTAGTTGTGTTCACGTCTAGTACCCAAGCCCAAGTCTTTTATCACAGTACAATAGCCTGGCATCCCTTGTTTACTGTTTATTTGAATAACTAAATTGCATTCTGAAGTACATACTTATTTTATCTTAAGTTTTACTCTTTGAAGTCTGGAGTCTCCTCCGAACTTCTCCTCGATCTTGTTTCTTCTGTGATATTATTTCCCAGAAGGTAGGATCTGAGAAGTTCTGTAGTCACCAAGCAAGAGTGGCAGCTTTTGCTGCACAAGCATGAATAAGAAATCCCACCTATAGTGGTGCAAAGCATCTGATAGAGCTGCACTGAGAAGCATGAGCGATAAAAAGCCATGTGTTTGACTGGTATGGGAAGTATGAACTGGAGTCTTCTCATGCCACAGCCAAGTGGTTACGCTTTTGCCAGAACTGCTTCAGTTCTTCATGTTTAAGGTTGCAGTTTTTTGGCCAATCTTCAGGGAGAAAGAAGTAACTCTAACTAAAAGCTTTTTCAAGTCCTTTAAGGACTTGCCTATAGAGTAAAGCATCTGCAGAAACAACTTTGACTCTTTCGCTATTTTTCCCATATTGCCCTTAATATGATTTTTCTTCAGAACCACTCCAGTTTGGCTTGTGTGTGTAATAAAACCAGCAGTATCAGCCGGGATTAAGAGCCACAGATAAACTCAGCCATGAAACTACCAAACTTCCAACTCGTGCTTATACTTTATTGCTTATCTTGGAGGTGTTGAATATGAAGTCATTCTCCTAAAGAGGCAGTAGCATGATATATTGCACTTACAATCAGCAAGGAAAAAATGTTTAAAAAAAATCTTTTGTAGTCTAGAACTGGCATAAGGGCATCTCTTAAGGGAAACTGAACACCTACCCGAGCTCCATCAAGGCATTGATAGACTCCTAGTTAAAAGTGGTATGGGTTCTGCAAGGTACTTGTGTTTCAACATTGGAACTGGCTGGAATCCTTCACTGAAGGTGCATAAAATAAATCAGAAAGCTCACTAAATCCTCATAAGTCAAGTGGAAAGGTCCCTTTATGGATTAAAATTAAGTTGGAAAATGTACAAAAACATTACCTTTTTCCAGAGTAGTTCTAACAAATCAAAAATGCACAGTAGGCTCAATGGAACTGAGAAAAGTTGAAGTGGGTCTCAGTTATGGAGAGGCAGAGAAGTGCACAGGGGAGTGAGATGAAGAGGAAATACGCCAGGTTATGTAAATGAAGGTTCTAATCATTTTCCTGCTCAAGAGTATCAGTGGAGTTATGACATGCAGTCCTCTGAAAATAGAAAGTAACAGTGTATTAGGGCTAAGGGGGAAGGACTGCAGAACAAAACTGCTGATGTCACTGTCATTGCATAAAACCAGAGTCTGCTGGCTTCTTGAAAACTGCTTGCAATCTTTTTCTATTCTTACTACTTTACTCCATCTCTACAGGATACAATGGAATTATAGGAAGCTATTAAATTTGATCAGGAGTAGGGAACACTTCTACCTCAGCAAAGATCAAGTATATTAGGCTGCTTCAGTTGGAGAAAAATGTAACATGAAAGAAGGTTAGCAGGAGTGTACGGAATCAGAAGGTTGGGGGAGGTGGAACTAGTAGAGAATCCATCTCATCCGCTGTTTCTTAGGAGCCTGGAAGGCAGTGAGCAAAAGGGAGATTGTTCTAGTGAAATGAGTAAAGGACGTGGAGGGGGCTTACTGCTGGTCAGCACTGTGGATGCAGAGAGTGTGGATAGGTCCAATGTGCTTAAAAATTTAATAATAATAAAAAGCCTACTGAAAGATATTCAACATAATCATGTGTATCTAACTCTTGGCTCTGAAATCTGACCATTCAGAAAGGTCAAAATTTGGGATTATCCACTCTGAAGAAGTACCGCTCCAGGCTTGTGGTGTTTCTTGTAACTTTTCATGAAGCAGCAGCTACCCTTCATCTCTGGAGGAGGATAGGGCCCACTTGGACCTTTACTCTGAATTGGTGCGGCCATTCTTTTGTCACTTAAATTCACTTTATGTCCCAAAAGCAGTGATTATGTTAAGTTATAGAGAATAGCTTTCACATTTTGGGCTGACCAGTTCTTCCAGCACCTGTGCAGTGTGACAATAATCCATCACCACAATAGAGTGTTCTTGTGTTAATACAGCAAGAAGAGAATAAGCGTTGCACAAACCAAGTCACAAGCAGCTTAAGGCTTTCTACGTCAAAGCCATTAATTCCCACAATGTTTATGAAGGACATGTGAGATAAAGTCAGAAATCAGAAGGTTCTGGAGACGTTTAGGGTAGGCTTGCTAGGCATGTGGATGAGAGGTGGGAGGGATGCAGCTTAGCTTCTTTCCCCTTCCTTTGCAATCTGGTGCCTCCAGAGATGTGCTGAACAGGCTTAAGAGGAGGGGAAACACCACCAACTTTGCAGAGAGCTATTCCTTGCTGCTTGAAACTTGTTGTGGTTGATTACTCATAAAATAATAATAATAATAATAATAATAAAAGGTAACTGTAAGCTACATTATACGATATAGGAGAGCCAGCACTCCTGAGTTTGTCAGAGCCGGCAGCTGCATTTGCAGCTGACTAGCTCCTGAGGGAGGTCATTCCAGTCTTTGCCACAAGGAGGCAGAAGCACTAAATCATAAAGTACTTCTAAACCTGCTCTTTGGTACGTATTTCAGCTTATGAAAACTACGCTTTGGAGGATCTACAGCTTCTTTCTAACGTATATAGGTGATTGCAGAGGGAGATTTTGCAAGGGAGAATTCAAAGTATCAAACAAGTTCTTGTGTGTGGGGGTTTCACTTGATGTTTTCTCAGGTTGTAAAAAAAAAAAAATAAATAATAATGTTATAAAAACATCTCAGCGACAAGTAAAATTCTTTGCCACCACCCCTGCCAGCAGTTATCTAACTATTTCCCACCCATTGCATTTTATAGTTATCAGTTTTGCTCATTTCCCTTTGTAAAGGCAACTCTGAAGTCCAGAGCTGTGACAGTGACACATTAACGATGCCGTAATTGTATTTTCAAACATGCTTGGCTTCCTGTTCAGCTAATATGTTGCTTACTCAGCTGCTTGTGGTAATTTAGAAACGCAGCATGGCATATTCTTGTTTCTGGACTACCTTCTTTGTAAGGATGTGGTCTGATGGCATTGTAATAATTCTCCCAGAGAAGAGCTATAGAGAATTCTAAAAAGCATGAGTAGTTTAATTGAGTCTGATCTCTACACAGTGCTACTGAATGTGAATGAAATCCCACTTGCGTCCCAGTGAACAGAGCATTGAAAGCTTGATAGTGGTTTATTGTATATGCTTTTCATATTCCATAATGCATGTAAAGAAATGGAGAAGGGGAGGCAAAATTGAAAGAGAAAAATGTCATTTTGTCTGTAATTCAGCCTGCTTTGCTTAAGTATCAAAGTACATGTGGCAGAAAAGTAATTTAGTTATCTGAAACAACTGCGGCTCAATACATACCTGGCCATAATGGAATTTGTTTAAGGACATGGTATCATCTGTAATGTCAGGTGTCCTAGCTGGTACCATCTGTGCTAAATTTTTATCTAGCTGGCTGTGAATACAGATCCTCTGTGATGTGCTTTATAATCCTGGTCTCTGTTAGTGCGAGTTAGTTCACGTGTTGAAATTGTCTTGGAGGAGAAGTCTTCCTGACTAAAAATAATGTGTAAGGAAAACATCTTCTGCCCATAAGGGGATGTTGCGGTCTATTGTTTGAAGATGTATTACAGGTTAAAATTACAGATTATGACACTTCAAAGGTGCTTGCTGATGCTCTTGCAACAATCAGACATGCAGTCATAATGTTTCTGTGGTTTAGTGTCTTACAAGTGAGAGAAGAAGGGGGGGGGGGGGAAATTAGATAGCATGTTGGCATTTTGGTAAAACACAGCAAATTGCTTCACTGTCATCCAGCATGCTACCACAAATACATATTGCTGAGAGCAGGCTGGCTTGCCCTGGTTCTGCTACAGTGTGCGAGACTGGGGCTGGTAATCTTTGTGTGCTAACAGTGTGCCTTTTGTATTTGTACAAGTGGCACATTGAGGGCACATCTTCACACAGCCCAAGGCCTGAATTTTGGATCACATCATCTAGCTCCTGCTGTAATTAAGTATATTGTCCATCTTCATGTGTTAATATCCAGTGAGACTGTGTGCAAGGCAGTTGGATAAGTAAAGCATCAATGTGTTTGCATGTCATTAGGTAGTGTATGCATCAAAGTGTGGCTCTACACTTAAGTGGAGAGATATCAATTTTTTTTGAGCTTTATGGGAGTTGTGGACTGAAAATAATCATAAGCTTCTGCAATAAAGTCCAGTTCCTGACCTAAAATTATTTTCCTCTTTTCACCTTATCAGATCAAATGCAGCTCTTGTTTATTGTATTGAATGTTAAATGCTAAAAGGGAGATAGCCGAAGCAGTTTAACATCCAGGCTCTCTCCTTTTCTTTACGCTTCCTTATGCTTTTATCAAGTGCTTCCAGGAAAAAATAATCTCAGTGCTATGTTCTGCCATAGGCCTTGCATATTGGTAAACCTGTCTCCTCTGATGCATCTGTCAAAAACAATATAAAGAATGTAGGATGAATCCTCTATATACACAAACAGCTTAATGGCCTGTTACAACTAGTAAGATCTGTGTTGGTCTGTTTATGCAAACTTTATACTTACCTTTTTTTTTTTTTTTTTTTTTTTTTTTGTAATCGCTTAAACTTTTTGGCAATTCACCTTTCTCCTGCTGTATTTAGGAGGGTTGTTCTTGCACATCTTAGAGCTGCACAAACCGTTGTACACGTTTGGCAGATGGCAGAGGACATGTGTTGCTGTCACACAGGAGCTGCTGAAAACACTGCAGCACCAGAAGAAATGAGTGTTATCAGCTTCTTCCATTAAGAACGGCTTGCCACGTTTTCCTTCTTGTCTTGAATAGCCATAACAACTTTAAATGCCTATTCAGTTTTGTCGTTTGACTGACTTCTGTATTATGGAAATGTGTGATATGCCTGACTTCCCATTTCCAGGTAAATCACACACAGACAAGGGAACCCAGTTTACTCTAATGCTTTCAGATATCATGGCTGAGCAAATGGTCCATTGCCTTGATTACAGTGGTCACTGAGGTAATGTCTGACAGGTTTTTTTAGTTCCCAGTTGTCTAGATAATAGCCTGTGATAATGATGTTATTGTGTGCTTTTTGTAGTGAAACGGGTGATTCCTACTTGGCCTGAAATTCTGCTGCATGTCACAGCATGGCTGGAGCCCATTGCTTAATCTGCATATCCCAGCACATACCATGATTCTGCAGCAGGGCCCAACACTCGTGGCCATGTATGGGGAACCCACTTATATCTTTAGGTCCTCTAGAGAAATGTTTCTATTTCAGAGCAACTCCTACGTTCTTTTGAGATTTTTTTTTTTTTTTTTTTTTTTTAAGGACACAGACAAAGTGTTTTGTCTCACTATGTGCAACGCTGAAGTATTTTTCAAATCACCTTGAGACTTAAAATGTTCTTGTGTGAAGTTTTTCTGCAGTGTGTGGTGATTATGGAGGTCGAATTGATATAACTTTTGCCTTTATATTTGGGGGTGGGATTGGGTGGGTTTTGTCCAGCTGTTACCTTGAAGTGTTCTGAAGCTTGGTTGGTTTAAGAATTACTTTTGGTTTGGATGCTGTTTTTCTCTTACAAAGAGTGTCTTATATAAGTCAGCTGTATATCCTTTTATTTTTTTTCCTTGTAATTCTGCTAGCGGTGGCTTTGCCTTGAAGTCCTCTCTGTCTGTTTGCTATAATTCCTATGCACAACTTCCCACTCTTGATTAAGATTACAGTAGTATGATGTGAGTTTAACTATTGGTGAAGCCTCTTGTTTCCATTGAGGTGGTTCTTAATTTCCGCAAGAGAAATGACCCTGATATGGAAGCTATAGATGCTGGCTGGTTCTGTTTCCTCACTCCTAAGAATTTCAGGACAGGGATGGCTTTTTAGCACAGCTGTCAATGAGACATGACTGTTTCCAACTGCTAGAAGACTGCAGCACAATTTGCAAAGTTGAACACTTCGGAGGATGCTTTTACAGCTTATGAAGTTAAATAACCATTGAATTGACTTAATATTTTTGGGGAAAGACGTGAATTGCATTTTTCAAATAACAGTGACTTTTGTGTGGATAGCAAGCATATGGTCCCAAGGTGTGGTAGCTTTGCTCTCAATCAGATATTTATACTGTTCTGTGTTGTGTTTTTATTTCCCTGGCTCTTTCTAGCAAAAAGGTGAAGATGTAATTCTGATCTTCCTTGCTGCCTCTGGAGCCATTTACTTGTGTTATCTATTTTGTGCCTGCTACACACAAACATGTCCTTGGTGTTGATAGTAGTCTGTGATTTAAAACCACTCTCATTCTTTTTAGTTTTGTCATATGCATAAAATATTTCATCTTCTGGGACTGCTTGCTTTCTTGCTGCTGTGTGTTTTCCCTTGGTTTGCAAGGCAAGGTATAATTTTCTTGTCAGAGTTATTAGATTTGATTCCATATGCAAAGCCTTTCCTATGAACTTTGTCATGGCTTTTCTATATTGTACTTATTTGTTACATTTCTGTTTAATTTTTTTTTACCTTGTATTTTGTGCAAGCTCTGTATTTTTCATTTTTTTTATGCTTTTCCTGTTATACTTAATGAATTATCTGTATGTTTGCTTCCACAGCTTCCTGGTCTTCATTGTGAACTTGTTTGGTGACATTTCTCATCTATCTAATTCTTAGAGTTAATGTAGTCTCTTCGAAGTTCTGTCTCTGCAACTATATATCCCTTGTCTTTAGTGTCGATCAGAAATTATTTTCCTGAGGTGTTCATTATGATAAGTTCTGATTGTGCTGTAGCTATGCAGGAGCCCTGAAGGCCAGAAGATGGTCTCCTCAGCTACTATGCATACAATCCTCCCCCCCTACGCTTATTGAAGACAGTGCCCTTATCTCTCAACCTTTGGCGTAAGTCATTCAGCTAAACTTCCTTTTATTTGACCCTGCGTAGAGCTGTGTCTTCTAATAACATCCTATATTAGTATATCTGGGAGGTTGCCTCTTCAGGGTTCCCTCCTGCTACTTCTGGAAACAGGTAGTTGTGTGTGGTGATGTTTTTTCTTCTTTTAACTTGGCCATCACTATGTGGCTCTGGCAGATTTCTTACCTGGTATTTTGTTGTATGTTTCTCGAATTCACAGGGATGCTTTCATTGACTCTGTTGCTTAGGAGCAGAGTGCAATTTATGGTAAGCATTTCAATATTGCACTAAATAAGGTTCGTTGCACTGCCTCCAGGAGTATTTCAGGAAAACCTTTAAGACCCCTTCTGAGGGTCCTTGGAGAGGCATCCCTGGAAGGGCAAACTTTCCTGTTCTACTTCCTATTTACCATTTGGAGGTCATTAGTCCCATAATGACTTCAAATAAAGTAAGAGACCAGTGTGATGGCAGTTTTGGTGCTAGTGATAGCTCTGCTGCTTGATCAAGGTGAAGAGTGAGAAAGAGAAACTGTTCTCTAAAGCTTTGTGGGAATTTCCATTTCTTGAATCTTCCACAGGGGAAGGTGGGATCTCTAACAAAGACTTGATAATGTTTGTTTGTTTATTTATTTATTTTTCCTCAGACATGTTCCTTTTGGCAAGTAGGACAAGACTAAGTTTAAAATGGAGGCCTGGAGATCAGAAATCTTCTCAAGACCATGTTGGTTCTTCTCCCAGTCCTTTCTCACTTTAGAGATATTGAAATGAAGTCCCAAGTTTTGACACTCAGCAGCTTGCTTATTTACTCAGTGTAAATGGTAGGATATGATAAAAACCCCTTAAACAAAGGGAGCACCTGTCCTATATTTCTGGAGGTTTCTTTTGACAGGTTTGCAATATCCATGTGGAATTATGGAAAGATTTGCCAACTCTTTCTCAATGACAAATTACAACTAGGGTTCCTGGTAACAAAGTCTCACAAGAGGAAGCTTGAATGGATTGGAATCTTAAAAACAATTTATCTGATTTTTCTTCTTTTCCTCCCTTGCTTCACTAATAGTAGACATGAAAGCTCCTGCTGGCCTTGATGTCCTCAGCAGGAAATTTACAAATTTACCAGTTGATAACGCTTCAGAATGCACAAGTTTTTTGTGCATATAAAAAAAAAAAATAAAAAAAAAAATCCACAAACTCATGCATCTTCCTCATTTCTCAGTTACTTGTTAGATACCTGCAACTGCTTACCATGCAGAAGGGCCTGAAAACTCTTCTTGTCTTCTTTCATCTTTTCCTGCTACCAATAAGTTCTGTTTATGGTAATGAGCAGAGGCTGAAATCAGGTGCACTTTGGAGACATGATTCTCCAGAATACATGAGAAGGTAGAAGGCAGTGAGTGAAGTATTTTGTAAGTTTTTTCAGAATTATTGGCATTCCTATTTGTTGTTTAAATGTACCAATGGTTTTGAAAAGCTCCTGTTATGACTAGGTGGGGCTACCCTTGTTGTCCCTTTCATCCATTCCTTTAATAATTGTGAAGGTTTGGGGATCTCTTTCCTTTGTCAATGAAAGATTATTTTAGTGATGAACATATCTTCATACACATCAATCTATTCTGACAGATCTTCTGTGATATCAGTTGTTGTCTTTTGTTGCAAGTTTGCACCTTTTTCAGAACTCTTAATTCCTTGCTTCTAGCGTGCCTGTAGGAGCTGCCTGGGCTTTCCCTCCCTTTTCATGTCTAACGTGTTAGAGGTGAGACAGAGAAATGGTATTTATTTCTTCCTGTATTTGTTTTGTGGTTCTCTTTTTTCAACTACCTTCTGAAAGTACAGTTCCCGGAAAACTAGTTTCCTCTATTAATGTTTTACCTTCATTCATGTGATTCTGGTGACTAAATATTGGTCTTGGTTTTATTCTTTTTCTTTGCCTTTTTTTTTTTTTTTGGGGGGGATGGGGGGTGTTGTCCTCTTTAATTCAGGTAGCAGGCTGTATGCATAAAAGAGTGGTTGTGTCTGCTTCTGGCTTACTTCTGATGCAGTAATTTGTTTTGGCTTCAACATGAGATGTTTAGTTTAGCACCCTAGCAATATATGCAATATTGGTCTGTCTGTAATTGAGCTATGAAGGTCTGATCTTGCAAGTGTTCAGATATATGCTTAACCTTATGGTCCTGAGAAAGCTTACAGGCTTGATTGACGTTATTGGCAAACACTGAAGTCAGGTCTCTTCCCTGCATATATTCATGCTGAATACAACCTACTTTTTTTCTGTACTGACTTGATTGCTATATCACAGTTAAAAGCTAGCCACTTTGCTTTTGTGGTCCTTCTAAAGCATGCTAAGATACGTGCATAGATACAAATCACTTACTAGTTAAAAATGATAGCTTTTTAGACTAGACCAATTTAACTTGAAGACCACAACCATGGCTCTTCCATATGATTTAATTAAAAGTTTGCTGACTTGGAAGATATTTGTCAGAAAACTTGCTATTTCTCATATAGTAACCCTAAAGTTAGTGGGGTTACACTGACAATTGTAGCAACAAGAAGTAAAGAATCACAGTGTTCTACACTCTTCTTTTGATAGGACAGCATGCTGCATTAGTCATAAATGCTGATACTTACAAATTAGTATTTATTCACAAGCCTCTCAGTTGCTCTGAAGTATTTACTTTTAGGGAATTATTGGTTTCAAGGAGCATTAAGAAAAAAGATTGGTTTAAAGGCTATGAATATTTAGTACTTAGAGCAGAAAGACTGATTTATACTAGAAATCACGGGAAGTAAATGGGAACGTGCACTCTTCAGCACATGCTCTCACTGATGTTTCCTTTGGTAGCCCAGGTCGAGGCAGAATTTCTCTGTGTACTTCTAGGGACCTTGAATGTAAACTAGTTGCAAACTTCCACTCAGACTTTGTGCTTGCACGTGAGAAAGTTACAATACTTTACAAGGTTTTGGTCTTCATTAAAAAAAAAAAAAAAAAAAAAAAAGGCAGTAATGTGAAATGGCACAAGGGTTTTGAATTTGGACTGTTACATAAAACAAACAGAAGAACAACAGCTTTGAGAGAAAACCTTGAATAGTGCCTTCCATCATTTACCTTGACTTCAGCAACACTTCTGGCATGGTCTCCTGTAATGTTCTTTATCCCAGTTAGGGATGGGTGGTTAACAAGATGGGTAAGAACTATCTAGTTGGATGGTCAGGTCTAGAAGCTAGATTCAGGTGGAGTTGTACGCTGCCTAAGAAGACTGAGGGAAGTAACATGGGTTTGTATCAGGACCTTTCCTGTTTGACATCTTTATCAGTGACTTTCAGAAGATGATGAAGGGCACTCCTGTGTTTGCAGATGACACCAAATTGGAGATAATTGATTAATACACTTAAGGGCTGGACTCCCACCCAGAGGGAACTAGAAAGGCTGGAGGAGCAGGCTGTCAGGAACCTTATGAGGGTCAATGAGGGCAAATAGAGTCCTTCAGTTGGGAAGGAATGAGCCTTGCAATGACAGGCTGGGGTTGCCTGGCTGGGCAAAAGGGCCTGGGGGACACAGCAGACTGTGAGCTGCAAAGAAGTCAGCAGCATAGTGTGGTGGCCTCCTGGGCTGTGTGAGCAAGAGCAGAGTCTGTAGATTCAGGGAAGTGCTTATCCACCTCTATGTAGCACCCATGAGACCACAGAGGTTGTGCAGTCAGGCATCCCTGGAGGTTTTCAAGACCCAGCTGGACAAAGCCCTGTGGAACCTGGCCTGAGCTCACAGCTGGCCCTGTTTTGAGCAGGAGTTGGACTAAAAGCCTCCTGTGGCCTGCTTGAATTTTCCTATGATTCCTACGACTTTTTATAACAAAATCAAGGTCCACATGAAATATTATTTACTTTTCTGTAGAATATTTTTGAAAATGCTCTTGTTTATTTAGGAGCCTGCCATATTTTGATTTAAGATTCAGGAATAGTTATATAATCTCTCCAAAGTAGTTATGGATATAAATTTCAAATTCAGTAAGCTTAAAGTTTAGTGTATTGATGAGTACAATAAACAGAAAAGTGAATTTAATAAACTGATAGTAATCTGGCCAGAAACACTGTAAGCTCTACGTTATAATTCATGCAGGTTCTTCCACGTTACTTGTCATCAGACACTGCAACCTATGCTTAGATTGTACATAGCAATTCAGAAAAAGCATCCAAGGTTACCAGCTCTCTTATGAGCTTAGAGGTTGACAACTGCATTAGCAGCTTCCACCATGTGTACCATTTATCACATTTTACAAAAAGGTCTCTGCTGTTAGGCATAGGTTGCTGATGGGTTGCTTTAACCATTAACCAAGACTGTATTGTCTTGTTTGATGCATTTCCCTTCTCATAGATTTATGCTTTCACATTTTAGATCAATCCTCTGGCACATTTCACTTAAACTAGTGGAAATTAGAGACATTCTCAGTAAGTTTGGAAAATAAATCAAACTTTTTTTAGTAGGAAGCTTCTAATATGCCATGTTAGGTGATGAAATGCAAGAGCCTCATTCTTGAAAATCTAGTGACCTGCCTTCTGAAGTGCAAGTGCACTGACAGTACAGTGACAAAAGCTTTAATCCCAGTATCCTCTTACAGTTTCTTTCAGAAGCGTTAACACTTGCTATCTTAGCAGTAAACCTGCTGCTAATTATATCAGCCTTGCAGTGGACTGGACTATTAGCCTAGCTAAGGTCCTGATGGCTAAATCTGTGATTACTCTCAACAACAAACATGCTTTCAGGACATTGGTTGTTATCCAATGTGAGCTAACTGGGTCTTAAGGGCATGATTTCTCTGAAAATTACATTAACCAGAGGAAGGGCCTATTCTGTAACTTAGAGCTGTTTTCAGTCTCTGTAGGTTATCATACTAGATTTATGAGTCAGGTTTGTATGGAAGATTTCCCGTAAATTTTAATCCTGATCTGAATATAATCTAAATATAGTCAATATAATAAAGTTTCCTCCTAACATCTAATCTAAATCATCTAAATCTCCCCTCTTTGAATAAAAAACCATTCCCCCTTGTCTTATCACTGTATGCTTGTGTAAAAAGTCCTTCCCCAGCTTTCTTGTAGGACCTCTTTAAGTACTGAAAGGCTGCAGTGAGGTCTCCACAGAAACTTCTCCAGGTTGAACATCTCCAGCTCTCTCAGCCTTTCTTTGTAGGAGAGGTGCTCCAGCCCTCTGATCATCCTCATGGACCTCCTCTGGACCTGCTCTAACTGATCTACATGCTTCTTGTGCTGGGGACCCCAGACCTGGGTGCAGCACTCCAAGTGGGGCTTCACAAGGGCAGAGCAGAGGGAGACAATCACCTCCCTCACCCTGCTGGCCACTCCTCTGTTGATGCAGCCCAGGATGTAGTTGGCCTTCAGGGCTGCAAGTGCACACTGCTGGTTCATGTCAAGCTTTTAATCCACGAGAACCCCCAAGTCCTTCTCTGCAGGGTTGCTCTCAAGGAGTTCTTTCAGTCTGTCCTCATGTCTGGGATTGCACTGACCCAGGTGTAGCACCTTGCACTTGGACTTGTTGAACCTCATTAGGTTCATGTGGGCCCACTTCTCAAGCTTGTCCTTTGGATGGCATCCCTTCCTTCCGTTGTATCAACTGTACCACACAGGTTGGTGTCATCTACAGATTTGCTGAGGGTGCTCTCAATCCAATTTTCTATGTCACTAATAAAGATATTAAACAGCATTGGTCCAGAGACAATTCCAAATCCCCTATGGGAGCTACCTGCTTGCTTACCTATAAACAGTGTCAACCTTTTTGGTTGCCTTTGTACTCTGTACTGTACACTTTATCAATGACAAGTTACTACAGGATCAGGCTTAATTGTTGGGAAAAATAGCACTGTAATGTCTTAATGTAGGAAGGCAGTTGATTATCTCTTAGCCACTTCACAAAAAAATTGACAGCCTGTAGCACTAACTCATGAATTTAGCAGTAGGGGCTTTTTTCATATTTTGGTTTGCTCCCTGTACAAATCAAGCAGAGCCTTTAAGGAAGTATAATGGTGGCAGCACCAATATTTGTTATAAATTTTCTGCTGCTGAATAAAATGAGAGAAACTCAATATGAAACCTATGAAAATACAAAATGATAAAAGCAGGTATTTGGCTCTGGAAATTGTTCCCAGTTATTCCCAGCACTGGGGATTTATTTCTAGGTTATATTTCATCTGTAAGTGTGTGGCTGCTGTTTTTCTTGAAACTTTGATCTGCCCACCACCATCTGCAGGCCAGTTTTGTCCCTCTTGGATTTTAGCAAGTATGTGATGCTGTTGTAGCTGAATTTTACAGGGCTTCCCATGATGAGCATTACAGGCTCCTGTGAGAAGAGATTGTGAATGAGACCTGAGCAGCTGAATCTTGGCAAGCCCCGGTGGATCCTGTTAGAGATCAGAGGAGTAACCCACAAGCAAGGACATGGAGTAAACAGCGATACATCTGTCAGCAGACAGCTGATGAAATCCGTGCTCTCCGTATGGTTGGGAATGAAAGAAAATATTTTCATCACCGTTTCACCTCACTTGCACCTCATATACAGCCTCTAGTAAAAGAATGTGAACACTGTTGAATATAGGCTGCTCTGTTAACAAGAGACCCTGCTATGTATGGATATATGGTATGGGTATTAGTGCACTTCAATGCAATGTGTCTACTTTGGCAGTCTCTGGGAGAAATGCGACCAATGTTGTCTTCATTCCATTAAGTTTTCTGTACTAGGATAAAGCCAAAGTCAAGAAAAAGGAATTGCTCTGCATGGTAAGAGCTCGGGTTTTGCTATTAGGACATTGAAACTTTTTTAGAAAGGAAAAGTATATAAATTGTTCTGATGTTCTGAGTATGGAAAAAATATATTTAATGTTTATTTTACTTTTTTTTTTTTTTTTTTAAACCAATTCTTTATTTAAGGAGTTGCTATTAAGTGTATATTTTTTATGTTAATTCTTAACAGTGAAAATAGGCCCTGGAGACTTTCTACATATATCCTTTTTTATGGTAATATTTAGTCAAGGACCATAGAGTAAATTAACAAAACTCGAGTTGTCATTTAATTGTAGGCATTGATTTGTGTGAATGGTAGTATTTTATTATTATTATTATTATTATTTTTTGATGATGATTTCTTTAGGCTAGTCTAAATTCATGTGCTCCAAAGAAAAAAGAACATGGAAAATGAGTAACTGCTCCTGCTCTTATAATAGCAGAATGAAGGGAGCAGAGATCCTGCTATACATGCACCCCTTGCTACAATATGCTGCAAAAAGCAGGTAGGGCTCCACTCAGTCACACTCCTGCAGCCCAGAGCAGACACCAAGTGCACACCAATTTGATACTCCATACACAGGTTAACTGTTTCAAGGCTAGTTTTAACCTTCTGCCTTGTTAATGGGGAAAGTCATAAGACTGTGCCTAGAGGCATATCTGGTGGGAAAAAACAAACAAACAAAAAACCTTTCCTTCCAACATTAGTCTTAGGTCTACGCTGCTTGGAACAAAGGTTGTTTCAACCACAGCAAAATCCAGAGTGTGTCCTAGGTTGCTCCTATGTTAGTGTTTTTGTTCTGAGAAGTGGTGCAACTTTGGAGTGAGTCTGCTAAAACTCTCCACTTACGATGCACTGGCTTGATTCGCAGTGTGGTTTTGGTGTGCGTGGATTAGATCCCTTTCAGACCAAAATTAGGTTGTATATCCATTTTACACATCAAAGCACATTTATTAAAAATTCAGGGCTGTAAATGTCTGAACCGGTAGTGCATGCAGCTTGAAGTCCAAGTTTCACAACTGAAGCCTGTTATACCTATGTCTGGTTGACAGCAGATCTGGAGCCCAAGCAGATCAGGTGGTGAAGCTGATATTGCCATGCCAGAGCACGATGTCAGCATCCTACTGTTTCCCCTCTGGGGTAATAACGGGGTGGTAATTTAATAGTAGACTGCCTCTTCTAGGCAGGAAACAGCATACCACTGTAGTTCTAAAGCTCTTCACTTGTGAAAGTTGTAGTTGTTGCAGAAAAAATACGTATACAAAATGCTCATTGTAGCACAAATGCATGAATAACAATGTTTGGCTTCCTATTTAGTATCTGTGCATTTAGATTATTTTTGCAATTAATCAGTCCTGTAGGAATAGCCCTTAGGGGTGCTGGAGAGTGACGGAAAGCCCTAAATCATATGACCACTGAGCGAAGAGCCTGCACAGAGATGTGCAATGAGCTGTGGGTAGAAACGGCACAGAGGTTGACTACAAGCCCCTGCCCCAATAGGGCTTTGGGCAGCAACTTCAGTTTACAATATCCACAGCAACCAATTTTTTTATTATGAAAACACACTTTAAGTTTTTGGGTTTGGCCTTACTTCTCCATGACTGAGATTTTCCATTGGAGATTTTGGTCTTCTGTGCTCACTGCTTTTCCTGACCAAGTGGGACCTGCAACTGATTTGTTTATTTATCAGAACACAGAGAAGAAAACGAGCGTGGTTTTCTGCACACACTGGCCAGGACAGACAATGCTGCTGCTGTGTGGTAGAAAAATATATATCTGTACAGCCTTCCGCATCCACATAAGGGTCCTTGAGCCCCAGAAACATAGAGGGAGGACTGACTGCATTTCAAGCCTCATCTTCTTTCCTAGGGAGCTCTTCCAACAACAGTACAAGACTTAAATAACCTCATAGCCCACCATAATCTTTCCAGTTTCCTCTGAAAAATGAACAGTGGGTGCCCAGCCTGTGTTTTCTGATTGGCACTTCTATGATTATGGATGTGTATGCACCTTCTAGCACCAGGAGATGTTATGAAAACATCAGAGCTGGTGGGAGCCAGACTTTTCATAACAGTTTTTGGGACAATTAAGAAATTCTCTTCCAAAGAAACTAAACAAAACTTCAAGATCTCTTATGAAAGATATACTCCTCCCCGCCCCCCCTCCCCCCCCCCCCAAAAAAAAAGTTTCAAGTGTCTTATCTGTTTTCTTTTTTTCTTCATGTAATACAAAAGCTACAAATCACACTTTGAAAACGGCAAAATTTTTCAACTTTACGAGAGTGTTTGTTTTTTCCTGAATGAAATTGTGCTTTCATAAGAGCCATTTTTAAAGAAGTGCTTTCCCCTGGAAATGTTATTTTGGAAAACGCTGGAGTTAACAACACATAGCTGCTCCCTGCCTTAAGTACATGGACTTTTTACCAAGCTGTACTACAGAAGAAGTGGAAGTTTTACTCATTAACAAGCTTTGCCACCCCAAAATTAAATGTAAATCACAGGAGAAAAAGAATCCATTATCTTTCTTATGGCCTGAAATACTTTTTTAACTAACAGGTTTTGCTGTTGTGCTCGTGGGAATGATCTCTTCTTGCTGTTTGTTTTAGGTTATAGTTTTGGGTAATATCAGGATAATGTACCATGCAAGTCAAGGAAATAATCTTCATCTTCTGTCTGGAATATGACAAGTGTTTCTAATTATAATTAATAACCCGTACATTTAATTCTCAAATTAGCCTTGATATATATAACTTTACTGGAAACTGGTTGAAAATGGTTTCATATCAATGACATTAAGTTTTTATGCATTCCTTCTGAGCATCAGATCATCAGAATTGCCATTAAGCTCTCATTCCCCTGGTCAGAATATTTTCACAAGATTTCTCCCTATATGCATGATTAAATCTTACCAAACTTCTTGTCATCTTGAATTTAATTTTTTCATTGACATTTGAATATTAGCAAGGCTTTAAAGTCTAGCCAAAATGTTTTTATTGTTTTAATTATTTCACAATATTTCCTATTGTATGTCATTAACTGCATGCATTGCAGTTTCAAGTATATGTCTGGCCCAGAATCTTGAAGCACCTTAATTTGCAAACGTCTGAAGTTCCTCAGCTAACTTAGACTTGCATCATCGCATGCCAGCTCTCTGGTTTAAGAGCAAACAAATTCTCTGCCTTGTCACCTGGTCCTCCCTGGGGCCATGCAGCGCAGCTGTGGTGCAGCTGTGTCTGCGGGTAGTGCGAGTTAAACAGAGCTCAGCAATGCCTCACCTTCCTCCTTGGGGTGGCTGAGAGAAGGCTCGTCCTTGAGCAGAAGTTACTTTTTCTGAGTGACTTTATCCGTCTTAACCAATGCCTGCCTTGTTTATGCGAAAATACAGTCACTTACAGACACGCACCCACCTACAGAAGTGCTGTTCAGATTGAATTATTGGGTAGTGGCATCCCCAGCCACTTCTCATTTCCTTCTTTTTTGCTACGGGTATTAGCAGCTCTTCTGGAAATATATTTTTAACCTCCAATTGCTATTATTATCATTTTTATTATTATTTCAGTTGCATTTATAAGTCTTCCTCTTCTGACCACAGCTGTAGGGATGTAACCGGGAACCTTCCTGGTCAAGAAGCTTAATGTATTTCCAGTTGTATTTTGCATAGTGATTATTTGCTCTTCTACCCCCAAACTGTGCCACGCAAAGTAGCAGTGATGCTGTTGGGCTGGAGTCTTCAGTCTGTGGATGTGTTTATTAGCTTGCACCAGAATTTAATTTATATCCTGAGATGCTCCTCCATGTGCTATGATAGACTCTGCTAATGAAGGGCTTGGGTGAGGTGCCTTCTACTCCATGGCTTGAGGCAAATGCTTCCTGAGAAGGGAAAGCAGGAGAAAACAAAGAAAAGCTTGCTGCAACTAATGTTTTGCTATGAGCATATTTGCAGTATTAAAGCAAATTCATTTTTATAGCCTTGTTAGTTTTAACTTTATCGCCTCCAATTCAATTCATAAACTTAGAATGTCTTATGTAAATGCAAAACTAAAAATGCCAGCAGTGAAGAATTGGCAAAATAGAGAGTTATCCATATAATTTATTGAAAGAATGTAAACAAAGATGAATGAATAGACAGACTGCTCTCATGGGGACAAGGAGAAAGCAAAGTCAAAAATGTACACTGCGTGAAGCCATGAAAAGTTAATGCAGCATAATGCAACAAGGTCTGAGAATATTGGGTGAAGCCAATTACTGCTTTTAGCCCAATGTGTTTAATAAATTCATTGTCCTCAAGACCAATTCACTTGGGACACCGCAGACAGTTTTAAAGTGGCTACAAGATGACACTTTCCTCTAACAATTTCTCCATGCTATTATCAGCTAAAATGGTTGCATTAAGATCCATGAAACTTGGAAAAAAATGTTTTTAAAAAAATCACATAAACCAACAAACATTTACTAGAGGTCATAACTAGTGGATATTGGGTCATATCAGTGGATAACTGATGCTGCAGGAGATGCCTCAGCCAAGCTCGTGTACTTCAGTTATGCTTGTCTGATCATTAGAAGTTGTCCCCAAAAGCTATGGGATGGGGAGCTGATGGTGGTTGGGCAGTTTTTCAGTAACTGATTTATTAGTATTCAATAGATATGTGATTATTTAATATCTGTAGCTATTTAATATCTGTCACTACCAGCTTGCTTTGAGCATGTTCCTTCCTCATCCCCTTGACTTGCACAGAGCTGAGAAAGCCCTGCAATTATTTTCTGTACTTCTTGGGTTATTCCTGACATGAAATCAGTTCACTATGGAAACCCCTATTGGGAGCTGAGCTGGTACAGGGACAATGGCGGGGTTTAAAGCATCAGTCCACGTGGGTGTAAGTAGAGGAGGCTGAGCTTGCAAGACTACTTGCTAGCCACAGATAAACCATTTGTGGGCTGGAAGTAGTTTAGCTGCATGAAAGGGGTGCTGTGCCATAAAATCTGCTTTTGGCTTCTGTGGGGGATTCTGCTGAGTGATCCTGCTCTTTCCAGCTTTGTGTGGTGGCCATGGGATATGAAGAGCAGGAAGATCTAGAAAATTAAGGCTTCAGTGCAAGTCTTTCAACCACAAGCTTTTCATTAAATGCACTTTATGCAGTCTTTAACCCATCTCATGTATTCTGGCTGTAATTTTCATGACTGCCTTGATAAGGAGGCATACTGATATTTTGGCAGAAAGGAATAACTATTCCTTTCCCAGGAAAATCATTAGAAATTACAAGAGATGGATTCTGTCCCATAAGCTAGCGGGAAAAAAAAAAAAAATAATAATAATAATAAAAAAAATAGCCACTCTGCAGGTTTTAACTTCAGCTTACAGGCTTTTTCCAACGGACTGATAGATAAACAACATCTTATCCCATTGCTGTTCACTTTCTGTTTAACATTGGTCTAGGGTGTACCCATGCAGCTTTCTCCAGCATTGATTTAGAAATTAATTTGCAAATAGTCTCCACAGGACTTAAATACATACTTCAGGTGGTTTAAAGCAGTTTGCTGGAATGACTTGGACTCTTTATGGTCTGCAATGCTGGGGTCATCTACAGTGAAACACAGGAGATCACTAATATTCACAACAGGACAGCAGTCCCATCATGGGATGGTATAGCAATAAAATGGCTTTTATTATGGATATATAGCACTTTATCTAAAACCTGGATGCAGATCTTGTGACTGTTCTCTCAAGCATGTGTATGAGGATGTTTTGTTTCTGACATTTAATATCAAGCACCCCTGTGCTGTGAATCCTCAGTTTAGAGTATGTAAAGTTTTTCACAGACATGGGCGAGCAAACACCTCTGTGATGGGGCTGTTAAGTAAAATGGGCAGCAAGTCCTGCTCCTAACTTGGATGTGTCAGAGCTTTTGTGACTGCATTAACTTTGGTAGGAAGCCTGAGGGCAAAATTCCCATCAGCCTCAGCATAAAGGTAGGTAACTGGTTCCATAGATCCTGGTTTCATAGATCCTTCCTCTAAGAGGAAGCCCACTCAGAGTGGGTCTTCACTAGTACTAGTAGTTTTACATATGGAAATGGGATGTGTTGTAGTCATTTGGAGGAAAATATGTGTTGTAATTTCAGCTTTTGTTTTCAGCTTCTGTGTTGCATATAGCTCAGAATTTAGACTGAAGTCACCATAAAGCTAGAACTTCTTTAAGGTTGAACCTCACCCTTTAAAAAGTATAATGTACCTTTGATATCTGGATGAGCTATACAGTACAAGAGCCTTTGCCATAACGTAACTTTTACTAAAAACGGAAGAAAAGTGATCACAGACTCTTAACAATTTTTGTTAGAGGGTATTTTGAAAACAGTAATTCTTTTTTAAAAAACAAATGAGGGAGGGTGAAGGAACTTAACTCTCAAATGCAGCAGAGGAAGCATTTTTGAAGTGTTGGTGGAATACTGCTACGGATAAACAGTACACATCCTAGTTGATGTAGAAATTGCCTATGAGAAAAGTTTTGGGAGATAGAGACAGAAAAATGGCCAGGAAGGGCATGCAACTATAAACGGTCATACATGAGTACAATGTTATCTCCTGCTTCTCTGGAGAAGAATACTGGAGCCACTGGACTTAATATGCTTGTGCAGTTTTAGTGTTATAATATGCACAGGTGCAGTGGTTGGATTTTCACAAGATACCATGCTCTGTATTATCCCCAACAGTTGCTTTGCATGGAGATTAAGAGCATCTACTTAGTGTGCTTGCCACAGTGGTGCAAAATGGAAATTTTGATTCTTTTATCTTGTCTGGATGGAGAAATAACTCGTTCAGCAGCCTGAATGAGAGCTGCTTACACTGTCACAGTGCAGAGGATGGACATGTGAGGAGGTTGTATTCTGTGTAGCATGTTGCTCTGATCACATGGAAAGGATAATGTGGTAAGTAGTGGATGACTGATTTAGCTATAAGAAGAACAATAAATAAATAAAAAGAAGATGCTGTATAGTTTATTGCAATTTTCTCAAACAAGAAAAGATATTGAATTTCTTTCAAGATGGATCTCAAGAGCCTTCCTTAATGCACAACCAAGGCCAAGCTCTTGAAAGCCCCATGTATTGTATAATATGGCTAACAAAGGAAAAACTGTGCAACAGAGCAGGGGAGCGGCTCTTATTGACTGAATGTGGACAGACTGTGATTGATAGCATTGCTTTTTTTCCCTTTGTGCACTGTGCACAATAATTACTGTAGGCAGAACCTCATGTTTTAATATATTGTACAATAGCCTCTCTTTTGATTGAAATTCATGTTCATTTGATCTTGACAGCAATGCAAAGTTAGTTTTTCCTGTAACATTTTTAATAATTAAACAAGCTATTTAAAGCTTGGCATTTTCATTATATTTGCACCAGTGCTATCCATTATTCTGATGATCCAGTGATTCTTTATTAAAACAAAAAATATTACATTCAAATATTAAATGTCAGGCATAATTCATAAATGTAATGAAAGTCATATCTGGCTTGGAGATGCAGTCCTCGCATGCATCTCAGAGTGGCCAGGATACATCTCAGTATCCTTTTATGCTGGGCCACCTGAGTGGCAATGGGTACAATCCTAAGCCTGGTGTCTGTAAAGCCTCATGTGCTCCTCCTGGTGAAGATTCTCTATCACTTTTGGAAAATATTTCTGTGGTCGGAAACTAATCACCAGCACTGCTTAACAGTATTGCTCAAAGCTGAAATATCTCAGTTGAGATAAAATGTGGGCCCCGTATCATGGAGGAGTAAAAATGAAAATTGAAAAACCTACTTAATCACACTGTGTGATTTAGGTGAGACTTGGATATATTTTGTGTAAAATGCCATCATGCCAAGGGTTATATGAGGTAAGAGTATCAGAGTTTAAGTCTAGAGCTTAAATTTAGCTTAATTTTACTTCATATCCTTACTATTGGGAAATTCCTTTTTTTTTTTTTTTTATAGCAAAGGTAAGGAGTCAGAATATTCATTTCTTTATTGTTGAGCAAGCAGTAGTGGTAAAATAGGCTATTCTACCTGCTCCTCTTCTGACCAGCACAGGACTTTGGCAGAAAATCCCCATTTGTCTGGGCTGCTGCTGTAGTTCAGGACACATTCGGCATCCTGTGTGTTTGTGCCATGCAGCACAGTGCCTCTCTGACACCCTGACAGTATGTGAGTTGGCGGTATGGATGCGGTGCTGCCTTTTCATTGTCCCAGGGTGTTTATCTGGCTTTAAGGGTTTTGTCCAGCTGGTTCTCTTTAGCCATACAATCCCGGTCTGGCATGTTTGTGAGGACTTGTCATCCTTATCCCCTTTCATTCTGGGGCTGGCATGCTCACTGCAGCTCCAGCTGAATCTCCTTCTGTGCTCTTGGGTTGCTCTCCTGGAGATGCAACATAGGCGAGAAAAACAGGTGTCTATTCAGCCTTTTCCCCTTGTTTGCTTTTCACAAACGGTGCTTCTGCCTGAGTTGGGCTGGTCAAAGTGTGCCAAACCTTGATTTGGCCATGAAGAAAGCTGCGACAGACAGAAGCTTACCTGAGAGGGAGTAAGGGGGAACCTGGTGGGAAGGCAATATGCGCTCTGCTGGCATCAGAGGTGTCTGTGCTCCTGGGTTTCCTTGCCAAGGGGAAGGAAGGGCTGGAATTCATGTGGTCTCAGCAATCCCAAAAGACTAGAATTGAAGTGGTGGCATCAGCTGGTATTGTTTACAGACAGCAGTAGCTCTCTGGCTGCTTCTTCAACTACCCCAAAATATTCCATCATTTCTGTTTTCCAAAATGAAATGGCAGCTGCCTAAAATTCTAGAGTGTAACTTAAAAAAGAAATTATGGAGGAATAGATACTTTAGGCTAACTGTATGTACAGATTATTAAAATGATTTTTGAGAACTTGGAGATTTTGATCAGCAGCAACTCATACAGCTCTTTCCCAGCCTGCAGTTCTACAGATGGACAGATATACCTGGAGAAAAGCTTGGGGAGAGAAGTATCTCAGTGCTCCATCTGAGATGCAGTGATTCCCTGGGTCCAGTCTGTTTTTTCCCACTTAACTCTTTCCCCAAGGAGCTGCCTACAGCGACAGCCATCCCTTTAGTTCCAGTGTGCCAGTTTGGATGTGATGTTTGGATGCCTGTGTATCAGACCATGTGCGTTTCTTTGGAAGTCCGTGTGGACTTCTTCGGAGTCACAGGAAAGCAGAAACGCTGGGGCATTTTCAAAGTGGCTCTCAAAAGGGGAAAAGGTTCTCTTTAGTACATGGTCCCCTTTGTTGCCTTTCTTTAATTGTATTATTTCATTTAAATGGACCCCCAAAGTTTTGTTATGTCTTTGTTTAATAATAGTAAAGCCATTAAGATAGCATTCTGGGATATTATTTCAGTATCAATGTTGTTGAAGTGCATTTTTCAATTTAGTCTGACTTTGAAGCCATGGGAGTAACTTTGCATTTGAATCCAATCAAGAAACTCTTGATGTAATAAATGAAACACCAGGGAAAAATCAAGGGTAACAATTGTATTTTCCCCTTTTGACTTCGGATTTTTAATGGGAAGAATCATTTCTGAACATTTTGAGAAATATTAAGTCTTTCCAGGCAAGCGTGCTTTTGCCTATTTGTTTCTTATGTGTTCTTGCCACATAACAGTGGGAGATTTTTAACATACAGCGGAGAATGAAATATAAGCTCCCCTAATGAGTAAGATATATTGTCAGTGTCAAGTCAAATACAATAAAAAATGAATGAATAATATGTGTACAAAAATGTACCATATGCCATTTCATGATGATTTTTATTATCATGCTTAGTCTTAAAACTGATGCCACAGGCAGGCAAGCACTTTGTACCTTGTGAGGGTTTTTTGAAATATGTTTTTAGCTTATTCTAGCCTGTTTTGAGGTGAATAACGTATATGCTTGTGCATGTCTATAACATTATGTGCATACATAAATGCATGTTATAAAATTCATATTAGAGTCTAATTTGCTTGGTGTCAATGTCTCTTTTTTAGCTCCCAAACCATGTTTTCAGGTTGAACTGCAGCATGGAGCCCAGACACCTCTCCATGTGGCTACACAAGGCTCACAGCTTGCTCGTTACAGGTGCTTCATGTCCCTGGGTTAGGGACATAGGGGCAGTGAATGCAACACCTGGGTCCTCACATCTTTTTACTGGCAAGACTCTTGTTGTCTTTGAAAAGCGCATTGTGTGTCTTAAAAAATCAAAATTAAAATAAAATAGAAAAATCCAATTTTGGCAGAGTTTTGTAATTTTATTAAACTTTCTGCTGAACTTTTCTCAGTTCAATCATATGCAGGTTTTAGCCTCCCTTTTCTTCAGATAAAATGTACTGGTGTTTGCTGGTTGAGCAAAGCTGTGGTTAGCTTTCCATTACTCCCACCCCACCTACTTCTTCCCTTCCCTCCTGTACCCTTCTCACCTATGGCTGCTCTCCTCAGGTCTTCCTTTTATCCAGTTTATTTTCTTTACAGCATGCTTGCATGCTGCTTTGGCTCTTTTAGACCTGTAGAAACGTAACTGAGGGGGCCTTAATGAGGGCCTAATGCAAGACACTTTAAAAAGCTTCAATTTTTGGAAGACATCTTGGTCTTTGAAAGGAGCTCTGTAAAAATACTGTAAACGTGATACCATGGATTTCTAGTTGCTTTACTGCTACTCTTTCAATTTAGCCAGTTTTGAACTATATACCTTAAGATACAATGACAAAAAATAATGAAGAACTTAGTTTTATTTCCTATATCTACAACTGCTGTGTGAAGATCAGAAGTGTTTCAAAAAAAAAAAAAAAAAAGAAAAAAAAATTCTGATGTGCTTTAAAGTTACTATTGAGTGATGCTATCACGTTTTTTTTTTTGTTTGTTTGTTTGTTTGTTTGTTTGTTTGTTTTCTTCCCTAGGTCTATGTCATGTGCTCGTGAAAACTTACTTCCATTTCCATTCTTCGAGTAGCAGCTTTTCAAAACCCAGAAAGCTGGTCTCAAGTTGAAACAATGATTAGAGCGTAGCTGTTCTTATTTCTTGTCCCAGGGTCAAATCATAATAATTGTGTTTTGTTCTTGATTTCTTCAAGGTTGTATTAGCAGCCACAAGTTTCTCCTTAAATTAAAGGGTGTTTCTATTTTCATAAGGCAGGATCCTTAACTCCCTTTTCTACTTCAGCAGTCCAGGTGAGACACTAATTGTGGCATTCAGTGTACATAATAATAAATAAATAAATAAATAAGTTGGGAGACACCGGAATATTCTTAAATAGAAACTAGAATAAAGTAGTAAAACGTTATATGATGTGCATCCTCTTTCTACATGTAAATAAATAATGGGTCTGGTTCCCAGGCTGTGAAGTTTCATTGTGCCACAGTTATTGACTTTTCCTGGCCGGGGGGGGTGAAATAAAAAGGATGCAGCTATGGGAAATAATGATGGGAACATGAGTGAATTATGTATGGAGTTCTCTAAGAGTTCTGCACTGGCCTGCATTAGTGTAGCTGTTGTCTCTTTTCTTGGAGAAATTATGATTCATGTAGGGGCTGCAAGTTGAAAAATGAAGTAAATTTAAGTATATTAGTGGAATATTTGTAGCAGGGTTGACATGGGAGGAAGGGTGCAAGAATGAAACAACAAAATAATTCTGTAAAAATGTATGATGATCTGCTGCTCTTATACCATTGCTAGAGATTCTGCTTGAATTGCTTGCTACTGCTTGAGAAAAACAGCTATAACGTTAGGGCCTGATTCTCTGAGTGTTATTTTTCTGTTATAATCCCACTGACTGCACTGGCACTAAGCTTTTCTTTCCAGTCTTTCCAAGACATGGTGCTTAATGCCTTAATTCTGAAATGTTAAAATGATTATAAGTACTATTTGGAAGGTGTTCGTGTGCCTATGTGTGTTTGTGTGTGTACATGAAAAGAGGAATAGAGCTATTGTAAACTCCAGGCGAGCAAGTATTTGGTATTTGCTCTGTTAGATACCACCAGTGCTCTTTGCATTCATCATGTAAATCTCATGAAAATCTTTTGCTGTCCATCTAAAGTTGCATAAAAATATTTCTATATGCAAACACTAAGTGGCCCACTATCTGCTTGCTTTCTAATGTCCTTATTTAATCTTTTGCTCATGTTCACATTCAAGAAAACAACTCTAACCCTAAGAGCTGAGACTGCATGAAACCACCTAGAAACTATAAAGCATCAACTTTTCTGTTCTTTCTTACCATATGGATTTCAAACCTTTAGTTTTAGGATTTCTAGATGGTTCTTTGCAACCTTGAGGACTAAAAACTTAAAACCATTCCCACACTGTTTATGTCAAATACTATGAAACCTGATAGAGTATTTTTTTTTTTAAATTAAAATAAGGAAAATGCCCCATAGTGTCACAAATTTACAATATTAGAAAAGAACCACTTCAAACACAGGGTGTCCTTTCTGTAAAAGAGTTAGTATCTGAAATGTTTAATCCCAGCCTGAGAACATCTAGGGGTTTGGGGTTGTCAGCTGCTGCACTTTAGTTTTGTTTCACTATTTAATGCAGTGTCTGCTTGATCTCTTTCTTAATTAAATTTTAGAAAATGAGACTGCTTCTGCAGAAAATCTTCATCTCTTTATTTATGGAAAATAATGTCTCTCAAGAGGAGAAAAGGTCAGGAATATTATGTAGAAATAAAATTAATCATCTCTAGTGCTAGGATTTTGAGGGGGTTTGGTCAGCCAGTTGGTTGACACCTCTCAAGAAGGTGAAAATTTGTGAATCTTAAGCAAACAAAAATGAATTTTGCTAGCCTTACAAAAACCAACTGTCTAGCCAGGAGAGGCTGAAAATGTCTGCTTGAAAGAATAACATAGCACCAATGGGATTTTTTAATGATAAAGGATGTGTTAAAAATGCAACCTGGTGTTGCAGTATGTTACATACTATGTCAGCAACAATGAAAATTTCAGTGTGCTTTCTGTGATAGCAGATAAACTCTCCTTTATATTGCATATGGGGTTCGTGCATAGCTCTGACCTTTTAAGTCCTGCTAATCAAGTCTCATACATCAGGGTATACAGAAATTACTGTATGGCTTGCTAGGGAGAGGAAATTCACTTCTCATTATACACAGTACAAAAGGCTTGTCTCCCCCTCAAGCATAAAGGTACTGCTGGAGGCAGGGTACTGAACTAGATGTACAAGTGGAGTTGATCTGTTTTGGCACATCCTATAATGCCAAAATGAAGATCCTGAGAGGGTCGTCGTAGGGTTCCAGTGTCACATTAGGTTACAGCAATAAGTGGGGCCTAATTCGACAATTCCACAATTGTTGCTGTTAGAGCAATTCTGTACTGGGAAAATTTGTGAAAGTCAGGGGAACTATATCAGTAAAATGCTAGAAAAAGCCATCGATAAATTATATTCATTGAAGAGTATTTTATTTGCCAGCAGGAGAATGCTTACCTCTGAGTGCAGAACACCTCCCTGTGCCCACGGGAGCGGTGGAAGCCCAGGCACTGCAATAATGTGCCTGTGAGCAACTGATCCTGCAAGGCACCAGCTGTCCTTGTAGGGTGAAGGGCAGCTATCCAGTGGTCATGGGTTGTTATGTTAGGTGAAATTTAGGGCCTTATCGGGGTGTGATTGTAATATGACATCCATTGCATGACATGCAGAGTTTAGCATTTTTGACCTCAGTGGCCTGTGTTGCTCTTGCATAACGTCCTTCATTTGGGAAGGAGAACAAACCCCAGAACAATAGCTCTAATCCTTCAACTTCCTCGTGCATGATCAGAGTCCAAAAAAAGGGAGCTTTTTTTTTTTTTTTTCCAAGGAAAAATTCCTAGATCTGCTCCTTCACAATTTCTGCAGATGTTTGAGTGCAAGCAACACAGCGTAATGAAACAAATGAGTTGGAAGTGTCAAGAGTGCCCAATTATACAACTCACTGAGTGTCTATGAGGCTGAACAATGGGAACTACTAGGCGTGCTTTACTCATTTAACTTTGTTTAAACTATTCTTGGCATCCCAGTTGCATTAATGTGATAACTTCTGTATGTCAATTAACAAACTGTAGCAATCTGAGATGTTTGTAAGGCATTCTGGGGGAGGGTGGAGGGGTGGGCAGTTAGCTCTTCGGCTAATTTCCTGGTGGACATCTAAGTTTGGAGGAAAAGATTCAATTTTTTTTTTGCTTCTCTCAAATCTAAAGCAAGGAAAAAATCCCTTTAAGAAAAATTAAATAGGTGTGGCTGTTGCTTCTCCTGTTAGGACCAAAACTCATATAATTTCCTCACCTTCTTATTGTCAAGTTCTGTGCCATAAGGGAGGCGAATAAGGGGAGGAGGATGCTGTCCTCAGGAAAGAGGTTGGAAATGAATGGAGCAAAGATGAGAATCAACCAGAAGAAGGCTGAAAAACTCATTATGTAAGTAAGAGGATAGCCAGCATAGAATCTGGATCTGGACCATCAGGGGAATTGAGAACCAGAAAACAAAAGAGCTGGTGCTGAACTGTACTCTAAGGATTTTTTTTTTAGAAAGAACAAAATTGATCTTAGACTCTAAGGACAGCCAGGAAAGTCCTATCTTCACAGATCTTGTTCTCACTGACTTATATTTCTGTTTTCCTTGAACAGAGACCGGAGGTTTGAACCCATCTTGTTCAAATACATGTATCTTTTATATATGCAAAATGTCACTTGACTGTAAATCATTTGTCTGCACTTTCTCCACCGCCTAAGTGGTAGAATATAAAATGGCCTGAGACGCACATTATGCAGAATTCTCTATGATTGTTAATAATAGCTGCCCATACACTCTCCTACAATTTTAAGGCTTAAAAATAGCGCTCAGCTGTTCTGGAACAACAGGCCATTGGGAAGGGGTGAGGGCAGAATCTTTCATAACCTCCGAGTGGAAACAGTAGCCACTGATCTGTTGGCACAGGAATTACCCAAGCCTATTATTATTCTATAAAAAGTAAATTGCTGTTACCATATGTATAGACCTCAGTTTGGCAGTGCAGAATCAGAATTGCTATTTCCTGACTGTGTGCGCTTGTTGTAGCTGTGTTGAATGCGTCATGCAAGGAAGCTTCTTAAAGATGACAAAGATGCTCGTGAAAGAATGACTACATACTATGCATAACTACAAGGGTTCTTGCAGTGTGTGTGACCTCCAAAATTCCTATCACTTGTCAAACAATGCAGTATCTTCCTAGTCGAGAGTAGTAGATTACAGTCACAGAATATCCTGAGTTGGAAGGGACACATGAGGATCAAGTCCAACACAGAGATCTGCTTGTTGGAAGCATTCTTTTAGTAACTGCAGGGCCAGGCTCAGAACCCTTGCTCTTGTTTAGTGATATTTATTTGTTTAGGAAGCATGAGCAAGTGAAAGAGTAAAGACCTGAGCACTCTATACAACTCAGCATTTGACTTTCCTAGCTTCAGGAGACCATTTAATGCCTTTTTTCATTAAAAACAAAACACACAAAAAAAGTTTCATAAGTGCATGGTTTCCGTTAACTCAAGGCTGAAAACCTCAAACCTCTGTGATAAAGCAACAGCAATTGTCTTCACGTAGACTAATAGTATGAGTTGGCAATTTCTGTCAGATCACTGAATGCTTGTTTTTTTTTTGGTTTTGTTTTGTTTTGTTTTGTTTTTTTTTGTCAGACAAACTTCCAGAGGACAGTTGGCATGAGTAACTGCTAGTTGTAATGAGTAGGGCTTACAAAATTTGATCTTAAGTCACCTGATAAACTCAGGCAGTTTTTATGTAAATAGCACTCAAATTTTCTAGAGGTGTTTCTGGAAATTGTTTAAAAATAAATAAATAAATGAATGGCATCTCAAAGGTGAAAGCATGCAGTGCCTGTAATCTGCTTTTGAATAACATCGCAGGAATATTGCTTTGTGCAGGAGTGTCGCAGCTTTCATGCAGAATTTGCATGTCACACTAGATCATGGATGCCAAAGAGTAATTACCTAATTCTGCAACTTGTCCTTATACCGGCATGGGGTGGGTTCGCTCCACTGCGTTCTCAAATCAAATATATTTTAAGTGTGAGGAAATGGCTCTTTATGCTCACATACTGTATGAAGTGTTTAATCATTCATGGCTGAAAATTAGCTGAGTGTGATTATTCACCAAGGTACATTAGCAGCAGCCAGTGGTTTACTGCACTCCCACAGGAGAATAAAACACCGGTCCAAAATGTATGCAAAGGTTTTATAGTCTTTGGGGTAAATACCTAGTGGAAAATGGACAATATTGCTTCTTGGACACTTACTGATAGCAAAAAGCCTTGTTTTCAAAGCTACTGTGCTAACCTGAAGGATAAAATTATTTTTTGGGCAGTGTGTCAGAGACCATCTCCTGCCCAAGGTGACCTTCCTGCTACCAGGTTGTGAGCAGGGCAAATACTGCATACCTACTCCTTGGGGACAAAAAGCGATGGAGCTTGTCATGTTGTCTCCTTATTATTTCTCACCAGAACAGAAGCTAATTATTGTTGCAAATCATACTGAGATCTGACTGAGTTCTGCTGCATTCTCCTCTGCTGCCTTGGTCCAAGTACCAGAGCTCAGAGGTGACACTGTGAAGACACCAAATGCTGGTCTCCTGAGAATTCAAATGTTTTCAAAGGCAGAGGTGGTCTGCCAGAAACTCAAAAGATGTTAATATTCCAATCATACTTATTTTTTGTAGTTACAATGAAAGATCAAAGAGAAGAAGGCTGTAAAGGTGAGGTCATTCCACCTGCCCCAAGACAATATAGATACAACTGATCGATTCCAGGCAAACATCTATATAGCTCCTCTAAAAAGGCTTAAATAATGAAGATCTCTGCAGACTGAGTATTCCAGGGCTTAACTATCCTTACTGCTAGAAAGTGCTTCCTGAAATCTAACCTCAATCTCTCTTGCTGCCTTTTCAGCCTATTTCTACATGTTCTAATGTTAACAAACACAGAAAAGGGCTTATTTCCTTCCTTTTCCTAGCAGCCTTTATCTATATTCGAAAATTTTTATAATGTCTCCCTTCAGACTCCTTTATTTTTAGACTAAACACTGCTGCCTCTCCCCATCTTTCATCTGAAGAGAGGTTTTGAGACCTCTGGTGATAATTTGTTTCATCCTATATCTGTCAAGGTGGCCTGCATTGTTCTTGCATTGGATGCTGTGCCCAAACTTGGCTGCAGATCTCCAGCTGGCAGAGCCTTACTGCTTAGCAAAGCACGTTTTCTTTATCTGTCTTACGAATAGCACTCCTGTTTATATATCCCACTTTGATACTTGCTTTCTCTCCAAAGCAAAATATTCTTGACTTGTGTTCAGTTTGTGATTTGTTATCATTCTCAAATCCTTCTCTCAAGACCCACTGCCTCTCCAGTTTCTTCCTGTCTTATGTCTTTTGTCAGTTGCACAGATGTATATATGTACATGCTGTTGACATATTTCATAGTGTGCTACTTCACACTTGTTGAAGTGCATCCTCATTTTCTCAGACAGTTTTCCCTCTCCCTCAAGATTGTTTTGAGATCTAAATAGCTCTGAAGGATCTGTTGTACTTTCCCAGCTCAATACTCTCCTCCAACTTGGTGTTTTATCCTTTACCGTACCAATTTATTAATGATAATATTGAAGAGTCCCAGAATGAAAACAGGTTCCTGCACTTAATCCAGATTTTCTGATTGGCAGTAAACTGCTGTTTATGTAATTTATCAGACAGTTATGCACTAAACTGAAGAGTTTCATCTAACTTTAGTTGATTGCTGTATTTATAAGAACATTGTGAAGCAGTATCAAAATCCTTAAAGTCATGGACTAGTACAGCCACCATTTTTGTATCCTAAATAAGACTAATGGAATGGAATTGGTTTGTTGAATATGTTTTGTGGGTCATTTGTTTGTTTATCACTTCTCTTGTCTGCTTAATTGTTGCTTGCAAATATTTTCATTTCTTTCGATATCTTTCTGGGATTTGAAGTTACATTGTTTAACCTGTAATGCTGCTCAAGGTAGTTGAAAAGAATGAAACAAATGTTATCAAGGCTTCCTTCATATGTTTGTCTGGAGGTATATATTTATATGCATGTGTCTACACATCTTCTTGTACCTTCTTTCTGTGGAAATGTTTGGTGACAACAGGATCTGTGCTTAACTTGTACTCAGTTTCCAGTCTCAAATTTCAATGGGCCTGTGAGCTAGCTGTGACATTTGGACTGGCTGGTTGTCCTCTGGCCTGCTGCTGAACCTACTTCTTTTAGGCTTCAGGAAATTATTTGGTTTTTCAGTGCTTACAGATAGTTAATTATTTAGTTTTTCAGTGCTTGCTCTTTCTCCTCAGGCAAAAGAAATTCTGTTCAGCATTACTGGGATGAGAAAAGGTACGTAGTTACTGCAAGCAGGTTTATGCTTAGGCTTGTGAATCTATGATACATATTCTGCCTTGGTTTTGTAGCTTATATATGTGTGGTAGTCACTGAGTGACTCAAGCTTTTAAATCTACCTCTTGTTTTTCAAGGTCCTTAATGTGTCAGGATCTAGCTATGGTAGAGACTTGCTCCTGCAGATTTGTTTTGCTGGCGATATAGCTGTCACTTCCACAATGCTTTGACTTGCCAGAATTTTTTCACTGTCTTCCTCCAGTGTCATTAGTTGTGCTAAACGATTACAGTCTACCTTTGGTGATGAGTTGAGTCTAGATCCAACTCCTATTAAAAGTCAGCCTGCTTCTCACCACCCTACACACTGCTTCAAAATCACAAGAGCAAACCACCAGTGTGGTAGCAAACTCACATTTCCAGTTTTAATCAGGAGCAGAGCCTTTGTGAGATCAGTGGCTCCTAGTTTTGACAGATTTACTCAGAAGCTTTTTCTTTCTGTTGGATTTTTTTTCTCCCAGATTAACTGATTAATCTTTCATGTTTTATAGTGGGAGGTGGTAGCAATACCTACTTTTAAACTCTTTAAAGCTTTCCGTTATAAAGGATGCATGCAGCTTTTCCTTTGAGAAGTTTGTTTTTCTCTTGTTTGTAGCAGGTCATTGATATGCAACACGAAGGATACCCTTTGGCTAAAGAAATGCCCCTTTTTATTAATGTATTTTCTTCATTCCATAGAATGACATACAAATTCTGCAAGAAGAATCAAATACTAAAAATTGCCACCTGACTTGTTGCTCTGCTTTCTCCAGAAAACGTGCTGGCAACTCACCAAATTCAGGATGCAGTTTAAAGACAGGTTCTCACATGTACCATGAATGCAAAGAGAAAGGGAGAAAGGACTCTAAGTTCCAGAAGGGCAGTGGATTGGTTGTAGGAGGAACACAAAGGAAAAATAACTTCTTGCTTTTCAGTGAGCAGTAAGATACCACTTTTCCAGTACAGGTTTCCAGCAGCCTGTTGCTCATCCTCCTTTTAAAGTACCAGTTGAGGGCTAGAGTTTCTTGAGCTGCTGTTGGGGGACCTGGCTCCTTCAACCATTCTTTGTCTTGGGGAAAACCCATACCAAGCAGAGACATCCAAAACTTCTTCATATATTCAGCCCCCGCACTCCGAAAGAGAAAGTACTGTGATGAAGTAGTTGACTGTCTGTATTGTCACAGAGGTGGTTGAATTCAAGCCGCGTGGGGCCATTGGAAAGCCAAGCACTGGAGATGATGGGCAAGCCATCTCTGCAGGCCGAGTAACACCTTCCTGAATGCACCAGGTGCCTGGGTGTTTGGATATTTTGAGCCTGATCCAAACTATTGAAGCAAATGGCTTCTTGCTGCTCCCCCCAGCATGAACTGGCTTTCTGCAAAGAGGGACACTCAGTCCCTTTTGATTCATATGGGGGCCTTGTGTGCCTCCAGAAGCTAGCCTGCCCTTCCTGTACATCGTGTGCAGAGTCCAGCCTGGTGCTCCTACCCACCCAAAGGCTGCTGCTACTTCTAACAGGAGCTCTGATAAAAACCTGTTGCTGTATATCATGGAGGTGGAGTTCTCTGGTGGTTATTGTTTTATAATACCCTATGTGCAAGGCAATGTGCACTTTTAGTAAGTGTTCACATACATAAACCAATAATAAGTTGGAAAATTGCAAATAAGTTGCAAATAAGTCTGCAAGTAGTTCAGCTAAAACTGAACTCTGAATTCAGCCAAGCAGTTCTGCTCTGAGGATAATGCTTGCAGAACTGACCTTTTAGTCATCAGGCCTATTGTCAGGTGAGGTGCAACAAAAAGTGTTCTTGTTTCCTGGGATGGGAACAAAAAATGAACAGTCACTTCTGTCTCCTTCCAATCTCTCTTCAGTCCCCGGTTATGAGTTTTCTTCTGTTCTTGGAAGGAAAGATAAAAAATAAATCAATGTGTTGAAATAGTTGCACTTCATGGTGGTGTGTTTTTAGAAACTTCTTGAACTGAAATTGCTACCAGCAGTCTTCAAGCCCTGTCTCACTACGCAACTGGAGAGGACCATTAAGGCTTAAGGGCTGCCACCTGTACAATTTCAGGAAAAAATAAAAATGATAATGACATTCTTTTAAATGTCTTTAAAATGTCTTTACTATGGAAAACTTCAGAGCATCTGTTATTTGGAAATTTTAACAGTGGGAGTATACTGCTGAAGAAAAAAATCTAAGTCTTAACCTGATCCATTGGTTAAATATGGATTCTCTGGTGCAAGATACTGTTCTTTGTTGTTCATGTTGCCCTGGTAAAACTTAAGGAATAAAACAGCAATTAACATAGGTGCACTCTGAAAATTTGCTGGTGTATCAGTGTTATTAATATCCATCTCTCTGGCTGGTTTTGAGCAGGAGACCAAAATAATTCCCCTCACAGTGCTGAGGCAATACCTCACATTGTGAACTGCTGTAACTTTACAGTCGCTTGTTTGATTAATTAAATCAGACTTACACCACTTTATTTTCCAATATCTGATGGCCTCTGGTTTTGTCAAGCTCTTGACAATGCTCCTCTGTTATCGGGGGCAATGAGCAGTGTGCAGCCTAATGCAGCTGTTGACATTTTTGTCTCAACTTGTCCGGTGTTCCTGTTTCTTTGAATATCCTGGCACTTTTACATACACGATAAATGTAGCTTTCTTTTCTTCTTGAATCAGACACAGCTATTTCCCGATGACTATAAACCTGAAGAAACATCCTAAAAGCTAGATATATACATGTCTATTTTACATTTATTGTGGATGTAAAATACTCTGTAAAGAATATAAGCTGCTGCCAGGCATGTAGCCACAAGATGGGTGTTTTTCTCACATATGTATCCATTTCTTTTAATAATGAATAATGGGCTTTATATTTAAAAGTGACATTTCTATGAATGTGCTAGATTGTGCTATATTTCTTTCACATGAGTATATTCCCATCATGGCAAACTTCTCACAGAGCTTGCCTTGGGGGGTTTTGTTTAAAGTAATGTACTTTAATGAAAAAGAGCTGGTGAAATTTGTCAGCTTCTTCCAGCATGATTGCACTTTGGTGGTGGTTTAAAAAAATCTTTACCCGTTTTACGATCTTCACACTTGTTCCGATTTCCCTCTTCATTTTTAAAAGTAAAA
The DNA here is from genome assembly GCA_011076525.1 of Nettapus auritus. NCBI lineage: Eukaryota > Metazoa > Chordata > Aves > Anseriformes > Anatidae > Nettapus > Nettapus auritus. The sequence goes on from CM021766.1 coordinate 41,792,606, forward strand.
AGATATACATACACACATTACTTGAAAGCCCTAAAACTGCCTTGTACCCTTTGAATGAATGGTCTCATTGAAGTCAATGAGTAATAGAGGTAGACTTCATCTGTGTGCAATTTTCAAGCTCAGGCTGTAGGGTAGATTTAGAATATTGCAAACAATTTGCAGATATACACTTTGCGTGGAGTTTTTAAAGCCACTGATATGTTTTAAAGACTTAATAGCTAATGAGAAATGGATGACTTGTATGCGGTGTGGCCATTAAAAGGTTTTGAAAATTATCAGCCTTAGTTCAATGAAGTACAGAGCTCTTTGTAAGCACAAGGGCAAGCAAATGAAGTACAACTTTAGTAAGATTAATGGCAAGTGAATGAGCGAGTTCTTGCAGGCTTCTTTGTTTTGTGCTTTCCCTGGTAAAAGTTAAAATCCTCTGACACTGGGTGGACGGGCATGGCAAACTGTATGGCCACAGATATCTGTAACACACAGCATTTCTGGTTACTTGCCTCCTCTTCTCCATAAGATTTATTCCTGTAAGGCCATCTCTTCTTTACCAGAGGCATTGAAGGACTAGGGGGCTGCAGTAGTGAATAATGAGGAAATGTGTAAAGATGATGACTCAAGCCTGGTGTGAATGCTGCCAAGGCAGGCCTAACAAGCCCATATGGAGGTCTGTTGGCCTCTGGGACACTACTGCAGTGTACTGCAGCTCTGCTCTCTGCAGCCCAGGCTGTAGGAAGTAGTGACAAGTGACAAAAGGCCCAGGCTGCTCCACACCAAGGCAGCTCAGGTGGCAAGAGCTGCATGTGGCTTTGGGGAACTGGGAGCCAACAGCATGAAAAGTACAGGTGACAAGTGCAGGGGATGGGACACTTTGTTCTGGTGAAAACAAACAGACAGAAAACCTTCCTAGCTGTAGGAGGCAATACTCCAGGTTTCTGGGATTTGGAACAGTTAGTAGCCACTACCAGTCTGTATTCAGATCATTTTCAAATCCAAGTGTGTGTGTGTGTGCCTTCTAAGCCTCTTGGTGGATCCTGAGAGGTCAATAAGATGATTGGGAATTATGATTTCTGAAAGCATATTTCACTTGTGAATGCTGGTAGAAATGCAAGGCTAGGAAGATTATATATATATGTGTGTGTGTGTGTGTGTGTGTACACACAAACACCTGCGAAAAAGAAAGTGGAGGTATTCCCTCAGAGACGTGCTGAGGCAAACATTTCCAAAAGGGCTATACCAGATTGGCCTCTGTGAGAGGGTTACTGGGTGTGCTTAGATAGGTTCTGCAGATCAAATGATCCTTCCTGGCACAGAAACAATAAGATTGAAGATACTGATCCTCAGCATGGCCTCACCATCTGATTTCTCATTTTTCTGTATCAAAGATCAGAGTCTGTTTTCCATCGGCAGGCCTTGGGTTATTACTCAACAGCTGTCTCAGTTGTTTGGCAACATCATACTGTGTCCCTAAGACTTGGCTGCAAAACTGACAGTTGGCCTCCCTTTCTTACTCCATACTGTTCTAGACAAGCAAGCATTTCCTCTGGAGCCTGGACTTGTTTCTCTGTAGTGATGCCCAAAATTTCAGCGAGCAGCCCTATACGGTTTTGATCAAATGGTTGAGCAAGAAAACAAGTTTTTAGAGGTTATTAGGTAAAGACAAAATCCATAGGAACTCTGTAGGAAGTCTACATAGATGTCTCTTCAGTAGGAAGAGAATACTTTCAACATAAGAGTGGGATGTCTCCAAGATGATATTCCCAAGTTGATATTGCCATCTTTCCTAATAAATCTGTAAGAACTTAAAATCTCAAAGCCAAATTTCAGCTCCCATCAAAAGCTACCCTGGAAGGGTAAATGAGGTCAGAAAGGGCTATAATTTTTATTATTGATTTGTATGAGATCCTACAGTGATGGATAGTAGTAAATTAAGTGGTGTATGGTCTTCAGTGACATCTGTGCCTCTTTCTAGTTGCTTTGTGTTGTTTGAGTTTGATTTGTCTCTTCAGAGACTTTCTCAATTTATTGGGAAGGTAGTTTATCATAGTGTTACTCCGTTTTTTCCTCCTACAGTGCAATGCCAGTTTGTTCCCTTACCCATTTGGGGGTTTTGAAGGTGGACAAAATTGCTACTGGTACTCCATAATATGACCGGTCAGGAAAATGTTTTCCACACAAAACCATTTTGAGACTGGCTGGTTTTGTAAGCTTGTGTGTAAATACTAGTGTTGCTCTCTGGAAATTTTTGAGTTGCAAGTAATATACAAACTGAGATATTTGGTAGTTGAAGTGTGACTAATGTTTGCTTTGCATAGTTCAAGTTGATGATTACAAAGTTTGAAGCTTGGATGAATAGAATTTAGTACCTAATACTCTGCAGAGCTTGTTTTTATTTTACGTTTAATCAATTGATTTTTCTGTAATGGTTTCTCTTTGAAATGTTATATTGGTACCAATATGTAGACTTCACTATTGCTGTGTTGCATTACCAAGGGCAATATGTGTTTAAATCACTTTATGATAAAAGTTTGCATAATCTACTCATACAAAATAATTAAATGTCAGGTCGTTGTAATAGAGAGCTCATATTATCACTATGGGTCACTAGAAATAGCAATTAGTAATTCATGTGTAATCCAGTTAAATTCAAATTAAGAGAAAGAATGTCGAGTCAGAGTTTTGTTCCTAATTCCTAGCTTTTTATAATTTTGTACACGTTTATGAGGGCACCACTTAAAAATACAGCGGAAGAGGTTTTTAATGGAATTTATATTGCTCGAGCATGGCCCTTAAGTTGTTCTAACCAATGGTCTTATGAGTGACTAGTACTTAGAAATAAATTAACTTTAGAATATATAGATATTTTGGATGTGTTAATCCTTCACTAACTGTTATTTTTCTGATGGATATTTAATGGTATAAAGGAGCTCTCTATTCATTTTTCACAAGCAGAAACAAAAGAAGTGGCTCGTTGTAGGTAAACTATTCAATTCTTCCTGTAGTGAGCTAGAAAAAATGAAAGAGTTCAACAGTATAAAGATATGGAGGTTGCTGCAGCTTGTCTTCTGTTGGGCAAAAGTAAGGGAGAAGACAGGAGAGCATTTTCTTCCATAAGGAGCTCTACCCCACTGGGACAGGGGCTCTGCTGTTCAGGACGTCCTGCTTATTATTCCCCTGGTTCATATTGCCTGGTGCCTGACAGCAAATGTACCACACGGTGCGTGGTCTTATCCTGCCACGTATAATCCTGCTCGTGCAGCTGAGGACCTGGAGGCTGCGGTCAGTGTGCCTTTGCTGCGGTGGTACCCCGTCATGCTGTAACTGTATTGCAGCCAGAGCATAACCACCACTGCTACAGTCCTCCCTATGGCTTTGCTGTTACAACTGCAGATAAGAAGAGTGTGGTCAACATTAGGTACCATCAGCTTGCTGTCTGTGTAGTCTTTATAGGTGTTTTCCTTTAATTAGTCTGGATGTATTTGGATTCAGGGTTCTTAGTGTTTGCCTTTCTTTGGTTAAAACCCTCATTAGACTACCAACATATTTCATGCTAAATAGAATATCCTGACTAAAATGTCAGTGACATTCTTATAATGGCCACATCTAAAAGAAGCTAGAATACTAGTTGTAATTCATTTATATGGCATTTGAAAGGTCGTAGGTGATTTAGAGACAAACAGTCATTCTGATCGTGCAGTAGTGTATCTCAGATCATCTCAACTTCATCATAGTTGGTGCAAGTAGTGTCAGAGCTGGGTTAAAAGACTTGGTGTGAGGATACCTAGAGTTCCTAGCCCTGCTCTTGAGTACTCACTGGAACTGCACCAAAACTGTTACTGGTTTCACCAGCTGTCATATATGCAACCTGTTGGGTGTTGCCATCACAGTAAGGAGGTCTATAGAAATCACTTTGAAATCTATTCAAGATGAAAGGAGCAGCATATTTCAGAGTGCCTTTATTGTGATAAGTGTCAGATTTATGCACCTACCTTAAGTTGCCAAGTTGAAAAAAGTTGGCCTTCTTTTTTCCCTTAACAAAGTGGACATTTGAATTCTAACACACAATCAGCAAAGCCCATGACTGCCAAATTAGGTATGGCAGGTATACCCCACTGTGCATAGTTTCAGAGAGATGTTTTGGGATATAAATTTAGCTTTCAACAAGGGCATGATTTCTTTGTAACTTTCCTGTCATATTCGCTTTGTCATATAGTAGTCTCCAAACATTCACAAGTATGTGGTTATCCCAAAATATTACTTGTACTCTGTTCTTTAATCTGTGCAGTATAACTGTGTGTTAGTAACCCACAGTGCTGCAACATTGAAAACATGAACTGCAGAATCAAACATACAGAGATTAATCTAGTGCTGTGCTAATCAATTTTTCATATTTAATTAGAGCAAGTGTTTTGCTCTGGAAAGTTGCCATGAGAGTTGCAGAATTTCCAATCCCAGCAGACTGGTACCAAACCTAAAAACCTCACTGCATGGTACATGGGGCTGGTGGGTGTCAGAGTTGCTCAGTTTTCCTTGGAGTATGGAGAAGGATAAGATATGCTTATGTCTCTTCTTTCCCAGACAGATGTTTTAGTAAATATCACACGTGGCTGTACCATTTTACATCAGCTATGAGAATCTGGCCTTGTATGAGAATGAGTAATTCTCATGAGTAAGAGAGAAAATGAGTATTTTGAAAAGAGGGAGAGAAAGAGTTATGAAGGACCTGAAGATGGGAAGCTGGCATGCTACTGAAGCAGCCCTTGCTGAAGTATTTAAGCATTGTGCTCTTCGCCATTGCTACATAAAGGCTGTTTGTTTATGCTGGGTTCATTAAGGTGGCATCAAAGGTAGATCCCACCATCTATTGTTCAGCCACTATAGTAAGTATGCAAGTGTGCTGTTCATATGCATTTAGAAAGGGTAGTGGGTATGTTGTTTTCTCTCTTTAGAGCCTAAATTCCGCATCACTTATCAGTGAAATAAAGGAGAAATTTGAAGAATGTCTCTGAAATAAGCCTGTTTTGGAGTAATTGTTGCTTGCGTAGTTAAAGGTTAATCTGAGCACTCTAGAGAGTACAGGATACCAAATGGGAGTTTGCTGTCTTTATGTACATTGCAGGCCCTGGCATCACGGCCCATGGCAGGGGCGTTGGTAGATGATCTTTAAGGTCCTTTCCAATCCAAGCCATTCTATGATCAACTCCCTTATGGCTGATGTTGACAGAAACTCTAACAGGTTTTGAGTGCTCTGGGATTGGTTTCTCAAAGTCTTGCACATGCCTGCCCTGCAGTGACAGCAGGAGTTCCCATTTCCCTTGCCTTGTTAGCTCAGGTACTGTTAGCAGCAAAGCTGCAGGCAAGTGCAGCTCAGCACAGGCAGGAAAAATACAGGTTGCCTATCCAAGGAAAGCCAGCCACAGTGGTCGGAAATCTCCTCTTCCCCCTAAAATCACACACACCTGTTCAATTTTAAGATACATATATTAATTTGTGACTTTGAGTAATTTGGTTTTCTACCAATTATGGCTTAAATCACAGCTTTTACTTAAAAACAAAAAAATGGTGTATGAGATTTTTTTTGTTGTTGTTAAGAAGAGAGATAAAACGGTAAATTTAGGTAGAAGTTATCACCTGAAAGAAGGCGTTTCTTCTCATGGACATTTAAATATTTAGAGATCTTTAGTTATGAAAGAAGTTCTGCCAGGGTATGCATATTGAAGCAACTTATTCTACATTTTGTGAATGGCAGGAGAGTGTAAATTGAATTAGCTAGGAAACCAGGATGTTTTCATCCCTAGTAATGCATGAGTCAAAACAAACTACAAATATACTTAAGATCTGATAGGTTAAGTCTGGTTCAACCTGTGTTAGTGAAGAAATAGCACGGTCTCACTTGTGTTGCAGGAGCTAATGGAAATGCCAGCATTAATTGCCTGTGCACCCATATGATGACATGAAGCTGCCTGTATGCTCTTAGCAAACAAAAGGGATACAGATGTTTCTTCTACAAAAGCACTAGATATCCTTGTACCATCCTAGACAGTGAGAAGAAGCACAAGGGCATGGATCTTGATTTCTGCAGATGTTACAACAGCCCCATCACCAGTCCACTCTCCTCGCCCTGCAACGTGACATTTACAAAAGCTCTATAGCACGTCTTGTGGTCTATGTGGGTACGTTTAGAAAGCTGGCACTTCAAGCAAAAATAAGGCAGGTGTTTTGTTTGTTTGTTTGTTTTTGTTTGTTTGGTTTTTTGGTTGGTTTTTTTTTTTTTTTTGAGCATAAGTCCATATGAGTTTACTACTACTGACTGAACAAACATGCTGACTTTTCAAACCATTTTGGGGGGGGAGGTCTGTTGCTAAATATGGAGATGGCAGTGAATACTACTGTATTAGTATAGTAATACTGATTGATAGAAATATCCATTGCCTTTTGTGGCCAGCCAGAGGAGTTGCCTTTGTGCAGAGCAGAACTACCTCTGTGCCCATGGAAACAGCAGCCACTGAAAAGCAAACCCGCCAGATTCTTGTGCGCATTAGCAGGAACATAGAGGGAATGAGATCGTGGTTGAAATAAATCCCTTACCTTTTTACATTCTTCCCATTCACTTTGGTAACTGCGGAACCGAGAACTCTGCGTTCAACTTAATTCTACATCTGTTCCCTTCTTTCTGCCCCTGTTGCTCTGAGGCATTGGGCTCAAATGTTTCCCAGAGCTCTTGCTAGGGTACTGCATTTCCAAGTACACTTTATGCAAGCTTTCTTTATAACCACAAAATCCTACGTGTTGGCTGGCAGACTCTGAAAATGCAGCCTGCCCCTGCATAGGAAACTTCAGGTTGCTTAGGTATGAGAGGTGAAGCCATATTGTGTGGAAAAAAATATGCTGAAAATGCTTCACTTCTTGGCTAGCAGTACCACTACTTGTTTTTGCTCCTAGAAAAGCAGTTCATTTAGACTGCCCTGCTTTGTTTTCATAAATGTAATCTATAGAAGTAATGATAAGCCAAGCAAGCTCTAAGGGTCCTGGCACCATCAGGCTCTTTGGAATTCATTGTACCAGGGGAGAACATCTGTGGTCTGAAACCTCAGGGGTTTGGAACAGAAGACTCTTCTGTGTGTTGAACTGGCAATGAACTATTTTTAAATGTCTCTCTTATTTGTTAACACTGAATAATGGCAGTAAAAAGGAAAACATCATATCATACAGTTTCACAAGAGTAGGCCAGTTCTCCAAAGTTCTTTTTCTTAAGGTATAGCTTCTTTCCTCATCTCTGAGTCAGTATCATTAATGACTACGACATTTCTAGCAGTCCAGATATACTCTTGCATTCAGGTCCAAAGTCCTGAATGTGTGCTGAAATTGTTTGAAATTCAGAGAAGCTCATCACCATGCTGTCTGCCCTAAGTATGTGGCAGTGGGCAACCTTTCATTATATGCTTCACCAGGGAAAAATCACATGTCCCCTCCCAGTGACTGACGAGAGGCAGTGAATTCTCATCACTTTCTGCTCTCCATCACCCTGCCTCAGCCCATCAGCTGACAGATGGTACACAGTCCTGATGTATAGGTACTGAGAGATTAAAGAACAACCCTACAGCAAAATAAACCCGTAGGACACAAGTAGCTTTTAAAATGACCTCAGGAGCCATGTCAGTCAGTGCACAGTATAGGATTTTTTCAGGTAGGAATTATATCTGAGGATTGTATCTATTGTTTAAACTATAAAATGCCCTATTGCCAGCCATTTGCCCAGCTGTTTCTTCCTGAGCTGAAGGAGGGAGTTGCATCTAAGGTTCTCTGTGACCATAAGCAAAGGTTATAAATCTATCTAGAGCTATGTATCCATCTACCTGTCTACGCCAAATGTCTCTTTTAAAAACTATATTGGCTAAGTTGTGTGTAAAACAGAGCAGATTTCTCCTGTGATGTTGATTACAACACACACTGTGCACATTTCTTATTTCCAGGGGATGATGACTTAAAAAGTTGTTGAAGCAGAGAGCAGCACACAGGCCTTGATATAGTTTAATGGCAAATCACATTTGTCAAAAGAGCAGATAAGGGAGCCTCGCTCCAAGCAATTTCTATAACAACAACAACAAAAAATGGAACAAAACTTGACCCTGGACTCTGCACCTGCTGATCTCAGTGTGGGAGTTTTGCTTGCAAGAGAGCGGTGGGATCAATCCTTTAATATGAAGGGCTTTGCGTCTGCTTTTCATGCCCTTCTCCCTCCTGCCAAGGGGGGGAGAATTTTAGCCAAACATTTACATATATATATATATATGTACATATATATATATTTTTTTTCAAGGGGATATGATCAGTTTGGGTTTCATGAGCTTTTAAAAACCTGAAGCAGAAGCCCACAGTAGTTTGGCAGTACCATAGCATGGTGAGGCACAAAATGTATGTATGCAGTTTGCTGGCCCGCAGAAAACTACCAAAGTGTTTCATCTGGCACTATGTTAAGTGACTTTTCTCTTAATTTGAGAATGATGGATTTGTTGTACTACTTAAACATGCACATATTTGGGGGGAATGAGCATTTTGCAGGAGGGTTGGTTCTGTGCTCTTTACATGCAAAATTATTTGCAAGACCACTGCTATGTGCTCAACGTGGGCCTCAAGCAAGAGATGTTTGACCATGTCTACTGTAGGCAACAGGGGGGAAAGGAGCTGAAATCAGTGTGTTCACAGGTGAAATCTCAGGTGTTCACAGGATATTGCACCATGCTTATCTGTGTGCTTGGCTTAAAACCAAACCACTTTGATCGCTCTGGAGTGATTTACTTTTAACAGGAAAGCCTGATGAGTTTTTAGACTATCAAAGGTAATAACGACTCCTCTGGAATTTCCTATTTTAAGTTTGGACTTTAACTATTTAATTAGCTATTTACTTATAGACCTTGTAGCACAAGGCTACAAACCAGTGAAGGAGTAGAGACAGAATTCTCTGTACTTACACCAGGAAAAGCTGGAGAAGCTTTGCTGAGGAAAGTAAAAATTGGCCAAGCCAACTGTTTGTCGTGATTCTTCAGTCACAGCAGCCAGTCCTCTGGTGTCGGATCTGTAAAGAACTGCTGGAGTATGTTCAGGGGAACCCCACCTTCTCAGAAAGCCTTGGGAAACAACTGCTTGCCTCCCAGATCCTCATGAGAGAGGCCCTGCCTTGCCTGAGCAATGCTCATTTGCAGCCTCCAGGCCCTTCTTGCCTCAACAGGACTGTGCAGGAGGGAAGGTGGAGGGACAAAGACGCCCTTATGCTGCAGTCTGCTTCTGATCTTCCTCTTCTGTGTGGGAACCCAGGCTTTGACTTTGGTCTAACCAATTTATAAGCAACTGAAAACACTCTGGATAGGAAATATATGTGATTTCATCCACCATGACACACTGTAGAGAGTTGAGTTATTAAAATGCATGAGAGTTCCTCTTCTGAGCTAGATCGGGAGCTACAACTCTTCTCTGATCTCAGGCTTGGCAGTAGGTGAGATTTTTGCGACAGTAAGAAAAAATATGGTACCCTACCTGCTTTCCTGTGGTTTTCTGAATTGCAGGCTTGCCAGGTGCCTCCTTGCTGGGACAGCCTCTAAGTGGTGCAGCTTGGGACATGTCCCCAGGGCTCTGCAGGGCTGGTGCCCAGGGACTGCTCCTGCTGCAAAACTGGTTGTAAAGTGAGGTCCGGCAGTTTTCATAGCAGTTTGCAGGCAGGGGAAAACAGACTGAAACTGTTCTTTCTCAGGCTGTACTGATTACTAGTGAAGTGCAAATATTGCAGAAAATCACTGGTGAAGCTGCCATGATTCCTACCACAGAGTAGAAGGTGCTGTTTGGAGCTCTTCAGGATTTAACGTTGTGCAAAATAAGGGTTGTGTCAAGCTAAGTCAACACCGGGTCTCATCCCCAAGCAAAGACTTGTAGGAGCTGGTCACTGTGAAGCTATATTTCCTGGAGTTTCCATCAGGTTTCCCCTACTAAGCAAGTGTTCTCTTGTTGAACTCCAATGAAGAAATGAACAAAAACTAGAGGAAGGCCAAGCCCACTGGCATGAAGTGCTTGTGCTCCTGGCAGGCTCGGAGATGTTTTTTCCCTTATACAAACATTTTGCTCCCCCCACCATACTCCTTACCTCAGTTTCCTGGCAGTAAAAGACCAATAAAATTGTGCTGGTAAACAAGTCATCCTCAAGCACTGCATTGGTGGCCGTGTATGATGGTGAGGGACTTCATGTGTGGTCGCTGTGTGAAAACCTATCATTTCAAGCAACCACTAGCATAATGCTTGCACTGTAGCTGGAGCTTTGACAACTTACTGGAGACCCCTGCATGCAGCTCCTGAGAGCTTGATTGAGAAGTCCTGCCCCAGGCACCTCTTGTCTGGCTCTTAATTTCCTCCTTGGGAGACAAGGTGTGTGTGAGAGGAGGTGTCAGGCTGGGCTGTTTCAAACATCAGCACAATCAATAGATGCGTGAGGCTTTCAGCAGCTTCTCACCATGTGCCTGCAGGGAAGGAGTGCGCAGTATGTGTGCACCCTTGGTGAGCGGAGCAGGCTCCAAGCAGTGGGGGATCAGCAGCGTTTCTGGAGTCACGAGGGGCATTCCCAGCCCATGGCAGAGTCCTGTGACAGTGAGCTGATTTTGGGAAGCTCATGCAGGTAGTGCACAGCTGGCACTGCAGAGGGAAATGGACCTCCCTTCAAAATCAGATGTGTGTTCTCAGGCTGTGCTGTGGCAGGGTTTCTGTCTTCTCTTTCTGAGACACACAAAAAAGATTAATTAGAGGGAGTTTTAAAATCTTAAAAGGCTTTTTTATTTTTTTCCAGTCAATTTGTAGTGAGGATTTTGGAGCAAAACCCAAGTCTTTCCTGCCGCATTGTTGTGTTCCCAGAAGTGGTGATTAGCAACCAAGATAAGTAGCTGAGGCTTTTCTGCGGAGATGGTGTTCTTGGATGCAAGGCACAGCCATTCCCATGGCAGCACTGTCTGCTTGGTCCCTGCTGCCCAGCGCTGGAGCTGAGACACCATTTTCATTGCATCCTTCCTAGCAAATCAGAAATAGGGAGCTGGATGTTTTTATTTGGTAACCTGTATATTACAACTTCTTCCTTCTGGCATTAAGGTATTTGCCTTTATTCAGTATAAAGCACTTCAGTGGGCTGCTGAATTACTATTAGCTCCCACTGGAGAGTACATGAAGTATATTCCTTGTGAAGCAAACTTGTAACATGCTGTAAGCTCCAAAGCGCTGATGCAATATTTATGTTGTTCCACGTTCTGGCAGATTTAAGCATAATATTGTAAACTGGCAGGAGGCTGTTATCATCCAAACTCCTGATTATGTCAGTGTTTTAATTTTAAGTTCTGTTACACACCACAATATATCCAGTTACTTTATTTGTGTATGATTCCTTTTCTAGAAAGGAGAGTTACTGATGCTAGTGACCTAGGCTGAAAATACACAGTGGTTTTTGTTTTCTTTTTACCCACTTGGAGTGAGCTGTGCATGGTTTGGGCTCCATGATCTCAGTCATTTATCCAAAAGACTTGTTTTTCAGTGCAATGGCAGGTGGCATCTCTCTCACTGGTAGTGTTACCTGTAACTCTTGCACTGAGATCCCATTAAATTTGGAAGCGTGTAAGGGCCTTTCATCATGATGCCTTCAGTTTTAAGCCAGACTAGCTTTTGATTTGCATTCTGCTGCCAGAAAAGAGTAGCCACTTCCCCCCATTTGCCTTGTCCTCCCCTTGAGAAAGGTCTATTAGAGCTAATGTGCACTGTGCATGTCAGTCCTCTCTCCTAATCATTTCTTTATTCAGTTTTGCATTTAATGCAGTGTGATCTCCAGTTGGCTATGTCAGCCCATAGTCTTAAGAGAGCACTGTAAGCTTTACAGATGATCAGCACCTATGAAACCATTAATTTTCCTAGAACACTGAGCTCCTGTTTAAGCAAGAAAACATCTTTGAAAAGTCTGGTAAATGCAATGCTCTGCAATTAAAAGGAGCTTCGTGGATAGTTTTGTTGCCTGATAGCAAAGTGAGTTTCCTCAAGACTCTGAACTTGCTGATGTGTCTGTGGGTGCTACTGAAAATCTGGATGTGGGCAGTTGCCTGTGTTTTTGATGATAGCTGTGAGACTGATGGGTGTTTTGTATGCCTGAAAGTAATTTTTCTGGTATCTAAAGGTAGGTTGTCCCAAATAGCTGGCCTCATCCTATAAGCAGATGAATTCCTCTAGAATTCAGTTTACCTTTACTCTGTCAGTAGAGATAACACGTAGGAGGATCTGGGTTGTATATCTTTTTCCATTGCATGTGATGCTCATATAAGTAGTGTATCTTCAATCAGAAAGTGCACTTAAGTTTTAACTTAAAACACAGGTAGAAACTTTTTGCTTCAGTCCTTAATGCTAAGAACATCATTGAAAACTTAATTGCATCAGTGACAGCGTAAGCCTGCTCCATAGAAAGCATTTTATCACTTTAGTTCCCTATAAACACAAATTTGTTCTTGGCAGTTAAATATTGAGGCTGAAATGTATCCCAGCTAGCTGAGGAATAGTAGCTTCCCTGTGTGGCCAAGGAGGAGAGGTTTCCCTAATCATGTCTCAAGTGGGCTGTATCACCTCTGTGAGTGTCTCTCTCTCCACTGATTGCATCAGCTTCTCTCCTAACTTAAGTGCTTCAGCCCTGAAAGGTAAGGATGAACCATGGGCCTGAGGAAAGATGCATTTTTGTTGTTGTTGTTGATGAAAGTAGGTAAAATACTTACAGTCCAACAAAATACTTTTCATTCCTCTATTTGTTGCTGTGGCTGTCTGTGAATGTCTCCCTTCCTTTCTATTAATGAATACAGATGTGCAACTGCCTGCACCCATCTGGCTTTGTTCAATAAATGTGCAGGCACAGACGTTTAAATCAAATATTGATACATACAGCCTTTAGTATGTAAATTTGTGTTGTGAACAAAACTGTATCTGTCTGTTTTTTCATGAAGAGGCATTTCTTCTGTGGTGACACTTTTTTGATTGCCATTGTATTCTGTCTACAGTGGCACATGCATTGATGCCTGAATGTCAGAGTGTAGGAACAGCTCCTGAAGTATATCTGGGGAGAGAAATAAAAAGGTATAAGAATTTTTTGAACATAATAATTCTCCCTGTGTTTTGATACCAACATCCTCCTTGTCCAAACGTCTTTTTAATAATCAGAGACTTAATGTGCAAGGTGCACTAGAAAGGTCCTAACTGGTCCCAAGTAAGATCTGCAGGAGTGTAAGACAGGAGGGTGTTAAAAGATGCACCTGTGTACACAAATAGAAGCAAGTATTAAAAGCCTTAGCTTTCAGAATTGTAACACAGAAAGTAGCAAACTAAGTCCTTGCTTGGCAGGTGCTTAAATGGGTTATAGGACCGTAAGGTGAGTCAGGTTAAGGAAGACTCCAGCTCATGGCTGTGGACAGTTGTTTCTGTGTCATTTGTGATCAATTATCATGCTTGCTAGTAATTCTGAGATCTCCAGGACCCATGGTTTCAGGAGTCCCCTCTCCCTTTTCTCCCTTTTTAAATTTATTTATTTATTTTTTTGAACAAGAAGTTGTTCATCAGAAAGTCTACTGGAAAAGCAGAAAGGAGACAGCTTTGGCATTTTTACAGCAGGGCATTGCAAGTAAGTATAGCTTTAATGGGGACAATGCCGCTGTATAGGTGTTAAAGAATGACATGATGTACAAACTGCATGACTGCGCATGCTTTTCTACAGGTTTTAAGCACTGGAAGAGAGCAGGAAAGAGGCCTTTCTTTTAACTTACGGTGTAGTCTGAGCATATTTTATTCTGGGGCATGAGTAGGAGTAGCTCCTGTGTGCTCCATCCAGCAGCCCCCGCCCCAGGACTACTCTGCGGGTGCAGCCATCTGTGAAGCTGCCCAGCAGAAAGGAAAGGAAGGGCCCCATTCCTGGGGACCACGACTGATGGCTTTTCGGCTGGGGCTCCCAGAAGCAGCTCTGCCACTACAGACACATAGCATTTATTATGTTTCTAAGGAGAGATTTAGGAGAAATGAAGGTAGGGATGTAAAACTGTAGGGTATGTATGGTTACTCAGCGTCATAAAATGCGAGCTTAAGCTATTCAGTCTGTTAAAATACTTTGGTTTCCTCATCTGACCTCAGAACTCTCAATGGAGAATGCTTGCATGTCACTTATGGCTTTTTTAGTATCTCCAGAAATGTCAGAAACTCTATTAGTTTTTCCAGAGACACATATGCAGAAATAGATGGCATTATTACAGTGGTTTATAGAAAGATTACTGGCTTAAACTACCTTTTTGTCTAGACAGACTCCAGCAGTTGCACTGCGGCACAAAAGTAACTGTAAAAAAAATGTATTAAAAATCAATGTTTTATTTAATGCTGTAAATTGTACTTCAAAACTATTTGAATGGCATTGCCATTATGTACGCAAATGCAAGGAGCAATGTCAATACGTTGGAAGCTCTATGGGTTGTGTTTTATGCTTTGTGCTGTGGCAAAGGAATGTATTAAAGAAACCTCTCAAATATACACATATGTTGTAAAAAGTAACGCTATAAAACATCAGGAATTGAAATGCTTGCAGTAAGTGTTCTGTGGGGTTATGCTGCCTTCATAAAAAGGTTGTCAGCACAAAGAGACTAATTCCAGCCTTAAATTAACCAGCTCAGGGGAGCACATTTTGGTACTGAGTGGCAAGGCTTGTGAATCACTCCTGGAACATTTGCCCCGTGGATGGAGGAAGAGCATGGTCCATAAAGTTCACAATACGACTGAAAAGCAGAAATGTGCATTGGAATCCTATTGCGTTTGTTGGCGAAACTCAGCAGCAGGGAGTCTGTGGTTCATCAGCTCTGCCTTCCTTAAAAAAAAAAAAAAAAAAAAAAAAAAAAAAAACACAAAAAAACCACAAAAACACATAGGGGGGAAGTTCCTCTCATCCTGTGCCCTTTTTTCTTCTGTTTTCTCACAGGTTTTATTGTTGTCCTGGGCAGAGTCTTAAGCTTTGAATTGTACAGAAATGTTTTCTGAAGAGCGGTGCCCAAATAGGAGGGGACAGGGCAGGCGGCCCAGCTCTCAGGTTCGATGTGTTCCAGATGCCCCCAGCACCTCCGGGTGGGAATGGCATCTCCTCCCTTCCTCCTCCTCTCCCGCTGTGTGGGTTGTGGTGTGCTTAAACTACTCCTCAGCCCTCGAAGGAGGCTCTCTTCAGGTCCTTCCCTCAGAAAACACAGCTTTTGTGGGGACTTGCCACTCTCGCCAGAGCTTCCAAAGAGCATGGCAATATTCAGAAATGTGAGACTTCCTTCCTTAACACGTCAGAGATTTTTCCTAATTCTCTTAAAAGTTCTATCACTCTTGCACGTAGCGAGTTGGAGAGTGGTATTTGATCAACATTATTTTGTTTCAAGAAAAAACAAGGCTCAACAGGGTTTTTGCGCTCTACTCTTTGTCCTAGGAAATAATCACCTACCTTTACTGTACCATTTTAACGCTGCTTTTAACCACTTCTGCGCGCACAAATGCATATTAAGCAATACGATGCCTGTTAACTAGGTGTTCATGAGCTGTGATAGATTACTTTTAATGGCTGGTATTTACCTACTCCATCAAATTCTCTTTGATAGGATGTGGCTATGTGAAAGATGGAGCTTAACTTCACTGAGGCGGAAAGCAGGGAGTGCATCCTGAGAAGTTAGAAGACTCGGCCGGATTATTAGGAGCGCCGGTCTATCGGCCTCCCACGCTTTCTGTCTCTATCTGGCTGGCCTATTGCCATCTTCATGCCAGTCTCCATGGTAACTTCTTTAAGGATAAAATAACAGAAATGTGAGTTAGCTGCCTGCCCACAGGAAAGCTGCCACAGTCCCGGTGCCAGAGCCCCGGCGAGACACGGCCCCGGCACGCGCATTCCAGCAGGGCTGGGCAGGTTTCTACAGCTGCTTCCAGTTAAAGGTGAAATCTCTCCTTCCCCACTAGCCTGGCTGGAGAATGTCTCCTTAGCTGTTCTCTCTCACGTTTGGAAACACCCCTGGGTAATTCTTCCATGGATTGCTCTTCCCCTCCTGTTTGCAGGTTTGCACAATTAATTTTACATTTTAAATGGCTTTGTCAATAAAAGCTTCAGTTTTCAAATGAAACATTAGCTGGTAACTGGGGAAATGTTACAGGAAAATGTTTACCAACAGTTGCTAGTAAATTAACGAGTTTGCTATGCCGTAGTGTACGTAGAAAATGGCAGTATAAAAAATGATTAAGAGGGCAAGGCTGTTTATTAGGAATAAAGCACCTGAGTCCTGTCCTTTACTTGGCTGCTGGAGCTGTTGCATGACCTTGGGCAAAGTCATTGTATGGTTCTGTGTCTGTTTCCCTACAAGTGAAAAACACAATTGGTTGTAGAATCACAGAATGTTTTGGGTTGGAAGGGACCTTAAAGAACACCTCTTTCCAACCCCCTGCCATGGGCAGGGATGCCTACCACTAGACCAGGTTGCCCAAAGCCCCATCCAGCCTGGCCTTGAACACCTCCAGGAAGATATGCCACAGCTTCTGTTATCCACTTTCTTAAATTGTTCTGAAGATTACAGGTGAGCTGCAAAGTGGGGCCATGTTGGCACCTTTGGGGGTCCTTAAAAACTGTTTTTCATTTTTGTGGTACTACTTCAAGAAGTGACCTGTCCTTGAATTCCACCCAGCATACTCAGCGTAGCAGTAAGCAGTAGAACTAGGAGATATAGATGTTTAAAATGCACTCTTTTTCTCAAAAAAAGATTTCTTGTAAGCGTATTGCTGGCATTACCCTTTCTTCACAAGAAACATCAGTAAAAATCACAACTCTCTTATTCCAAGCTCTCTACCTGAACTTCAAAAGAGAATTCCATGAACCAATCTGTCTAATTAGATGAGACAAAACTTTGTTAAGAAATGTTATTATCCCATTGTGGAACTGTCTGCATGTCACATGTGAAATGTGATAGACCTGGAAGGTGAGGGTTATGGTGCTGAGAGTCTTTAACTGAAAAATAACCCTCTCCTTTGGGGTTATTGGGAGTTGGAAGGCTGCAGGGGTCAAGAGTTCTCATTCTGAAACAAGTTTTAAAAGTGCTTGTTCTCCCCTTTGCATTTAGGGCTCGAATTCTTCTCAACTACCTCTACCTCCTCCCCCATCATGAGCAGAAGTCGCACAGTTCCTTCAGCAAAGTCAATGATTTAGGTAGCTATTTTGAAAATGTTATTGTCTTGAGAGCCTTTTGTTGTGGTATATTGAAACAATTGACAAGTGGAGGGATCTAGATCTCCCTTTTGTCTCACTTTCTTGACATGTCATATGTAAAAGAATGTAGCACTTGAAGTTTGCACGTCCTTGCCTATGTGTTGTAACCCTTGCACAGCCAGGGCGTGCAGCCGTGGCAGCCCCTGAGTCTGGCGTGGGACAAAAGGGCATGTAACAGGTTATCGTAGCTCCCTTTCTCGTCCTGAGAGCCCTTCACAGCAGCTACTAACAAAATAAGGAGAAGGGGTAATGAAGTGATTCTTCACCTTCTCTCTCGCATGCATTCTTTCCTACAAGTTAGGAAGCAAAGCCTTTGAAGTGACCCTGACAAATGGGAGCATGCACAAACTCCTGTAAAGAATTTAAGGAGCCTTCCTCAAAGCCACTCTCCTCTCTTTTTCTTGGGATGCCTTCTGGTGAATCTTGTCAAAACTGGAAAATATTTCAATAGGAACAGTATAATAAATCTAGTGTTTTAGCAGGTGCTACCCTTGTGCATCCTTCACCCTTGTGCTGAGTAGTGGGCATTTATTTAAAATGTTAGTGAGACATGCTATTATTTCACCTCAGTGAAATGAGACATGGTATCATTAATTGTGGGTTGTTGACAAGACATTCGTGGAAGCAACAGAGAGATACGTTGTGCTGTGTGGAAAAAATTAATGTATAAATAGAAAACAGAGCGAGTGGAAGCCTTTATTTTGGCATTCATGGAAACAGGTGAAAAGAGATTTTGAATGCAAATACGTTTAAAAATAAGGTGTTCTGAATGAATAATTTAGCTTCCTGTGGGAGTGTATGAAATTGATCATTTGCTCAGCATCCCCAGTTTGGAAATTGCTGTGTTGTGTCAGCCTGACAACAACATTGCATACTCCTCTTACATTGGTGCCAAAAAGCAATCATTGGTCAGAGATAATAAATATTCCCATGAACAGACCAAAATATAGCATTTACTTCTTGGATTGGCTTCTTTCTGGTAACTGGTACGATTGTCTCCACTTGGGATGAACCGTGCAAAAGGGAGTTGTGGCAGCAGGAATCTCTTCACTCTCCTTGTTGCCTACTAGAGAGGACAGGTTTGTTGCCTATTAGAGAAGACAGGTTTCTTTGATAGCAAAAAGCTGGATCCAGTCCCAAACCTTTTTCTCCTGCAGAAGGGCTGTCTTCCTGCAGTGACTGGTCCCCTCCTGTGATAGCTTAATTTTTTTCCAGTGAGCTGTGCCCTGGAAATGCAGCATGGCTCTTTTCTGGCAGGTCTCTACAGAGCTAAGGCAGACGAATAACATCTCTAGGCTTAGCTATTCATGGCATAGTTCTCATTGCAGAGCGTCCAGACCACCAGACCGCCGAGTCTTGAAGAGATCTATTAGTTACTGCCAGAAAAGTCCTGATGACATTGCTGTAAACACAGCTGTCTTGCTACATCTTGCTGTGTTCTGGGAAGGAGTCCTTTTCTTGCAGGTTGTTGGGAAAGGGTGATTATTTGTTAATTTAAAGATATAAACAAAACTGATAGTCTGATCAACAATGGTGATAAGAAAATAAATAAAAAACCCTGCAAAAGTAAATAAAAAGGCTTATTGTCCTTAATATTAAAGACAGGTGCCATCTTGCAAACAGACCACAAGAACCAAATGAAGTGTTTTATTGTTCATTTGTTTCATACAACAGTAAACAATTTATTTTTTTACATCTGTGCTGAAAATGGTAAATTCCTCCTTCTTGGGATGTTTGCTTTTAATCAAGTGTACATGTTAGGCAGATATGTTTATTGATGAGTGAAGTGTTTCAGGTAATACTAAGGTGCCTGCCTGAGCATTTTGTTACTGTCTCCAGTGTATCCTTCTTTTGCCAGAGAGAACTCTCACGCTATCGTGTTCTGCTTCTCAAAGTATCCTGCTCTGAGGTACATTCTTGTTTTGTCTTGCCCATAATTAATGGCACACAGTACTGTTTGCAAAATTAAAGGACTCCGAGTTCACCTTAGCAGTTATTTACTGTCACTTCAGTTACTTTACTTCATTATCTGTTTTGCCAAGTAATGTCTGTGGGTGTGATCATGTGGAAAAACCTACTTGTCACCTCTTTAAGGTTGGTGCACAAATCCCTGTGCGTAATGGCCACTTACCCTTGTTCTGTAGCCTATAAATGTGTTACTAGGCACAGGAGAAAAAATGGGTACACCCTGCCGGCATGTCATCCCTAAGAGAAAAGCCCATTGGTGACTGCTTCTGAAACTTTCTGCTGAACACTGCTAATCCAACTTCCATTTTTGCTTTCCTGCTGCTATTGCTTCTGCTACTACAGGAGTTGTTGCTACTTTCTGCTTCTCTACTTCAGGGCTTGCCTTGATGTCTTGGGACCATTCAAGAACACTCAGCAGCCCCCATGCAGGCAAATAAATAAATAGGAGGAAGAAAATTGATTCCCTTCCTCTGCGACATAGAACAGTCTGGTTAAAATAGCAGCACATGACACCATTCTCCTCCAACATCCCTGGAGTGACTGACGGATCTGCCGAGAAGGTATTGGTGTAGAGCAGGACCTCCAATAACTTGTTTGGGTACTGTAAGTGAGAGATGAGGAGATTCAACAAAGATCTCCAAAGACCAAAGAGAAATAGTAACACCACTGTACCCTATGTAGAGAATCATAGGATGGCTTGGGACCTTAAAGCTCATCTAACTCCAACCCCCTGGAGTTAGTGGCCAAAAGTTGCCTGCTTCATTTGTTTGTCTTCATGCCAACTAGATATCCTAGATAAGAGTAATGCACAAGGGAAATATTGCTGTCTGAGCTTAGATTTAGGGCTTTGGGAGTTGAGGGTTAGGTCCTGTTCTCCCTCAAAGTCATGCAACAGCATAATGGGTTGCTCAAACTTATTCTGTCCCTGTTTCACCTCTGTAAAATGAAGACAGGTGGGCAAAAATAGCTCACGTTCATCAAATCTTCTAGAACTACGAAGTGTCTGTGTTGAAGGTAAATATTTCCTTTTGTATTCACATTATGGATTTCCTTAATATGCATATTCAGTTCCTAATCTTTTGAAATTTATTTCAAATAGATAGGAGCTCTACATGAAAAAGGATTTGCACACAACTCAAATTAAATTTCTATTGCAAATGATAGAATATGGGATTTTAGAAATTAGAGGTAGTGGAGATTTTGTACCTGATTCAATAGAGTACCCTGAGAGTAAAGAATATTCATCTGTAAAACAGGTTTGTAAGGGATGATGGTTTTTTTGTTTTGTTTTGTTTTGTTTTGTTTTGTTTTCCTAGACTGTGGTCATTTGGTTTTCCATTATTATTTAATGCATCTGTACAGTCTGGACACTCATTTTAACCCAGGTACCTTTTGTTGAGGTCAGTCTGCATGGCACTATTTACATCCATCAGAACTTGAATACTTTCGTGAGATTTCACAATGGTATTTGACAAGTGTGGCACTAAAATTCAAATCTGTTATGTCTGCCGAGTTCCCGTCATCACATTTTGGAGGTGGGGGGAAGAAGATCTGTCGAATGTAACAGTGATTGTTATGATTTGTTCCTAAGTGATTCAGCTGCCTGGAAGTTGTGAGTGATTTTCCTTCATAATTTTAGGATGTGTTTTTCCCCTGTTCTAACTATTCTCTGCATTTTTTTTTAAATAAAGAAATGGCTTTAGACTTGAAAGTATGTGTTTCATAACTGTCATCTCATTAATTGTCATTTGCTTTACTTTGTTCCTTTGGCGTATCCTTGTGACTTTATAACCTGAGTAATCTTTGATGCATGCTCAAAACTCATTCACTTCAGTTGACTTAAGTCTAAGTAGATGCTTTAAAGGCTTTGCTGTAGCAAGATCTCAGTCACTAGTGGCCTGAGAGATTCATTAGTTAAGTTCCTTAAATACCATAAAATGCGTGTCAGAAAGCCTATCCTTAATCTGTGGTTTGGCTAAGAGAGAAGGTTTTAGCTTTCATTTTGAGGGATTTTTTTTTTTTTTTTTCTTTTCTCCTCTTTACTGCTTTGAAAATGCTTGATATTTATAAATGGAGCAGAGTTCTAAAAATTCCACTGTCCTTGAAAGGAAAGTTCTGAATTCCCCTGTGTTTCCATTGCATAGATGCCCACTTTATTGCAGGTTAGGTGGCACTTCAAAGCTCTAGCTTGTGAAACTGTTGGCTGGAAGTCACGAGAATTTTTGTTCTGAGTTTTAATGGGAGTCAGAATTAGATTTACGGTTTGTCGGATTCTAAAAATTAAAAACAAAACAAAACAACAACAAAAACACAGACCATAACTGCTTGTTTTATGCCAGCATGTTCTATGATGTTTTTTCATCTCCTAGTTAGGAGTGGGGATATGGTCTGCCACCCTCTACCCAGCTGTGCATTAAAATCCCAGGAACCAGTATTTGCTCTCCTCAACGATCTGCTATTGCTTAGAGCCCTGTTCCCAACACTAATGCCAGTGGGAGTTGTAATGAGGTAAAAGTTTCATGATTTGACTTGTTGACTTTTAGTAATACTGCTTGAATGAGAAGTGTTGAATTCTCCCACAGCTGGGATAGTCTCATGCTTTTTTATGATGATAAACTTTTTTTTAAAAAACAAACAAACAAAAAACTGTGTAAAAATCATGTAGTAGCAGATCTACCTTTCTCTGAAGAAAACCATGCCTCTGAATTGTTTTGTGGTCAATGGCATTAGAAAAACAGGTTGTCTTGGAAAAACACGTTTGCCAGTGTTATGCATTGGAAAGTGATTTTTTCCATCCTACCACTCATATTCCAGTGCTGATGAAAATTACAGCCATTAAGTTTGTCTGCTTTGTCTCAGCTCAACTAGCATTTTACTGCTAGTTTGTCACTAGATCAGAATACTTCTACTTGCCTCTTTCAAGGACGAATGCAAGTAGAATTGATTAACATTTTGCTCTAACAAGAAGCAAGGATGCTCTTCCTTTAAATGTGATCTCTGCATACTGCTATGAAGTCAACCACAATTTCCTCAAAAACCAACATACTATGGAAGCC
Organism: Nettapus auritus; assembly: GCA_011076525.1. Lineage (NCBI taxonomy): Eukaryota > Metazoa > Chordata > Aves > Anseriformes > Anatidae > Nettapus > Nettapus auritus. The sequence goes on from CM021766.1 coordinate 41,814,935, forward strand.
AAACATGGTTTCCTTCTACCTCCTTGCATTGTCTGAAGACATGGCAGTTGCAAGTAGGATAGAGAAAACACTGTAGCCAGGAAACCTAATCAGTCTTTATGTGGGGGCGTGTGTGTGTGTGTTAAAAAAAAAAATGTTAGATTTCCCAGGTTTGCATAGTATAACCAAGACAAAGCATGTGGAAGAAAAAGAACTGTAAGAATGTTAATATGGCTCCAATTGCTGAAACATATGGAGCCAATCATTGGCACTGCCTCAACACAACTGGGAATGGAAATTAGCATTTTTCTCAGAAAAAATATGGGATATTTTTTCCTACAGTCTCCCTAATTTTTGTTGCATTTTTTTTTTCTTGTATAACAGCAGGGATATTTTCGAGAGGAAGGCAAGGTACTTTGCATTCAATATTACTTTCTAGTCTTGTATTTTAATGTCCTAAAAACAGGAGAATTATAGGCATGGTCTTGTGTGAAAGAAAAAAAAAAAAAAAAAGTGAACTTAGTATGGAGTTGAGCATATTCGCTAACATTGACACATTCTACCATGATGTACACTGAGGGAGAAATGGCTAATATTTTTTTGGGGGGGGAAAAAATGCTGATATTTATAAGGTGGTACCTGACAGATTGCAAGTTTAAATTATATTTGGGCTGTGATGTGTTGTCTTTGATTTTTAACATGGATCTGTATTTCAGTTCAGTGAGGTGATGAATCACTTTTGAAAATAAGGTTTTATAAAAATAAAATTTAAATGCTTTAAAAATCTTAGATATGATATTAAGAATCCTCTAACATTAACAAAAATATACACAGTAACTTCAAAAAATAACTGTGCTACAGAGAAGTGATTGCTTGATTACTTTTCTTGTTTTACATCCTTCACTCCATCATTTCTGATTTTAGAATTGTTTCGAGTGGAGAGAGGAGTGCTTTTTTTCTTCCTACACTACTTATAATTTTAAAGATTTCTTGCTCATTTTTGTTTGTAAAAACTTTATAAAACAAAACTTTACTTTCTTTTTATTACTTTTATTATTTCATTTACCTTCTTTTACTGTAATTACTACTACTACTATTTTGATTATTGCCTAATGAACCAAGCAAGCACATACTCAAGTTTATACAGAGTGACTTAAACATACATGGAACTGTTTGCTCAAATACCATCATGTGTAAGCACCAGCAGTGTAAGGACTATATTTTGTAAACATAGGTAGTATTTCTTGAACTCTTTGTCTTCGGTTGGCAAGCTTCCTGAGTTCCCAATGAAAACTGGTCATCCCCATCATGGCTGACACTGGTAACAGAACTTAAATAACTTTGTGTAAAATGATTAAATGTAGTAATGTAGTTCTTTTTTTGTTGTTGTTGTTTGTTTGTTTGTTTGTTTGTTTTGTTTTGTTAGCTTTTTATTTTGGTGTGTCTTTGTTTTGCCATTGTGTTGGAGGGGGAAAGTAAAGAAAGAGGCTGACCAACATTTTTGAAAAATTTGAACTCAAGCTCTTTTAGAAAAAAATGTAAGTACAGGCTGTAAATTCCTTATTGTTTAAACTCACCAACTAAAGTGCAGTGCAGTTTCTCCCGTGTTGGTAAGCAGCAGCCGCATCTCCCATGCAAGCCAAGGCTCAGTGGGCGGCTCGTCTTCTGAGCCCTGCAGTATCTTTGTTGGCTGGACTGGAAAGTTTCCAGGTCTGAAGCAGTTGCAAAGGAAATTGTTGCTGAGTTTTCAGTTACATGGAGTGTAAGAACTGGTTGGATTTTATTTATTTATTTTCTTTAGGTGGAAAGAGCCAGTTTTGTCAAAATCAATGTGTTTATGGAAACATACCTTTTCTGATGGAATTTTTTGGGAAAGAGCCAGGTAGAATTTCTCATCAAAATACTATGCTAGTGCATGTATAAACTTGAATATGTCTTGAACGTGAAAGACACTAGTTGCGAGCCATCCTCTTATGCTGCTTATTTTCTATAGTTCCTGTCCATAAAATGACTTCATGGCTCTGAGACAGAGGTTGTTGCATCCAGGCTGTTAGCCTTCATGGTGACCACTGGACCTGTTCCCCAAGATTCATTTTGAAAATGTTTGTACTTCTGGCTACCAAAACATCCAGTGGCTGTGAACTGTACACTTCCTGAAAAAGCTATTTCTTTTGCTGGATTTAAGTCTGCTGATAAACTTGTGTGGGCAGCCTCTTATTCTTGCATTCCTTGTTGTCTCTCTCCATCACTTATGTTTTCTTTTATAGACCTTTAGCACCCTCTTCTCCGAGTGTTGTCTTTTCCTCGACATGGAAACTGTTTAACGTCTCTGATCACTTGCATTGCCTCCTCTGTAACTTCTCTAGTTTGCTTATGGTTATCATGAGATGAATTGCCCAGATAGCCAACCACTATTTCAGATGTGGTTGCAGCATAGCCCATAAGGGTCCTTTGTTCTTGTTTAATAAGCCTTAAATAATTCATAATATCTTGTCACTGTAGAGGCCATCTCTTTTCCTAGCCCAGGACTCAGTACCCCCATCCTGGGGACCCCTATGTCACTGAGCTCAGAAAGGATGATCACAAAGTGCTGCTATTTATCAGTGACAGAATTCAGATTTTGCAGGAAATAGCCACCCACTTTCCAGCAGTGGAACTCATTAAAAACAGCAGGTTTGCAATTTCTCATTCCTCTTTTCTATGCATCCCTTACTCTAATAACCCTAATGGTAATCTGATCCTTTCTAAAGAGCACAGTGTTGATGATACTGATTTTTCTTTCTTTATTTCTGTCCCAAAATCAGACAGTTCTCAACAGCACCTGGCTTTTGCTGGCATATAAGAAGGGAAACAATTCCCATTTAATGCCACATAAAAATGTCAGCTTTTGAATAGAAAAATAGGTTCTGTTTTTCTTTTTTCTTTTTTTTTTTTTTCACATTGATGATTCTGACTACCAAGGGATCACAGAATGGTTGAGGTAGGAAGAAGCCTCTGGAGGCCATCTGGTCTACCCCCCCTGTTCAAACAGGGACACCTAAGGCCAGTTGGCCAGGACTATGTCCAGGCCACTTTTGTAGAGCATGGCCTCTGGTGAGCCAGCCACTGCCCCAAGTTTTATGACATCCACAAATTTACTGAGGGTGCGCTTTGCCCCCTCAGCCAGATTGTTAATGAAGATGTTAAACAGGACTGGACTCACCATTGACCCCTGGGGTACTCTGTTCATTACTGGCCTCCAGCTAGACTTTGCACCACTGACCACTGCCCTCTGGGCCCAGGAGTTCAGACAGTTTTTGATCCATCCTACTGTCCGCGCATACAGCCCATACTTCAACAGCTTCTCTGTGAGGATTTTACAGGGGACAGTATCAAAGGCATTACTGAAGTTCAGGAAGGCAACGTCCACTGCTTCCCCCTCATCCATCAGGCTGGTCGTTTCATTCTACAAGCTTATCAGGTCAGTAAGGCATGACTTCCCCGTGGTGAGTCCATGCTGGCTACTGATGATGATAAGGAGAATTTCCTGTCTCCTATTCCTAGTACTGACAAAGTGTATGATTTTTCTATGGGGAGATAACAGCTCTGCTTATCCAAATCATTGTATCTTATCACTCACAGTGAAAACAAGTCAAACATATGTATATATATATGTTCGTAAGCGTTTCTCTGCATTTTATAGCACGCTAACATAAATTAAGGCCATGTTTTTATTATCCAAAGAGTTCTCTCATGGTTCTGTGAGGTTTAAATTGGACTAATTATCATTTAAGACTATTTTTCTGTCTGTAATGAAAGTTTTTCCACCAATCCAGTTCTATTGTTGTATTCGGTCTCTTGACAAAGTAAGATGTTGAAGGAGAAATTCTTTCATTTCATAAAATGATTACTGAATGTGACACATTTCTTTTCCTCCAAAATTAGCATTAGCTAGAAGCAATTTTCTTGAAGGAAACCCCAGAAATTAATTTGAAAATAGAACCTTTTTAATATCAGTAGGTTGTACCACAGATAATGGCAGGGAAATAAGTAGAAGTAACAAAAATGAAGAAAACTAACCTCTAAAGTACTGTTTAAATTCAAATTCTCAGCTTGAGTAAATCAAAACTGCTGTGCTGAGGTGATATGATCTATTTTCACTTAAAACCATTCTATCTCAATCAATGGAAATATGCTATTTGTGCAGGCTGGCTACCAGGGTATTACGGTGATTGTCCTAGGAAAATAGTTACCTTTTTGATTCAACAATGTGCTTAAATGCTTGAATACCAAAATTAGGAAAATATTTGAAGTTATAGTGGCCCAATTTATTCCTGCTTGCAGCGAAGAATGACAAATCAGAGGAGGACTTGCAAAATTTTAATCCAGGCTTCTCTTAAATTCAGGTATTTTGGCTCGAGAGCTCTGGGCAGAAATGATGAGTACTTTTCTTTCTATTGAAAGGCTGTTTTCTATGCCAAAGTATTTCCTGCAAAAAGAGAAGTATGATGGAATCGTCTGAAGTCCTTGTGAAAGTGGTGTCTGACCTCACCTTCTGAGCTTCAGTAGGTCATTTCAAGTTGAGAGGAGCTTTCCAACGTGCTGTAAATAAACAACAAAGCATCAAAGGACTCAAGCTATGCCAATACAAACTGCACGCCCTATACCACCTGTATTGATTACATTGTTCTCTAAACCCGTAGACATTTGACACCTCAGTCAGCTTTCACCGACTTGTACATCAATTCTTTTTGACATAACTCAACTTCCTGCACAGATAGGGTGCAACAAGTAGAAAGATGCCTCAACAAAAATATGAGAAAGGCTTTACAATTTGCTTTTGGAGAAAGGGTCACTAACTCCTTTGATATTTTCTTCTCTCCCATGGTTCATTACATTCCCTGAAAGGACATTGTATGTTGGGCAGATAAATGAAATAGTGATAACAAGGTCTCATCACTTAGCTCTAGTAACTGGTTAAAATAAATCCAAACCCTCCAACACTGAATGGGTCCGTTTCCAGCAGAGGAAGAGCACAAGTGCTCTTCACGTGTCTTTTAAGGTTTTGTAAGTCAAACCCATAAGAATATATTGCACTAATGTTTTACACAGTCCTTTGATAGGCAATATATTTATTATTATTATTAATGAAGGGTGATATAGATCACATAGTTAGGTATTGGTATAGCTTAGCCTCATCATTTTGTTCATGGTACAAAGTGCTCTGTGAACAAGGAATTTCTCTACTCTTAAATGACAGCTGCAGCAGCTGACAGGGTGAGGTGTTGAGGAGCAGCTGCATGAGTTCAGGATCTGTGACCCAGAGTTTTTGCCAAGGCTACCAGTTACTCTACAGTTAGTAAAACAGAAATTATAAGTTCATATCACATCCACATCTCCATTCATATTATTTGATTCAAATTAATGTAAAATTACCTTATTTCTAAACATTACAATTATTTCTGTTCAGTAGCTTGCAATGTGTTGTTTTTTTTTTTAAAATTTCATTTTTACAGGATTTTTCATATTTCTTACTCCAAGGGCTATCCTGATAACACTGACATTTTCTTATTAAAAATACAGTAAATCTAAATAGTTTTACAAATTCTAAATAGTTTTACAAACAGTTTATATATTTTTATTAAAAAGTATAATCAATTTCTGCAAAAATCACTTTTAGAAAGAAGTCTGGTTTGTAAATTTTTTCATGAAAATTTGTCACCTAGCACTAGTAGTGATCTAGTTAGTGGTATATGGTTGTTTTTACCCCAGCTCTCAATCAAAATGTTAAGCTTTTTCAAAGTCATATTGCACTTTGCCTGAAACAAGCCTTTCTTGTCTCTCCTTTTCTTGCCCGTTAGGCATTTAAGGAAGAAGGACTAACATGGAAGATTAGTAAAGTCACTAAATCTAGACTGGGGAAGTATCAGAGCCAGTGCAGCCTCTGTTTGTTCCTTCCCTTCAGGATTAGAGACGCTTTTTTCACAGCTAGAGTTCATAGGACAGGGAAACTGATGAAGATGGGGAAGACAGAACAATTGAGCAATTTTTGTTACAGTAATATAATCCCTGCTTTAGTAATCCTTAATTATATCAATGTGCTTTAAAAATAACTCGTTTTCTTGCTGCCCAACGAGGTCCTTACATAATAATACCACATTGCACTCCAGTTGCTGGCTGTGTAGGAATCACAAGATAAGTCAGTTCAAGTCATTGAATCTTGTTCTTCTATCTACTCCTGAGTAGTGTTTTCTCAAATAAGACCTCTTTTTTTTTTTTTTGATTGTAAATAAACAAAATTGGACTAACAATGCTAGTAATGCAAGTCCATTTTAGCACAGTTTTCTGTTGTTAAAAAAAAAAAAAAAAAAAAAAAAAAAAAAAAAAGAAAAAAAAAAAGACTAAGGTCTGCCTTGAAAAACACCTCAAGGTGAAGTAAGTTATTAAGTGAAAACGCTTGACTGGAGGAAATAGCAAGAAAGGGGAGGAACTGTCTAATTCTAAAGTGGAAACATTTTGTCCTGTTTACTATTCCTGCAGCCCAAGCTTCTTTTAATTCTTTTCCTCTTACTGGTTCTTCCAATTAACCTTCTTTCTTTTTTACTACCTATTATTTTAATTCTCTCCCTTCCTTATACTAATTGTGTTTTCCTTGTTTGATAGTTGATTGCTTAAAACAGAGGTGAGTTGAGTTGGGAAGGAATAAAAAAAGAAGAGTGTGTGAGAAGTCTGCACTTAGTCACATGGTCTAAACTTTTGGGTAGACCTGTGCAGTGCCAGGAGTTGGACTTGATGATCCTTATGGGTCCCTTCCAACTCGGGATATTCTATGATAAGAAGGCTGAAGGAGGAAAAGCATTCAGACAACTTTAATAATAAATACTCACTTTTATTTGAATTGCATTCAGGATAGAGAAAATGGGGAACTAGACAATTATGCATTTTGTGTTTGCCAAGAAAAAAGAGTGTATTGTTAGGCATTGCTTGCTATTAATGACTGCTTAGTTTTGTTTATCTCTTTGAGTATTGATAATATTTATTAAAATAGTGCCTGCTTTCCTTATTGTTCCTCCCACTCGAAACAGTATTTTGGCCCGATACTTATTATCAGTATTGATCTGGTAACTTTAGAAATCAAAAGTTACCTGCTAACTTTTATTTATCATTATATATGTGAATTATATATAAATTTATCATATATATATGTATATATATCATATATATATCAAATTTATATATGAATTTGTCATGATATATGTGAATTATATAAAAATCCCTTAGTTCAAGCAGGTGTTATTTTGATTATGATAACTCAGGCCGCATTTCAGATGTTTCACTGGCAGTGTACTTCTCTGTTTTACTCTTGTGGTGTCTCTAGGTTTGAGGTAAGCTCTCTGCACATGGAGGATGCCTTACGCACTCTGACATGACCCCACATCAGAGAGTTGCTCTTGCAAGTAACTTCTCTCGAGTGTATTTCTCTTCAGTGACAGTCTGCTTGGAAGCTAATGCAATGTAGATCTCATAGCTGGAATTGATCTATATGATGCTGACTCTGTGATTCAAGCATACTCTAATGAGCTGATTAATTAACACTTTTTGCAGTGTCTCTACTGTTGAGGTGAATTGAATGAAATGGGTAAGCTCTCTGAAATGTTTGCTGTCAGATTCTGAAAAAAAAAAAAGGGGGGGGGGGGGAAGGCTTGAAAGAAGCACCTGCCTTGCTCCCATTAATTTCCTTTGGAGGAATTCTAAGGTTTGAATTTGAGGGCATGTAGAATTTGTAGTAATCTACTCACAAGCATCCTTAGATGAAAGAGATGGCTACAGAGATATTAGCTTATTTGTTTTGCTCCATATAATCTTTCTACTACCTCTTTCTTTGTGAATAAGGAAGCTTCTTGCATAGTAGCCATGGGAAATCTGGCCAGGGAACTCCGACAAACCCTGCGGCAGCAGTTGAGGACTAGAAGAAGAAACATCCAACTGTGCAATCCTAACATTTGACAGAGAAAAGTCATCAGAAAGGGGCTGAGAAAAGTAAATCCGTGCCAGTAAGCCCTGGTACAGAGGAACCCTGCTTCAGCAGTTTTAGCTTGGATATCAGGCTGTGATCAGGAGTAATCAAGGTGTAAGTGCATGTTTTGCATTTGCTGCCTTCGCTGGCTACTGGAGGAGGCTTAGTTCCTCACTAGGGTTAGTTTTCTGTGTTGAAACTTGAGGAAGCATACAAGATCTTTTCCTGTTAAAACTTTGCAGAAATTCTGCTACGGATCAAGCAGGTGAGAAGACCTGTGGTCATACATTAAAGAGGAGTCATACAGAAAAGGTTGTTTTAGTTTCAATTCAAACCAGTGCAGCTAGTCATAATATAGGATATTAAGAACTAGGGATAGGCTAGTTATGTTGTTTAGGCTCGTGGATGGGAAATGCAGCACAGAAAATTGCCAAACCTGCCAGCTTGTGAATATAAACTCTGCCCATGTTTACATGAAAACCAGGTACAACAGACTCTGGGTTTTCTGAGGTACTGAATAGAGATTTGCCCTTTATTATAATAAAGAAAGAGGTTAATATGAAAAGATTTTTCTTTTCTTTGTGTGAGCATGGATAGTGATTCTGTGAAACCCATGAGACTCGAAAGTACTTATTGAAGGGAGCTGAATGTGTAGAATGAACCGATGAAGTGACCAAAGATACGCTTGTTTTATGCTGAGTTTTAAAGGTAGGCTCTCTAATCAAGAGCTATTTCAATTGACTAAGGCGTAATAAAAATTGTAGACTTCCTTGATAGAAATTGTAAGACTAACTGAAACTGAGTTTCTCCTGAGGTTGAAATAAAATAAAAATAAAAAAATCTAGAGGAATACTTGTGGGCTATTTTCTCTACATCAAATATCAGATAAATATATTCATTTTAAGTGAAGAATAATGTGTAGTGCTCATCAAATATTTGGAATTGCATCTGCCTGTGGAATGAAGCCAGGATGGCCCAAGTGAACTGGTGGTAGTGGCAAGAATACAGTCAGTTTGCCAAGACTTCTGCCAATATTTGATTATCTAGAATAATATTAGTCTGTATGGTTGACAGACTTGAATTTTTACTTTCTCAGAAATATATTTGTATTGTTTTTCAAAAGGACTTAGGCAATCTTCTCTATTTTGAGAGCTAGTGGAGTGTATGAATTGTTCAAGGCACTGGCAGACTTCAGAGTACAATCTTCTACTAAAACTGTCCCACACAGGGTTTGGGCAATTTGGTTGTTACTAACAGCATCTTGATGCTTTCATTTTGAATTGTCACTTTTTCAGTAATCTGTAGAATATTTAGAATGTCTAAAAGTTATGAGTTTACTGTATTAGGAGCCACTAAGATGAGTATTTCTTTACAGGAGTTTAATACTTATGTGCTTATGAGTGTATTCACTGATCTTACATGATGTTGGGTAGATGCATCCAAAACAAATCTTCCCGCCTTACTTCTTGAAGATGGTCTCAATCTGTTTTTTTTTGTTTGTTTGTTTGTTTGTTTGTTTGTTTTCCCCAGGGTCCCCAAAGCTTACTTTCCTTCTGCTCAGTCTTCAGATTCCTACATTTTTTTTTTTTTCCTTTCTACCTCCAATATCTTCCATTAATGCATTTGGGTTGGAAGGCTTACAGGTTTTTTGTGCTCAGAAAACACATGTTTAGCATTGTTTTCTAATACTTCCTCATTGTTTGTTCCCTGAAAATTAAGTGGTGGAGAAATAAGAATCTTTTACAGTTGACCTCTTCAGTTTATTCATTATTCGAATTAGTTAGAATCACTTCTATGTAAATTCTTCTTGAGATTGTCTTATAAGTGCTTTAAAAAAGGGTGCATGATACATGAAATGGTCCATGTCAGCAAATGGTTGTTCAGTGCATGGTGGGAAACAGTGCACCATTTCACAAAGGCAGTCTTCAGCATGACTTTATTGTCTAAATTGCCCAGGGCAAGCCTATATCTATTCATTGGCTCTGGTGGGAACATGGTCTCACTAGATTAAACTCTACTTTAGTAAATCCCCCCTCAGCATTACAGACCACGTTCATTAAATCAGTCAAGATCATTCAGAAGTGCATTGACAAGTTTCCTAAACATCTGCAAGTCAGCTTTCTCCTCTGTCTGTTAGGGAAGTCCTCATGTTCCTGTTTAGCCATCTCCCATGAAGTCACCATGTGGTTCTGGTACCTTGCAGCGAGGCATGAAGCTCTCTTGTTAGGACTGGAGTGGGAAATATCACTGACAAGGACTTCAGAGTTGTCAGTGGGAACCTGCCTGTGCTGTTGGATGCACAGGCAGAATCCTGATGCTGGGGAGCTGGGTTTTGGGGAAAAGTCTGAAAACTCTGGTGCCTAGCTATAGCACCTTGGCTGTTTTTCTTTTTCTTTCTTTCTTTCTTTCTTTCTTTCTTTCTTTCTTTCTTTCTTT
>CM021766.1:41825355-41852309 GCA_011076525.1 Nettapus auritus
TCTTTCTTTCTTTCTTTCTTTCTTTCTTTCTTTCTTTCTTTCTTTCTCAACAGTTCTCTTTTTAGAACCAGTCAGCAGCAATTTTTCTCCTCCTCCCCCTGCTTCCCACTGCTCTGTCAAGAAACGTGTGGCTCCTAGGGATTTCAGGGAGCAGTTAACAGAGCAGTCAAGAAAATTCTTCATAACATTAAGAAACGGGATGATGGCTTTTTTTGCCTGAAGGTAAAACTATATTTGAGCAGCAGGGGGCATGGAGAGCGTTTGTGAGCGCAACCGCAGGCTGAAAATCTAACCTCTTCTCTCCTGCACCTTGTTCAGGAGGCCCAGAGGGGAGTTCGAACGTCAGGTTTAAATGTGCTGGATTGCTCTTCTCTAAATCTCACAGACTCTCAGGGGTCTGATTTTTCAACGAGAAGTGGACAATGCGAGGATGAAATAACTGTTACCTTTTTGTGATTTGCAGTGTTGTGCCTGTAAAAGAACAATTCCTGTAATTATTACCTGTGTCCAAGTTTTATTAAAACCCTTTAGCTTAGTGTTCAGCCTGTGGTCTTAGGGGAGGCAGGTGCCCTTAAGAGTAGAACTTGCACCTTCCCTTACCCCCTGCACTGTCGTCTCCAACATCCTTTTGTACTCCTACTCATTTTTCTAATTGTTGATGCCCCAAACAGTTGCTTGTAGAGAAAGGATTTTAGCCCAAGAGGCCTCTGTCAGTTTTTCCTCATTTGCCTCCTCCAAAGGATGGAATCTCTTACTCTCCTTGCTCATTTGGAGCCAGCCTCCCTGCTGCTGAGGGAGGGATGTGTAGCTTTTCTGCCACCGTCCCTTCAGATATGTTGCTGAAATGAAAGTGCCACGACTAATGAGGGAGACTTTCTGATTTTTGCTGTCTGTTTTCTTGATGCTCCTTGGTTTGTCGCAGGTTGTGCTTCTGACTGGTATCCCTGGGGCCTTTCATTCAGAGCTGTTCCTTCGTTTCCTTTTCTGGCAGCACTTCTGGAAACAGCTCCATTCTGGGAGATAACTGGAAGGACCCACACCTTCCTCTCTTTCTCCGCCAGACTCTGGCATAGCATCATCATGCTTGTTGAAGATCCAAATCCCCAACCCCAGGACAGGAGTTTTTCTTTTTGTTCTCACATCCTTTTTCTAGCTGGAATCTGGGTTACTGTTTTTACTCATTAACCATAGGAAGAAAGCAAAGCACAATTGTTTTGTAGACATGCAACTTCAGTCACAAACTTGCTGGGTGTCCTTGCAGATTTGTTTCATGAACACAAGAAGGGAAATAGTCCAGGGTTTCCCATAGAGGGCTAATTTGTCATCACCAGCTCTTTGAGGCACACTCACAGCTGCTTTTTACCGATTTCTGCCTTCACCCTCGGAAAACACAGCATCTTCTTCCTTGGCATCCTTCTTAATCCTTGGCAGTAGGCCTCAGGAAGCCTAGTGTGGGATTCCAACCATTTTTCTTTAAGTTAGGCTTTCCTGGTGATGAGCACATCTAAGTGCTCAAGTCAGCTTTGGGCTGTTTTTTCAGATCCAAATGAATCTGTTATGTGCTTGAAATGCTGCTCCGCTGGCTCTACGTATTGCCTTGTAACCTCATGCAGGCACAAAAGTGGCCTGGGCAGCTGGTGAATCTGTGACTCCTCACCCTTTCTCCATGGGGCCAGAGCATCTAGGAGGAGAAACTCCATCAAAACATCCAGCCACTCTGTGATTTTTACCTGGAATGCTCCTGTGGTTTGTTTGTTAAAAAAAAAAAAATTGTGCAAAGAGCAATGTCAGTATGGCTGCAGTGGAAGAAAACATTTTTGTCCTAAGTCCCAGTATGCATGTGCATGTGAATGTGATCAGGTAAGCTACTTTAAAGTAAGTCCAAGTCAAGTTTAGTAGTCATCCTAAATGTAATATGTGCAGTGTTCTGAGAAGGTGAGATGAGAAAATTAGGTATTTAAATTGCACTGCAGTGTCACAGTTGTTTACAATAGTAGAGAATCAATATTTCAAGTGTGAAAATGAATTTCCATTTATTCTTTGTTGCTTAAAAGTGGTGAAACAAAACAGAAATCCAACACTGTTCTTCCTTCCAGTAGGATCACTTAATTTGCTATGGAATTTGCTTATTGTAAGTAATATTGAATCCTGTTAACAATTACAATTACATAATCTACCTTATGCTTTGCAAACCTTTTAACATACTTTTTTTTTTTTTTTTTTTACTGCCTAATAATCAGTAAGATTCAATACTTACAGGAGTGTGGAAACCAGAGTCTTCCTCTATTTGACAGACTTTATTAAAATCTCAGGACTGTCAGAACCATAATAAATTAAGGGTGTATACAGGGAATTTGTGCAAAGATGTATAATCCTACATGTTATTAAATACTAATATAACTTAGTTACTCAATTAACTACTGATATAATTTCTGGGTCTCCAAGCTGTCATTTGTTAGTTGTGGTCAGCTTGCACAGGGCTCCAAGGTTTAGCTAGAGAGGACTTGCAATGAGGAGTGTGAGGACGTAGCACAGTATGGAAGGCTATGAGGTTGCCTCACCTCTTCCACAGTAAACAGAGGCTTCATGGCAGCCTTCAGTGAAGCACAGTGTTTTGTATGCCCTTGCTGAGAAAAGGAGTTCAGGGTGTCATATCTGCTTATAGCATTGTACAGATGTATTGATATTTCAGCTAAATGTTTGGTATAATGTCATGGTGGTCAGTGATTAATGCTGAAGACTATCAGCTGACCATTAACCCCAAAGTTATGTCTTATCTATTTGAAAACAACTGTGCAAAACATAGCTTTGTTCTGAATGGATGTCAAAATTGTGTATTGCAGTGAGGGAGCACAAGATATTGCCACAGAAGCCAATTACATAGGTAACTCTTCAGAATTATGTTTTTGTTGTTGTTGTTTGTTTCATTTTTATCTCATAAAGGTACATTTTACTCCCAGTCCACTCTTTAGAATAAAAATTGCTTGAAGCAACTCTACAATAAAGATTTTTTCTCAGCTTTGGAATTTCTGGAGCGTGTGTTTAAATAAGAAATTATATTTCATAAAGATACGTGGTTACTATTCATAGGCAAATTATGTATGATTTCCTGTCCTGTGCTTGACTTAATTTTTGTGTGTTATACCTGTAGATCTTCCTATTTTAGGATCCATTCAGGAAAAAAAAAAAAAGGAAAATAAAAGCCCTCTTTGAAATGAGAATTTCCAGTCTTACAGGGAGGACCCAAGAGACTTATGTAAAATTTGTGTCTTTGTTGTTGACATTGTTTTCCAGGACTTCCAGACAGAAGTCTGTTATTTAACCTTACCCAAACTTAAACAAGTGCTTCCCGACAGATTTCTAGCAGGAACTGTTGGACCACTATATCACAACAGCTGTCAGATGCTTTGTAAAGATAAGTACCCCCACATACTCACTTGACCCTGTAAATTAAATTTGGATACACCTTGGAAATATAATTGGCCACACTAATAGTTAACTTTTATCTGGCAAAATGTCATGTTTGTGCCAGGTGTAGGGCAGGGGAGGATGCCATAAGGGTGGTGGTGGGGGGGAGAAATGGGGAGAATGGAATTGATTATAACTGGTATAAATTTCAGATGATGTAAAGCATCAGCTCTTTGCACAGTGAAACCAGTGATTAAAGACCTGGATAGTTCTACACAATTGACTTATACTCTAGAGTGGTGTTCTCCAAATTACAAAACCAATCAACCACCCTAATTGCCTTCATTCAAAACCAGTCACCAATTTGATTCTTTTACCAGCCAAATCAGACAGCATAAATCAGGCAGTATGAGTGTCGGGGAATGCACGTTTGGGACCCAGCCAGATCTTACGTAAACCTAACAGTAATGTATTAAATCCATGGTCAGGAGAGATTTGCAGTTCTTGTTTCAGTACAGCATCTCCTTTCGGCTTTCTGCGATGTGGTGAGCATAGAGCTGAAATACTCCAGATCTGATAGCAGACCCCCAGCTACAGTGGTGTGGCTTTACAATGGCTGTAGAGTATGTGAGGGCTGAATGGGGTCTTTACTTTGTAATGTCTGCTTTTATTAGGATTTTTCTATAAAGGGCTCTAATGGGATTTACTTTGCTCCCGTTGAGTCAAACTGTTACTGACATTAGTGAAAGCAAGTTCAGGCCCTAGTCAGCTTTTCACTGTTGTCGTAAAAGCATTTGTTGGTTTCTTTTAGTGGAATGGAGCTAATTCATTTTAATTTTCGGCATGCATTCTCTTCATCTGCTTTTGTGCACATTCTATTTTTGGAAAAAAGACATCATTTCCTTATTTTAAAGACTAACCCTTTTTCAACACGCCTGTCACCCACTAGTATAAATGGGAAACGGAGCTGTATGGCAGCTTCTGGATCTTGGACTCGTTGAATGACTATGGAAACAATTAAAGATTGCACTCTGCCTGAGGAGTCTTTCCTTTGGAAAGAGGACTGAACTGCTGTCTAACCATCAGTAGGACTTGAATGCCCCTTAAAAATTCTCCAAGCCCACTATGACTGTCAGTTTAGGAGGTGAAGTCACGGATAGGCAGTAAAAGATATTGCTGGGCAAACAGCAGCAGTTAAAAGCAAATAGATTAGCCACATGCTTGAAGTAGGAGAACAGAGAATAAACCTGCCACTGATGGGTCCTTGTAAGAGGTGGTGTAACAATTTTTGATCACTATACGTATGAATGCGATGTGAAGAGTCACCACTGAATTCTCTTATATGAAAAAAAGGAGAAAGATTTAAGAATTTAGAGAATATCCATCCCTTTCAAATGTGAACAAGAGAAGGACAGTGTAGACAACTGACAAAATGACAGAATAAACCTGGAATGAGGTACAGAACATTTCACTGATATATGAAAAACTATGAATATCACATTGAAGACTTGACTCATTTCTCTTTCTAATTCTGCCAGTAATAAAAGAACATGGACATATGATTTTCAATAGAATGTAAAGGTGTTCCATAAAAATAAAGTAATAGTTTATGCAAACATACAGTCAACCTGTGATACTTCTACAGGAGAAAACAAGCTGTGGTGGCCACATGACGGTTGTTATGACCATGGCCTTTTGCTTCTACAAAGTTTTAAATGTACAGATAACTCTTATTCTACATAATTCTTATTAATAGAAATTCTTATTAATAGAAATTCTTATTTCTACATGTAAATGTATCTGAAAAAGAACTCTCTACTGCTGAATAACATTGCCCAACTTTCCAAGTGTGTCTTACCAATCCTTTTTAAAGTTTTCTAAAATATTACCTCTAAGCTGATGAACAGGATGCCAGATTATAAAACAATGGCTAGCATTTACCATAAGCATTTGAAAAAATGTATTTCCTGTTTCTTAATGTTTTCTGAAATAGCTGGAAGATGCACTCTTTGACTTCCTTTGGCTGCTAAGTGGAGTTACAATGCACCATTGTAAAGCAGTAAAGAATTGAAGAAACAAAAATATTTGCAAGGAGCTTCAAGTGAAGGCTTACGTAAAGGGACTTTGTTATAATCTTAGAATTCCAGTTAATTTTATGAAATTGGAATATTATTCACTGCTACGTATCTGGATGTGTGTCATTCATCACTCAGCTTGGACACGAGAGAAATGGAGAGGCATGCTTGTGTTGGACTTGATTGCATATGCAGGACCCAATCCAGGAGGAAGGAAGCTGGCTACAAAGCAGAGGTTATGCATGATTTGGTAGAGAAGTCAAAGGAAGGGCAATAAGGTCTTTTTTTAGGAAGCTCTGACCTAAGTGTAGACAACACTTGAGACTGTTTAGAAAACTAAAACAAAATCTTGGCTGGCCCTAAAGTCCTATCTCAAGCTTGTGGGCCTGCCTGCTTGTCACCAAGGAGATACACAGCAAAAATGCTAACTAATTCTTTCAGGAGAATATATTGTCCTGGTATTACAGGATGAGCAGAGGGGAAGTTGATCCACTGGAAGGTGGTGATGATGGGAGAGCCCAGACAGCAGGGTGCTACTTTTGTAAAGAAACGTAGAGCTGCTTTGCTGAAAATGAGCTAAGAAAGGAAACTGGAGCATCTTCTCCACAGGGTATCATGAATGCCTGTGCAGAAAGCCCCTAGAGTTGGGGTCGTCTCTGTTCAAGTACAAGTATCCCATTCAATCCTGCAAGTTTCTCATCCAAAACCCAAAATGTAGTGATCTAGTGGAAGAACCCGGGAAAGAGCAATGAAGTCTGAGCAGGGCTGAAGAAGCCCTTCCCCCATCCACCCTCCCCTACATCTGCTGAGGGGAGTGTGGAGAATTTCTTCTGAAAAGTGGTATTGTAAGCCGTAGAGAGCAAGGAACTGAGTGCTTCACCGCATTAAATCTAATTGCATAGTAAATATTTTTCTCTCTCTTTTCATTTGTCCCCTTTCTGTTATTTTCCTGTCCTATCTCCCAGTTTCCATTCCTTCATAGTTTCTCCCTTCTCTTCAGTTCTGATTTCGTCTGTCATTTCATTGTCCTGTCTTCTGCTCTGATTTCGGAAATGTACCTAAATCATTTTACTAAATACAGCAATCCTCCAGTCTCTGTGCTTTCTCTTCTAAATGATCATAGTCTGGAGTCTGTGTTCCGTCACCTGTGCCCTGTGCCACATTTACCGGTGCAGGAGTAGTTTCATCCCTCCCATGCTCCCAGAAGTGGGGAGCATTGCAGTCTGATAAGTAGGCTTTAAAGAAAAAAGCCATAGGTGCATGTAACAAATCCCTTCCTGCAATAAGTAACCAACTCTGGAACGCAAATAAGGTTATGTTCTGTCAAACCTTGAGATGGTCTCAGATACCTCCCTTTTTAAAGGGAGGAACATGTGCAACATATTGATCTTCCTTAAACCTCAGAAAAAAAACTCCGTATTTTTATGGTGACTGGTCTGAAATATCTAGTTCTGCAGGGTGCGAACAAAGAATCCCAGATTTCAGTCTGCAGGCAGATGGACCTTTAAGCAAAACTCCCTGCACAGCAGGGACATCTGTTACAATTTGTGATCCACAAACTTTAAGGATACTCAAAATTCAGTTATGGGGCTCAATCCTTAGCTAGACCCAGCAGGAGAAGGAAAAGGCAAAGTCTGTGTTCTGTAAGATTTACTAAGAGCTAACATAGTTCCTGCAGCAAACTGGAGCTATGTGGGTTTAACCTCATGTTAACAGAGAGCATCTGACTTGTTCCTGTGGCTGGCAATTGCCAGAGCACAGCGTGGACATCCTTTCTCCTTCTTTAGCCTAGAAGACTTGACTGAGGAGATGAGGACAGTGACAAGCGGCTTGGTAGAGCCATTACATGGGTACTGAACGTCAGGGTAGTATTTCTTTTTTTTTTTCTTTTTCATAAATCCTTCCTGAAACTTTACCAATGGGAATCTTTCCTTGACTCATGGAACCAGGAGCCAGCCCAGTTATTTGCATTTGCCTTTAGTATCTTCTGCATGTTCTGTTGATAGTTAAAGGATACCAAATCATTTTTGACACTGGAGTCTGGTGTTTGCAACTGGAGAACTTTTTCTGCCCTACTTTAAAACAGGTTCATTAGTTGGTGACTGATAAGTATTTAGGACAAAGATCATTTTCTGTTAAGTACTAGGAATTAATTTATTTGATACATCTTTTTTTAAATCAGTTTTCAAGGTTTTCTGGAAAAAAATACTTGATGCTTTTCACTGCAGCAGTTGCTTCTGGTGGTGATGGTAGTGCAGATGTGACATGTTGTTTTTAAAATGTTAATGATTAGTTTGGATTTTTTTTCTGTGAATGCTAAGTACTAATATGGGATAAGAATCATTTAAGACTGGACTGAAGCAATTTGCTATATTTGTGGTTCATTAAATGTTTATGCTTTCTCTTCATCAAGTTAATTCTGTCAGCATATACTTGATCTGCCTTGCTTGCAAACATTAAGCTAGGGATTCAAGGAGCTTTGGTTAGATGCTCACAATGTGTTTTGCTTGGACAGACAGGACAAACAAAATTCACAGGACTGTGTTGCTGGCATACCACAAGCTATATATTTTCTTAAAAATTCCATCCTTAGCCTCTGTGTTTGTCCTGCCTTTAGACATGAATTAGTATTATGTTTATAGAAGTTATGAACTAATGTCTATGAATATTTTCCCCCCTAATATCCAGAAGGCAAACAGAGCCAAAGCAATATCAGTTTCCTCATTCAGGGAATATTTATGAGACATATTTAGATATTTTAAGTTCTGCTCTACAAATTTCCCTTAATATCTCAGCTTCTTCTATCCCTGATTGCTGGTGTCACAGCTTTTCTGCAATAGTGCTCATGCCAGCAAAGGCTTGGAAAAGCCGTCTGTAACTTAAAACTTTATTTTCAAATTCATTTCACAGGGTATACCTGGCAAGAAGTCAAAATGTTTCATTGTGTGATCTTTCCACTCTCTGCACTACGTAACATGGCTACAGCTCTCCTAGCTTTCCTTTCCATTATTGGCTTCCCCCTGCTACCCCAAATCTGTCTCCACATGGTCTGACCTTTTTCCTTCTGGGGTAGAAACGTGGAACTACAGTGTGAATATTAATTTAGCAATTGAACTGTGTTCTCCAGCTACAACTTTCCTTCACAGATATAACGGGCAAAAAAAAATTGATTTCACATCTGCTGGTGTCGGACTGATGCTTCATTGCACACCCTCTGGAGAAAAAGTAGATCTACTGAGCTCCTCTCTGTTTCTCTTTCGTTTGGGGTATAATTTGGGGGTACTAGGAACTGAGGAAACAGCTTAAAGCTGTGAAGGGCAACTCAGGGTGGGTATCAAGAAAAGCTTCTTCACTGAGAGGGTTAGGCACTGGGACAGGCTGCCCAGGGTCACAACACCGAGTTCAGGACGTGTTTGGACAATGCTCGCAGACACATGGTCTGATTTTGGGGTGTTTCTTTGGGGATCCAGGAGTTGGACTTGATGATCCTTGGATGTCCCTTCTAACTCAGGATATTGTATGATTCTTTTCCATGATTTAATAAATAAATAAGCTTGTGAAGACAGACACTTGGTTGTTTTATAACCTTTAGGGGATATTCATTAGAAGAAACTTACTGGTTTTCATTTTGGCCTATAAAGTATTTTATCTATTGAATAATTAACATTAAGTAGATGGTCCCATGAATTTAGAGCTCTTAACTGCCTGAGATTATTTGTTGATATTATTTAACAAGAAAAGTATTTCATTCTTTTTAATCTGTGCATAACTATTCCAGCACAAGTGTTCCCAACTCTTTTTCTGTATTTTTTAAAATTTCACCCAGGTTTAGTCATCAGTGTTTTTTGTTTGTCTGTTTGTTTGTTTGTTAATTTTCTTTCAGATCATCACCTGTTTATCCACTGATATTTGAAAAAAAAAAATGGTGACAAACATGTTCTTTTAGGCTCTAAATTGTAATGGGAAAAAGGAAAATACTTGACTGAGCACTCATTGGTAAAGTTGTAAATTATTTAAGTGGAAGGAAGGCTACCCCTTGGTGTTTCTGTTTGCAAAATTACAGTAAGAGGTCTTTTTCTAAGGGAGTAAAAAACTAAGATGAGATGCTAATAGACCATGCTCACAAGAACATCTTTCACAGTAAACAGCAGCTTGTCTGGATTTTGTAGTGACAAAACATGTAACTGGACATTGTACATAGATTTCTCTTTGAAACTTTTCACAGTGATGTTTTCATTGTGACTTTAGCATGAATTCACGTTTTAGCATGAATTCACGTTCCTTTGTTAACTTTCCTCACCCTTCCAACCTGGCCAATGTTGTGACTGTTTTGCTTTATTTTTTACTAAGCACACAAATGCTAAGTGAGCCTTAGGAAAACTTAATGACCACCCTGCAACCTATATATTCAAGTTATAGTAGAAAAAAAAAAAAACAAACAACAACAACAAAAAACTTTAAAACTTTAAAAAACTTTTACTTTAAACTGTTATTTGTTTCCTGAAAGACAAATTATAAGAATATAAATTTTTAGGTGGGAATTTTTCATGAATTGACCTAACTTCAAATTGTTAAAAGCATCTGAATAAAGAGAAGTGAAAAAGGTTTCACAAAAGTGTGTGCAAATGAATGAAGAGAGGGATGGAGAGAGACACAGATTTTAAAGAATGGCCCAAAGTCGGTCATAATTTTACATCTAGATGTAGTTTGCCTACTTAAATTTACTTTGCCTGCAAATTATTGATTTTTTAAAGGCAAAAATAAGTGTTTCAGTTCAAATTACATAACTATTTCTTATGCATTGTCATTCTTTTTCATGCAAAAATGGGATTTATTTATTTTTTAATGATAGAGTGGATCATCTTTTGAACATTTTATCCCTAATAGAAAGTGAGTAAAATTAGAAGAATGTTTGTGTAGAAGAATATTCTGTCTCTAGACCTCAGCTGCACCAATATTTTCTCCAAGAAGTAGGGGACTTAATGAATGTCTATGTGCTCTTTTTTTTTTTTTTTTTTTTTTTTTTTTTTTTCTTTTAATGAGTTTATTAAAAGAAAGAGGTCAACAGGGCTCCTGACAATTTGCAACCCTGATACCCACAGAGGTATGTGCATACAAGCACTATTTATTGACTTCCCTGAAGATCAGAAATTTTGCATGATGACTGTATTGATTGATTTATTTATTTTTAAGTAAGAAAATACACAAGGGAGAGAAATGAATAATCTGACTGTGTTTTAGAGATTAGCATAGTGGAATTCTCTTGTAAAGATCAAACAGGGCCGTATGCATCCTCTGGTTCTGATTGCTGTATCACAGTGATCGATGCAGCAAGGCCATATCAGACCATTAAACATCCCTTGTTCCATGAGCCATTGCTAAATGCTTCAGAACAAGGTGCAAGATATCCTGTAGATAATAAGAGTGGAATATGCTGCCCAGAGAGTATTAATCTTCCCAGACTTCTTTTATAGCCTGCATCATGAAGATTTATATCCTTTTAAAACAAACAACAAAATCTCCCCTTTCCTATCTAAGTCTCCATCTTTTTGTTCTTGCAAAGAAATACTTTTTTTTTTTTTTTTTTTTTTTTTTTTTTTTCTTCAGCACAGGTTCATTTCTGTTGGACATCTAAGCTTTATAAATGAAAATCTGTGTATAATTCCAGTAATATAAAGAATCTTCTGGGCTTCAGTAGAATTCCTTGTGTGCTTTACAGTTTCACATATGCATAAGGAGCTTGATGCAAAGGGACCTTAGCATCTAGAACAAAACTGACATCTAGCTCTTTAAGGGTATTTCCTAGTTTTCCAGTTTTCACGGATGAATTTTTATCAGTCTTGTCAAACTGTATGATTCTGATGTTAAAGAAACAAATAAACAGCATATCTGCTACTTCATCTAAGAAGTTTGCTGTCCTTTGATCAGCTGGACTTGATCCATGAGCTCACAATTACATAGAATTTGTTACCTTAAGTCAATATTTATAGCAACTATTTCTTCTGTGTATTTCTTCTTACATTTGGGGATAAAATAAAAACTTTATTTTTACTTTTTTAAATTTTAAAATAAAAAAAAAAATAATGTATTTTTTAGAGTAAAAGGTTCAGTTCCTTATTTTTTTTTTTTAAATAAACCAATTAATTATTATTTTTTTTACATTAACTAATAATTTCTCTTGAGAGTTTGTTATGAATTAATGCTTCTGGCTCAAATTAGGTATTTAGGCAATGGTAAAAAAAAATATCTATGCATCTTCTATTATTTTGATCTAATTTAGTGATATATGTTAGGTAGGTATACTTATGAAATATGTATTTGTCTGTATGATGGCCAGAATGAAAGAGAGCTGTAAAAAAATTGGTAACCCTGGGTCCTGGTGGTGTTAGCATCTATTCAGTATCTTTTATATATATATATATATATATATATATATATAAAGATATATATATATATACATTTTATTTCGTTAACAGGTTGACAATGCCATCAAATATTTGAACACTTTATCTCTGACTCTTCACTTCTACAACAAAATCCCCAAACAATTAGGGTATAATGAGAATCTACAAAACATTTATAAAATTAGAGGGGTGGGAACATGCACTTAGCTTTTGGAATATCATATAAAGTTTTCTTCCATACTTAAGGTATAGAATACCATCTTCTTTTTTTCTGTGCCCTTCATCCATGCTACATAAAGCAAAAATCTTAGCAACAGCCAGTTTAATATATACAAATTAACTTTTCTCCTTAAGTCAATGCTACTAGATATTTCTTTAAAAAAAAAAAAAAAAAAAAAGTTTCAAAAACAATTAGAAAGTTGTAACAATTTCCATTTTTTTCTTTATGAATTAAAGAATAGGTTCACATTTGTCCCCTCCATTCCATGTAAATACACTTAGGTAAAGGAGATGGAGCAAAGCTCTATTTATTACTCAGCTCTTTGTCCTCCCCAAATCTACATTTCCCTATTTTTGTATGTGCTTTAGTTTTCCTAAACCCACCTAATTCATAGTTCTGCTATTAGCTTCCTTAAGAATTTACACTGCCAACAGATTTCAATGTCATTGGAAATATCCTCTGTTTTCTGCCTGTGGTCTTTATTTCACTTAATTATGCTTATGTGTATGTATGTGAATTATTGTAAGACCCTTCCTTATCCTTTGCTGTGTTTATTCACAATTTTAGTAGCTTTCATACTTACTATATAAATTGAAAATGTTGAAAAACTCATTAGGAAGTTACTGCAGGTATTTGCAATTTGGGGGTTAATTTTTTTCCTGCTACCCTGATTTCTTTTAGTATCTTCAAACTGAATTAGCTGGAGGGTTTCATTTCTTCTGTTTCCAGATTTGCTATTACATTTGGCATTAACTTTCAATTTTTCTACCAGTGTTTTATGGCTTCTTAGTGATTTCTGGATGTCCAGAACCTTAAGACAATTAGAGAGGGATCAAAGTTTTTCTCTTCCCCCCCCCTCCTTTCCATGAAGTGGCAAAAGGACAGAGTTCTTCAGAGTCCCTCTGGAGATGGTTGTGATTTTGCTTGGGAAGCTTAGTTCAGTATCACCTGTATTATTACCCTGTTTTTCTTCCTGCTTCCTGAGTTTCCACAGATTCACTGATTCTCAGACACTCAGATGTAGGCAGTGGAACAACATGCCTGATGCAACAAGTTATGGATGTGCTTTCGCTGTTTGGAAGCTGAACTGTGCAAGACCCTATCTTTGATAACAGTAGATTGTAGTGGCTCATTTGGGTTCTGTAGAATTATGATGATTTAGGACTTTCTGTTTAAATGGACAGTAGATGTCATTCCCTCTCCCAAAGGGTACAAAAGAGGAAAGAGGAAGCATTAATATACCCATTACAGAGATTGGGAAAGAGCCTGGAAAATTTGGATCACTCAAGATGTCTCTTTCAGAGTTAATGGTGATTTTTTATTTTCCAAATCACTGTTTTCCAGTTTTCCTCTATAGATGTAAAGCCACCCCCCCCCCCTTTTTTTTTTTTTTCCCAGTATAATATGAAAGGTTATTTTCTTTTAGATCTATACTCATGAATTTTCTGTCTTAGTATCTATGTAACAGTTTACTACATACTAGGAATTGCTCTTGAGTAATAATGAAGCCACGTATATGTGATTCTTGGAGCTTTAAAAATATGTTTTAAACTGAACAAATAATATATCCATAAAAATATTTTTCAACAGCCTTCAAAGGTATTCCCACGAGTGACTCAGGGCTATGTTGGGAGATAATAGTGTAACTAATGCGGTAAGCCTCTGTACAAATCTTGTTAATATTACTGTTTTTTCCTGTTTCTATCATAAGGTTGTGACACCCGTATGTGTCAGGAAATACAACATACAACTGATTATGCTATATGGCAAATTCTCCTGAAACCTATATTCTGAGCACTGGGCTGCAGAGTTCTGTCTGCTGACACATAAAAAAATATGCAATATAAAATATAACTTTTAAAATGAATTTGTATGGTAACTGTATTAGTTTAATTTGCTGTTAAACCTCTAGCATTTTTAGACCAGTGTCCTTATAGAGTGGTAAGAAATTCTATCCATCCTTGAGTTTTATAAATGCAGTCATCAGCTCTACAAGGGATTTTACTTGATAAGCGGAGGTTTTAAACCAATTGGGAATAATGTGACAGAAATCTCCATCTGCATTCGTTCCACGTCTTGTCTTGTGAGAAGTAGGCTCAGAAACACAAAACAGAAAACACAGATGAGACAGGGTAGCATCTGTTTATCCTTGGAGCATCATGCTGTGATTTCTGGTCATCTCCTCTCTTGTCCTCAGTCTCTGCTCCTCATCTCTTGTCTGGTTCTTGCAGCCTGGGCGTAGCTGCTGTACTTACATTTTAAAATCAAGATGGCAAACTCCTAAGAGCCCAAAAAAACTTTTGGGGATGGGAAGGGGTACTGTGGTTACAGCAAGAAGAAACACAAAAACAGAGCTTCCCTTCCTTGCCCCCTTCCCCCTCCTTCTTTTGCCTGTCAGGTTTATGATGTTGAACTTCAATAGGAAGGATCTGAATCGTCTTCATACCATTGGGCTCTGGGGCAGAAAAATCCCATAGGCTGAACTGCGCCGAGTTATTCCCCTAGCTGTCAGTTTTTCCTAGATGTGCAGCTCTGCATGCCAGGCTCCGAGGAGCTCAGCTAGATTTCCTCACTTGCAGTTCCACGATTTCTCTTATTTGATCCAACAGGATTCAAAAGATCTCTGCCTTCCACCTCAAGCCCCTCAATGTGTAACGTGCTGGGGGTATTTTTTCTCAGCAGGGTAAAATTCATGAAACTTAGTTTCATGTATCCTGGAAAACAAGTCTTTGCTACGCTGAATTCAGATCAGTTATAGTCAACTTTGCAGTTAAAATTGGCTCATCCCTTTTAATAAATTAATGACCTCTCTCTCCCTCTCCCATGAGTGCCCAAAGCTTAAGGGAAGAGGAAGTGGCTTTTCTAGGTAAATCTGTAGCCTTTTGTGCATGTTCCTCTGTTCTGTATTTGATACTCGACAGATATCTGGGGCAGTTGAAATTGATTTTGAGTATCCTGAGAGCTGGTCTTGGGTACATCTTTTCTTATTTCTTCTTCACTTTGTAGTTCATTCTGCTTTCTCTTTTATTTTTCATATCTCCTACTGAAGACATGGAATGGTTAGACTGTCTATTACTTTTCTAATGGATTAGATGAGTACGGGAAAAGCCAGAGGATATTAGCTTTTTCACATTCAAATATGTCATATACAATATATGTGGTTTTATGAATATTTAATTTGAGTGAAAGGCCTGTAGTCTTTTATCTGACTGTGATTTTACTGAGTAAGAAATCGCTTTTCATTTCTGGATTTCCTGGATACCCAGTTTGCTTCCTTGCTTTTTAAAACATTCATTGAACATTTTCTGCCAAACCAAAACCTTTGGCCAGTGTTGATCCCAGTAACAAAATTCATATTGAGTTTTTGTTTTCATTTTAAGAGAAAATTCTGTTCATTCAATTTATTTGACATTTCCTTCCTCCTCCTGCATTCCCTCAGTTGAATCTTCAGGGGCTGTGTTGTCTGTAATGTTCCTCAAGCAATCAAATATGTTGGTGCTTAACACACGATGAGAGTTTAGATGTGATATTGAAAAAAAAGTAAGCAATATTTTTTCCCTATATTACTTAATTCCATAAGAAATGTTGTTGAGCTTCAGATTGTTATGCTGGAAATTATAACTCCTTGGTCAGAGAAAGCAAGCTGTTTTATTGTCAAGAGAGCAGGAACCTGTTCCCCATTCGGCAGTAAAACAATTTATGGGAGGAGTGTTTGTTTCCCCAGCACAAAATAAAAACTGTTTGCAGGGTATTGTAGCTAATGACAGGACAGATAAATCATGCACCTGCAGAACTCCTGGTATACAATAGATACAACATTGCAGGAAAGAAATCATAGCTTTGATAAATGTCCTAATCCCACAGTGAGGTTTGCAAAAGCATGCAGGTCCATCCACATGAGTTAGTGGCAGAGTGGCACATTGGGTAGCTTTGCAAGATTTATAGAATTCTTCCCAGTGGCCAAATGCGTTTCATAATCACAGTGTATTCAGTAAAGTAACATTTTTGGATTAAGAGAGCCGTAATGTGTGTGTCATTTTGAAATCAATGCCTTGTCTATTGTAGCTGAGGAAAGAAATCTGACTTTTTCTCATTTGGTCGGATTATAGAAGGGATGTTGTGCCACAGACATTTTTCGGTTGTTCATAAACATCCTTCTTCCCTGGTATGTGTGTCTGGATTGCTTTCATTGGTTAATATTGCAGACTTGCTTAAATTGTCAGCCAGGTGTTGCTCTTGGGATTGTCTAAAAAAAAGTTGTACATTGCAGACCTAGTGTGAGGAAAATCATTTTGTATCCAAGACAGGGGTTGATTTATTGTTCAGGGAATAATTCAATATACATATAGTAAACAGATATATCAGAAAAAAACATTAAGATATTGCAGCACATAGTGAAACACACCTTTGGGTACGATAAAAGGGGAAGGAATTCAAGTGTTAATGAAATAATTATTTTTCCCTCTGAGCTATCAAAACCTAATGAGTTTAACAAAAGATGTTAGCTGTCTGTAAAAAGTCCCGATTTACCAGACAGGCAAGTGCTAAAATCAGTCATCAATCAGTAAAGCTCCTGAACTAGTGTTTCAGTCAGCAGAGCATAGGTCTACAAAAAAAGGAAAATGTAGGTAAAAATGGATATGAGAGCCCTCTGTGTCTGGGAATACGATGCTAGGAAATGTAGTCATCACAAATGTTTTCCTAGATGGTACTTAAATTTTTGCAGCTTCTTTTTGTGTCCTGTCTTTTACCTAGGGAATTGTGCAAGTCCCAAGTACTGCTGTGTAGTTTGCAGAAATGACTTTGAGAGTGGCAGTTGTCACACATGACAAAAAAGTTCTCAGACCTTGTAAAAACACTACTCCAGAGATCTGCCAAGAGACTTAAGATGGTGTGTTTTGTATGCAATAAAGACTTACTTGAAGATTTATGTTCATCATCAGATTTTATTGGGCACAAATCCTCTCCTTCAAGCTATGTTTTTCTGTGACTTGTATGTTCTCCATCGGTTGGTAGAAGAACATTGTCTTGTCCAGGTACTTCATACAGATGTGTTCTTTCATAGGAGTATATTGTATTGGGTGACTGGTTCGTCAGTGTGACTTCTTTACAAATCAGATCTGTATAGCATATTCAGGTCATTTGTGACTGCATCTTAATAAGTACTTGCTCTTGATGGAATTTACTGTGAACTCTCAGATCGTGCTCTTCTTGGATTAACATAATGCTTCTCTACTTTAAATGGTAACCTTGGAGTTGTAAAAAAAAAAAATAAAAAAAAAATGCTGGAGTAAATTTAACAGATGGTAGTGTGTTTTATTTTCAGAAAATAATTACTTAAAGACCAACCATGAAAGGGTCACATTCGATGTCCTTCTGAGGCTGTTATGACTTAAATTTCCCACAGTAGATTGATTAAATAATAATCCGAGCAGAGAAAACTTTGACATTTTCCATGTCCTTATTCCTTTCAAAGTGGAGGAGGTGGGAACTTGGAGTCAAGATACTCAATACGAATTCTGTCTAACAACAGAATTTTACTCCCAGTCTACCTTTTACAAATAATCTGACAAAAATAAAATAAAATATGTCCTTTGGAGAGCTTCTCTTCACATTTCCTTCTGTAGAAAGAAGACTTACAAGTGAGCAGCCCATGAGCATAAGTGTCCCCATTCTCCATATCTGTGGACAAAATGCGTAACAAAACCAGTACAAGTTTCATTGGCATGTGAAAATCCTTTTTCTATTCTGGAGAACCCAATTTTAAGCACAGCAGCATTTCCTGTGCCTCTTACTCTGTCTTTGCACTGAGCTTGCCTGTGGAGATGCAGTGCTTTTCGGGAGGTGTACATGTGCAGAAGTTGACTATAGCCCAGCCTAGAGAACCATTGAATAACTTTTGGTTAGACCCAGGCTCTCCACGTAGGGTAACTAAGAGACTTTAAGTCTTTAATTTGAATTGTTTGTAGCCTGCCTCTTGTCACTAGTTTTTTGCCTCTTGTCACTGACCTGCATGGTATGGTAGTCAAAAAACAGGCTTTTCGTGGTCACTTTGTGAAACCATGATGCCATCATATTTTTTCAGCTCCCCTGCTCAGTCTCTGTATCTTCATGGGCAATGTTTCATACTTTGCACAGGAAAAAATACTCTTAGGATTCAAGTAACAGTTAAAAGAAAAACATGAATTACAGTGTTGAGTCACTGGAAATGACAGCAGCTCTAACCAGGAAAGTGTGAAAACCATATATATTTTGTTTTAAAGACAGAACTCTGGGGAAACATAACAATGACTGCCTGAATTTTATTTTTATTTTTCTAGAATATATTCCTTGAGAGTTATGTAAATAATTTGAGATCTTTCCCTAAAACTCAGTGTTTTTGTTGGGCCCAGTCTCAAAGAACTTCAGCTACTCTGTTGTGTCCAGCCGACCTGAGTCCCCTTGGTCCTGTCTGTGGGGAGCCTGCTGAGTGCAGCAAGCCCACAGGGAGCAAGAGATGAGCTGGAGCAGCTGGGCTGGATCCCCTACATTTTGGCCTGATGTGGGCTAGTGCTTGGTGCTCTTGGATCCAGTGGATGAGCAATAGCCTCACATGTATACCGAGGTATGATATGAAATATAACCTCATCATTTCTCTGTGGTTTCAGTGGAATGCCATTTATTTCAGTTTATCCTGTTTTTCCAGGTACAGTGTATTGAGTTTCAATACCATGTCTGGAAAAACAATGTTTCTCTTAAAGTTTGGTCATGCCTCTGAAACTTTTTCATAAAGGTTATGAGACAAACTTGATAAACTCAAAATCTGTAGTGGCCAAGTATTAACAGCTTAGTTCTTACTGAAACAGATGGAATCTGGTTCTAGACTGCTAAAGATTAGCAAGAAATAGTGAAAGATTATGTTTGGAAAAGTAGCACCACAAAACTATTAATTCCTGCTATTGAAAAATATATATATATATTTCACAGTTTTTTTTTTTCCTTCTTTCATTTTAAATTGTTATGAAAACTAAAAAAGCGGCAAAAAAACACTCATTGTCTTCAGTTTTGCAATTACCACAGTCTTCAAAGTCTCTCAGGTGGGTTTTGTGATGAATTACCTTCAGATTTGTTTTGCCAGTTTCATATTTTCTCTGAGTAAGAAAAAAAATGCATCATTTTAGCACATGCAATAACATTTCAGGGCAGCTCTTTTTATTCCCAACTCTTCCAGGTTATAGGAATACTTTGATTTCCATGGGAACAGTAGTGTTTTGTAAAACATACAAACTTTTAAAAGTGCAGGGCTGTGTTTTGCATCGTGGTCTCATCCAAATACAGGCATGAGGAGACCAAGTAAGCAGCATCTCCAGGATGGTTATTTACTTGGCCTTACCCAGCTCATGTAATCATTTTACATAAGTCCAACAAAAAAACACACAAAAACCAAACCAAAAAAAAAAAAAAAAGAAAGGGGGGGAGGGCAGGGGGGCACAGTTAAAGACAGAACTATTCTGTAATCAAAATCCAAGGGACTGGAGACAGCTCAAATTGTGTGGGCTAAGACAATGACATCATAGCTCTGGTAAGTTGTTTTTTAAAGATGAGGTAGTGGGAGGCTGAATTCAGATGTTATTTACACCTCTTTATTCCCACTTGTCTTTTTTTTTTTTAAGGTAGTACAAGTAGAGAGGTAACATAGAGGTGAATAATTGAGCCTCACTTCTTTTGGAGTGCCAAAGCCATTAATAATTACGACATTTTGGAAGAGTTGGCAGAAGGATATATTGATAGATGCAGTCAGTCTTGCATTTGAAGTGATGAAGAATTTCAGAATTAGCACATATTTTTCTTGTTAGTTTTCTTCAGGATGCTGCTGTATTGCTAAAGAGTAGAGATCGTGTGTGATCACATAAAGACTTCTAAGTCTACATCAGAACTGTTCATGTTACTTAACATCCTAACCAAAAGGTGTGCTTTATTCACGTGCAAATAGGAAGGAGTGGCAGATAGTTCTTACATCTTCTATAAACTTATTTAAAAAGTTGGAAACATTGCACAAGTCAAAAGTTTTGCCACCATTTAACATCTGCACAGTGCTTTAAAGATAAAAATGCTCCACAAATAAATACTATGTTCTATTTTTTCCACCGTTAGACTTCACATATCAGCTATTAAAAGAACTAAGACCTGAAAGCAGTTAAGCTGAAGAAATAGAAATAATACTAATAATACCTTGCACTTCACTCATGCTTATGTCCAAAAAAGTTCAAAATTTATTCAAACGTGAGGAAAAGAAAGCCTAAAATTTTAATAAGATTATCTGTATTTATAAGCGTGAGAAATTAAGGCACAGAAGAAACAGGGTCATATTTAAAAACACGCTTAGATATCGATTTTAGCAATGTCAATTTTAAGTTGCATCAGACTTTGGGGTATAAAAGTACTTGTGACTTATTCAAGGAAAGGACTTATTCAAGTACTTACTCGAGGAAAAAAAATCTTCCCCAGCTTTGTAATATATGTTTTTTTCTGGCAAGTTCTAACAAGAAGGGCAACAGTTCCATTTTGTTGTAATCTGATAATTTTCTGCAGAACTTTTCTGAGAAAAATTGATCGGGTGGTCCCAGGTCCCAGGTCCCATAATGATGACCTAAGAGATAAAAATAAGATAGCATTATGCAGGGAGGTGATATCTTTGTAGTAAGCGGTAGAGTTGGAGGGTAATAGGGGAACTTTCACATGCTGAAAAAAAGCTTGTGTGCCTCAAAACTTGCCAATTTGTGGCAGGTTGACCTTTGCTGGCTGCCAGATGCCCACCCACTCCCTCTTTCATTCCCCCTCCTCAATAAGCCAGGGAGAAAATAAGACGGAAAAGCTCCTGGGTTGAGATAAAGGCAGGAGGATCACTCAACAATTACTGTCACGCAAAACAGACTCAACTTGAGGAAAATTAACCTAATCCATTGCCAATTAGTAAGAAGCAAAGACAAATTCAAGCAATGCTTCCTCCCCACTCCTGTTCCCCAGGCTCAGCTTCACTCCTTCGCTCATAACTCCTCAAGGGGCTCCTCTAGGGAATAGCAGCTCCTCCCTGGCTCTCCTTCCTCCTCACACTGCTCAGGCCCTCCTCATGTGCCTCAGTTCCTTCAGGAAACCTCCTCCAGCACGGGGTCCTCCACTGGCCACAGTGCTTTCAGTTCTCAAAGCTTCATGGCGTGGTATGACTCCTTGTACATTCACCAAATGATGCAAGAGGGGTGGAAGAGCAGAAACAGAGAGGTAGGGTTCTTTTCTGTCCCCGAATGTTGCCCCAGGGGCTGAGGTGTGCCTGCAGCCCCTGGGGTTAGGTACAGGAATGGGTTTTGTGTAGCACACACACAAGGGGAAAATAACCAGTTAATCACCACATCTGAAAATGCATCTTCACATCCCATCATCCAGAGAGGTATTTCCACTGGCTCATACAATGCAGACATATCAGAAATAATAGGAGGGAACAGAGCTATTGTCTGGGTACGGCAGCTCAATATGCACATAATATTCGTCAAGGGATGAACTGCTCAAGAGGAGTTAATAAGCAGCAACACTCAAATATCTGATGCTTATAAAAGAGAGAAATGTACGTGAAGAAGTACATTATGGCTAAAACTCTGCTTGATCTGTCCAAAACAAAACCTAGCCCTCATCTCTGATGTAGAAGCAAGTATACCAGGACCTAGAAAGAGAGATTTGTCTTTGAGGAGTGATCTGAAAGATAAGTAATACGCCAAAAGAAAGAAAATACCGTTTCTGCTCCTTGGGGAAAGAGGGTAAAAGAGGAAGAAATCAAAGAAAAAAAAAAAAAAAAAAACCTTCAGTTTTTCTCTAGCTGCAACCATAGCTTCTTTCCTTTGATATGTCATGATTTAAATTCATACAAAAAGATTTATTTCAAATAAGCCCCTTTAACTGTAGGGGCAGATTTTTTTTCCTAAAGCCTTTTGTAAGAACAAAGTAACCACTTGTCACCCACAGTGACTAATGAGAGTTTAGTGTGGGTTTTAGCGTTCATTCATACGCTTTGTGTTCAGCTAGTCGTAAGTTAAATCTTTAGAAATCACACCGCAGGAATCCTTCGCTTAGGGGTGGGGGCGGGAGGCGAATCTGTCGAGATATTAAGAACTGTTGAGCGGAAACTGCTCTTTTCAGGCTTCCTAATCGGCAGTACAGGAAATAAACACATGCAGGAAGTCATTTGGCCTTTTCTTGAACTTCAAGTTTATACAGCAGCTGATAACTGAGGCAAACTTTGTGTACTTAAGCTTTTGAAAATTAAACAAAATAAATGTGGCATGTTCAGCAGATGCCAATGTGGCATCTACTGTAGTAATTTCTAAAACCAGCTCATCTAAACACGTTATAAAAATAGGAAAGATTATACAAGATACATATTTTTATAGCTCAGATGCGTCCGTAAACCCTTTTTGAATGTCTTTCCTCCATTCTTTTCCTTCCATTTCACTAATCCTCACCCAGAGAAACTGATCTGAAGCACTGAAATGAAACTGAAAGTCGTGCTTGCAAAGCTGTTTTCTCTGCTTCTGCATCAGATTATTTTCTTTCCTCCTCTCCCAGTCCTCATTTATCTTGTAAGCACTTTGGACTAAGGATAGTCTTGAGCTGTGTAACACACCTCGTTCGATGATGGCCCGTATTAACATGTGGTTAATGCTACGTATATTGCATATAAAAGTTGTCTTTGAAAGGAAGATAAAAATAAATGAAGCATCATTCTTGAATATAGCTTTTGAAATCGATAGCATCAATTTACTAACAGGGACATTTATAAGCATTTCTAAGAAATATTATTTGTGTTCATATTTCTAAAGCTTTCACTGTGGTATTACCAAGGCCTTGATGAATTTAATGTTTTAAAAAGAACAGTTTGAGGGTTATAATAATTACAAAGAATTGGTGTAAATTTGCATGGGATATTGAGAACACCTTTACCAAGAACAACAAACAAACAAACAAACAAACAGAACCAAAACCTACATGTAGAATGGGATATGGAGAAAAAAGCATATTTACCTGTTGTTGAAGGCCAACCTAAATGCCTTCTTAAAAAGCATTCACTTTGAATGTATCTTCTGCTTCTTTTTTGACAATTCATTGTTTTCCTGCACTAATAAACCACCCCATCAGTACAAGTATTTATTAGGATCTTTTTTTTTTTTTTTTTTTTTTTTTTTTTTTTTTTTTTGACAAAAGAGGGCTAGAAACTGAAAAATTCACTTAAAGCAATGACACAGAAAGCCATAAAGAACACACGTGATGACACATATAGTCTGGGGGCACTTTCAGCTAAAGTTACTGAGTTAACTTAAAATAAATAAAATAAGATCTTGTGGTTTTTTGTTGTTTTGCAGTTTAAGAAATTAAAAAAACATTGTGACGTTTAAATGTCTGTTTAGATGGTTACGTATTTGCAATGTAGAAGTAGTTTTGTAAAGGTTTGGCCTATCCTAGTCACCAGATCAGCAGTGCAATTAATGACAATATTCAGCTCATTATAATTAATAAATATGGAAGTTTCAACTATGAAACTCGTAAGGTGGCACCTTCTATGCATTTTCAGAACACCTCTTTATATCTATTACCTATACATTGTCTATTTGATTTACATCCTAGCCTGAAGTCTGACAGTCATTCAGTCTTTCTTTTGGGCGTTAGAGAAACGTAGCTGTTTCACTGGTGTATTTGAAGGAACCAAATTTTTGCTTTTCCCAGTTCATTATGTGAATGATTCAAAATTGGTCTAGACTGTGTGGCAGTATGTATATGAAGTTGAAGCAATGAAGTTGTGTAGCTGCATTGTTCATATTCTACCCTAAAAGCTATTTTTACTTTGCATTTCTTTCTTTTTTGATAGTCCAGCTCCACAGTGAGAACGTACCAAAACAGTAAATCGAGAGTGACCATGAGCCCTGGCTTTAGCTCCCAGTGGAATAGCAGCCAACCTGCTTGGAATACATACACCTTCCCAAGAGCAAGCTTGCACTACCAGTCCCATGCTAGCTACACCTACTGTGCTGGACATCCTGCTGTAAGTAATTAACCTTTTCTGCAGTTACCAGAATGAGATTTATGACTCCCTGGGAGGTGGTGGTACTCAGGGGCTGATGGTTCAGCATGCTCGGCCAGTGCTCCTTCTGTCCCATGGCAGTCAGGATGGCTCCCATGTACTAACTGCAACCCTGAAAAATATTAGAATGAGTCTAAGACATTATCAGATGTGAAAGTTTAATGGCTTAGTAGAAATATCTATATTTTTGTACATTTAGCAAGCCTTCTCCTCGTATGAAAGTACCTTGGTATGCCTTGATTTTGATATCTGGGATGTGGGCTAGAAAAAACTAGAACTGATGGCTTCTTTTCTCTTTCTAGTCTGTTTGCTACATGAATGAACTATTCTTTGTTTTGAAGATTTTAAATTGTACGGATGAGTCAGCGAAGGAGGACATCTCTTCTCATCATTAGCTTTGTTACTATTCACTACCTTATCATGAACATTATCAGTAGTGAACATGCAGTCTTGTGGCTAGGCAAAAACTATTGGTCCATGTCATTTGCATGAACCGGTGGCCAAAGCGAGGGAGGAGGGGGTCTCACTGTTGGTGTGTGTTTTAATCTGACAGCCATGAAAGGGCCACAGCTGAAGGCTGGTGGTGGTTTTTGTCATATTTGTGTAGCAGACTGTTTATAGTAGAGCCCATTGGTTCTTTTAGTTTCTATTTTTGAAAGACTTGGAGAGAGTTATCTGGGGAAGACCTCATTAGTGTAAGCAATCTTCCCTTTTTCCCACTCTATGCTTTTTGTTGTTTTAATGTTTGGATTTGAACTTTGCTTTGGATATTGTTAGAGTTTCTTAAAGGACATGCTATCTTAACATCCCGTCATGTATATATAATGAAGTTTCATCATCCTATAGTGAATTCTAGTAGGAAAATAGGGGAAAGTGCAGTTTTTACTACAGAGGGGAAATTGTGCTATGCAATCTTATTGCAAGATCTGTAAGATTTGATTTAGGTCTGCTATCTTACCTGCCAACAGACTTTTGGCCAGAAATTTGGGTTAGGAATTGTCTGAAGCATTAACTTGGTAATTGAAATAAAGGAGGGGAATAAATTTGTAAAGTCTTATCTCTTTTCTGAGATGGTGAGATCTCAGAGTGAATTTAACATCTCTATGGACTCCGCTGTTTGCTCAATTCCCTTATGGTGTCATTGAAAATGATAAAACCTTTTGTGAAGGGAAAAAAGGTATTTGGCATCAGAAGGGCACAGATACTTTCCTGGGTTAGAATGATGGCTCAGAAAGAGTCCCTGTACAGCTTAATTTAACTTAATAAACTGTGGGCATTCAAGTCATTAAGTGCTCCTTAACTTTGATCATTTAAAATAAACATTACCCTCTCTGTGAATCAAGCTTTGACTCTACTAAACAAAAGGACATGCAAAAAGGATGTTGTATTTCCTGTAAGATGTTTTAAAAATGGAGACATCTTTATATCCTTACAAATTAAAATGTCAGTCAAGATGCTGGAGTCTTTTTTTAGGATAATTCCACAGTTCCTCTTTCCTTTGTTTAGACTAAAGTTGGTGGTAACTTAACTGGAATCACTTTACCTGTACAATATTTGTTTTTATCAAGCTCTTTAATATGTAGTCATGGGAAATATTACCTCAATCTGGAGGTTGATTTAGATGGTAACTGTTAAATAGAGACTTCAGAATAGCCAGAGTTGCATAAATCTTCTTGCAGATGAGAAAAGCCAAAACCAAGTAAAGTACAAGGTAAATAACTGAAGTGTTTAATTAATCCTGCCCTCAGTGTCCCTGGGTATGTCAGGCTAGGAAACTTGGCACGTTTCTTGGCTCCTGCTCATCAGAGAAGGTGCTACTCAGCAGGTGACTTCACTGGTGGTTAGATGCTGTACCAGATTAACTGCCATTGCAGTGCCTAGCACTGTACTCACATAGTTTTTCAATACATACCTTACTTCTGCAGGCTCACAGATGAGATAAATGGGGCCAGAGCAAGGCATTGTAGCAAACTCAATTCTTCCCTCCTGCAGCATTGGATGGGGTTCAAGTTTTCAAGAGAAAGTGCTGCCATAATATTTGCTTCAATACCTGTAGCAGTGTATAAGATAAAGTTAGAATTAGTCTGGTTCCTGTTTCCAGCTTAGATTCGTTTAATCTGGGTTCAAACCAACACTTCTATGGCAAATGACAACAATAA
Source organism: Nettapus auritus (assembly GCA_011076525.1). Taxonomy (NCBI): domain Eukaryota; kingdom Metazoa; phylum Chordata; class Aves; order Anseriformes; family Anatidae; genus Nettapus; species Nettapus auritus. The sequence continues at coordinate 41,851,725 of CM021766.1, forward strand.
AAGCTGGATACGGAGGAGCTCCTTTATTCATGAATCTTCACAGTGTAACATGCTCAACTGGATATCTACTATACTTCTGAGGATTTTATTTGCCCTCATCTGACACAGGTTCACCAGAACAAGCTGTAGATTTTATTGCTGTATGAAGCTGTTTCTGCAAAACCTCCCACACGGAATATGTCTAAAGATCATTGTAGTTTCTTGATGCTTTGGAGGCTAACAAACTTACGAGCGCTTTGCAAGTTCAAGGCAGACAAATGTCAGGGAGTTGGATCTGGCCTTGAAGTACTTAAAGATATTAGTCCCTGGAGAGAGAGCCAAGAGAAACGCTTTGGATTTCTCTACTGTTTGAAAAAAGCTGTAGGAGACAAAAAAAGATTCATGATAATTGGCCCAAATGTAACTCAAAAAAAAAAAAAAAATCCTCTAATTCATTTTATTTCCTCCAAAATGAAAGATAAAATATCATACAAAGTGCAGTGTTAAGACACACTTATGATTCTGGCTGGTCCTAAGAAATATGTCTGAGCCAAAGGCAGGTTTTTTTTTTTTTTTTTTTTTTTTTTTTTTTTTTTTTTTTTTTTT
>CM021766.1:41852409-41879671 GCA_011076525.1 Nettapus auritus
TTTTTTTTTTTTTTTTTTTTTTTCTGATCTGAGAACACAGTCTGCATCTCTCTTCCATACTGCAGCAATCCTTGATTAAAAGCAATCTTTCCACCCTAGGAAAGACAAGAACAGGAAGTTCATTTAAACGGAATATGTTTTCAGCTCTTGGAATTATCTAAGGAAAAAAAAAAAAAGAAAAAAAAAAAAGACTGCAAATCATCACAGTCAACAGTATAATACAGTTCTTGAAGAAAAAAGAAGATGCTAACTTCTAGGTATCCTGGGAGGCAGGATATCCTGTAGCATCTGTGTATACTAATATGAGTAATAATGTTGTCGATGGCCCTTACAAACTACATGACTACTTTGTTTTTCTTATTAGGGGCTAGAAATTCATCTCGCATTCACATGCACAAGCTTGCAGCCAGAACAATATAGCGTGTAGTACTCAGAATAGGAAGAGATTGCAGCCAGAACAATATAGTGTGTAGTACTCAGAATAGGAAGAGACACCTAGCTATCTAACACTTTTGAACTTTCTTCACGTAAGGAATATAAAAAGGAGATAAAGAAGAGTCCAAGTAATTCTTGTTATCCCCACTGGGCAGGATGGTAACAGTCCTTTGACCACTTTCACATCTGTGCAGGTTTTCTACCCATGCTTTTTGCAGTGCCTAAAAGACTTGCTTAATTTACCAGAGAAAAGAGGAATTTCAGCAGATCTTCAGAAATCCTGTTCAGTGGATTAACTCTAACAAATGGCTACTTACATTGTGCTGTAATTTTAAAGAAATGCATGGCGTGAAGTGTGCAAGCAAAACAGAGGTATGTCAGCAAGACCTGATCTGCTTTAGACAATTTCTGTTGAAACTCTAAGAGAGTCTCTTCTGTCCTTCCTGAATATTCATGTAGCAGTGACAGTTATCTGCCATGCTTGCTAATGGAGAAGTCAGTATTTACTTACGAAGGAATTTGTCAGTGTGATAATCTTTGATGGAGCACCTACTACCACTGCAGACTGAGGTACCCTGCAGGGTTTGAAACCTTTGTTGTATGCCGATGAGGCAATGAATTCAAGTGCAGGTATTAATTTCTTGATGTGCATGCATCTCCATAGTGCCTGTGGTGTCTTTGCATTCCTTGTCTAGATATGCAACTCAGCATATGAAAGACTTTCCACAGGAATCTATTCTGCACTCTAACGGGATTTGGTCACACTTCACTAGATCAGTGACAGCCTTCAAAGCATGATTGGTTAAATCTGTAAAGTTATTATTTGGAGCTCTACAGATAATGTTTACAAGCTGTTACATCTGAGATGTCATATGTGGATCAGACAATCAGTTTGCTTAGCAGTACTGCTGTCCCCATTGCAACACTCTGTCCCCAGACATCTTTCTGCTAACTTCTTTAAATGCATGATTGCTTCTGAAAAGTGAGAATGTGCAAAGCAGAATTCAAAAACAAAACAAAACAAACAAACAACAACAACAACAAAAACAAACAAACAAAAAAGAAGTGGCACAGAACTCTCTGAGATGCTACTGGCCTTCTTTCACTCACTTCTCTGAGCCCTATTAGGATCTCAGATTCTTAATCTTATGAAACTGAAGACCCAGTAGAAGGAGCTGTAGCTCCCTTTACATGTTCACACTCACAGCTCTTGGACAGAAAGTGCAAGAAGGGAGCAAGGCTGTCACTATGGGCAACACTAATGGATGGTCCCACTCATTGTCAGCATGACTCTGCAGAGTGCATCGCAGACATTTCCATGGCAGGTAGCTAACCCTTCCTGCTGATGACAGAGGTGCAGGACTGTAATATTGCACAGCTGTAATGTTTTATGTAAATTGACTGTTTTGATCATTACCACACAAATTGGATTAACGTCTGTACTGAGCTCTCAGTGACTGACTTTTTAAACAATTTATTTTTTATACATTTATTACAATGGAAAGCCTGCCATATTTATCTGATTAGATAATACAATGTTTAGGGACCATCTGAGAATGTGAGATGCAATTATTAATTTATATGTGTATGCATAGACACATGCACTGGCTAAATTATTAGTTTGCATGTATATGTTTATGTACACAGACATTCTTCTTGGCTAAAATCACTGTAGAAAGACATAGGAAGATTCTAAATGTAGGACTGGTGGTGGCTGTTGATCTCCAGCCTTCCGATGTGATCCTGTCATCTGAAACGTAAACATAGTTTGGGATCACATTCTAGTTTAGAAATGTTATATCCTACTCAAAATCAGTTCTAAAGCACAGAAATAAGACTGACAGAAGTAATAAACTGATTCATACCATGATAGCCCATAAATGATGAGACTGTACTCTATAGCACAAAGATAATGTTTAAAGAAGAAAATTTTCTTAAATTCAGAGAGCGTTCAACACCTACAGCATGGGTGTCGTATCCAAGACAGGCCTTTACTGCTCTAGAAATATAAGCTTGAACATATCGCACTTTGTTTCATATTTTTTACACCAAGATCTTTCCACCAAATAATTTTGTTATACATCTTGTTTGAGAATGAGATGGTGCTAGGAGATACATGCTCATCAGTATAATACTGTCCTCCATCATCACTAATTTCCAAGATATCTGTTTAAACAGAAGCTGTCACTTTCTGATCTGGCTTGATCCTCCTACCTGATTCATTTTGTAATGTCACGAACAGTGAATTGTGGATTCATGGAACAGCGCACATCTGATTAGAGATGAAGAAACTTCTACACACGCACATCCTTATAATCAGCGATGATGGGAACGGAAATAAATAGTACAGTAGGCGTAAATTGGAAATGTCTCTCTAAGAACCTCTCAGTTTCACTTTAGGTTCTGAAATCTTGGTTTTCTCCATCATTAGACTTAACTCTTTCTTGCCTTCCAGGGTCTTTTACGAGATATTGATCCCTACCATTTTTAAACCAGTATTTATTTGATGCAACCAGCTATTGCCATTATAATAGCAGCAGGTTAAAAAAATATATAAATTATTATAATGGAAACTGGTCCAAAGGGACATACACAGTTGAAGAACTATTGAACAAAATATGCGCTATATAACACTTTGGTTACACTATTACAGTATATGAAGCATAAGGGATGTATTTTGACCCTCTAATGATGGTGATCACCTTGTAGAGAACTGTCACACCGTATCTCCAAAAGGATGCCAATTAATCTGAGAAAAGATAGAGTGTGGGCTGGAGAAAGGGGCAATGAGGGTTCTCAACCAGGAGAAAAGAAAGATTTATCACCAGAAGCATTTTTTTTGTAATGGCTTATGTATTATAATATGTTACTTATGAAATAGTGCAAGGAAGAAGTAAGGGAGAAAATGAAAGAGACAGTCATTTAAGTGAGAATGAGAAGGGTAACTTTTCTCTTGTAGGGTGTCAATTGTGGTACAAGAACAAAGCAGTGCTGGTAGGAGGAAAGGAAATGAAGAATATTTTTAATTGACAAGATGTTCTAACTATCAGGTGCAATGAGTAGCTTAGTGATCAAGTGCAAATCCATATGCTAACTGCTGACATAAAATATTTATTCTGTTTATCTGTTACCTCCATCTACAGGAACAGAACCTCACAAACATGAACCTATTTGGCCACAAAAGTAAAACATATTTTCAATGTGGCTTATCTTTTTTGAGGAAGAGGGGGGTGGAAATTTAAAACCCCCAAACAAATATGCTTCTTAATTAACTTTTCTCACCATCTGTGCTTACTTACAGCTGTGGCAAGTGGTACCAGTGACTTGTGAGATTGCTTTCAATGCTGCCTCTTTAGGCCAGCTTTTCAAAGCAGCAATCACATGCAGTTAATTCCGATCAGATCAGCTTATCAGTTCAGTTCATTGTAGCGCTTTCATAATCATTCGTGTGTGACAGCCCATTAAAACTTGGCCAAGCCTTTAAAAAAAAAATCACAAAATCCACGAATGTGTTTTACATTCAGCCTTTGAGGTATACAGAATATTTGTTTTGTGTATTAACCTTATAAATTGTACTTCTCTGAAGGGTTGTAGAGAAAAGTCGCTGGTACATAGAACTTTAGCCAAAGTAGTTTACTGTATTTTATCTCAAAGAGTAGTTTCATTTAAAAAATACATATAATGCTGTGATAATTTTGTTAAATGCTGTTTATGGTCTGTTTGGCTCTTGCAAAGATACAATGCCATGGATGCAGCCTGCCAGGCCTGGGAGGGCAAACACGGGGATAGGAAGGCCACGGCTCCTGGATGGTTCTGGTTGACCAAGTGAGGTTCTCCATCCTGGAGGACTTCTGGGGAATGGCAATTTCACTTTGAAGTTGATTGCTCTAGCTAGAAATGTCAGGGCCTCTCAGGACAGGGAGCACTGAAAATGTAAAATGTTTCAAAGGATCTGCAAGAAGTGTTTTTCAAAAAGGGTGAGGAAATGGAGAAGCCCACACTAAATTTGAATTTGGAGCTGTTTGGTTTCAATATTGTGACTTTTTGTATACGAATGTTAGTGTAACGTGTTTTTTTTTTTTCTGTATCCACTGCTTATTTACACATTGCATATTGTCATTACATGCCTCTTTCTCAACAGATTAATTAAATAACATTTTGGATTAATCATGTTCACTATTTATTGATATGTCTGTAACCTGTGTTTCAGGAGAGAGAAATCAAATTTTCCACAAAATTGTAGGATACATTTTTTTTATCCAAACCAACAATATTGAAAAATAATAATAATAAAAAAAATCTTTTTATGTAACACTTGTATACTTATTTTCAATAAGAAAGATTTATTTGTAGAAAATCTGATTGAAATCTTTGGTATGACCAAAAATACATATGGATATATATCCACAGTATTAGCAAAGTATGTATGACTGAAAAGTTTCTCACTGCCTCTTAGTGCTAATAAGGTCAGCTGCTCTGAAGATCGGAACTTACTGTTTACAAACAGACTCTGTAGGAATTTTCTTGCTTGTTCCAGCTTTTTCTTCTCATGTTCTGAAGAAGCAGATACATACAGAAAGAAGGTATTTTTTAACAGACTTGAAAAATACAAACCAGATGCTGCCTTTTTCTTTCTTTTGAAAGAAGGGAAGAAAACTCCCTAAATTTAGATCATAAGATAGAGTTATAGGAGGCAGTAAATACAGATCTCAGTAAATGTCTATAATTTACAGCTACATGTGTGTATATATATATATATATATACCTATACGTATCTCTACATGTATTTGTGTCTGCATTCATCTATGTGTGTCTGTCTCTATATATGCGTCCATGTGCTTCAAATGTTTGTTTTAGTTTTCTGGTTTAATTGAGCAAACAGGAGGTCTGTGGTTCTAATTGTAGCTTCTCCATTACATTTTCAGTGAGCCAGACAGGTTGTCTTTAGGATTTGTTAGTAAAGGTGATGAGTTCCTCCAGGCTCCAGAGAAAACTGTGGTATTAGGGCTCAAGAACAGATGCTACAAACTGCCAACCTGTCACATGTTTTGGAGACACCTGACACTTTTGGAAAGATTGATTATTTCGAAAGGCCAGCAAATGTGTTGCTTTCATTTTAAATAATTAACATGCTCAGGAGACTTCCTTGTTGTATTCCAGCCCCCAAGGGTGAAGATTTTTGGACTAGACTGAACAAATACCACTTCAAATAATTTTGCTGATGGAGTCTTTCTCTTCTTTCTTAATTTTAATTGGGGGTATTGATTTAATAGAAAACCACCCTGTTTAGTGAAGGCATAGAAATTTTCCTTCTGTATGTAGACCTGCTTCACCTGGCATACAAGATGTTTTGTTTACACCAGTCCTGCAAATAGGATGATATTCAATAACACTGTCAATGGCAACTTCTGTTTACAAAGGGAGTTGGAAGAAATAAGTGTCCATGAGAAATACTGATTTGTCAAAACTGAAATGTTCTTTTGATGATTTTTTTTTAAACCTTGAACCAACTTAAAATATTGTTAATTTGCTGGAAATATAAATGGTAACCAAAGATTCTTTGTCCCTGGCTGTTTGTTGACATATGTTCCACCAGCAATGTAGACACTTTGTTGAGAATACATGATCTAAAATATCAAAATCCTAGAGTTTGTCTCCCAGTCATGATTAATCTGCTAAGCAATCCAAATTTTGATCTTTATCATATGTGATAATGAAATCTTTGCAGTTGTTTTTGTTAGCTGGCTTTCATTTAAAAGAAAGAAAGAAATAATCTTGGGAGATGAGGTGATCTGCTTGTATGTCTTCATCCTGATTTCCAGTCATATGCATTCTTTTGACCAGTTTGAAGATGGAGGTTATGGAGAGTGGACTTGTGATTTGATGGAGAGACTGGAAGCATTGTGTGGAAGCTGTTCCCACAGGAGACATGAAGGAAGGAGCTAGAGATTTTGAGAAGGGGAAACACAGGAATTCACAGGAAATGGAGCTTTATTTTTCCTGCTGCTTGTGGAACAACTTGTAATTGTGCTATGTTGACTTTTTCCTTGGTAAGGACTCTGTCAATCTCAGAGATGTACACACATACTGTGAAAGACTGTCCCTGTCCCAAAGCACATAACAAGGTGGGATGAAAGGTGGGAAGGAAAGCAGGGACACTGAAAGAAAGAACTGCAGTAGGATTCGGTTTTTGTGAAGCCCAAATGGGCACCTTACGTGTCAAACCAGGCTACTTTCCTATATGTTTCCAAGTATATAACTAGACAGTATTTAATTTTATTCTAAGACCCATAACTATAAGATGACTGGAGGTGTTTCCTGAAGATCAGGACTTCCAGCTGAAAGAAATGTATGATTAGTTACTTTCTAATCTGTGTCTCTCTTTTGTGCTATGTCAGGTTCTCATCAAGTATGTTCAATACTGACATTTGGGCTTTTGGGGAAAAGAGGCATGTTCCCTGCAGGGCACTCCCACATGGCATTATCCCTTCTTTTTTTTTTTTTTTTTTTTTTTTTTCAGTGGTGTTTCTCTCTATAGTTTCATGATGGACTCGTTGCATTTTGACAAATAGACTATCTTCAGCTTCCACAAGCAGCAGAATATTTTACATTTGTTCCTTCCATTCTGTCAAATGCCTAGCTAACTTAGATATACAGGCAGCTTCCATGCAAGAATGAAAAGAAGAAAGAGACTGGAAATATTGCAAAGACATCTGTGGAGATTCTCTATAGTCACCATTCACACTTTTTTCCTCATCTTTTTGAGCACTGGTCCTTTGGCATGATTAGGTGCTAGAAATCTCCTGGCACTGGAGGCAGATGCCCTGTTGAAGCTCTGTCCTTCTGTCCTGGTGACCTTTCCTTGGATATCTGCCAGTATGGCTCTGATGAAACCAGAGCCGCTGCTGATCTCCCTGCCAGGCACTTGAAGACTGTAAGAACAAACCTGACCTTTCTGTGCAGCATGGTCAAAAACAGCGTGAAGGTTGTCAGGAGATCTAGGTTGCGGTCTGTTCCCACATATTCACTTCTGCTCTATTCTACATTCTGCTATTGCATCTCTGTGTGGTCTTGGAAAAGCCCTACAGCTTTACTGTTTCCACATCTTAATTTTTATTTTATTTGTCCATTTGTATTATGTAAATGCGACAGTTTGCCCACAAACACTTAGATGTGTGGCTGCCTTTTTTATATTGTCAAGGATTGATTTTAAAAGTAGGCTTTTTTAAACTTCTAGCCAGCACCTCAATTTTTGCTTTGTTACCAGGGTAGTCTTTCTTTGATTGAAAGCTTCCTTTACTTCAGAAGCTGCACAAGTAGAAATCCTCATATTGTATACAGCTGGATGAAAGGTTGGATTGAGTTGTTTTCCTACCAAACTATAAAGTGATTTTCTTTTAAAACCTTTCTTTCCATTTGGCCACTACTTAATGTCTTTTGTCTGCTTAAGGAGGACAGGTGCAATTATTCACCTCTGAAAGAAGTGGAAAAGAAATTGTAATTCAGCATGGTCTCTGAGAAAGGAATGTAATTCACTGCCCCACATACAGTACATTATGCAGGTCAAACATAATCGTGAAAGCTTTAGAATCATCAAGGAGAGCCTATGATGAACAACGCGTGATACCAAATCAGACTGTTTATCTTAATGCTTTATTTGGGAGTAGAAAAGTGAAAGAATTAATTATAGATTGAATCTTGATAGAATTGTCTTTTCATCCTCTTAAGACAAAATCTCTTGCCACTGCTACACGAGGAAAAGAATTTGTGAAAGTTATCAGTCCAGTTCATTGGGATGTAGATTTCAGAGCAGTGCTAGTAAATCCATCATTATTTAGACACTTCCCCACCCCCCTTAAAAATATATATATATCCCTGATGAAAATGGGGGTCAAGACTTCAGGAATGTAGCATAGAATTTGGTTTTGAAGAGAGGAAGTCTCAGTCTTTATTTGAAGAACTCCCCTGCCCGCTACTGAGTTAAGTTACTCTGGCTACATAGGAGGTTTCAGTCCAGAGTGAATAGATTTAATAGATTAATGATGGAAGAGATCTGTTTACAGAACAAACTTCTGCCCTGGTTAAAGTAACAGCATTTCTAGCTGTGGTAACTAACACCTGAAGAGCAGCAGTACCTTGACATTCTTGTTGCTGGAGAATTACACAAATTGAGCAGATTTAATTCAAAGGAATTTACTTCAAGTCTCAAGATATTTTTTCTCACCTATGGAAAAAATATGTCAGATTACAGTCAGTGTGTATTGTGGCTAAGTCTTTTCATTGCAGTCCCAATTTTTTTTGCTGCTTCACAATCAAAGAAGTCAGATGCACATTTTCCTCCTTTATTGAGAAAATAATCTCATCATCAGATCCTTTCTTTGCCTTAAATACAAGACAATGATATATAGAAGAGATACCGTGCTTTTAAGGCAGTTAAACATTCCTGCTGTGGTTTTTGTTTGTTTGTTTTCTTTTTTTCCCCCTGCACATGATCAGCTAATTCAGGAACAGAGAGATAAACTTGATGTTTTCCAGTAGAGGGTGTCCGAAGCAGATGTTTGGTCATTTTGATTTTTTTGAAATGCGAAATGGAGTAATTTTGTGATTCTCTTTTCTGTCCTCTTTCCTTACAACCAGAGGAGTTAATGTGAGGTGAAAAGGCCAATAGAAAGACAACAAAGCATCCATTTTGTTGTCATTTCAAGTGTGGTACAATAGGCAAACAGAATATGGAAAGTATATCTGCTTATGGTAAGATGTATAATTCCCTTCACAGAGAATACAGACTGCTGTGCAGATCTAAAAAAATGCTCAGAGTCTGGGAATAAACAGCTGTGTTCCTGTTCCAGAACTGAGTGTACCACATGACAATCACTTTGTTTCTCTTGAAATGTTAGTGAAGTAGAAAAAAAAAAATCACATAACATTAATAAAAGAAAGTCAAGCATGTTAGAGCTTTTGTGAAGGCAAACTTGCATGGTTTCATGAGTAACTGCTTTTTATAGGGCAACCAGCATTGAAATCTTTTTAATTGGCTGAAAAGAAATGAATAGATTTGAAGGGCTATGCCATATTTTGGTATTTTACTAGAAGAAGTTCCATGTGAACAAACCCTTTTTTAGTCTTGTTAACATAATTAGGGGGATTTGTGTTGGTGGTTGTTCTCCTGGGTGGAGTAACTTAAGTGATTAAAAATATTTATTGTTACTTAAAAAAAAAAAAAAAGGAAGAAAAAAAAAAAGGCAGGAGAGAGGAAAGATTTTTTTCCTCGCTGTTGTGAGGAAGATAAGTGAACACAGAAGGAAAAGTGCCAATTAAGTTAAGTTTTGGGGTAAAATTTTAATTATCTATAAACAATGTGTCAAATATAAAGAATGAGAAAAAATACAGTAACTGTAACATGTTTTAATGAAAGTGAACTTGGATTGCTACCTGTAACATTAAGGAGTTTTGTTTTCACCCTCTTTAAAATAGTCCTTAAAAAAAGTAAAAGACCAAACCCAACACAGATGTTATTCCAGCTCAAGCAAAGCTTTTTAAATTTATAAAAATTTATAAAAGTCAGAAATCTGGAGCAATAAAAACATCTTATTTCCTACACTCAAACTGAAAATACTTCATTCTGATTTGAACTAAAGTGAATTAAATGTAATTCAAAAGTGGATGTAAATAATGCTAGTGATCATGAAGAGATGAGTTGCCGGTCCAAAGGGGAACTCGAGGAGAGATTTAAGAGTCATCCTGTGCAAATGACGTAGCTAGAAGGAGAAGACAATAGTTGAGTTTTGTGAGGAAGGGAACGTTTCTTCAACAAAGTTCTCATTACAATGTTGTCCAACAATGCTTTTGGTACCAGCAGATCTGCAGCCGCAAATGAGACTCCTTGCTGGTAAATCAGACATTCACGTTGCAGCTTTCAGTATGAAGAGTGGATGGTGTGTTTGTGCATAATGTCTCCCAGCAATATTTCACTTCAGTTTTTCCCTCACAGAAACAAACAAGAAAAAGCACAACTCAAAACCAGCAAGTTAACACCAAAAGTATTCCCTCACTCTTAATGTGTAGGAAATGGCATTGGCTGAGCTCCTTGATGATCACAAGTGATGAAGTCCCACTGGTTTCAACCAAGACATTCCTATTGATGGTCTGGTTAGCAGAAGGGTATGTTTGATGGTCTGGTTAGCCAAAGGGCAAGTATGACTCAGATGTGGACTTCTTTGTCATATATTTGCCTGTGTATCTGTTGCACTGGTACACTGCAATGAGCCTGGTTCCTGTGGTTCTTAAGAGACAAATTTGCCCTCTTTTAACCTGACCATGTTGTTTCAATTACACTTATGTGCTGTTCTGTTCTGTCCCCTTCTGGCTTTTCTTGAGATCATGGGAGAAGGGAAAACACTTCTTCACATGAAGCAAAGATTTTTTGTTGGTTTTCCACTATTTTCTTTCCTATGTTTTGTTCTTTTGCAAGTGAAGTGGAACACGCACTTACCTGTGAGGATTTTAAGAAAATAATCTTTTAATGTGAAGTGTTTATGTTCTCATTAAAGGGTGAACACAACATTGATTTCCTCTACCCTCACCCAAAATCTAATTGCAAACTGTAGTGGCTGGAGATAAGTCTGCTCAATGGCTTTAATGGCATTTTAGTAGTTTATTAGGCTTTGGGTTTAAGGTGTTTCATGAGAAGAAAAGTGTTTCTCAACACTTTGGTTAAAAAGGCAGGACAAAACAACAGCCATAAGGGCACTTTCCCATGTACTTGAGCATGATTAAATGTAGCAGGGGGTTCTTCCTTCACTGAGTAAATTACCTTTGTCCCACGTGTATATTGATATAAACTTTAAACATTTGGCTTTGCAATATATCTCAGACTTGTTTCTCTTGCTGCTCAGGGTCAGAGGGAGAAATTCATGAATGCTGACAGGAAATCTCTTTCGAAGTATAAGGAATAGGTGTCCAGTTTCTCAGATAAACAGAAGATTAAAATTGTCAGATTCTTTGTGTTCACATTTAAACAACACACATGGCAAATTAAGGAACCTTTTTCACCATCTGTATCTTAGCAATTCAGAGGCCACACCATTTCTCTGGTGTCATATATATGGAGTCCGTCAAAAAATCTGCCTCCCTGTGCAGATTGTTTCAGCTCACTACAGTGATTCAAAAAAGTGTTGGTTTGGTTTATTTATTTATTTTGTTGTTGTTGCTATTTTAGAAACCAAAAGATCTGAGCCTTCAAGAAACTCTACCTGACATTGCCAGATGCTACAGAAGTGACTGTCACATCAGGGTGCCACAGGGTTTTAATAGGTAGAGTGTGCATTTCATTTAGTGTAGGCAAAGGATAGAAGTTCATAAACTTTTCCATTTCATCTCCTACTCTCCTGTCTCTATCCATCTTAAAATATTTTTCTTCTCTACAGCATTATGACAGATTTAAGACCAAAGCTGAAACATAAGGCATAAATAAATGAATACATGATCTTTTTAATCCAAATGTAATTCGTTAAAATCTGTTCAAAAACTTGTCTAATAGGCTCACCTATATTTTAAAATTCTTCAAATCTTATCCCTTGTATCTGGAATTGCTTTAAACCATTTGGGACTGCTAAATTTTGGATACTTATTAGAGTACTGATATATTTATATTTTTTTACATTTTAATTTACTAATATTTAACCAAATACAAAGTTTCCTTGAAGTTTAGTATTAAGAGAGCAAAAACATTGATGTGCTTTTCAGTCAAGCTGAAGACATTTTCTTGGATGGTGTTTTTATAACAGCATGACTAACAGTTATAAAGAAAATAAAATGGTTCAAACCAGGATGTGTACGTTTAAGTACTAAAATGGGACCAACTTTAACAGAAGTGTTTACTTCTGGCAGTATTCATGCAGTCTGTGCCTTAGTCATTGTGCTTCCCAGGAGCTTGTTACTTCTGATTTTGGGGTACACAAACCTAGGTTGGATTTAGGCTCATGGGATTGCGCAGTCTGGTAACATTCACCCCGTGGAAGCCACCAAGTGCCAGGGACTCTTGTCATGGCTGTTGTGACATCCCCAGTCCACATTGACTCCAGAAATATCTGTAATCATGTTTGCTCAACAAGAAGCTTTTAATCTCAGTTTCTGACTGATAAAGACTTCAGTGAATATACTTGTTCTTCAGCTACATACTGGTTTTAAACATTTGTTCCATTTGAGCCACACTTTAAGCAAGCTATTCCTAGCTCTTTCTCTGAGTGCGCTATTTAATAATGACAGTGGGCAGAATAACTTCAGTCATATCACCAATAATCATCTTAACCAATCTATTGTGCAGCTAAACAGATCAGGTTAATGCAGAAAACAGAGGGTTTTGGAAGCAGTTTTCCTATTGTAAAAATGTAAGACCATTCACTTGTACATTGATTCATATTTGAAAAAAGCAAATTGCTGATCTGAATCAAAATGTATGCCAGTCAGAATAAATATTGGCCTCAATGAGAGTTATTTTGTGGGAGAAGGGGATTTGATATTCAGTAGACTCTTTAGTTGTGGTAGTAGTTGGGTATTGCTTATTCAGGCAGGAGAATTGCTGGGCTGAATCAGGGAAAGTTTATTAGTCCTGCCTTGGGCATCAAACTATTAGATTTCATGTAATTTCAGCAGGCTTATAGGAAATACTTTACACCTTCATGAGTAAACGTGAAGTTTTGGGCATCGGGAAACTATATGAGCATTGTGTTTTGTTTTTTTTTTTTAATATCATTTTTCCAAGTAGTGCTTGGTTCTTTGAGACCATATTGTTTTTATTACGATAAGCATTATTTGTCCCTCTGTGCTGTCAGTGTTTATTTTCTTTGTTAAAGAGAATATAAGGACGAGTGCTGATATAAGATACTACATAACTTCATTTAAAAAAAAAAAAAAAAAAAAGGAGGGGGGTAGATGGTGGAGAGCTGCCTCAGACAGATGAAAAATACCTACTATGTCAAGGAAAATATATTCCCCAGTGTCATTTCATGCTCCACAGGGGTCTGTTTTCTTGAGTCCAGTGCAAATGCATACTCTCAAGAAAGCCATTTTCTGCTTAATGTGGAAAAGGAGAATAAAGCAATTTTTTATTCCACTTATATACAATCTTGTCAAGAAAGAGAGGTGGATGAAGAATTACAATCTTGAGAGATGCCATCAAGACTCCCTAAACACAAACCTTATCAACCCCAGCCTGTAATCATGTCAAATTTCACAAATTAAGCAAGTCTGGATTCTGGTTTGGATACCTCCAAGGAAAATCCATGGTACAGTAGAAGTTCACATGCACACTTTCTTAGGAGCTGTCTTTTTCCCCTGAGCAAACAGGGATGAAAACAGAGATGAATATGGAGAAAATGCTTAGGCCCTATCTTCAGTTTCCTGGAAAAGGTCCTCCAGCCCCTCACGCCCTCAACATTGAAGCTTGCTCTGACATGTTTTCATATTTCATGTTTCCTGCCCATGCGTGTGAGCAAAGAGCAGCACTGAGAGTCTCCTTGCCTGCCTGCAACTAGAGGAAATACCAAGCAAGAGTGAGCTAAGACAGGAGAAATGATCTCTTCAATATCCTAGTGGCAACCACAGAGTGTTCAGTTCTTAAATGAGCCTGAACGTAAATGCCTTGTGCCATTTGAAATGTCATGGGGGTTATCCTTCCTTGCCTCTACAGCTCCTGCTCTGGAGGGCCAAAGGTGTCCCATAGGTTTTGTGTGATATGTGCTGGGACTCTGCGGTTGCTGGGGCTACCCTAGGGCATCTCAAATGGCATGAGCAGCTATAATTAGGCAACTCAATCAAGCCCTTAGTTCCTAGGACTGCTTTGCGAAATATCTAATTTTAGCTGTCAATGATACCATGAGTGGACATTTCAGATGCTGCAGAAACAGAGAATTGTCACCATATGACCCACCAGCTCTGCCAACCCAAATGAAGTGTTCAACAAGCCATGAAAAATTTGAAGACCAGCACCTGTAAATACCTGGGCGCGTACACCCTAAAATAAACTTACTTTTGGCTATTCACTTTGCTTCCATTTGATTTTGTGCATCAGAGGGGAGAGTGCTGTGCAGTAATAAAGCAAATGAACCCAAGGAGAAAAAATAATGAGCCTTCCTGATCTTAATTAGTGTAGACATTAACACCATTGAATATTTTGATGAATCCTTAAAAGACTACAAACCTCAAAAAATGAAATCCTACAAAGGATTTGCTTTCACTGTGTTTCAATTTAAACCTACAAAATTGGAGAAAAAAGTCTTTATCTTGGTAGTGTTTTCCTAAATAAAACTGTAAAGTAAGAATAATTTTCCTAGATTGCAGCATGGTAATAAAGTTACTTTCTAGGATGGGTGGGAAGAGAGGTAGTAGCACTGTTCATTTTAAAAGGCTGCCTTGATAATTCACCAGTGCATCACTTCCAGAATGCATAAGTAGTGATGTTTGGAATGTTTCTGAATGCAATTAGGAAATTCACCTTTCATTTCTATATCTGCTCTTCAATAATAGGAATATAAAAATAACACTATTGCTGCAATCGGTAAAGAAAGCAAATGCGCTCTCTCTAGGGAGTGGCATCTAAAAGAATGCTCCCACGGAAAATCCTGGTGTTCTTCCTATTGATGCAACAGTTAAAATATTTTCATGTTATGTTCCATCCCCATATGGTTTTCTTCAGTGTTGTTTTCTCAGTTGATGGAGGGAAATTCCCTAGACACATTTTACATAATTGCTTGTATGGTTGCTGTTGCTTACATTTGTTCTGTCAATTGTGGATAGTTCTTATTTCTAACTATTTTGTTAGAAGTGTTCAGAATGCTTAAAAATGCTGGAATAAAGTATATTTAACACAGCCACCCACTTGCAGAGCTTTACAAAGCTGGAATTCATCCCTCAACTCTTCTGCTCTTAGCATCCATCTCTGTCTCATACAAATATCTTTGCTGTTTACTTTTGCTTACTTTAATACTTTTCAAAATGTATTTTTGTGAATTTATTTTTTCAGAAATTATTTTGGTAGTTGCAGAACATACTTTTTCACCATTGTTTTTTATTTGCAAATTGCTTTTATCTCCTTTGAGGCAATGCAGGCTGTTGAAAGTGGCCCAGGCTCCAGGACCAGGAGTTGTGAGGTTCCCTCGCACTCCAGTTGATGACAATTTTCAGATTAATTAATGAAAGGATGCTATAGCATTCCAAAGTAGAGGCACTTATCCTCAGTATTTCAATGGGAGAACATTTCCTTTATAGCTTAGGTGAACTGATGTACAGTGAAATTAGATGTGGTGCATTATGGAGATTGGAACTCATGTTTATTACCTACCACCTCGCTAAATGTACCAGAAGGTACTCACCCATTTTCTCTTACATTTTCCCCCATAGCAAAGTGATGCAACAATACTTGCCGTTAGCCATCCCAATGTTTTGAAGCTAATATCAGTCCTGAGACAGCATTAAACCTGTGTGCATAAGTACAGATTGCCTGCGGTAGGAATGAAAGTGGGCTCCCCACATGGATCTCCCTCCAGCATTTGGGATTGTTTTCCCCCAGACATGTTGGATCTCTCACTTTGAAATTCAAAGTACAAAGTCAAATGAAATCTGACCTGGTCAAATGAAATATTTTTGCAAAATACTTGTAGAAGCCCCCACAAACTGGATCTATGTTTTAGAGACGTTACACAGAGTTAGGGTTGTTTTTTTCTGGTGCTACTGTTGTTTTTCTAATTCCCAAAGAGTGTGTGCTGTTGGACATATTAGACTTGACAAGAGGGTGACCATTTCTGTAGCATGTGCTCTATAAACACCTACCCAATACCTTAATCTTAAAACAAAAGAAAAGGAAAGGAAAAAGAAAAAGAAAAAAAAAAAAAAAAAAAAAAGAAAAAAAAGAAAAGAAAACAACAACAACAAAAAAGTATCCTGTCTTCTAATAAAATAAGATGACAAATCTCATAAGGCAACTTGTTGTATTTGGGCTTACTTCATTTACTGAAAAATGACTTGGGAAAAACTACCTGAAAGTCAAACCAAAAGCAATAGATTGTGCCTGTAAGAAATAATAAAGTTCATTATGTACACAAAGATGTGGCAAAGGAGGAGATCTGAATTTTTAGTAGCACTGGATGAAAATTAAAATAATCCTGGGTAAGTAATGTGTTGCAAAGTGATAGTTCAGTACACTTGAATCTCATTTGAATTCAACACTGATGGTAAGTGAGATCTTAATAGAATATTTTACAGTGGCTTTTCAAGTCTGTAGTCTCTAGGACAGAGAGATTTTTATTTGATACCTGCATAAAAACAATAAAAAAGTTTTTGGCTTTCTTTCTATAGGATGAATTAAAAATACTTGTCCAGTTTTATATGTTCCCATAATAACCCTTCACTGGGGAAATAGACTGTCAATTATTCCTGTTTTTCATTTCAGATTTTTACATTCTGCTTTTAACACGGAGAAGGTGAGAAGTAAAACTAATTTCCCAGGTGATTTTGTTTTTCTTCATAATGAAAAATGTAATTTGTAATGTTTCAGATGATGTAGAAATCAGCTACAGATTTAAATGACAAATTTCTGCTCTCCGTTAATATGACAATTCATTCCAGCTGAAGAGCCACCTTTCCCTCATCTGTGGACATCCTGCCATCACTCACATATGCAGGAGGTGCTATACTTGGGAGAGTTGTGGGGATTTTGTGTGTTTTTTGTTGTTTTTTAACTACTTATAATAAGCTGTAGTCATCTATCAGGATTAATTTTAGGGTACGGAAGAAGAAGTGCTGTCCACATTTGTGGTAAATAAGTCACAAGCTGTGAGAGCTACATAAACCAGCCACCAACACAACTGTAGTTTCAAGTTTAAAGTGTATAAAGAGAACGGCCCTGAGAATTTGATGATGGTTCCTGATTTGATGCTGCAGGAAGTTTAGGGAATTTGAAATGTTTCTGACAATAGTTGGGCATTCTATAAAAGCAAGCTATCTGCCTGAAAATCCATTATGAACAGGGCACTTTGAAAAAAACAAACAAACTATAGATATTTATTTGGTGAAGGGGAGTTCAGCAAAGCAACCTTAGTTTTGCCTGCAGTTTACTAGTAATGACATGGCACAGTAACAATTTTAACCAGGTTGTTAAACGTTGTCAGCCAGTTTGATTCCCAGAGCATGTACATCAATTTTTCTAGCCTTCATTTTCACAAGGGCAGTATGGCTTTGCCAGGTGATGTTTCAGATGGCTTCTGTTCATTTTGAGGCATTTTGCCATGATGTTCTGCAAGGGGCAGAGCTAAGGGCGTTGGGGCTGGACTCAGATGACCAGGACGGGACTGGATGTTTCCATCAGGGAAGCATCAGGAGCCGCTGGCTTACGTACAAGGTGGCTTCACTTGTCATTCCCCGTGCCTCTTCTCTTGAAGTGTTTGAGGGTTGCAAAGAAGGTTATGGCTGTATGTCAAAAATCACCTCTAAGCTATCTTGTTTATCTAATGAGATATTACCATGTGGCTGCTGTGGTATTTTGTTTTCATAAATTCAGAGCCTGGGGTCCCAGTCCATACCACAAGCCCCTGCCAGACTGGCTCTGAACTAGAAAAGGTCAAACAAGGCCATCCTTGCCATGAACAAGTTACAGGCTGGCATGAGAGACAGGCTGTAGAAGACAGAGCCATGCAAAGAAGCAACAAGATGGGGTTTGTAAAGGTTAAAGGCAACTGGTGACGTGGGAATGTAAGACGAGCAAAAGATGGGCCTGTCTAACCCAGCCCCTCTTCTCAGCAGCAACGTCACAGATAACTAAGAAATGGGATGAGAGCAGGGCAAATGCAGGGACAGACCCTGCTGTTCTCCTGGCCCCTGAGAGTTTGTGGCTGAGGTGGTTTCTGAGCCAGAAGCAGCAGTCTTCTTTAAATACCTGCATTTTTCAACGCAAGGCAGAAAATCCAAGAAAAGATAGGAAGAACAATTTTTACAATTTTTTTTATGTAGAAGTCCTCCCCTAAGCAGTTTCTGTGAGGGATGGCCGGGGAGAAACCAGGCACTGTCCCAAGCATTAATGGCTATAATATCCCATTAGTTGTACAGAAACTGAGGCCTAGCTGTCCGTGGGCTGAATGGTTAGGAGCTGTAAAGCTCAAATGCCTTCTGTGGTTATAGCCAAGCTGCTGCCAACTGACTTCATATCTTCAATCTAAACACCTGAAATCAAGATGTTTCTGTTTCTTTTCCCATTGATGTATTTTCATTAGTTATCAATAACTCTTGGGTATGCATACGAGCAAGAATATTCTGAAATAACTTGAAACTTGAGGAGAAATAAATTTTGGAAAACTTGTAGAATCTAATGATTTATTTTTAAAAATAATTTTTAAAATGGAAATGACCTCTATGCATAATTTCATTCCCTTATTACCATGATATTTTCCTGAATAAAATTTAAATATAGCAAAGTCATTGCTTTTAGGACAAAAAGTTAAGTTCAATTTTAATTATGTCATCTGAACCCCTGCACTACCTGGTCAAACTGTGAGGACTATCAATATGCATGGAGCATTGTCTCATTAAGTAAATTTTTCCCAGTACATCTGTTATCTTCTTCATCTTTCTTTTTGGAGTAATACAATATCCAGTCAGGTAGATAACTGTCCATGCTGGCAGGTATGTAAAGAAAGATAATACTTTTTTATTAAGTTTGAAGGCATTAAAATTTGAAGGAAAATAATTAAATAAAATGCAAGCCTAAAAGTATATATATCATAATACACAAATTGTATATTAATTACAGTGTTACTCAGTATGGGCTAAATTTTGGCAACTTCACTTTGCAAAACAGGCCCTAAATTTTGATATGAATGTTGGTCTGAGTTCTGATAGTAATATTTCCTTAATAGCTGATCCCTGGCAAATTCCACATTACTGTCAGTTCCAAAATGTGTACTGCCTTATCAATTTGCTCTCTTCTCATTTTCTGATGCATATACCTGGACATCCTGGGACTTTAGCAGAGATTCAGGTTAAAGGTGAATCCCTACTAGAGTTAAGGTTTTAGTGCTTTTCCTTTTTTTTTAATATACAAATGTATAATTATCATTACAGTTTCAATTCAACCATAATGTCCTGATCTAGGTGTCTTGGAGAGGTGGGGATAGGTTCTTGGCCATGTCTGTGGATACACAGGAGCACCCAGGCAGGCTTCAGCCAGCCTGGAGGTTAAGAATAGATATAAAAAGGACCTATATAGTGATCTTCCTACTAATACAGTTTTCATCCCTTGGCAGTGAATGACTTCCTCATCCTGGTTACATATAAATCATGGTGTTTGGTCCCTAAGCTTTTCCAACATTTCTGTGCTTTTGGTCTTCATGCTGTCTTCTAGCATTGAGTTCTGTGGTGTGTTTATACTTGCTGTGGAGAAACATCTTAATGGTGGTGAGTTAAAACCTGTTGCCTGAACTGGAAACAACCTTTTTTTGATTTCTTTCAGTGGTCTGACTAGTGTTAAAAAGGGAAGTGAGTATGTTATCACACAACAGTGGAAATAATTTTGTCCATTTTCACAAGCAAAACTTGTGAAAAAAAACGGGTTTTATTATTGTAACTGAATAGCAGAGCAGTATTCTCCTTCTAACTAGCTCTACTGGGCCTTGGATCAAGCTTTAGAAGATTTTAAAAATGATTTCACTAAACTAATAGCAAGATCATTTATTTTTAGCACAAAATGTAGCTAGTGTATTTTATTTTGAGGTGCTATTTATAATCTTTTTTTTTTTTTTTTCTGTTGAGCCCAAGCTTGAATTTACACTTTTATTGCTTTTTAGCAATAATTAAAATTTGTTTTTATAAGCTTAGCTATATAACCAGCTATAAGAAGCAATGAATTTCTATAGCTTCTGATGTTTGCAAATATTTTTGTTGTTGTTATTGTTTTTTGTTTGTTTGTTTTGTGACCAGTGGCCATCTGCTATTAAATCACTTCAAAGCTTTGATATGATCCTTAGATATGGCAAATACAGCATAATTTTAAAAAGAAGTTGGGGAGTACTGAGAATGTTGAGTTTAAGGAAATAAAGCTCTTGTGAAATTCATGCTAAAGTAAAATTGATTACCCTCTTCCTCTTGAGGAAAGATGAAAACTTCATTACTCTTGGTGGTCAATTTAAATAACCATTTCTAAGGAAACTACTCTTTATTAAATTTCTTAGGGACAAGGCAACAGGAGTAGTTGAGGAATGCAAAATGAGTCCCTGTAAGATAAACTGGTTGCTTAACTAGCTAAGAAGGAAGATGGTACTGCATATTCATTTAGCTCAGTACAATTTCTAAATAACTTCTGAAGTTGATTGAGTTTCTGTGAATGTCTAAGTTTAGACTGTGGAATGGGGAGATGGAGATTTACCTCACTGAGCTTCCCTGGAATCGTAGAAATGCCAAAGTAAATATTTTTAATACAAATCAAAAAGACCCCTGAGTTCTCAATTCTGTCAAATTAATCTGAGTGTTTAGAAATTCATTTTTTTTTCAAGGAAATTTGCCTACAATATGTCTGGCCTTATATTTGATCAATGTCTTATTTAAGCAAGAGGCAGGAGACAGTTATTGTCAATCAACTGGTTTGCAACTAAATCATAGAATAGCTTGGGCTGGAGGGGACCTCAAAGATCATCTAGCTCCAACCCCCCTGCCATAGGCAGGGACGCCACCCACTAGATCAGGTTGCTCAGGGCCTCATCTAATCTGGTCTTGTGCACCTCCAGGGATGGGTGTTCAACTTCTCTCTGCTGTGCAAGGCAGCTAGCAGGAACTCAGCAAGAGCTGGCTGCTCAGCATCCAACTTACCCTTGCATGATTCAGGATTTCAGTGCAGGTTCCAGCTCTTGCCTGTCTCACTCCGCACTTGGAAGTGGGTTCAGTGGGGGAGAGGGTTTGGAGAGCAATGATGGTGAGCTGGGAATTCAGGCAGTTATCTGATGGGAGGCTGGAGGAGGATGTAGGAGGGACAAGGTTCTCTTTAGGGTATGATCATGATGGGGTCCCCTTGAATTCAAGGTCATACTCGCACTCTTTAAAAAGTCATGCAAATAAATAAAAATCATAGTCTCCTTGTATTAATGTAAAAATAGTAATTTCACTTTTATATAATAATTTGAAGTAATTCTTTTGCTTTTGATGGAGTAGCTCTATATTAATATAGCTGAGATTAGAATTTGACCCTAACTATATAATGAAATGAGCTTGCTTTTGAAGCATCACTGCTTGGAGATGCCGGGCTTTCTGAGAAAAGTAAATTGGGCTAACACTTTGTCTTCAGTGAGAGGGATGCTCTTCTGGCTGACCTAATTCTGACTCACTTTGTCTTCAGTGGTACCTTGAAATCTGCAAAATTTCCAGTCTTTGTTTCCTATTCACAATCCTTATGATCGTTGTTGTTAGGTGCCAACATGAAGGACAAGAAAAGAAATCTAACCTCCCTGATCTTGTCTTTCTTTGCCTGTATTACACTAATCTTCAGTCATTGTCCTGCAGAAAGGCTTGCTTGCAATCATTTCCTCATTTGAAAGATGAACTGTATATTGCCTGATGGAGCCCCCCTCCACCTTTTTTTTTTTTTTTTTTTAAAAAAAAGGATAATAATAATAAAAGAAATAAAAAAATAAAATAAAATAAAATAATCAAGGTCTACTTGACTCAGGTGCCTATTGCTTATAAAGCCTTTCTGACCAGCCTTCAAAAGTGCCTGGTAATTTCATATATTCCTCTTCTACACCATTCAGGTAATCTTCCATTGCTGTGCAGATGTCAACGCTTATTGACAAAGGAGGCTTGGGGAAAAGTAACTTAAAATGCAATCAGAAAGAGACTTCCTGTGGATGCAGTAGTGGTTGTAGCATTATACGTAACCCAGTGGTCCAATTACCTTGTCAATGAGTGAAATACCCTCTGCAAAAAAGAAGTGGAGACGAGTATATACAGCCAACTTCTGAAGATCAATATAGTCTTGGACCCATCTCAGATTAATTAGATGTGTGGATAGCACTAGTGATATAAAAGGAATTTTATAGTTATATAGGTGTATACGTATTTTCAAAACCAATAAGCAAATTTAATCCTCAATACTTAACAAGAGGCAACTCACAATAGGTTGATTTTACAGAATTGCAAAAATACCAAATATTAAAGATTAGGTCTCTTTTTGGGCTCTCTAATTGAACATTTTTCCATAATGGAGGAAGAACCAAAACAAAAAGTCAATTTTTATTTCCTTAAAGTTCTTGGTCTCAGGAGCTTCCATGTAATATACACTATGCTGTGAAGAAATAAATGAGAAATATCAGGTGAGGGTAAAGGAAAACAGACCACAAAATTGGACAATAGGGCTGTGTGTTTTTGCAGGACATGGAAAATCGTCATCTAATAATAACAGTAGCCACCCTGAGTCAAGTATTCTATCCATTTCCTGAGATAAATAATCACAAAAATGTTTCGGATGCTGATGTTAATAATACAGTACTGTTATGCTCTGCCTTTCACACTGTCCCTTGGTTTTCATATAGCTCAGCACAGTGAAAACACCAGCAAAGCGGTATGTGTTGGCTGTCCAGTGCAAAAACACAGTTGACACCTTAGTCAAACACCTCACAAAGGAAAACTGTCCCTGAAGGTTTAGCAGGAATCTTGGAAGATGTTGCTGCTAATTTACAGAAGGCAAGGCAGTGAGAAGATGCCCTCCTCAGGGACAATGTCCCCGTGTTGTCCCAAGACAGCAGCAGAGAATCTGTTGCCTTTGAAAAACAGATGTTATGCAGAGAAGATGAACGACAACTGGGAAAGCTGACCGGACTGAAAGATTATGCAACCATACATTACTGAAGGATGGAAGTCAAATGCATTTGCTTCCCTTCCTAATTGAAAAAGCTTCAGAGCAAATGGGGAAGGCACAGAAATGGGTAAGAAGCACAGGTTTCTTCACCAGTAATTCTATGTATTAGGTATAGCAGATTATTCTGCTGCTTACACTGGGAAAAAAGAGGGACAGCAGGGGCAGTCCAGTCAGAGAAGACTGCTGATTTGTGCAGGGTTGCAAAAATAATGGCAAGTCTAAAACTGAGCTGGAATTTGTGTGGCTTGAATTCATCTCTAATTTCAGTCAACAGGGACCGTGCTCTTCTCAGCATCATTCAGTGGCTAAGCTTGTAGAGATTCCAAGACAGTGTTATTTTCCTTTCCTTGTCATTTTAGGATTTTGCAGCCGTGGTTCTGTTTTGTGCTAATGTTCATTAACCCCCCTCTTGGATAATATGAGTTCTTGAAAGGTGAAGCTTGTTATGCATTTAGACACATCCTAGCCACTGATTAACACACCCGTGTACTCGAAGATGTATGTCGTATTGCAAATGTACTGCGGGTTGTACAATCTCCCTTCTGCCTGAAGTGAGATAAGTAATGGTTTTCTCCCCCACCCCTCCATCTTCTGCCCGTGTTATTTACCAGACATCTTAAATTTCTCTTACGGTAAGACTGATGACTGCCCTTAGACCTGGAAGACTGCAGCACCCTGCAAAAAGGCTAGCATGAAGAAACAGTTAGGAAAATTTGGTACATTTTCATTCTCCAGCACTTTGGGTTTTCAATTCAACATATACTAAAATTGAGTCAAAAACACTGCAGATCTGCTTCCTTCCAAAACAGCTCCTTGCCAACATCTCCATTTGAACCATTAAGCATTGGCTCTGTATTTCTTCCTGATCACTATCATGTTAGCTAGAAGAATTAAACACCCTGCTCCACTGCTTTTGACAAACTGCTTCTTCAAAACTGCCCCTGGAACATTTTGCCTAATGCTATCCTTCCTCTCTTGCCTTAATAGGAAAGTGGCTGCCTTATGTTTTTACCCTTCAACATGTAATCTTTGTTTTTTTTCTACAAATCTAGAATGCTTTTCTATAGTTTGTTTGTAGAACTGTATCAGAGAATGTGTTTTTCACAGTATACTAATAAAAACAAGATAAAGTATGAAAATCTGGCATGTTTGGATCTTTTTTTTTCTTTTTTCTTTTTCTTTTTTCTTTCCCTGAGCTATTATAGTGCAGTTATCTTTCTTAATTTTTTGTTTTTCCTTCCCCAACAAGACCTAGCAGGAAGCATGAAGTGCAGTAGCTACTTATGTTGCTGTTAGGTAGAGAATGGATGCATTTCAAATCCACCTAGATGTTTGAGGTGGTTGTCATCACCATCCCAGTATGGTAATTTTTATGCTAAAAGCAGCAAGGTACCACGTTGTTTTGAAGTTCACACATTTCTGTCCTGAAGGCTGCCAACCCCTGTGTGTAATGTTACCTGGTGCTATGTAGAGGTGCTATATAATGAATAAAAGTGATTGCCTTCCTGTAATTCTCTCTGACATACTATTTTCTTTCCTGCTTATTGTGGCAATGAGAGAAAGTCTGGCTGTTTTAACTTCTCTCCAGGAAGACACCCAAGTTTAAGGTTGCTATTCTACTCCTCTTGCCTGCAGCAGCTGTTGCTCCATCAGAGTTTACCACTATGGGTTTCTAGGAAGTGCTTTGTGCTGTGCCTGTGCTCTTTCAAAGAAAACGTGAGAACTTTTTTCATTGATCTCCAAGTGATTGTGCATATTTTTTCCTGTTACTATATTTGTTAGAAATGTGTTGCAAGGTCAGGTAGGCTTTTGCATGTGAGTGTGTTAAAGGGGGTTAAGCCAGACAAATTAGATACCAGTGACTGAAGACATGCAGTTGCTCAAAATCTAGAGAGGTGCACCCTGGAGTGGGTGTCCAGATACTTTTGGAAACTCTAACTGAACCATCATTATCTGTTTGAGAAATGGAAGACACTTATGATTCTAGTGCCAAATGTACACAGCTCCTCTTAGCAGGCTTAAAGTGAAGTTACTTTACAGATGAGGCAGCACCTTTCTGTCTAGGTGAACTGTAAAAATGTTGGTAAGTTTGCCAAAGCTAAGTCACCAAAGCAACCCAGTTACCAGATTTGATAACTGTATATCCTCATATTTCTAGATTTCAAGGCTGTTTTGATTACCTGGTCTTGAATTTTTTAGTGATGAAGACTAACAGCACTCCTTGTAGGGAATCCTATTTATCCCAAGACCAAAGGAATAGCGCAGCTGTAACTGCATGTAGATGAAGACTTGCCCAACAATGCAAGATGAATGGTGCTATTGTTTGTGCTGATGTTGACTGTTGTGGTATGTGTTCCAGCAGTGAGATCACAGCTGACCTCGCTGAAATGTTAGGCTCTGCTTTCTCTGACTTATGTGTAAGGAAGTCACCTAAACCCAAAGCAAATTGAAGTCAGCTCTGCCTGGTCGGTGTCCAGAACCGTGACAAGCATGGGGAATGTGCATTGTTTCTTCTTCAAGACAGGCAGGATTTCTGCAGTCCTTTGCTAGTTGGCCTAGCTGTCTTTCTGGTATAGATTGGCCACAAAATGCAAGTGAAAATGTGGGCCTTGGGTTTCTGATGTCTGAATACAAGTGTTTCTCCTTAATTTCGTACAATACATGAAAGGAAGAATCAGGAAGGAAATATACCCTGTAGCATCATTCTCAAGGGAAGGTATACTTCCACAAAATGAAAATAAATGAGTTGGTATTATGATAGGCTAATACTGTGATCTTATGTACAACAGATGCATTTTTCTGCTAAGAGTTTAATCCCTTCAGGCCCATTAAGCAAGGGGAAAAGTTTAGAAGGGATGCTGTTAGAAGAAGACATTAATGCACCTTTAAAAGAAAATGGTTGGAGCATAAATCATAGGAGAAATACAGTACAAAATAGTGAATGAAATATTTATGCTTTCCACTGAAGCTGAGTTTATGCACTTGAGGGAGATGCCCTGTTGAGATGGGTTTTCCCCTTTGTTCTGTATCTATTTTTCCAATTGCTCAGATACAGCTGTTGGTTTCACAATCACTCTGAGGTTGATGTGATTAGAAATCACAGGCCTGCCCGCTCAGCATGGCCAACGACGGTCCAAAAGTTTATGTGCATTCTAAGCACTGAGTCTGAGTAAAGAAGGTTACTTCTTACGTGTTTCAAGACATGCATTTGTCCTTCAGAATTTAGCAAGGCTGGATCAATTTTTCTGTCTTATTCTACAGAGCAAGTTAACAAGCAATACAAGACTTATATGTGTTCATGTGAAATCTCATTTGAGGACTAAATATGCAGCAAGAATAACTTGGCATAGATTCACTGACTTATCTGAGGCCCATGACTCCAACATTTATGTACTGTTATTTTAATTATATTTGTTCAGCATGAAGGAAAAGTGCATAATAATAATAAAAAAAAATCCGAAAGGTTCTTGGGGTAGACTTTTTAGAGCAGAAAGGGGAGGAACGTGCCTGCCTTGGACTTTGTATCTTTTGGGACCTGCTCTTTCACTCTGGACTCAGATGATGAGATTGCTTATATGGGAATATTCTGCTTTTAAAAAGTATTTATGGTTACTAGAAAAACATCATTTATTTTCAAATAGCTTCTAAAAGAAGAACAAAATTCAAAAGCAATTTTGTGCCTTATATTCTGAAAAAGGGTTCTCATGTTTTCTCTGCATGGCTCATTTCTTCCTTGAGGGTCTTTTCTGAACACCACTTCCTATCCAGTCTCATTTACACTAGCAACTGTCATTCACAGCTACCTACGTCCCTTGCTGCAACTACAACAGTTGCCTAAATAGAAAAAGTGATCTAAGGAAATGTTTTTTATTTATTGTTGTCTTTTTCTCTTCCTTCCTTCCTTCCTTCCTTCCTTCCTTCCTTCCTTCCTTCCTT
>CM021766.1:41879681-41898145 GCA_011076525.1 Nettapus auritus
TCCTTCCTTCCTTCCTTCCTTCCTTCCTTCCTTCCTTCCTTCCTTCCCTCTCTTTCTTAATTTTACAAAGAGTAACAGTAACTCACTTTGTGCATGCCTATTAAATATATGACTAAGCTGGACTGGATATTAGAGAAGATAGCTTGCACAGAAATTCTTAATATTCTAGGCCTCAGTAACGGATTGGGAACATGGTCAGGGATACACAGAATAACATTTTTATTTGTAGTGTCAAATCAAGAGCATATGCAACAGTGAAAACCATTCTTTGAGAACTGTCAAATCTCATCTTTCTTTGTTTTGCTGCATTAATGAGTAATTGATACATAAAGAAAGGAAATGTAGTAATTCCCCCTTGAAAAGATCTGCTATTTCAGTAATATTTAACACTTATATGAGGAACATTTTTTCCTCAAAATGTTTTAAAGATGTGAACTTATTTAATCTGTCCACATTAGTTTATTTAAACCATCCAGCAGGTCACCAAGATTGGTAGGTCTGTACTACCACGTTTCTTTGAGAGAGAGGAGAGGGCGGGTGGCTTAGGTTGCTTCATTAACTTTTTTGTGGACAGGAAAAAGGGCACAGTTGGATCCCATTTTAGAACTAAGGATTTCCTGATTTTCAATCTTCTGTTTACACAACTGCATTGTGCTCCTCTGACTTGAACTAAGCATTCCCTGACTTAGAGGACTGAGGTGGTGCAGATGTAATCAAGATGTACAAGTTTCTGCATCTCCAGAAGGCACACCAGTACTTTGTTAGCTGCAACAGGAGGCTTCCTGGAAATCATTTGGCATTGTCCAAATTGATCTTGTAGGCATGGATCCATTACCTACTTGTTAATTTAGGGCACCGTGTTCCCTCCATTATTTTAAATTAAAATGCTGTAAGATACTGCATTTCAGTATTTATTTTACTGTGTTGAACTGAAAGGTGCTTTGAGACATTTGCAAATGATGCATTGTAAGTACAAGGTAGCATTTTTCTTGTTTACTTCTCTGAACTTTTCCTTTCTAATATTAAGGATGCTTTTTCAGGGCGGAACAGAGGGAATTTATTGTGCAACACCTGTTAACAAAAGAGGGACTTGATTAATTTCCCACTCATGGTGCTGAGAATGTTCCCCTTTGTTGTCATTTTCTCAGGGTTATTACTCATTACCCTTATTCACTCTGCTTTGATAGAGGTAAATAGCTTTTAATTCCCCCTGCCCCCAAACCTTCTTAAAGTTTCCTTTGACAGCTTGTTGTAATTATGCCCCTCATTGAAGACACAGTCATTATTCTCTGTTGCCCTGAACAAGATTATTTAAGGCTCATTTTGGATTTACTGTGTGTGTGTATGTGAAATGTATTTCCCTAACAAATAGAAAATACTAATATAAGGACACTGTGAGACAGTGGTAAATGTGATACTGATCACAGCTTGGATGTAGTTGGAGGTATTTCAGTGAACATGAGCAATGCCCTTGTCATTACACTTAAAAAAAAAAAAAAAAAAAAAAAATGAATGCCAAAAGAATACAAGCAAGAAACTACCCAAGCTTGAGCTTGCTGTAAAACTGTGATGGTTTTACTCGGGTGGGCAGCCGAGTTCCACCACAACCGCTCTCTCACTCCCCCTCCTCAAAGAGGAGTGAGGAGAAAATACGATGAAAGGGGCTCAAGGATTGAGATAAGGACTAGGAGATCGTGCAATAATTATCGTGATGGGCAAAACAGACTCAGCATAGAGAGAAAGTAAGATTTATTGCTTATACTAACAAGCCAGAGAAGTGAGAAACAAAGAAAAGAAACGAAAAGCACCTTCCCCCCATCCACCCTCTTCCACCTCCTCCCCCCGAGCGGCGCAGGGGAACGGGGGAATGGGGGTCATGGTCAGTCTACAGCACTTCTCTGCCGCTCCTTCTCGGTCACTCTTGTCCCCTGTGCTGTGGGGTCCCACCCACGGGATGCAGTCCTTGCTGAACTGATCCAGCGTGGGCTGTCCACAGGCAGCAGCTCTTCAAGAACTGCTCCACATATGGGTCCGTACCACGGGGTCCATCCCTTAGGAGCAAACTGCTCCAACCTGGGTCCCCCACGGGCAGCAGCTCCTGCCGGGTCACCTGCTCCTGTGTGGTCTCCTCTCCACGGGCTGCAGGTCCGGCCCGGAATCTGCTCCGGCAGGGGTCTTCCACAGGCCGCAGTCTCCTTCGGGGCACAGGCTCCACCGTGGTCTCCTCCACGGGCTGCAGCGTGGAACCCTGCTCCACTATGGTACTCCATGGGCTGCAGGGGGACATCCTGCTTCACCATGGTCCTCACCACAGGCCGCAGGGGACTTCGGCTCCGGCGCCTGGAGCACCTCTCCCCCTCCTTCTTCACTGACCTTGGCGCCTGCAAGGCTGTTTCTCACTCCTCTCACCCTCCCAGCTGCTGAGTGGCGCAGCGGTTTTTTCCCTGTCTTAAATATGCTCTCACAGAGGCGCAAAACAACATCGCTTATTGGCTCAGCTCTGGTCAGCAGTGGGGCCCTTGCCAAACATGGGGCAGCTTCTAGATCCTTCTCACAGAAGCCACCCCTATGGCCCCCCCTGCTACCAAAACCTTGCCATGTAAACCCACTACAAAAACCTGTTATTGAGTAATTGTTACATACAGTTTACTGTTGAGCTGTCACTGTATCCTCAGCTGTAATAAAATATGAGCCTTTTTTTTTTTTTTCAGGAGTCTTCTTTTGGAATGTATCCGATGGCATTATGAATGTTATTCATTATGTTATAATATTGCATTGCAACATTATTACATCCTTATTTTCTCAATTTCAGCTCCCCAGACATAACTTACTTGCCAAAATTAACAAGTTTTTGGGAGCATCAAGATTTTTGCTTTGCTACAAGCCTCATTGTTACTGAGGCATCTCAGTGCCGAGGCATTAACCTAATAGATCAGACCATTCCTGAGAGGCAAGGGAAGAGGGCACTGCCTCCTCATTTCATGTCCTCTCCTTTCCCTTACACAAGGGTGCGGTGTGGTAAGGCTCTGTTCCTAATTGCCAAGGTCTGAGAGACTGGACAGCAGGGGTAATTCCAGAAGCATACCTTCGCCCTTACGTGAACTGGAATCCACTTGAGTAAATACTAGGGCTGCCATCCAGGAAAAAACTAGTAGTGTAAGTGATCATATTTGAGTTATCGGTTGTTGTAGAAGCTGCAGTCACAAGTTTTCTAGCATCTAAGCAAATGCTTTTCATTTGGAGACAGCAGGTACCTTTCGCTTATGTGCTTAATTTTGTCTTCCTGCCTTCTCCCTTTTATGTTAGAAATTGATAATTTTTGTGTCTTCTAACAACTTTTGATGATGTAGTAGTACTCTGATTCATTAAGGTATTGGCATTTCTAGTTATTTGAAAGCAGTAACGTGATGCAAGGAATGCTACAGAGATTTAAGGGAAACAATCATTACTTTACAAATGAATAATGAATGCTGGTTCCTCACTAATCATCAAGAGTACCTTCAGCTGCACTTTCATACTATGAAACCCTTTGCTTTATGGTAAACGTATTCTTGAAGGGTGGGTTTTCAAACACAGACACTGTTTTGCTTGTAAACAATCCATACAGAAATGGCTGCATGTGCATGGCTTTTTAACTGGATGTATTAAGTTAAAATACACACATACACAAAAGATCTTTCTGTAATGAAATAGGTAAGGCACGTCTGCCTTGGAAAATTGATAGATATATTTTTACAAAACCTGTGTTAGACATAGGTGGTAGCTGCAGACAATACATATAGACTTACAAAATGTACTTGTATAATTTACTTATTTCTTTTTGCTTTGTCTAAGCAATGGAAGGTCCATAATTGTCTGAAGATATATGTTGGAGGAAATCATTCTTGTTGAAAAGGAAGAGGCTGAAGAGGGATTGAGAAACAGCTAGGAGTATTATGGTGTTCTAACTGTGCCACAGTCTGTTTGCTGGCTGGCCCCAGGGTCTATGGCATGTTGCACTTGCTTCAAGCAGTGGTTGTTTACCCGGGATTGCTGGATGTCTATAGCAGAGGTTGCCAGAGCACCAGCAAAACAGCAGAGCACTAGCTTGTTCCACAAGTGGTGAGGCACCACCCTAATTCGCAAACTTGGCAGACCTACATTTGCTCTAGGACCACCCTTCCTGTAGAAGTTGACTTGTGAACTGCATATCTGCATGCATTTTGTGTGTCCAGCTGTGTAACGTCCAGGTGTACATATGAGCCTTTGGGTTACAGTAGGGACTGTATGAATAATTGCAACTGTTGTGCATGCACACGGATTTTTACAGTGTTCTCAAGTCTGAATTTTGAACAAAAAAGACACAGAGCCAGTGCATATATCATCATCTATCTGTGTTTCTCCTTGCTTCCTACACTCTGAAGAATCTCAGACTGAGAAAGAAAATAAGAAATAGTGCAAATAATGCAGGCTCTTTTTTTATCATAATGGTCTGCACATGCCAAATTTAAATGTGCACACATGCCACTGAAATTGAGATAGATCCAAATCCATCTCATGCCTTTAGCCAGCATACACTTTTCCATCTCCCAAGAGAACATGAAATCCCTCACAGAATACAAGAGATTGTACCTTAAAAATAATTTCAAGTGATTATATTTATAGGCTGTTTATGAGGCTCATTACTACGTACGTGAGCACATAAATGAAATTAGCCTCACAAGAGGCATTTATCCAAGGACACACAGGATGTCTGCAGCAGAGCCAGGAACCAGAAGCTATCTTCCAAGTTTAGGCCAGTATCTTAACCGCAAAGATATTTTTGCTTACTCAAGTCCCACTGTACTCCATTAGCGACCAGAAATCTTCAGGCGGAGAACTCTGCTTTTTCCAAACAAGATCACATGTGGCCTGTGTGCTCCTCCCCCATTATATTAAAACCTCTCATCGAGAGATCGTGCCTGTGTCATCAGTCAAGATCACTATTTCTACATCGCTGTAACAAAGAGCAAAGAAAACAAAAGGCATTTCTAAAGTCAGATAGTAGAGATCTTAAAAAGAACATCTCATGCTTCTGCTATAACGAAATATCCTATTCAGAGAAATCCATTACAAATGTCGTATGGAGGGGATAATCTACTGTGGATGTTAATCCTTTGGAGTGTATTTTAGCTCTCTATTTCATAAAATTATTGCTTCATTCTCTGATAATTTTACAATTCTCTATCATTAATTTTATATATAGAAAGGGATTGATTGAACTGCTTATTGTTAAGGTTTTCCATCCTTTCCCACTGTAAATCCTTCTTTTCAGTTGCTGTAACAGTAGGATTAAGTTTACTGAGCAAGAAGATTGAGATGAGCGTGTGGGTTGGAGGTTCAGAGCAGCTCCCAGTGGGCCATGGCACCGCAGGGAGCTGACTCTATGTGGGGTCAGGAACGTCCCGTAGGCTCCATGACTGAGACCTTTTTGAGAAGGAGCTGCAGGTTTTAATGCTGAGGAGGAGCCACAGCAGAGATGGTTTGCTTGAAGCCCCTGGTTTACTTCTGAGTTGGGATCAATGAGCATACGGTATGGCTCCTGGGCTTTGAGAGGGCTGTGCTACAGGATGTACAGTGTTCTGAGAATTGAGGCCCTGTCTCAAAATGTGTACTAAATACTTGTGCTGCCTTTTTAGTTAATTTTCTATGTGCCTCAGTTGCCTACCTGTTAACTAGAAATGAACATAGTTCTGTATCGTGCTGGGTGTTAGGAGGATAAATTTACATGTGTTATAAAGCACGCTGTCACTGTAGTGAAAAACACCTGCTTGAAAGTCTGTGCAAACATTAATAATTCTGTCTTCAGAGCAGAGTTTGAACGCCATAGAGTAAATACAGTAAGGTATTAAAAAAGAGAAAATAAAGTGTGAAATATTTAGTCATTCAGTTAGAGATGCCCATCCAACACTGAGAAGAAGGCAAGGGGCCCTGACATTGGCATTACGTGTAATTCTGCAGATTTTAACCTAATGGATAAGTTCGAGAGGGTAGCTAAGGTGGAATAAGCAGCCTCAATTCTGGTACTCCAGAAATTTAAGCCGTTTACTTTGCAACTCTTCTTTTAATGTCTACTTTGTTGTGTTATGTAAAGCGACTAAGGTGGAAATTTAGAAGCTCCACCAGGCTAATGCAGAGAAACCCTAGTATCATATTCCAGAAATCCAGGGCTTGGTATGCCACCTCTTCCCCAGCCAAAAGGCACTGGTATTCACGCTGGCAGACATGCAACAACCTCCAGCTCCAGGGAGGAGGCCAGGGCTGGGGACTGAGCCACGCTGAAGGCATGCTGGAGCCATGCACGGAGCGGAGGAGCCACAGGCGCTGGGCTCCTGGGGGCGTGCGAGCGAGTGGCAGGGCCTGCAGCTTGCAAAGTCCACTGCTGGAAGCGGTTTTTAATAACTGGTTCAGGAAATGGCTGCGATGTTTAAGAGACAGTTCTGCTGAACCGGGTCAAACTGCTTCCAGACAGTCCTGTGGGACCCAAGTGCACAGTGGCATGCTGTCATCTACTGTCCTACGTGGATCCTGGGTTACGTGCGCACCAGTCCTCATATGCATAAAGCTCTCCATCATTTCAGCTCCGAGATGGTCCTTTTCAAACAGCATATTGGCATTTAGACTCCTTGTTTCCATTCACCTTTACAGGAGCTATACAACTAAGTATCTGTGCACAGCCTGATTTTTTCCCCTTGCTGGTTAGTGCTGTTACAAGGCTAGACCCTGAATTAGGTGCTGCCGTGTTTCTTTCATGCAGGGAGGCAACCAAATTACTGTATAAAATTGCAGGTGTAAATACTGCAGGTTTGTATACTGCTCTTTATTTGTAACGCTGAAGAGCAAGTGAACGACTTGCTGTGCCAGTGAGAGCATGGGATCTCTGTCACCTTTCTCTTACAGCCAGGAACTTAATAATAGAAAAGACCAATTCAGAGAGGCATGCAGAGAGGGTCTTTCATTTGCCCTGTCGTTCTTCACTACTGTTTCCTCCTACTTGATCTCTCACTTTACACCTAAGGCATGTTTCTCTCGCTGTTTGAAGAGTGCTGAGTAGAGATTGGCTCTTATCTAATATTATTTAGTGTTAACTCCCCTTTTCCACTCAGACTGCAATGACTGCTTCAGGGTCATGCAGGTGGAAATGAGAACGTGTGTCACACAGGTAGTCGAGTCGCTGAGCTGGTCCCCCAAAGTGTTTGCTCTTTATTGCAAACAGTGTTTTCTTTTATTGCAAATAGAAATCTCAGCTGCCAAGAGAGCCACCTGCATATAAGCATGCAGGTAGTGTACTGACGGTTGCTGCACAGTACACATTAGGATTCCAGTCTGAATGATGCAGATGTTTAGGGACTTGGAGTGGCTCTAAGGTGACCCAGAGTTGCTAGAGTGACAAGGAGTTGGGACAGTCTTACAGGGCATTTAGTGGTAGTACAAGACTTTGGGAACAGCATCTAAGAACTTGCAAAGAGCTGACATTTACAGCTAAAATATGTAATGCCTGAAGAAATGCAAAAGCAACCCTTATTAATATTGTTTTTTTCTAGCAGTAAACTTGACATATGATGATAGTCTGTAAGTACACAATGCCTCTTTCCAATTAAAAAAATGTGCCTGGTACCATGTCTAAGTGGGGGTCCGGCACTGAAGGAGAGCACGTACAGCTAAAACAATCGGCACAGTGTCAGATGAAAAGGTATCAAGAAAATGGTTGATGCCATGCTCTCGGCCACAACCCTAACTGAACCATTAAATATTTAGTTGTGTCTTGAAGCCTTATTATCTTGGGTTTGGCTGTTAGACCAATGGGAGAAGGAAACTGTAGAATCAATAAATTTTGACAAAATTGTCATGAACACAGAGGCTTTAAAGCAGACAAAGCCCAAGAGCTTGTGGCATGGTCCTAGCTGTTGAGACAGGAGCTATGAATGTAAAGAGGGAAAATAACCAAATGTATTCCTCTCTATCTCCTGGCTGTTACTCAGTGAAGTAATCACTTGCCTCTTCTCGTACACAGTACTAAAAGTTGTTTGAAAGAGATCAAGGAAATATGAAGACTGCAGATGGTGTCTGGAGATTGTTATATATCATTACACAGGCGAAAACAATGTTAAAAAAGCATTAAGGTTGCAAAGTCAAGTGTTCAAAAGGTATAAAATTACAGAGTAATGGTTGTCTACACAGTTGTAATGGGCTTCTCTATGAACACTCATTATCTTTTTATTATTCATTATAATTATCCCATTACTCATTAACCTTAAATATGGGATCACATGGAATTTTCCCCCATGTTCTTTTAATTTAATTTCTGTGTGGAAAAAGGTTTAGCTTTTTAAAAAGGAACCTGCAAATGCCATCCCATGGCACATTGACAAATGGATTGTCAGCAAGGTTGAAATCTTTCTATTTATCACACAGACATGGAGAGCCTGGCAGCAGTAGGTTTTAATTGTCTCTGGGAAGCACTGCTAGAAAGGGCTGGGACGCTTGGCAGCTGGACGTAGGTGATTGTTGCTGACAGCAGAGGAGTGGTCAATGTCATTGGGGCCAGGATGTGGATGGAAAGGGCTGTCTTTTCCTTTCCTTACACATCTCCTTGCCCCTTCCATCCTCACCCATTTTGGCTTCTCTCTTATCCTGTCTTGCTCCCCAAATCCATTTGGCTCTTCTCAGGTACCTGGTGACCATCACTGCTGCTTTTGCATTCTTAGTTTTACTCCATTCTTAATCTCACCTCCCATTTTGCACAGCTACTTCCACCTCCCCATCTGACCCTTCTCTGCTCTAGATTCACTCACCCTGGGCTCCTTTTCCACCATCAGTGCCTTGATTTATTGTCCTATTCTTCCCCTATAACCTAAATATGTCCCTCTTTTTACTCTCCTCTTTACTTTTACTCTTCAGTCTCCTTTTGGACTCCCTCCTCCACAACTCCTCATCTCAGTGAGCGATGGGTAACCCCTTGGCACCTCAGCAGGTATCTTTCATGAGAAACAAGAAAAAGACAAATGGTTTGACTTAAATTTTCAACATGAATTCAAAGTGAGGAAGTGATCTACAAGATGGAAATACTCAACAGAAATGGTTGAGTATGACAAACCAGTAGTTAACTCAAATGGGAAATGTCAAATAACCATAGTGACAGAATGCTACTGGCCCTTCTGGTGAAACATTCAAGTAAGATGACTAGCACAAAGATATATCTATTGCTAAAACTCCAAAATTATATGTTTTTTTTATTATTATTATTTTATTTTTAATTTTTTTTTTCCACAACATCTTCACAGCATAAAAATTTCTACGTTTGCTTTGCGGGAATGTACCAAATGGCCCAACCACAAATTATCTGCAAACAGAATTTGTGTCAGTATTTCAGCTGGAAAACGATACCAGAAGATTAATATTTCACTCCCACATGCTCATAGTGTTTTCCCCTCGTCATTCTTACCCTGCTGAATGTGAGGTGAGAAATCTTTGGCAATGACTGGTTTTATGTTTTTAAGCTGATATATTTTGCTGCTGTGGGATCCTGAAGAGACAAGCGTGTTGTTGTCAGGGGTGGGCAACTTGCACTTGTTAGGAGAAGGGAAGATGTGTATATTTATACCCAGCAAAAACTTCTGTAAACCCCTTTGTTCAAAGTCAGTAAGAGGTGGGATTGATTGGATCTTCAGTTTATCAGACCTAATTCTTCCCCTCTTAATGAACTTAATATCCTCACATTCCACTATGTTTCAAACTCCCTAGCTCTGTCTGCAGCCCTGCTGGGGCACCTTGGCTGACATGAATTTAGATGTTTATGGCATACAGTGCTTTCTCTTCCAACCTGGCAGGATGGATTTCCAAGTTAAAAAGAATAGCTCAGTGATTTCTCGGGGTTTCCCCACTCACCCAAGAACATCTTGGTTCTGTATTCAAAGAACTGACACATAAGTAGGAAAATATCAGTGGAACCTAAAACATCTGTGACTGAGGAATCAGGGCAACAAAAAAGAAAAGGAGAAAAGGTTAAGAAAAGGAAAGTACTTGTACTGGCAAGATAGGGGTTAGGTGGGGACAGAAATGAAGAGGAGACAAAACGGATGAAGGATTACAGAGTAAAAGCGATTTGGGAATAGGATGTTGGCAGAGGTGAATAGGGTAGAACAATAGGGAAGAGCGTTTGCTGAATGTGAATAGAAATCATTATAAAGTTTCCACCATCTCCTAATAAAAATACAGTAGCCTTGAGTCCCTGTGCTTTATTAAAAACTCCAGCTGGAATATATTAAAGAGGGCAGGCAAATTATTCTCAAAACAGATAACTGTAGGAGAATGTAGAGATTTGATGAGATTTTTTTGAAGGCAAAAGATATTTGATGAACAAGACTGAAGAAAAAATGCACTGGGAAGAGGAGGAAGGCAAAAAAATAAATGGCGGAGGAAACAAAGAGGGAAGATTTGAGCTATAATTAGCATTTGTCTGTATGCAGGAAATATATGATCTCTTACCCAAAGAATTTTTCT
This sequence comes from Nettapus auritus, assembly GCA_011076525.1. NCBI lineage: Eukaryota > Metazoa > Chordata > Aves > Anseriformes > Anatidae > Nettapus > Nettapus auritus. The sequence goes on from CM021766.1 coordinate 41,890,203, forward strand.
GGTACAGGAAAGTGGCAGCCCTAACTCTGTTTTTGTTAGATGTCAGGTATCACCCTCACTTTTGTTCTGGAAAGTTGACAAGTATAGGATTGGGAGGTTAAACATTTATAGAGTGTGCTCTGTTTAGAATGGGCTTGGTGCTGTTTAATGGACAATGAGTTATACTGCAGCTGACAAAATACAGATTTCCTAAACCAAATATATTCCGTTCAATACATTTTCTTTGGTTATGATGGACAGTAATCTGGCGTGACATAAAGTTTGATTTTGCACGGCAGGTTGCATTGGTTCTGTGGTAAATGGAAGCTGTCTATTACAAAAAAATGCCATTATTCCTACAGAAGAGTGAACTGATTTGAAAAACAGAGAATTGCTTCAAGTCTCCAGCTTATCTGCACGTAGAACTTTTTACCCAGCTCACAGCACTGTACTTCTCCATTTGCTGTACATTGTATCTGCATAGGAGATAATTTGAGAGCCGGAAATTCCCCCTCTGTTGGGAATTGTCACACACAATCTTTTGATTCCATATTTAGTGGACACTTATAATTTTTCATGTAGTGTCACCAGGAAGCTTTACACATTGATAAGAAAGCACTAGAGGTTCTAATAAGTGTTTTCATGTGCTTGCACTACCCGATTGTGTTTAGGTGAGGAGAAGAATAGCATTTGTTGTATTCAAAGGTTATGGTTTCTCATAACCTGCGGTTTTTCTTTATTTATTAAATACTTTGGACTGAATAACTCTGAATTACAGAGTGGCTTACCAGGACAAGCTAAAGTGCAAACTGCTTTTCCCAGTTGTGAACTTCAATTAAATACAAACAACCAAGGAACGCATTTCACTAGGGACCAATTTAAATACTGGTATTTTGTCTGTATAATTCAAAAAAAAAATGCTTTCCTACATGTAGGAAAAAAATAAAAAAAAAAAGAATTTTTATATAAGATATTTTAAAAAAATGCTGCAGACTTTTTTTTTTTTTTTTTTTTTTCCTTTTTCAGTGTGACCAAATGGAGGAACTTTGATTGCAGATGGGTCAAAGCAGGACTTGTGTGAAAAAAAAATAATAAGAAAATAAAACAAAAAAAAAAAAATCAAAATTTGAACTAAAAAGGTCATATTTTGAGATTTCATCACGACCATAAAATTAGCAATAGTGGTAATTGAAAAACAGTATTTTTACAAACACTCGTGAATGAAGTTTTGGGCTAAATTGCAAGTGTATTGCTGTAATTGTACTGCATTTTAGAAAGGGGTCTATTACCAAATGAAATGGAAATTATTAGCCAAGGCTCCTTCAGGCCTTATTTACAGCCAGCATTAGATGAAGAGTTATTTAGTGGATAAAAAAGCCTGCCAGATACGAAAGAGACAAGAAGAAATGTGTCTTGGCATGCTAGGGAGGATAAGTATAGAGAAAGCTGAAAGTATTACATTTGATAGCAAAGGAATTTCGCCTGAGATGACCCTCTGTTCTTGCCTATTGTTAACTTTTTCCCATGAAAAAAAAAAAAAAAAAAATGCCCCAGCCCGTGAGAGTCATCTAGCACCAGCTGGCTGGCTGGTGTAAGAACAAGCTGTTTACATACGTTATTACAGATTTCTGGTGATGTGCTGTTGTAGTGCCCCACCAAAATCAAGGTTCCCCTGTGCTGCTGTGAAACCCAGGAGATTGCTCTTGCTGCAAAGAGCTTCCAGTTGACACTCACGAGACTGAGCAAGGCAGGAGAGAGATGGAGAAGTAGTTTGTTTGTCCAAGGTCACAGCCTAGGGCAGGGGCAGCACGAGCAAACAGGACCCAGACCTCTCAGCTTTCTGGCTTTACGTAAATAGGGCCACTTACTGGCGTAAGCCCGCATGAAGAGCTCTGCTGGTATAACTCAGTCTGCCAAGGATGCTGGTACAGTCATCTCAGTAAATTTTCCCATGCAAACGAGGCGCTGCTCCTGGGCTCCAACAGCACCAGCCCGCTGCAAGGGGACATTCTCCCAAGGAATGCTGCTGGAAGTTTAGTGAGAGGAAGGAAAGAAAAACCAAAACAAAACAGCCCTCGCTTCAATTAGAGGAAAAGATAATTCCTTTCAAGTCGAGAGGCTCGACTCCTGCTGGCCTTTGTTCTTCAGCTTACCCTCGCTGTAATTTCAGAGAGCAACGTGAATAATGCTGGTTTGTTCTGTGATTACCCTCAGTTGGAGCACAAAATTAATATCTCACTAAGTAATTCAGTACATGATGGGTGAACATTTACTTAAACGTGCCCTAAAAAGCTAGGATTTTCCATATTCACTGGAACTCTCTCAGTGACAATTAATTGCCTGTATTCTTATGTGTTTATGAGCTTCAGTAAACAGGCGGCATATTTACGTCTCCCCATTACCTTCAGAAATAAACTTCCTCAAGAAAAAAAGCTCACATTTCCTGATTACAGTCTGATTTTAAGTAAACAGAGGGGTGGGGAAGGTGACTAGTAAGCAGGACTTTGGAGGGAGGAAGGTGGAAAGTGGAGAATTTCTCTCCCTGACATTGTGCCACTTGTAATGCTGGTAGCATTAAGTTAATGTGCTGCACTAGCAAAATGACCTCGGTTAGTCCTGCTGCTGTTTGGGGGCATAAAAAGCTTGCCCTTTTTATCCTAACTGTATAGACTCAAGAACAGGCACAATATTTACTACCTCGTGATGTAGAGTTGCTATAGAAAATGCAGCCTTTGAAAGGCCTAACCTATGCAAAATCCCAGTGTTTTCCGAAAGCCTTGAATTACTGATGTGGATCCTGTTGGAGGGTGCAGCAGCAAGTCATTGCATCCTGTATTGATCTCCCATGTCTCCACATTGCATTTCCCTGCCATTGGGTCACCTTCTGCCCTCATGAATCCCCTACAGGACTGAAGAAAGCACCGGTCCTTACCTGCTGGTTGTGTTTGTTGCAGCCATCACGGTGTGGTGATGGGTGATGAGGATGGGCATCCACCATTCGTTGCGATGACTTGGGCTTTGCCACTGGTCGGTTGTGGCACTTCATTCTCTTTCACATCACAGAATGAATCAATGCTTGCAAAGGTTCTCAGGAGCATAAGAAGTAGACTGTAGATAAAAGATAAAGGTAACATTATTTACTGTGGTTGTGTCTGTTACCATCTGCAGAAAGATGACTTTAGCACATAAATTTGGGTTGTCTGTACAACTGGCTGCTGGTTTCATTTGCTTGTGCAGGCAAGAGATTGTATCGGATAGAAAATACAATTCGCTATCAGTGAATGTTCACTGTTGTTCACTTTTTTTCTGCAATTTTTCCACTCTGCCACTGTCTGAAGATGTTCTTTAGGATTGGGGCTTTAGAAGTCGATCAGTGGAAATACCTGACCTATAGTATTAAGTAGAAGATGATGTGGTGAAAAGTAATGAAATCTAATGATAGTTAGATGGCAAGCCCTTGCTTTTGTCTAATATCTTACCTGCCTGCACCTCTACCTCACCCTAGACCTCATAGTGCCACCATGGTTTGTGCTGAAGACTGGAGGACACAACTGGCTGACTTCATGGAGGTGGGAGATGTGCATGTGTGGGGAAAGCCACCCTTGGTGTTGTTGATCTCTTGTGGGTCTTCCCTTCCTTTCCTCCATTTTACTGAAAAAAATGGCGTGTAACTTTCATGCTATACTACTGACAGAAGACCTGGGTTGCTGAGGGAGAGAGGAGAAGTGAACAGGGGTCCTCCACCTGCAGCCAAACAACACATTGAGGTAGGATGAGACTGGGACAGAGAATCGCTTCCACTGTGTTAATCCTGGGGTCTCGCTTTCTGGAGCCACAGGTAGGGCTGAGGCATGGCATGTCAGAAAACTGTGGCATCCCCCACCTCAGAGAGAATTTGTCAATCCCAGATGCCTAATTCCCTAATTGTCTTGTTGCGATGCCAAGTCTTCTGTTTCTCGGTGTCCTTTTTCTGCCTTTTTTCTATTGCATGCTTTACTGATCCTGGTTGCACCAGAATATATCGCTTGATAGAAATTCACTTAGCTATCCTTAGGCAAATCAGCCCAATAAACTAGCTAATAAATAGCAAGATCCTGTGTTCATCAATGTAGTTTTAAAGTATCTGGACTGAAGGAGCTGACAGATCTAGAAATAAAATCAGTATTCTTCTTGTAACCCATTGTAAACAAGCTGTCAGGCATCACTATGGTCTCCTTTGAAACTAGCTTTAATGAGTAAATAGAGAGAATAAAAGCTGAGAGACAGTGTCAAAAATGTAAGCCCGAAATAATAATTGTTGGTATTTTTCCTTAACCTATTATATTGCTTTAGATGATGGCTGCTGTATTTCTGCTGCTGAATAAGATATTTTTGCCTAGTCCTGATTTAGACAATTTTGCCTTAATTTTGTCAAAAGGTAATTCTTCTAGAGTACACATTGCTGCTTTTCAAGAGCAAGGAGCTAGAAAATGCTTGAATTGCTCCATGATTCAGCTCAATGTGAATTGAGAAGTTTTTCATAGAAAGCTAAAAAAAATATATTAGAAAAGGAAAAAAGAGCATATGTAGAGCTGTATTTTAGCAAATAAGAGCTCCTGTATTCGGTTCTTCTGCTAGGTATCTCTGATTTTCTTTTGAATCTTTTTTTGTGAATGAAGAATCTGTATTTTATGAAATGTAAAAATACATCCAAACATACATAATTTCTTTATTTCTTTACCTTAGTTTGCCAGGAGAAGCATTCTCTCTCTCTCTCTTTTTTTTTTTTTTTTTTTTTTTTTTTTTCTGACAGTTAACTCCACATTGCTTATCCACAGTGCTGATTGTTTCTGAGTTAATATCCTTTGGCATCTGCCTTTGAATAAATTTGGCTGTCTGGTTTCCAGCTGATTTGTTCCCATTTATTTCATTTGATTTCTAAATTTCCTGTCCCAGAGATTCCTATTGCTCGCCTGTCTTGCGAAACTCCCCGCACATCGGGTGAGGGTGACACTGGCACAGCAACTCCTTCTCAGGTGCGCTGGGTCCTGGCTTGCTCGCTGGATTCCCACGAGTGCTCCGGGGTTGGGGTTGACAATGAGCATCCAATAGAGGGAAGGAAAGTTGTGAAGTTTGCTCGCTGGTGCTCGCTGGGACTGAACAGCTTGTCTTTTCTTTTGAGGCACATTTATACTTAACACTCAGTAGGCAAACTGGTATTTCAGTTTGCAAGTGGATTCGGTTATTCAAATGCACAGGCCAGAAAATGAAGGGGATTCTATTTAAACAGTGTGCTCCCAAGTCACAGATGATCTTTTTGATGTCTGTATTTTGCAAATGGAAATTTTCCATTTTCCAGCACTAGCATTTGTTCAGAGGCTGTGTGCTATCTAAATCTGCTTTTGTGGCTGTTCATTTGCATTTCTGCTCTGCTGTATTGCCTCCCATCTTCTCCCCTTGGCCCCCCACTCTTTTATATTGGATTCCTATTTTTGCTGCCTCCACTCTGTCTTGCATTGCTGACGGCTCAATCATGCCAGATGCTGAGCGGTCTCTGCTCTTTGGTCCAAGTGCTCAGCACCTTGTCAGGATTACAGGTGAAAAGGGAAACTCAAACCATCAGCAAGCTGGGTGAGAGCTGGTGAATGGTGGATCTGAAGCCAGCCCTACCTGGCCAGGGAACAGCCTGGCTTCTCCTGCACCTCCCAGCATTTTCCCAGTTGGGAAAGCTGTTGGCAGTACTGGTCAGTGCATGCTATGGGGTGTGTGTGGAAATTTTGTGTTTAAATTTTATGACACGAGGTGAAATACTTAGAGTAGTCAGGTGAAACAGACAGAATGGTCCTTCCTGGTTGCAAAACACTGGCCACAGTAAACTGTGCATGTTCAAGGAGAGTTCTTGGTCAGAGTACAAGTTTTTCTACTTTCTCGGTATTCCTTTTTTATTTCACTCTGTACACTTAGGTTCTTTCTTCCCCCAAATCTGGTTACATCTCCTTCTACAAACAAACCACCTAGGAAGAAAAAACACGCTAATATCCTGAGGGAGAAGCTTGAAGGTGGGGGGAGAAGCACAGCAACTTAATTCTGGCAGCTGGAAGAACAACCTGAAAGTTGTCAGGCTGAAAGCGCAGCACACATCCAAGCAGTTGCTATTTGCTCCTGCAGATACAAACCCTCCAACAGCCTATTTCACCTTCAGAGAGGTGTGGGAAGAAAAAAGGCCATAAGCAAGAGCATCACTCAAGTATCGTGTACTCACATACTGCCAGGCGAGGCAGCGTATTTAAAGCTGAGCAGCAATAGAAACTGAGCATAGGGATGGGAGTGGGGAACAGCAGGCTGCTCCTCCTGTTTCTGTCTTTCTTCACCTCTGCTCCAAGCTTATACAGGGCCCAGCACTCCTGAGCAGCCCGGGCTGTAGGACAGATAGAAAGCACTCAGTATTTTACCCACTTGGGCCTTTCTGATGAATTTGTACCTGCAAATTTGGGAGCTGGGGCAATGGTTGTATTTCAGGGTGCTCCTCAAGTTGGGCGAGGTCAACCATTAATGCTGGTGCTGTGGCTTGGGAACAGAGAATGGGTTCCCTAAAAGTTTCTCTCCTGAAACAGGTGTCACATACTTGTGTATATGGCACCTCATTGTTCCTACTACGTGGGCAGGTACACAAGTGTCAATAATTAATGCTGCCTGGTCATGAAACCCCAGAATGCCTGCAGGCAGTATTTTGTATGTGTGTATTGCTTCCTGCACTGCCCATTTCCTTCAGCTGCTTTCCTCTGCTTGCCAGCTAGCTGGTGGTGGGGCAGTTATAGGAACCCAGAACAAATACTCCTGCTCATACGAACAGCAAACTGCCAGCGTAAAGCATGATATTCCCATGTTCCTGTCATGTGCAAGCACGTGCCCACAAACCAAAACACAGCTGGCAAGTTTAATTTTAGCTCTACCAGCCTTGAGAAGTGTCCCTTTAAAGAAATTCTTTTTATAATTCTTTTTTTTTTTTTTTTTTTTAAGTAATTTGGTTGATAATACAGCAGCTGACAATCCTCCTGCAATACTATCAATAATTTAAATAAAAACAAAAAGAAGCTGCCACCCCATATTCCCCCCTGTGAATTTAGAAATAGGCAAAGCCACTGTAGAAAGGCCCAGGAATCTGATGACATGTTAAAGGATTTTTATTTTATTTTTTATTTTTTATTTTTTTTTAGAAAGAGAAATGCTGGGACTTGTGTACAAGAGGAAACATTTTGTTATTTACACACTTTATTACTGGTGATTTAGTCATGTTGCACTACGTGTTCTCCCTCCGAGCCCTTCGGGGGTAGATGTTTGGAGGCCCTGTGCCGACACCTATCCATGCCATGGGGATGCGTGCAGGTGTGAGGTCCCGCAGGTGGGCAAGGTGCAGGTGCGATGCCTGACCCCTCACCTGGGTGAGGTGGGGTGGGTTCAGTGGGATTTGCTGCTATAGCCTTGGGAGCTGAGCCTTGATCGCTTGACTTTGGGGGACAGTGGGACCATTGTGTAACTTTTGTGGCAACTATGTAACTGGTGTGGTCGTGTCCGGCCGAAGGTACCCAAAGTCACGCCGGGCGAGTTTCCTCTTTACCCCCTTCCTCCATTTTGTTCCAACTTTAAATAAACCCAGCCTTATATAAGCGGTCGAACAAAGTATGTATTTAATATGTCTGGCCCCGGGTCGTCCCCCAGCCGCTCGGGGAAGTGCTGTACGGCGGAGTTGAGGCGGGCTGGGAGGGGGTCACCCCGCCTGCCCTGCTCAACCTCACATCCCCGCAACCTTCACCCCCCCCCCCCCCCCGCCTATTCTCCCCCCGATCAATACACACAAAAATCGCGGTGTGAGCATTTCTGACACCCCCCTCCCCACCGCTCGGGTTCCCCCAGTCCCAGCGCTGCCTCTCGGCGCTCCCAGCCCCGGCGGGCCGCGGGCTGTGAAGGGGGGAAAGGGGGCGGGG
>CM021766.1:41898545-41971768 GCA_011076525.1 Nettapus auritus
TTTCTTTTTTCTTTTTATTTTTTTATTTTTTTTCCCCCTTTCATTTTTCCCCCCTCCCTTTTTTTTTTTTTTTTTTTTTTTTTTGAAGGGGGGGGGGTGGGGAGGGAGAGGGGAGGGCTCGAGAGCGGGGCGAGCCGGGGAGAGGACGAGGAGAGCGAGCGAAGAGGAGGAGGAGGAGGAGAAGCAAAAGAAGAAGAAGAAGAAGAAGAGCAGGCAAGGAAGCAAGGAAGCAAGCAGCGGGCTGGAGTTGCGCTGCCTCTCCGGCTCCGCTCGCAGGACGCTCCCCGGCCGGGCAGCGGGCACCGCCGGAGGCACACGCTGCTGCCGCTGCCAGCGGGGGGGGCAGCCGGGCAGGGGGCTGCCACCCACCTCCTCCCACCCTCGCAGCCAGCCACCCAGCCCTCGATGTGCGCGCCTGTGCGTTTTTGGCTGCGCTGGAAGTAGCGCGCGGTAGACGGCGAGGAAGTCTCGGCAGCCTCCTCCTCCGTCGCCCGCGCTGTCAGGAATAGCGGCGTGAGAGGGAAGAAAAGGCCCTGGGGCACTACACCCTGCCAACGAGTTCCCTGCACCAGCCAGAAGGACTCCAGCTACATGGGCAAACGCCTGGACCAGCAGCCAATGTACCCCCAGTACACCTACTACTACCCCCACTATCTCCAAACCAAGGTAGGGCGCGGGTCCTGCCGGGCACTCGGCGGGCGATGGGGAGCGAGTGGTGCAAATGGCAGGGGCTGCTGGCTGGGTTTACTGGCTTTCCCTCGCTTCCTGGGCTTGGGTGTCACGCAGAGCCGAGCTGGTAGGCAGAGAGCAGGCGGGAATGAGGCAGGAAGGTTACTGTCCGTGCTTTAATTTTCTTTATTCGCCTGGATTTGTTTCGAGGGCTACTGGCGTCGGCCAATTCCTTTTATTGTTCTGGGAGACCGCTCTGGTGAGCACTATCCTAACGCCGGGCAGGTAGCGTGTTTATTATGGCACAGGGTGAGGATTGCTCTGGACAGCATCAGGCACAAAACGCTGGTTTGATGGCTCTTGCAGAGATCCCTCCAGTTCACTCGGGGCTTAAAAGCGTTTTGCCCTTAGAAAAGACGTCTGTGGAAACTCAAACTTTTAATAAACTGTGCAGGAGATGCTGTGAAGGTCTGGGGAGGATGAGGAGCGAACCGGCTGTAAATCTGGTGGACTTTGTGTCAGTGGATTGCACTGCTTTTAATATTTCATTACACGTTGAGGATGATACGGCTCTACTCTGTTGCATTTAAAAGGTCTAGAACTAGAGGGTAGCTACTTTTGGAGAGCGTATCCAAGCACGGGCTCTTTCTTTTCCTTCTTTCTTTTCTCCGTAATTTTTAAAATGCTGGGAGATGGGAAAGCAGGCCTGCATCTTCTTCCTCAGGGGCTAAGCAAAGTCGATGCTACCTGGCCATGAGCTGGTTAATTAAAGCTTTATTTTTCTAGTGCCATTGTATAATAGTCTGCTCTCTGAAAAGATTTCCTCTGTAACCAAGGGACAGTAACAAAAGAAAACCCTAAAATGAAAGTTTGCAAACCATGTTAGGACGCTGTATAGAAAAAAATAATAATAAAAAAATCCGGCTCTGGAGTATAATCTCACAGCCACGGATGAACAGTTTCAATCAATAAAGTAGCATCTTTTTGAGGAAAAAAAAAAATATAGCTAGGGTGCACAAGCATGCATGTACCCCTGCGTACGCAGACACACGTTGTGCTTCTGTGGCGAATTTAACACATGGGACGTTTGACGTGTGTGTCTGCGCGTGTGGGGTGCCCTGGGGAGGCTGGCTCGTGCAGACTTTTGGTTTGAAACACGTTGGTCTGGTCTCAGTTCTGAAAGGCGAAGTTATATTTCCCCGTTAATAAAATTACTTTCCCGTTAATGTTTATAGGCAGACTGCTGCATGATATAAATTAACTAATTGTCAAAACTGAGAATCAGGCTGGGGTGAGTTGCAACGACACCAGAACCACTCAATGTGATTATAGCCTTGTAATTCCTAACAGGGTTACCTCTCATTTGGTCGCTGTGCTCTTTCTTTCATCCTATTGTGCAGGCTTTTTGTATAAATTTTAAGATTTTTAAAATTTTATGTTTTGTAGGGATTTTTATTGCCTTTTTTTTCCTTCCTTTCAAGGTCGATCCAAATTGCGTTTTACCTTTGTGACCATTTAGTGTGTATTGTTGCTGTTGCAGCAGCAGCCCGTCACTAGCCCTGACTGCAATATTGCCTATAGCTTTAACTGTTTGGGGGATTGGGGGACGCAGGCTGATGCTATTCCTCAAAACCTGGCAAGCCAAGGACATGAAACAATTGATGGTGTTTTTTTGAAAGAACAATAGCCTTGAGTATTGGAGGAGAAATATTGGACATTCCATGCCTTTTACTCTCGCAGCTTACGTTCTGCCAGTCTCTCTTTTTTTTCACTTTTTCATTTTTTTTTTTTTTTTAACTTTATAGATAAGATTTTAAAGGAAATTAACCTTGCATTTGAGCTTAAAATAGTAACGGTATTTTTTAAAGCATTAGGTTAAAAAAAAAAAAAAAAAAGCTTTCGGAAAAGCTAAATTAAATGCACTTTTATAGCTGGTATATAAAATTATCAACCCGGTGAAAAGTCATGTGTGCCTGTCTGTGCACACATGCGCTATTGCTGCAAGGACAGGTAATGTTGCAAATCGGTGCTACAGTTTATATGGCATTAATTTTTCTTTTCTCCCTCGCTCCACAGTTAAGTGAATGGATAAAACCTAGATAATAAACACATACACACATGCATATAGAGAGACATGCATATGAGTTTTTTCACTTCTATAGACTTTAAGAGTTTAGAGTAGTGCAGACAGGCAGCATCTGGATTTTGTTACCTTAAAGCTAGCCATCAGCTTCTGGGACATTTTAAAGCAGTTAGATCCATTGTATGTCTAAAGCTAATATTCGGGTAATCAAATAACATTGTGGTGGAGAGCTGTATCTTTTATCATGCCTGTTGGAGCAACTCATGTTAATAAACCCCTGCATGACTCCGACTGTACTATGAACTTCATCTTTTTTTTTCTAATTTCTCAAAACTGTCCTTTGTACAGAATGTTGTAGGATTCAGCGCTTAGGAAAGAATGTGTTCTTATGTTCATAGACATGCACGCTGAGGGTGGTGATGGTGGGGGTGCATTCATTTGTAATTAAGAAAGAAATTCTAGGCTTTCTTATGGCATTTGTCTACAGCTTGTGAAACGCCGAGTGGCAGCATGTTAAATGGGCAAAGTTTTGAAATGCATGTACCCCACCGCGTCTGAGTGAAGTGCTGCTTTTTGCTTTGCTTGTCTCACAAAGTTGTCTTGGTTGTTCTCTGAGAAGCACTGCCTCACTGTGAATCACGTCCTTCTCTTGGGGGGAGCACAAAGCTGCGTAAGAGCTAAGCCTCCAATCTGCGTTCGTATCTTCTAACATAGCTAGCACGTAGTTACGCAGAAATGGTGTAAATGAATAGCTATATGGGTAATAGGATTATAAATAGGAAAAAATGGATTCCATATGTTTGACTGATTGATTTAAGTTTTTAAAGTGTTTGTGGCCTTTTGTGCAACATGAAGCACGCACTCTTATTATTCAATTTACTTGTGCTCCTTAATTATCAGATGCCACCACTGAAGCTAAAACTTTAATTGCAGGTTTAGATAAACCCAATGTCATCCAAAACTGAGAATAATCGGGGGGGAAGATCAGTCAGTTTTTAAGAGACAATCGCAAGGAATTCAATACGTCTCTTAAGGACAAGCATTGAGTTTGAGGAAAGACACAACCTTATTTTTCTTGTTTTGGCATGACACTGTCTGACAACTGCAATTTGGAACTGAAGTGCTTGAACTTCTCTAGGCAGATCCTGGGAGCAGAGTCTCGTTCTTGGAGTGCTAGGAGTTTACTTCAAAATAAACATTTTTTGTTACATTTGTGAATCAAGGGTAGTCTTATACTCTTGCCACAAAGAATATTGTGAGGAGATAGGTTTAGATCTATCTGATGAGAAGCTACAGCAGTTTTTTGTTTTGAGCTGTTAAATAAATTTCCTTGTCTCCTTGTTGATGGCGTAACTACTCAACCAACTGGTTTACAGCAGTATATTGTAAATTGTCATGTATAAAATGATAATGAGACCAAATTTCACATTGAGGTCTGCATTTATTTCTTTAGTTTCTTGCTTGCCAAAGCAAATTCTTTTCTCTTTCCCCTTTTGCACAATGGAAAAACAAAACTGAGCACCATTAAATTCCATTTAATGATTTGAAAATAATAAAAAAAAAATAAGCCTAAACTATCTGAATGTATTTGAAAGAGTCGCTTTAATTTAGTAGACGCTCTGCTTTATCTCTGTTCCCTGCAGCTTACAATTAGACCTAGAGATGGGGTAAGTTTGCTCAGTAGCAGCATGCAGAAAAAACCTGAATCGTTTCGGTGGGAAGGAGAAGGTGTCACAGTTACCTGCAGACAGGAATTTTGTTTTGTGCTCTCTGTACCTGCATTTGGGGTAAAAATAAGCCAGTTTAGCAGCTATTTCCGTGCAGTTTGCTTTCATGCATTCTCTAGATGTTTCCTATCTGTTAGTCACGGTTTGGTGGTTTGACTCTCAGGGTGTTGACCCTGCTCCCCAGTGAGGAGGCCGAAATACCCCAAGCAGGGAGGCAGCACTGACTGTACTGTGTGCCTTAATCTCTCTGTGCCCGATGCACGTGTGAATACATGCAAAAGCCAGAAGTGCAATTTCCTAATGCCTACGTGAGTAAAATCCTGTCTCTGTGGATGTGAGAAGCATGTGGACCGGCCCCCAGGCAAGACGAGCTTAATGAGCGTGGCTGTGAAGCGACAGATACTTGCTGCACCTGAGGAGACAACAACGGGGAAACTCAAACAGGTGTACCCAGAAGTGTTTAAACTGCAGAAAGTCTCTTTATGGGTGCGTGAATGGGTGTGTGCGTTTGGATGAAGCCCTTTGTTTTGTTTCGCTTCCTCTTTTCCTTTTTTAGGGCATTCTCTGGCAGGAAGGAATCAGGGACCTCTTTCAGCTGCACGCCACCAGCACGCCTCCCTTCTCGTGCCACCAGCTACTTTTAGAAAGCGTATTTTTAGAATCGGCATGGAGCTCTCGCCTCTCTTCACCTTGTACCTACCCACCCCGTATTCTTTTGTCACTCACGTTTCTGTTTAGCGAGTTTACCGCATTCCCTGCTTTTGGCCATCTGGCCCTGCAGAAGGCCTCGAAGAAAGCGTTCCAGCTACGGAGATGCCTGACAGGGCTTCTCTGGCTGGTGGTGCTCAGACTGTGCCTGGTGCCTGGTGTGAAGCCGGGGTCAGGTGTAAGGAGTAATTCATCAACCACACACTGATTTCAGGCTGCATTTCCAACCATCTGCAGCTTGGACTGCCGCCAGAGCTCAAAAGTCTAGCTGGAGCCCATGTGATAGTGCCAAAGTGAAGGCAAACACTTGCAAATAGAGAAGTGCATTTCTAGGAATGAAGTTTGTTCGCATTGAGCCTGAGTTTGATTCAGTACATGGCGGCGTGTTTTAAATGCCTCAGAGAGCTGCCTTAAAGTTGCACGAATTTGTTTAAAAGCCATTTAAAAACGTGAGTCTGGTTGTAATTTTGGCAGTAACGTTAATATCTACCTATAGTATTTTTGCGGGTTGCTTTAAACAGAAAAGAAGGTAAAAGTGATGGTCCTCTGAAAAACACTAAAATATATGAACTTGTTCATTTTCCATTACTGTTTGCCATCTATCCTTATGTGCCTGAGTAAATACATGCTTGTTGCTGTAAGGGACACCATGATATGTATTGAAACAATGTTGAATTGCTTAGTTGATCTCCCTTTCAAGTGCTGCCTCAATATAAGTTTGCTGAAATTATTTAAAAAAAAAAAAAAAAAAGTGGGAAAGATCAAATTTTTAGTCTTTTGAACATTAATATTTTCCTGTATGCCGTGGGGACTGATTTTGCAAGCTTATATATTAATTCCTTAAGGAAAGATGGAAGTTGCAAGTATTTGGCCGATTAGGCTACCGAGGTGTTATTTTGGCAAACACTGTGTGTTAATAGTTACAAATTGTAGTCACTGATACAAGGCAACCTTCTGAACTACTGTGGGCTTTCAAAGTTATCGTGATGGTGTATTTGTACTTTAATGCAAGTATCTTTTGTAAAAATGATCAGAGTGTTAGTTCTTATATTTCCATGAATTAAAAAGTAGATAAGAAAAGACTTGTTCCAAGCAGGATGCCTGAGTTCATTTCAGGTCTTGCTGTAAGTAGCTTGGATAGTATTCTCTCTACGTATAATTTCAAGCAGGGTTTTTTAATTATTATTTTTTCTGGTGTGGGGGAAGTGGGTTTGTCACTATCTATGCGCTGGGCAGGGACTTTGAGTTCACTTGCAAACAAGCCCATACCGGAGTGTCCAGGAAGAGAAGCAGATTTAAAAAAAAAAAAAAAAGTGGGCTGTTTTTATTATTTTGTTTCTTTTTTTTTTTTTCTTGAAGAAAAGTTCTTTTAATGTTAGAATTTTATGTAGAGAAAAATGGTTGATGTGTCTCCAGAACTTGCTTCCAGTGCTGCATTAAAATTGTGTTTTGTAACAGTCTCATCAGCTACAGCTGTATGTGATTAAATAGTGTAATATCAAAAGCATGTGTGAATAAGAGCTTTTATGATATAGTTGTTCCATACCAAAGACTGCAGATGGTCAGAGAAGGGAGACTGAGAACAGTGATTTACTCAAATATTGTCACAGTGTATGTTGTGAGTGTTTGCATAGTGGTGTTTCGCAATTTCTTTCCCACTCGTATGGGCAATGCTGAGTGTTGGAAGGAAGTTTAGAAGTAAACATTTTTACATGGAGAGCTACTCTCGCTGTGCTGAGAGTTCAGCCTGAGAATTGCGTGTACTCATGCGGAATGACATACCAATATTTTATGTAGCTGATTAACAATAATATTATTGAATAGAAATTATAGCAACAGGGATCTGTTCTGCTTCCCTTGAAAAATCAATGAAAGAGCTTCAGTTGTCTTCAGTAACACAGAATCAGGCCCACAAAGCACATACTGTTCTCCAGGGCAAAACCAGGACAGATGAACGACATATATTATTATTATTATTATTTTAATAAATGAGAACTGTCAAAAACATTCTAAATTGTACAAATGAGTGAGGACATACCTCATCTGATGTTTTAACAGCATTTTGGGCTTTCTGAGGCTACATCTCATATTTAATGCCTTTTATTCTGATTTATACTTTTACAGCATTTTTTTTTTTTGTCCTGCTTATTCTCCGTCTTTTTGCCTGTGTCTCTCTCTGCCACAGTTGAGATATGATTTATATGTAGTGGAAGTCTAATTGAGTCATATGAGATGTCTTGCGTAGAGCCTGGTGCCTGTAATGAAGATTAGCAATTTCTGTGAGAGAGTAAGCATGGTTAATCCTCAAGAAGTAAAGGACAGAGCAGGGATTTTGCTTTTATTTGTGTAGTTATTAAGATAAAAATACTGTGTAGCTTCCTTGAAACTTGAAACAGTTTTCTCTGTAGGTCTTTCCTGACAACACAGTTTCTAAATGGAGAAGTGAAGCAAAGGTTGCTTGCCATATCTGTAGTCCTAAATTGAAGGCTCCTGTTAGATTCCTTAGCCACACTGTCTTTTTGATTATGTTGGTTTACAGCAAATGCTAATCTCTTTTCCTAGAAGTTTTTATTAGCTGAGAGTTTTTTTTTCTTTTTTTTTTTTTTTAGGCCTGACACTGTCAAGAGAGAGAGTTTTTTTTTTTTATGCTTTTGAATGGAAGGACTTTTTTTCCATTTTTTCTTGTCTTGTGTGTTTGTATCTCTCATGTTCTTGTAACACTGATGGGAATAAAGCCCCTCCCAATGTATTCTCTGTCAAGTCAATTTCAGTATTAAGCATAACAATTTATCTTTTTTTTTTTCTAAAAAAAAAAAAAGGTTTAATTTCTGGTAAATTTATGCAGATTAAATTGTTCGGACAGATTTTCTATAAGGGTTCCTCTGCTAATTGTATTGACTTCATTCAGATGCAAATGAATGAAATAAACCACCTGATCTGTATAGATCATGGTAGAAGCCAGAAGACGCATATGACTGCATGTTGACGATGTAAAGCTCTCTGATATTTTGTTCCTCGTTGGTGTCTCTCTGACACATTTTTATGGATGGTGCCATGTGGTTGATGGTGATTTATAGGCTGTCATGTAGTGGAAGTGATGTCACTCCTATGCGATTCGAAGTTATCCAAGAAGAAAAGTTGTAAAACAGATTTGTACACACACACACATACACACACACACACAGCGTATAAATCAAGTAGTAGTTTGTTCTTATTTTGTGAGTTTGCATTAACAGACTAAATCCTCGAGCCATGCTTAACCGCTCTGCTTCACCGCAGGGTGCAGGAGAGAAGAGCAGGACAGGCCAATGTGGTGCTGCCTTATTTCACCAGCTGCTTGCCTGGCTTCAGGCCCGCTCCCTTCCCCACGCCCTTTCACAGCCCTTCCTCCCCTCGCTATATTTAGAGGCTGGCCGGGCCAGGCCGTTCCAAGTTCAGTCTTGATGCTGATGCCGATGCTGTGCTTGAGCCCGACCTTTTCGCAGCAGTGGCAGGGCCGGCTAGGCCGTCACATGCCGCTTAACTCGCTCGCGAGAAATGCTCTGGTTATCAGAAACAGAACGCACTGCATTCGAGTTGCCTTCTTGGGTGAGAAGCCGGGAATCTCTCACTCAGGGTTTCTGGAGGGGGAGAGGTGGATCGAAGACAGGGGAGCAAGGGTAGAGAGGGCGGGCAGCTGCTTTGGATGCAGGGAGCTGGAAAAACCTTGAGGTGGTGCATCGGTGACCTGCCAGGTAGAGATTGATTAGGGGACTTCAGATGGAGGTGTTTCACAAGAGGAGCAGACAAGGGAGCCTGGTGTTCTGCCACATCACAAAAGGGTTTGAAAGCTGGGTATCCATAGTTACAGCAGGAGAGTTAAAATCTGGATTTCAGAGACTCACCTGGTGTAATGTCCTCCTTCTCTTTCAAGAAGAAAGTGGCAGTTCTTAAAGCTGGAACGATGTGCCTGTGTGAATTCCCTGGCGCTTGGAGAACTGCCTTTTTAAAGTTTGCTCTATTTTTCCCTCTTGTTCTAATTTTTCCGGCTGTGGAAAAAAATGGCATTGCAATTCTTAGCCATATAAGGGACTTGTTAGTTTCTTTATGTGGTTGGGAATTGTTTCTCCTTTTGGTCTTCAAAGGCTGTTGCTGCCGAGTTTGCTTTAAAGGGAAGGAACTACTTCTTGGTTAGACAAAGGCTGTGGTCCTTATTTCATCTCTCTCGCATCTCTGACCTTTTATTTGGGGACACGCATATAAATAAATTCTGCTCGTTGGTAACGTGCAAGCTGATGGATGCTCTTTCGAAGGGAGAAGCATAATGGGAAATGCAGTCTTCATTTCTGTTCTCTCATTTTATAGTGATGAATTTGGTTGGGTGCCAGTTGGTAAGCCCATGACCTTTTCCCTACATCTTTTGATTCATGGCAAGGGTGTCAGAGCTGCGTTAGCGATCTCTTGTTTCAGCTTTTAACCAAATATGAAATATTAAAAATGAATTAGGTCACTTGGAGCTCAGCTAATACGTCTGTGATTCAGGACGATGATTTCATATTAATGAAGTATAACATGCCACTTAAAATACAAAACACAGGTTTTTGTCAACACACAAACAGCAGGGACGCATCACTTGTGAGTCAGAATATTTTATCTCAAAAACCCTGTCTACTTAAGAAACAGCAAACCAGATATTCTGCAAAGACAGTGTTATCAGCAACATTCATTTCGTGTTCGTTCCAGAAAATCATATCTGCCTTTAAGCCTAATTAGAGTTAAGTTTTCCAGTGTGTTTACTTTAAGATCACAACTACCGACAAGACTACTTTTAATATCGGCTGGGATGTGTCTACACAGCTGTTGATGTTCTGCTTAGCTGATACACACAAACCAATAATCTCCCACATGTAATTGAACTGTATAATATATACTTGTTTCGTGTGCAAATGACACTTCTGAAATTGTTCAGTGAAAGGGAGACTGGCAACGAGATGAGCTGTGAACAAGACAATGAGTAAGGTAAAGAATAGGATCGGTAGCACTTCCAAGTCTATGCCTGGTTTTGCATTTGTGAAAACTAGCTTTAATATCGGTCTGTACCTGAAAGGCATCAGAAAAGTTGGAAGCACTGCAGTCCTTCAGATGTCTGACAAAGAATTCAGGCTGACTTGGTAAGCTGAAAGCTTCACCTAGGCTGTTTTAAGACTGCGTTTGCTGTGTTGAGGTAGAGCTGCATTAAGTACTGTTAAACAATCCTTTGTGAAAACGAGCATAAAGCAGACATATTGCCGTGGCCTTTAGCAAAGCAGCGGAGAGCTTTCTGCCTGGGAGAGCACTCTCCTTGCAGGATTTTGTATTGGTGTGCTTAGTATTCCTTTGAGGCTTTTGCCTCCTAAAGAAACACATGGGTTGATCCAAATAACCCCAGTAAAAGTGCTCTTTCCAGTGGTGCTTTTGCCAGCTGCTGGTTCGGGGTGGGCTAATAAGGGGTCTGGGCGATGCACAGTGACTCCAGGGTGGCAGCAGCAGTAGTACCTGCTGATCCTACCTGCCTGCTGCTGCCTTGTGAGTAGGGGTGTGTGGTGTCTTCCTGAGTTTTGGGATTGCTGCTATAGCTCCTGGCTCCTCAAACACCTGGGAGAAAGCTCCAGGCTGCTGCCCCACTAGGACGCACTTGTTATCTGTGTGATTTAGCAGCCGCGCTGGCCGGTCCGCTTCTGCTTTATATCTCTGCCATTTTACAAAATCACTGTAATTGTATACAGTTGTCCCTGCGCAACGTGTAATTTCCTGTAGTTTGAAAAGCTTTCAGCATGAGATTGTCTAAACTTAATAGCATAAACATTAATTTAGTGCGTTAGATGGGTTATTGGGTGTTTTTAGCATGCATAAGTCTGGCAATAATTGTGCTGGACAGAAGAAATAAGTTTTGTTTCCTTTGCTCTCTGTGCTTCTTTTACTTAAATGGATCCCTGGTGGTGGCAATACTCAGTGTGTAGCAGTCATTTCAATTTTCAGAGAGTTGTATAAACATTAACTAATCTTCACAGCCTGTTCTGAGAGGTGCCTTAAACACCTTATTTGCTCACATAATGGCTGCATGCTAATAATGGCCTCAACTTCCAGGAGCCTATAGCAGATTACCAAGAGTTTTAGGGCAGACTTGTTTAGTATCCAACGTCCCCTCTTTTCAGGCAGAATCTGGAGGAGATGAATGTTGTTGCTGTGTTATGAGCAAATATTGTGCGTGAGCGGTGTAATAGCGGAGGCAAAGCTGGGAAAACAGGAAAAACATTTGCAGAAGTGACATGTTAATCTCTGGTTATCCAGAAGTGCTGAGTGCCCACAGCTCCGACAGATGGAGTGCTCAAAACACTTGAAATCAGACCCAATATGACTCCCAGATGGGGCATCAAGCATTACAGAGCACTTTTTCAAAACCACTTACCTGAAGCGAACGGCCGCGCCAGCACACAGCTGGATCTCCAGCACACCTGCGCCCTCCTGCTAGGTGGGAGGAATACTGGGGCACTGCCGAATGACTTGCTTTCTTGGGAGAGAAGAGAGGAGCTCCCTGCTGTTTTCAGTGTGGGGAAGGTTGTTTGACATCCTGCTAGGGTGCCCAGGTGAAGAGGATGTTAGTGGTGTGTGGCCGGTAGTATGGAGGGCCCAGCCTGCACCATTGCAGAGACTCAAGCCATGCTTGGCCCAAATTCTTCCAGAAGACATTAAAAATGTAGTGGACATCTGGACAAGGACTGCTTTATCCTGCTGCATAGCAGAGGAAATCCTTCAAATGGTGCCCACGCACAGCCCCAAGACTCAGTGTCCCCTGCAGAGCCTCCCGTCAGACACCGATGGGAAGGATATTGGAAATGGTTGTCACAACTTGTATGAACTGGTCTGGGTTGCAGTCCTTTAGGATAGCTACTGCAATCTGCAGCACCCTGTTAATCAGCAAGAGAATGGCAAAGAAGTTATTTACTGGTAGGTGTTAGCTAAAGAGTAGTTGATGGATGGAGAGTCATCAGAGCCAACTGGCTTTGGTTTCCTCATGCCTGGCCTTGTGGGGCTTGCCAGGATGTATTTTAGATTTTCTGTTGTCATTACTCTCCCTCCCCCCTCCCTATTTTGGCTTGTAACGCTATCATATGTGCTTCCCTCACTGGTGTGTTGGAAGTAGTTGTGTTTTAAAAATATATATATATATATATATATATATATGGCATGTTTGACTTAAAGGTATGTTGTGGTTGTGAGAGAAATAGATGATATTCCTGATGCTGGTAAATTCTTGTGTCCCAAGGGGCTTTGTTTTTAAGTAATTATGTGAAAACACTATAAACAAGGGTGGATTATTGGTGTTTTTAAAGCAGAACAAGGAGCTGTGCCAATGGCCACAAAGATGTAGATTGTGACTTTACAATCTGTGTTGAGGGATGAAGTATGACTACCATGCTCCAACAACAGCCTCTGAAATAGACTGTATTTACGCTTCATCTCTCCTGTTCTTTAGCAAGGGAATAAATTATTAGTTGTTTGTTACTTCTTAATCTTTGGCGGGTGACTTCCTTTCTGTGCCAGTCAGCTATTCTGTGATAGAGAGATGTGAATTTTATTTCCTTCCTCCTCCTTCCCATTCTCATTTGCTCTCAGAAGAGATTGTCAGGTAAGTTCGTGCCTTCTTTTTAACCAGTCTCGGTGGTAAAGAGGCCATCTGATGCTTAGGTGACAAGGACAGACCTTGAAGAGGCTGAGGTATGAGGTGTGAGTATTGTTAGTGTGAGGTGAATGGAAGGAAAGCCAGCAGTAGCCATGATTTTCTTCTGTGATTTTTTTTGTCTTTTTTTTTTGTGGTTAGCAAATTTTCCTCTTCACCATTTCCTCTGTTTTATGGATTTTTTTTTTCCTGTTCTGTTTTCTTATCTTTTGAGGTCTCTTCTGGTTTTCCTTTTGCCTTTCAGCTAGTACTTGTGTGTATGTCATGGTGCTTGTCCTGCCGTTTGACCATCAGATGTTTTTTATAGAACAGATATTTCGGTGGTGTTTCCTAAGTCAGTTGTGCTCTTCCCCTCTTTATTTTTTGATGGTGTTTTATTGTTTGCAGGCTGCCTCCGACTGTGCAGTTGTACCGTGCTGAGCTGAATACAAAACCAGGGTAAGAGCTAGTCTTTGCCTGCAGGAGTTTATGAGCAATGTAAATAAGCCAGGCTCGCAAAGGCAGGTAGCAGTAGAAGCAGAGGGAAGTAAAGTGCCTGGTAGGAGGCTGTGGTGCAGAGCAGTGCCAGGACCAAGCGTTAGATGGTCACCACTGTCTAGGGTTTACCTGCCTACTGTATGCTACCTTGGGAATGAGTCACTCTGCCTTCCCAGTTCATACTCTGCTACTTCTTTCATTTTCTTTCCTAATGCTTAGGGTTGTGATCACACACCTTTAGTTCAAAACTACCTTTATGCTTCTTCCCCAGGCTTCCTCGGGGCTTTGATCCCTCCATCGTTGCTGTTCGGTGGCCAGCCTGCCATGCTTTGCTGTCTGGCAGATTTCAGGTGTTGGCAGCACAGTGAGGGAAACGGCAGTGCGGTCCTCTGGAGGTCCCGGTGTCAGTATCCTAGCATTTCAAAAATACAGCCTCCGCCGCTCTTGCTGGCTGGCTTCACAGGGGACAAAATGGAGCTGGACAAAAGAGCAAAGCAGCTGAGGTCAGTGAGACAGCAAGCCTGTTCCCAGTGGCTGAGAGCTCTGGAAATATCGTGATGTACGATGGCTGGGGGCTCGTGTTCGGTCAGGCTCACAGTGGCTGTTTTCTCATGCTCGCCTCCTGTTTCGCTGGAGCTGCGGCGTTGCAGGGGAGCTGCGTCTCCCACCACTCTTTGGTGCTTTTAAAAAGTGAATACTGTGGGGGAAAGGGATGCATGTGTCTTTCACTTTGGCAAATTAGCTGCTGATAAACATTAGCCTGAAATTTCAAAGGGACAGTGCTCCATATAGTGGTTTGGGGCCTCCGAGTCAGAAGTGCTGGTCACCTGCAGCTCCTATTAGCTTCAGCTAGAATTGTATGTACTTTGCAGTTTTAAAGACCAGGAGCTCCTTAGGGCTTAAATGTTCCTTTTTTTTTTTTTTTTTTTTTTTTTTTTTTTTTAAATAGCAGTTACAAGCTGTGACAGGGAAATCTTCTCTCACTTTTACTGTATTTTTCTTAGGGGAAACAGCACTGAGATAATGTATTTTCAAAAGCAAATACCTCTGTCTCCTACACTTCATACTGTTACCAGGATAATGTTAGTGATTTAATTATCTTTATTGTTTGTCTTTGGCGACTTAGATAATATAACAGGGATAGACATCGTTTCTTCCCATACAGATTTTTCACTTCTAAAAATCTTGCAGTATTTGGGATGCTAGGGCTGCCAGAAAATACATGATTATTTCCTTAGATGAGGGAAGATGTGGCAGAAGCTTCCCTAGTAGTTAAGTGGAATTTATTTTTGAAACATGCATTTTTAAAAATACCTCTTTTGGTCTGGTACCAATTCTCACAGTTTAAGTGGCAGAAATTTAGGATTTCTAGAGGTGTATTAGTTTAAAAGGATCTAAATTTTCAACGTTTGTTCATCTGTGTGCCCTTCTTTATCTCTTGAGATGTCATTCTAGATTAAAAGGAGAAATTTGTAAATCTAACCCAGATATACCTAGAAGGTTAAAAAGTCAGTGCCTTCTGCATTTTTTTTATTTGTCTGTATCTTCTAAAAAGCTTGTGATGTATCAGCCAGCCTCACCAGGGTTCCCAAGGCACACAACATCACAGACTGCTGATTTTGCCTATGCAGGAAAAAATGAGCAGGGTGTTGCCAAATGGCTGATGCCCACTTGTGTTTTTTTTTTTTTTTTTTTTTTTCTCTACACATCCTTTTGCTTTCCATGCCATTAAGATAGGGTGGGAAGTTGAAGGGAAAGCAGCGAGCACTGTTTCAGCTCTTCTCCATTTCTAATGGCCACAGGAGGTGCAATTTCTACTTCTCTGGAATTATTTCCAGACCTCTAGTCATGGCAGCATGGTTGATGGGATAGAAAGTGTCTACAAAGCCAGAAAGGCAGGAGGTGACCTGCCTTGGCTGGAAGGCCTCTGAGAAGGCAGCCTGGAAATGCAAGAGGGTGCCCCATCCCAGAAGCCTGGAGGTGTGTCCCTCACACCTTGCATTGCTCCAGTCTTTTGCAGCTCTTCACCCAGCCACCCAAATGTCCCCTGCTTAACGTGATCTGTCTTTCCCTTTTTACTTTAGCTGTATCTCAATAGTGTGAACATCTCTTGGAGAGGAAGCAAAGGGAATCAGGTATTTTGAACAGAGCTGGTGAGTGTGTGTGCTAGTGCTTCTTTATTCTCTAGGCTTCACTTCTTGAGTTAGAGGCTGAGGTATTTGTGGTTTACACTCAACTGATGATCTTTCACTATTTTTAATTAGATGTGTGCTTTGAAATTCTGAGTTTTTGTATTGATGTTGAGTTCCACTCTATCTTTTGCTTGCTTACAGTATTAACAGTGGGGAATATCCAAAGTAGAAGTCTTTCCTTTTTGGGAGGGGGAAAAAAAAAAAAACAGTTCCCGATTTGTTTAGGTGTATTGCTATTACTTTTCACTGTTGGTAGTAGAAGTGATTCATTGGGCTAAACAGGGGGCCAATATTGGGTGACTGATAACTGGCAGGGTGCGCTTGCTGCCTTTGGGTCCCCTCCTGGCATGCTGGTGGCAGAACGGTACCCCATGAGTAGCCGCAGCAGAGCTGCATACACAACGAGGAATTATTCAGCAGGAAGAGGACTGGCAGAATTTGGCCTTTAGGAAAGAAATTTCATTTTGCGAGTGTGTTACAAACAATAGAGAGTTAAGAGATGAAAAACTGCTGCTACATAGAAAAATAATACTGTTTCAATTTAAGCCTTGGTTTAGTAAGCTTTCCTGGAAAAGAAACTTGTTCCTGAGGGCATTTTATCTATTTTTCTCTCTCAGGGTTTTATACTGCTGCCCATCACTGCTGTATCTGAATACTTTCTATATAAAGATTGGTAGCAACTTTGAAATGCCCAGTGAACTCTGCAGGCTGTACCACATCTTTCTTTATGGAGTGAAAAAATCTTTTGGGTGCTAGTTTTATTTAATTTTGCATTATACATGTAAAATAGTCTTTTATATTATTGTTTTGGGGGATGTTATTAAAAGTCTTTCATTCCGTGATTTTTTCTGAGGTTCTAGGGTACAAGAAACATCATTGTTGTAGTTTGAATACATCACCGACTTCTTAAAATGTGTTTTCCTAAATGTCACATCACAAAGATAGGGGACAAGCTATTAAATATCTGATGTTACAGAGGTTTTCTTTTTTGTTCAGTGTTATCTAGATTGTTTGAAAAGCGTTCAAATTGTATTTACATTTTTACAGGTGATGGATACCAGTTCTGTATCAGCTCATGAGAACTGTTAGATGCAGTATTTTATCTTTTAAAATGATTCAAGTAAATGTTTAAATTAGTAGATAGGAATAAATTCTTAAAACTAGCAAGATTACAGTGAGGAGATTTACTAACTGGTTTGGATATTTGATTCTGAACCATTTCAGTATTAATCTTGTGTGGCTAATCTAGCTATCCAGCTATGTAATCTGCCTGTTTAAATAAAGTACTTAGCTTTTCCCAAATAATTTCAAAGAGAAATAAAAATAACATCATTGTTTTCTCCATCTTTCTTTCCAGTCTGTCAGAGAAATGCCTTGATTAGTTTATACTTAGTTTGTATGCGTAGGTATCTCTCTTGAATGCAAACGATAAGAAATTTTTGAAGAAACTCAAGTTGTAGCATTGAGTCTTGGGGTTATTTTGAAAGATAACTGGTCCTGTAGTCCTCTCTTTGCTGTTGTTTTTCAGTCTCACATGGCTGTGAGCTCCAGGCATAGGCATTTCCTGCTGCTGATGCTTAAAGTGCATCCCAGTAGCGTCCCAGTGAATATGGATTTTGCTGGGAACTTGACCAGTGCTGGTGATAGCCAGAGAGAATTCTAGTAAACCACTGAATAATTAAGGCAAGGATTTGAACTAGACTGTGCATTGGGTGGGCAATTTGTGCAGAAGGAGGAATTTTGGTAGATTTCTGTAGAAAAGGGGAGAGTAGAAAAGGGGAGAGTAGGGAAGATAATCTTGCAGTGAGGTTTTTGTTTACTTATTTCCTTGATGGACTGCCGATATATTTTTAGAAGGGATGCACTGTAAGAAGAAACCTCAAGAAGTCATCCAGACCATCCTCCTTTCGTCAGAGGTGAAATCAAGTGTATTTACAGTATCTCTACCAGACACTTCCCCGCCAGTGGCTTCTGTGTTGTGATGAGAGACAAGGAATTCCTACTTCATGGAGAGAGGCATGGCCGAGGAAGCTGCAGAAGCCTTCTCCCTCCAGTCAAAGAGGTTCTGCTACTTCCTCAGGTATTTAATACAATGTGTGTGTTGAGAGAGGAGACGATATTTTCTTGTGGTGTTTTTTTTTTTTTTTTTTTTTGTATTTCAAGGAGTACCTGTTGTCCTTACCCCATAAAGACACTTTGTTCTGGTCAGAATATATGGAGGTGAAGGAGCACAGTCAACTTAGTGGTGATAGCTCCATCTGAAATGTCTTTACCTATTCTTTTTTACGATATCCTTTTTTTCCTCCTACAGCTGCTGTTTTAACTTCACATAATCTTCAAAGATGTTAAGCATGTATTATCGCATGTTTAAGTCAGTTTCTCCCAGCAGGTTCAAGAAGTCAAGTCATATGTTCTTGTTTCAAGAACTGTCTGTGTAGTCATCTTTTTACAGTTTAGTACCCATTACAATTGGTGGGTGCCAGTGGGTACATGATATTTTTGGAAATCAGGCCATTGAAGTATACCTCAGTTATAAATAACCGTGAGCTAATTAGGTTTTAAAATGATAACGATTTGCAAACGACTCTTTCTCGTCTCTCACTAGTAGAGATACTGGGTCAGCTTAGATGAATTCCTCCCTGGCTTGAATTGCCTGCCCGTGTCTCGGTACCTTCCTTGTGCGTTTCTTTTTTGAGGACTGTGAGTCAGCATGGTTTTGAAGTGGATGAGTCACAGTCCGACTGGCTGAATGACAGTTACCAAGTGGGTGGGTGAAGCAAGGACTTTATTCTGGGAAGGAGTAAATACAGACAGAGGCCACGTCTAGAGGTGAAGGAGGCCATGGGATGAAAGGCATTAACTGATAGGAAGCTCTGAGCCGGCGTTGGACTCTGGCTGCTCTTTGTGGTTGACTGCAGTGAACTTCCTTGCGGTTCCATCTTACGTACCCATGGACAGGGAACAGAGGAACATTGGCTTTTCTGGGAGCCAGCCTCCTATCCAGGCGTTAGAATTCTGACCAAAAGAGAAATTGGGCTAGCTTAAGCTTTAGCCTTTTTGTTCAGGTAGGGTGTAAACCTTGAACAGCTCTCCGGTGGGGACAGGCAGTAAGTATCAAGGGTTCTTGTGCAGAATGGATTAGTGTGCCGACCTCTGAAATCAGAAACAACACTAGCATATTGTACTGTCTGATGAGTATTCTTGTAGGGCTGAGAAACAAGAACAAAAATCGCATAAAAACATCCTGTTCTGGGTAATCCCATTTACTGGTTGGTAGAAACCAGAGTGCTGCTCCGAAGCATCCCTTTGTGTGTTTCTGAAGTGTTCCCGCAACTCCTCAAGTTGTAAGGGAATTTGAAATGAGATTTCCCTTGAGGCGTGAGGATTTTTTTATTACACAGTATTTTGTAGTTCAACAGGAAACCAGAAAATATGACTGTCTATCACTGCCACCAGTGCTAATGCTGACCACATACCTCTGTATATTAACAGGTAGTGACAAAATCAGAATTCTTGGGATGCACCTAACATTTTTCCTCATGATGGAGTGTGTACTCAGAGTGGAAGAGCTTTTGTTCAGAGACCTTTGGAAGGGATTGAAGAGCAGTGGCTTAACAGTAAAGCTGTTCACAACCCTGACTTTCTTTCCCTTCCTCCTGGTACATTCAGATAGCCCACTGGAGAGACTGAAGTAAACACTTTAACTGATAGTATCCTGGAGTGTTCAGAAACTGAAGGAGGAAGCTGTGGTCACCAGATTCCAGCTGTCCTGTTTCCTCTCTCAAATGAAAAGGCTTTTATCGGGATAGCGAATATAAATATTTTTCAGTGCAAGCTCAACTCATTCTAAAAATATGTTGGTTACAATGTTTGTATTCTCTTGACATCTTAGTGATTTTGTATCTAGAAAATGTGAGACACTAAACTGAAGGCTGAAAGGCAATCTGATATACCCTCTATAAGAAACACAGAAAGTAAGTTATCCTGTCTGGTAGAACAGCGAAATAGCCAGTGGCTGAAAGTTGATGCCAGTAATATTCAAATTGCAACATGGTGCATGTTTAATTGTAGTTTACCACTGGAACAGATTGCTGAGGGATGCAATAGGCTCCTGTATCACTTGGAGTTTTTAAATTGTGTAAAGACACATTGGGTGTCTTTCTCATTTAACCTCAACTTACTGCTTTCAATCTAGGAGTTACTGGGTGATATTCAGTGGCTTGTGTTATGCAGAAGGTCAAACTGCATCATCGTAATATTCCGCCTGGCCTTAAAATGAGGGTCTGTGAGCTGCAGCTGCTTGCATTGTTTGAGTAACAAATTCAATTGCTGGTGGTAATGGAGGACATGTAGAGCCAAATCCCAAATTGAATCTAAGTGATGGGGAGAGTAGGTTTTGTATGTGTGTGAGAGACAGACAGACACCTGGCCTCCTAGCTTCTCTGTTACATCACCTTTGATTTCCTTAGAGTCATGCTCACTTTACCTATACCATGCTTCTTGCTTGGCCCACTGCATCTCAAGGGTTCCCAATGGCATTAATCACAGGCTGAACAGGTAAAAGGAGGGAGGATTCAAGACAGATTAACTAAGAGAACAATATGTTGGGAAGCATGACTTTAAGTGCCCTCGACTTTGGGGCCTTATAGCTTTTCTGACTCTTTGGCATATAAATTGCATCAATTTAGAGTCCCTCATACATCAATAGATTGGGTAGAACAAGTTCTAAGGGAATCTGAGCAAGCATAAGTGGGTATAAATTACATTACCTTACAGATTGCTTCTGAATTTGGCCCAGATTCTTTCCTTTATTTTCATTATGTCAACTTCGTGCATTGGCATTATGGTCTTTTCAACAACTGGCCTGACAGCTAATGAGTTCTTTCTACCAACAGTAAATCAGCCAAGTCAGAAAATGCTGCTCAGTGTAAATACTTCTCTTTATGTTCAGAGTATTTCGAATCTCATTAAATTTAGAACAGTGTGTTAGTAGAAATGTGTATAGAGAAGTACTGTAAAAAGTGGTAATTATTCATAAGCCACCTGGATTCTTCTTTTTCTCCCCAGCTAACAATGTTCTGAGTCTTGGGGAGAATTAGGCGGGAGCTAGACAATGTGGTAACGTTGAAATATAAACTGTTGTGTTGAAAACAATTAAGTCCAAATGGTTTTAGGAAGTTTTTCAATTTATGCTTGTTTGTACTCCCCAAAATTCCTGCAACAAGTATGGTTAAAAGAAAAAGGTAAGAAATAAACTGGTAACAGTTCCATTCTTGGAGAGCTGAAACAAAGGAAACTTTAACTGTAGTTCATTAGGAAATAGAATAGAGTTTTCCTTTTAGCACTGAATAGAAGAAAAATTGTATTTGTATGTTAATTAAGTTACAGTAGAACTTGCTTTAGGAATAAATCACGTACAAGCTATGTAACTTACTTTACCTCTACGTTCAGAGTATATTGCTGAAATGCTAAATCCCAGATTGCAAGCTTGATAAATATTTCTGGGCTCCTTCATTATTTTTAGAGAATTTTTCTGATGTTGGCACTTCAGCATTTAAGAAGTCATGGGGTAAGCAGAGTGAGGAATTCCTGAATGATTTCTCCTGCCTCTTACCCTGCTGTATGAACTGAAGCAAAAGTCAGTATTTTGTGTTTTCCTTTTCTGATCTGAGATCAGTAAGAAGCCTGTAGAATCTCATGAAAAATGTTCAGATTTGCAGTTGATGTCTTTTTTTTTTTTTAATATTCTCAGGTGGTGGGAGCTATATAAATGCAAACTACCCATATTATTTCCTATCATATAAGATTTTCTATCATGCTTCTCCTCCAGAATCCCTGTGTTGTCTTGAATGATGAAATTGCAAATGTTCCATAAATGTCAGTGCAATTTATTATCATCTTTCATTCAGAGCATTACAAAATGATTTGTAGATGCAGGTGTTGCTAATGATTTTCAGCCACCCTCCTTAAAGACTGGCGAACGTAATTGTCCCTGTTTCTATAACAAGGATGAAACTCGTTACCTAAAATGAAAAGACCAGTTTTAAAGGTGAGTCTGGGTTGCCACTACATCATCTTGTGGTTCTTTTCATACTTTCTTCTACTTTTTCAGTTATTTTTGCTTAGTGGAATCCATTAACTGCAAAGGAGCTGGAAAACTGGTCTCTGTGCAGAAGAATGCTTTAGATGGAAAGGAGGGGGTAACAGAGAAAAATGTGCTCTTGGCAGGCCTAAAAAAGTATGTTGTAGTATTTAAATGTGGGTATTGTGGCTCTTTGTCATCTAAACACTCTTAAACCTCTATTTACTCCTAAGTCTACTTACAGCAATGTCCATAGTATTTTATGGGTTGCCTTGGTTCTCAAAAGTCTTTAGGTAATAGACATCATATATGACCCATTGTAGACAGTTTGAAGGGGGTGTGTGGGGAAAAATTTTTGGCCATGTCTCAGGCACTCCTTTGCCAAGCTTCCTGGTGAGGAAATTCCTGAATAAATCAAAGCGATAAATGGAGGCATGCTGGAGGCACTAAATGCTCAAAAATATGTT
This sequence comes from Nettapus auritus, assembly GCA_011076525.1. NCBI lineage: Eukaryota > Metazoa > Chordata > Aves > Anseriformes > Anatidae > Nettapus > Nettapus auritus. The sequence goes on from CM021766.1 coordinate 41,920,650, forward strand.
TATAGGCATGACCGCTCTTTGGTGAGGACACTGTGTCGAGGATCTTGGTAACAGGAAGGGCTCCATCAGTAGCAAAAAGGACAAGATTCCTTCTCTCTGCAGGCCTGAGCAGGTGTAGTTGGTCCTCATAGCACAGAGATGCACAAATTTAAGTGAATCCTCTTGGGTGGTACTGTACGTGTAAAATTTGCAGCCGTGTGCCAATGGAGTAAGTCAAGTGGGATGCCTAATGTGACCGATGTCAAATGGATTTTAGTGCAGATGTGGCTGTGTGATGTTGTTGTTGTCATCTTTTAAAGCGAAGTTGTATGTATTTTGCTCTTGGCAGCTCTCTGAATGTTCCCCAGTTCACTTTTTATGTGATTTTGATTAAAATCGGCATTTCTGCCAACCGTACGTAGTGATCCTGTGAGTGAGATATCCAAGTTTGATTCCTGGATTTGATCTTCTACTGGGTTGTGCAGTGCAGGGAGTCTGTGCCTCCATCTAGGAGGAAGGCAGAGCTTCAGATCTCCATGTGGCAACCTTCTTCAGGCAGGGGTGGTGCCGATGCGCCCACAGAAGCTGCTTTATAGCATTGATGGGCTGTTGGTATGCACCAGATAGTCATCCCCAGCAACCTAAGCTTCCTAAATGTAGATCAGATGTGGTCAGTGCAAGCTTTCCATCCCTCCCTGATAATCTTATTTAATGTTCATCTGGAAAAACTAGGCCTTCTGGAGAAAAGGTTCCTTTTTGTCCCAGCTTCATGTAGACAGTTGTGTTTCTCCAGCGGCTGAGCACGAGGGTGCCAGGTAGGCCTTCTCTCCTGGCGGTGGGGTGAAGATGGCAGGTTGGGAAGTTTGCAGTTGTTGTCATGGTGTTGGGCCTGCATCCGAATGGCACGCAGCTCCTGAGGTATGTTCTCTGTTTAAAAAAAAAGCTGAGGCAGGCTTAATGGCTTAGATAAACTATCCAAAGATTGGTGAAGTAATTAGTAAATGTGTCCTGTCAGACCAACTAATTTGTTTAATCTTGAACAGGCAATGTTTATAGATATTTAAATCATCTTAAGAAGTGGCTGTCCAGAGTCATGGCAGGATCATGATCTACACAGTACTGCAGACAAACAGATCCACTTTCTGCCTTCTCTGCAGCACCACTGAGCTTTGTAGAAAGCCAACGCAGTCCTACCATGCTAACATTTCATGATTATTTAATTCAGTCCTAGTGGTAGAGGTGATTCTGTCCTTGCTGGCAGCTGATCCTTTCCCAGTGCAGACACTTGCTTTTGTGTGGCTACCAGGTGGATCAGGCTAGGGAGCAGATCAGGCTGAAAGCTAATGTGCAACTTTTTTTTTTTTTTTTTTTCCTCCTTTTCTTTGTTGCTGGGCTCCCTGAGCCAGCTCAGTATGAAGCCATGCAGGCACTGGCACCCAAGAGGCAGTGGGGACCTCCAGCCAAGGGAGATAGTGAGGGCAGGACTCCCCTGTCAGATGGCTCATGCTGTGGACAGCTTAAATTGGTAACAGAACTACAACTTGAGTTTACACACTTCTTTGTGTAAATTGAGTAGTTTGCTGATTTCTGGCAGGAGTTGTGTTTGGGTTCTCTAGGGTGCAGGGACAAAAACGTCAGAAGCTTCACTATAGTGACTGAGTTGTCCAGCTTCCTGTGCAGTTCTTTGCCAAATTAAACAGAGCCAGAAATCTCAGCACCAGCAGCTGTAGGGAGTTAATCCCACCCAGATCCAGATTAGCCATGGCACATTCTTGTAACCATAGGCATGAAAGCTTAGTGTAGACAGCTGTTCTGATAAACCGATCTGGGAATCCTGCCCTCGCAGGAATGTTTGGTGCATATTGGTCAGAGAAGTGGTTTGCAAAGTTACTGTGGGACAAACTGGTAGCCTGGATGGTAATTGCATGTTATGCTCATTTCTGGTGATGGAAATACCACATGGTTACCAAAAATGACATGAAGTTGTCATTCAAACACTGAATGAATTCATGGCTCTACCTGATTTTTATAGGTGCAATGCCTCATGCATTTACTCAGCTCTGTGTGTTGTAAGGATGTGATGCCTGTTCTCTCATAAGCCTAGAGTCCTGCCACTGAGAGGCAACAAGTGCAGAGATGGATGGCTTGCTTCCTACCCCAAGCAATATTCCTTTTGCAAAGAGAGTTTTCTTCCCTACTGGTTTTGTGCTTGTGGCTTATGTTAGTTAACATCGTTCTCGGTTGTACTGGGTGAATACTTGGTGGAAGGGGAAAGTGGGGATGGTTGAAAATCAGAAGAATGCAGTAATTGCTGAAAAGAACAACTTTTGACTAAGTGAATGGAGGTAAAGCCTTAAGACTACTTGGAACCTTGAAGGTGGGTCTGCTTGGATAGCTCTGTGGGTTGAGCACCATTTTTTGACTCTTAACAGTTGGGGGTTTGAGCACTGTTTAGGGGGTGGAGAGGAAGCCTGGTTTTGCGACAGGGTATTAGGGATGCTAGAAGTTCACCATGGTTCAAAATGAGAAAGGGATTTGTGTACAATGAAATTACTTGAAGGATGCTCAACTTGGATAAATTGACTCCAAATGACTGTCCGTGAAGTGCCAGACCGTCAAATTAGTGAAGGCTAGGAGTGTGCTGGAGGGTAGTATTTCTGTTTCCTGTGTTCTTATCGTCTTCTCTTAGTGTCTGCTTCCAATTGTTGTCAAAGACAGAATTTGGGTATGGATGGACTTATGCTGTCACCTGGCTTAGCCATCGTTGTGACTTCAAGGGAGAATATTTTTAGAGGTAGCAAAGTCCATAAGGTAGAGTATTGGCCTGGAAGGAAATCCGTTATTCTGGGCTCCACCATTAGTGTGCTGTTCAAACTGGGACAAGTTATTTTATCTGTTCAACTCTCCCATTTTCCTGGCATGCACCCTTTATCCATATTGCTGTTTCAATTGTCAGTTTTGTCAGTTGAGGATTTTCTTAGGATGTGTTTGCACAGTTGCAAGCAAGGTAACACATTTCAAGGACTTTGCACTGCTGAAAGTTCTGGCTCTCAGCTGAAATTTGGTAGCTGAGTGAATGCTTTAATTTCATTGTGGTTGTAAATTAAAGCAGGTTAAATTGCACTATCCTGAAGCATTGCCACAAAAGTGGTTTATACTAACTTTTTTACTTTATGCTTTGCAATTGTATTAGGAGTACCCGTGTACTAGGTAAGAAGGGATGGTGTCCCAGGGTGTACAAAGTCGAGCTTCCCATTGTGTGTGTCCTCTGTGCAGCGCATTGCTTGAAGGAGCTCTCATCCACTTTGTCACTACTCACAGTTCTAGTAAAAATGATGATAAATCTCGATAGCAAAATGATTCTGCTCAGATGTTCAACCTCTCTTGCTCCTTTGATTAAGGAAAGATTTAATGCTTTAATTTGAGGCATCTTTCGTTAAAGAATGGAAGGCTTTGATGCTCATGTTTATAAATAGGTGCGCTTCCTGAACAGATTAGAAAACATTCTTTGTACTTTCAACATTCTTCACCAACAGGCACTGATATTCTGCCCCCCACCCCCATTTTGCTGAGGAGGGTATCCAGATTGTTCTCCTTTTATTTTTTATTTTTTCCTGAGGTGATAAAAGTTAAGTGCCTATTCTACAGCAGAGAAAGAACATTTACTACATAAAGTATTGGTCTTCTAACTACAGTTTGCCATTATGATTTTATAAGCACTAGAGTGTCACTAATATGACCCAGAGCTTAAACATGTTTCTGTCTCTATACCATGTTTTTTTCTAAAACTTACTGTCAGGCAGCTACTGCAAGTCCGATTCCACATTCTAGCATCCTCTCTGAGAATAGCTAGGCTTAGCTTATCATCCTCTTGGCACAGAAAGAGATGTGGTTTTGAGCTCTGTAGGGTGCAATCAGAACTGAGGAGCGCTGTTCTCCAAGAGCAGCACATAAGAAGTACTGAGTTTCAATCTGCCTTCTCTTCGAAACCAACATGAGCATCCTTGGCTTGGTCAAAACTCAAAGATAAGAATTTTCAGGGTTCTTGAAAGTAAGGGTGAGATTACTACAATTTGGAAGATCTGGAGACCATTATGGCTTGAGCAGAAGGAAAGCTTTCAGTTGCTTCACAAAAAAAAAAAAAAGGCCATTATTGCCTCTCTTTAGAAGGTGAAACCTGTCTGTCCTTTTCCCATTGTGCAAGGCAAGTTGATTGCTACAAGAGTAACAAGCCATAACCCTCCTCAAGTGCTTTTGAGAGTCTAGCACTGGCCTACAGTCCATAAATTGGAAGGCTGTGAATCATGGCTGGCCCTGCAAAAAAAAATTTGTGTATTGTGGGCTCTTTGTCATCTTTTTCCCTTTGCACACCTTTACAGAACCAGACACAATCCAGCCCATTATCTATACGTGAGAGCTTTCACTATTATAGTCTTGTAAAAGTTTCTATTAGCAATTCTGATTTGGAAAGGACAAGTGGAGGCTGAAAGAATGGCAAATGCAACCTGGATATAACTCTTTGATCCAAGAACCCAATTAAATTTGTGGTTTTAAAGTTCATGTGACTCCCAAGTTCAGCTCTAATACTAGATTTATATTATTTCTTGGAATGAAAGTCACTGCAGACAATTTCCAGAGGAGCATAATAATGATCCAGTGAAAAATGAATCCAGCTTTTGATTTTATTTTTTTCCCCAACAGAAATAAGAGAGAGAACCAATTTAGTTTTATATTGGCTATTCTTTTAATGCTCAGTAACTTTCCTACCACCAGTGACTTTTTTTTTCCTTGATATCGTCTTTATTAGTACTGCTGTTGCTACACAGTGTTCATGTGCATTTGACTTGAGGTGGCTAATGCTATAGTACTATTACATTTTTGGTGAGAAAGAAATAGACTATCAATTGACGGAAAACCTTACTTATCAAACATCACATTCATAAGCCCATTTTCTTGAATAATTTGTGTTCCTGTGAGCCATGTGTTTCTCTTTTGCATCATACCAAGGTTCTCTGCCTAAAATGATGCTTCAGCCTGATCAGGTAAGGTGAAAGAAGGAACTTTAGACAGCAGCAACTGTGAATGATCTTTGCTGAGCTGCTCTGTGGCTGAAAACAGCCTTTGTGCCACTGTATTTGTGTCTCATTCCCAGTTGTATCACAGGACAGCATTTGTATCCCAAGGAGATCGTTATTTAATTCTGATGCTTCTTCAGGTTAGTGGCACCTCTTGTTCTTAATGACTTCTAGGAAGGAGAGTTGAGATGTGCTGAAGATGAAGGCAAGTGTCATTGTCCTTCTCTTCACTCCACTCTTTGCTGTGGAGCTTGGTAGCGTAGTGTGAGGTTTCTGATCTGTAAAGTGATATACTTGAGAGCTTTGGGGGGAAAACTAAGTTATTCTTAGGGAGAAAATCACTTTAAATTCTGTTTTCTATGGAAAGAAATGAAGGTAGCGTGAGAAGTCTTGCTGCTTTGAAATTGAGCTTCCCACCACCACCACTTTTGCTGACCGTCTCCTAAATTTTCTGGGGCACTGGCTGCCAGTAACCTTTATCAAAGTGAAATTTTTGTCCAGTAAAACTATACTCTGCAATAAGTAAGAGTCAGAAGATCTGTTCCCTTGCTGTTATCCGTGGATGTGCATGGACATGAATGAAGCTGCTTTTCAGCTACCTGAGGTTGGAGAAGAGCAACTCATTAAACGTCCACTCTTGAAGTCCACACAACTGGGGAATGTGCAGAGTAAAGCTCTGTCTGGGGTGCATCTAGGTAAGTTTCAAAAGCAGGAGTATCTTTGTATTTCCTTTTTAGTTTGACTATGAATTGCAGCTTTGTGTTCAGCCTTTGGGTGATACCATTTGAATGCTTTCCAAGGTAAAGCTAATGTAGTTGTGGAACAGAAACATTTTTACTTCTTCCTGGACTTTTTTTTTTTTTTTTTTGCCTTTTTTCCCCCCAGTGATCTGAGCTCTATCCAGAGACAGAGCTGAAGGAAACATATGCGGTAATGTAGTTCCTGGATTATACTGGATTTGTGATAACCATGGGCACAGGGGGATTAATGCTGTCAAGAACAAGTTTCAGCTCAAATGAATGTTAACTGAAGATGAAAACCACCAGAAAGAAAAAGAACTGATGCCACAATCAAAAACAAAAACACAAATCATACAAAGCAAAACAAGCCCCTCTTTTGAAGGCTTTGGGAAAGCCCTTCTTGCACTTTTTTTTCAGCAAAGCAAAAAGGAATCCATTAATTCCTGTATCTTTTCCTCATTTCACATTAGAAGATACCTTGGCTGTGATAAAGGTAATCTTTCTGCTTTCTCTGCTATCTGGACTGAATACAGAACATAACTCTGTGGTCAGCGTGATCTTCATTTCTGATCCTGAGAGGAGAGGTGCTTGTTTATGTTCAAAATCAAAAAGCAAACCACCCATCCACTTGAAGTCAGAGATTCACTAAGATCTTAGAACAGTGATTTTTCTGTGAGTGCCCAGCTTGCACCAAATGTGATGCTGATTTCCTTGGTAAACAGAATGGTACATAGATTATTGTATCTCTCAAAATTACCTAATAGCAGGAGAATTTACTACAGTGGGGGCTTAACCCCTAAATCTTTCTCTTCTTTATTATTTTTTCTCTTCTTTCATTCATTTTGTAGCTGACCACTTTGCACCTTGAGAAACCAGTAACATACCCTGTGGCCTCATCTCAGACTGAGATTCATTTTTCAATACTGGGCTGTAACTCTTCATCTGCTTTTGTCAGACTTCGTAAAGAACTGCGTTGTGATGTTGATTCTGGTTTAGAGATGAAGTTTCTTTCTGGATGACATATCCCTGGTTATGATGTGTTGAGCTTGCAGAGCTGGTCTGCTGCAAAGAAATCCAGGACCAGATGAGTTGAAATGGATATTTGAATGAAATCATTATTATTCTCACAGATGCAGAAAAAGTAGACATACAGTAATGGCTTAGACAAAATGCATTGTTTAAAGACCATGTTAAATGAATTCCTCCGGGGGGCTTGTGTTTTTATGGAGAGTGCTGTCCAAGGAAGAAGGATCTGTTCTTTTTTAGTCCTACAAGGTAATTGGATATGATTCTGAAAATTCAGCCCGCTTCATGTGTTACTACCCAGGTCAAATACCTGCAAAAATAAATAGCATAATACTCTTTCCATCAAGTTAGACATACTTACAGGCTCTAAATAATATTATACTCTGGAATCAGAGTAGTAGTCCTCTTAACTAAATCATGATTCTGCCCGCCGGCCCCCCCCCCCCCCCGAGTAAATTTAAGGAATTTTCTTTCTGCTGTGCTTCAAAATGTAGTCCCACAGAACTTCTGGGCTCTGAAATCAGAACAATCACTTTGTCTGTAGTGATGTTTGCCAAATGGCCTCAGTGTTATCAATACAGAAAGTCACCCATGTTGCTCCTCTTTGTCATTAATCTGTTATCAGTTCTGTGGCTCTGTGTAGAAAAGTCTTCCCTCTATATTGGTGCTTATTGAGAGAAAAAGATATACAACTTGTCTCATTTTGTATATTTATATTCTCAGGAATGCATCTCAGAAGAAGAGGTGGAAACTTGCTTTAAAATGAATCTTTACCTAGGATCATGATTAATATAAAAAAAATGTAACTATTTACTTTAAAATCTTTCTTTGACTGAGGAGATCCACAAGCTCTACTTTGCTAGAGAGAAACAGTTCAGAGAGTCAGAAAATTACACAGTCTCTATAACTGGGAATGCATCCTCTGCATTTCTTGTATTGATAATGTGTTATTTTAAAAGTTGCTTATGAGTTTTCCCCTAGTTTGTGCTTGGAAATCAGTGTGTTTCTGTGTGTAGGTAATGACCAAGAAGTAGAGAACCCTGTTTAATCATTTGGTTATAAACAATTTAACATGATTTAATTCTGGTTTCATGCGAGACACTGAATGTTTCTCTTGTATTCCTGCACACACACATGCGTTGATTGTCAAGTAGAGATGAAAGCTGTCTTTATGTCTAGAATCTGTGATGTGCCTTTTACTTCTTTATTACCAAGATTTAGTTATAAATAAGGTACCAAACTTCCTGTTTGCCATTTTATTTTCTAAATATGGGAACAGCACTAAATATAATTTCAGGTTTGTAAGTTTTTTTTTTTAATCTGTAAAAGCAATTTTTCCCAAGATCATTTTTCTTGCAGGGCTCTAATAATATAATAATACATTATTTTCTGTTACACAAGAGTGCTTATTTTTAATCTCTGCTTTTGCTGTTCAGAATTTGATAGGAAGTAAATGAACTATTTGTGCATGAGAGAGGTATGCTCAACACAGTATTTAAAGGTTTGATGTTGCCTTAGATTTGAAGGGGTTGCTGTTTGAACAGAGGCTGTGTTGCAGGCTACTGGAGCTGTACATGGTGTAAGCCATAGTTTTCCTCTGTGAGCTTGATGCTCTTGGGTAAGTGGTGTAGCACATTAGCACAATTGCTTTCTCCCATGCCAGGGTAGTATTCTTTCCACTTTTAGCTTAACCAATCTTAAATCTTTATCCTAGCTTCATAGCAAAGGTACTACATAAATAGGTACAACAGAGCAGGGTGGGGAAGGTTATAAGTACCATCCTCAGCATGGTGGAATCTCATTAAGATGGTTGAGTCATCAGAAGAGTAAGAGTTTGAGGTTCAAAAGGTGATATGTTTTGTAGGTCTGGTTTAAAAAATAATTTTAAAAAAGTGCTAACACAGAATTCTTTTTTAAATGACAGAGGAAGGCCGTCTTGTCCCATTAAATGTTTCCTGACTGTTCTCTTTCTTCCCCTCACTGATTGCCAGTGATACTCATGAAAAGACACAAGGCTAGGTTGCAAATATTTTTTTTTCCCCCTCCCCCTATGGGCTCTTGAAAGAGTATGGTATCCAACTCCTGTTCAAACCTCAGTGGAAATTGGCTGTCTGATTTCCATTCCAACACAATACATCATGAATATTAAAACTGCTAAAATATGCAGCTGTGTGTGCATTTCTGCAAGTACTACAACTCTTGTAAAGCAAAGCAGGCATTTGCAGAGCTCTAAACAAAATACCTTCTTCCTTAGGAGATGTCTCAGAGCACAGGTATTGCAAACAGGTGTGGGCAAGGGTTCACCTGCTTGATGTTGCTGCTAGTGCCAGCATCACCAAGAGCAGCCTTCAGGCATGCAGAGGAGGAGATGTTTTGGCAGCGGCTGCATAACTTTGTGTAGAACCAGTGCAACAGTTTGGAAAAACTTGATTCCTTTTTGAGTAAAGAAGCAGCAGACGGTTGAGTATTCATAACCACTAAGGGCCTCTGTGCTCATTTTGGGTGGTAAGTCACATTTGAGCCAAACATAGAAACCCAGTGGTTTCCATAGAAGTGCCTATGGAGTGAGATGCCACACAAGTAGCCCATGTGAAATGTGGCCTTCATTGCTAAGAAAGAAACTAGGAACAAATGGTAAATTTTTAATTTTCTACATTCATCTGTTAGTAAACAAAAACATAGCCAAGGAAACTTGTATTTTTTCCTTTGGAATCTCTGCTTTTACAACTGTTTCTTTATACAGTAGAGCAAAGCTTAACAAAAACAGTTTTATTGTAAAACGGTGTTTTCCTATTTAGCTTTCAGAAAGCAAAACTGAAATAAATAGTTGTGCAGACAAGGTATGATTTGTAAGCATTATTAGAATGAAGGTGATAAAGAATGACATTTCACTAGAAGAGCTGAGTTTAGTTGCATTAATCTTAACGCAGCGTTACCTTTTCTGCACTTATGAAAGTAAAGGAATAAAGTGATTGTTCCTGTAAAACTTAAATATTGCAATGTAGACGGCTGCCAGCAGAATCCAGTCTTCATTAAGGAAACAGCTTTCAGTATTAGAGGAAAATCTTAATTAAAAAAATAATTTATTGCATCTTTGTTCTTCTTGGTCTTGGGGAATTGCTAAGTTACCACTTATGAAACACAGGGCATATGAATAGTACAGCTTTACAATAGGAAATGTGTTCAAGGAAAATTATCAGATTCCAGAATCACTGTTACTGAATGTTGATTTAACCTATGAATGTTCTCCCATTTGTTGTCTCTGAAATCCTATTGTTCTAGTTTGTAAACTTTTTGGAGAAGATGATCTTATTCTGAGCTCACAAAGGGAGCAAATTTTAGGTCTGCAATTGTCCGTGCTGCAAGGAAAAAATCAAGATTTTTTGAGAGGAGGGGGAAAATCACCAATAGGTATGCAAGTTAGAAGTGAAACTTGAGCATAACACATCTCAAATTCAGTTTGAACTAGGGTCCATCCAGCTCAAGTGATAGGTAGAAGCTGTAGTCAAAAACAGCTGAGAAGAAATCTGAAGAACTTTATCTAAGCATGTTATGAAGGTATAAATACACTGGATATAGTAAGGTAAGAAAGTATGATTTTAGGATACATTTGTAAGTAGTAGGTAAATGAGATTATTCAATAACTAGTATTAAACAACTATTAGTAGTCAGTGGCTATGTGTAGGCATGAAACTACCATCTTAAAACCACCTAGCAGTGTAATTTGTTGAAGAGGTCAAATTTTTTTGCACTCTATGTGCTCGTTGGATTGAATTAAAGTTGTGTTACAATATCATAATACTTGAATTTAGGCTGGGAACTTTTTTTTAATTGGAAAAACCATAAAGAATATCCTATTGATCTGATAAAGTAAGCTTGGAAATTATTTTTAATCAATAGCTTTTAAAGAATCTTTTTATCAATTCTCGGAGAATATAGAAGTAACTGTTTAGTAATTTATATTGTTTCCTATGTTTTTAGGGCCAAATTTTCCTTTCCTGAGATTTCCTTGTGGAAGAAAAGTAGTTAGAGGGGATGACAACTTTTCCGTGCATTTCCACAGCAGGAACAGAATGCCTGCTGTACCCTGTTGTGGTCTTTCCACTGCCTTCAAAGGGATTTGGATCAGACCCATAAATCTTTGTTCGCTTCTGTAGGCTATTTAAAGGCCTTGCTGCAGAATCAGGTTTCTTCCATTCCTATTCAATTCATAGGATTCACGGTATTTGACTGAAGAAAATGTTCAGTGATAGCTTCTGGCAAAATCGCTCAATAGGGGGTCATTGTCTGCCTCTCATTATCAGAGAGGGCAGGGAAGAAGGAGTTGTGAGTGTCAGCAGTGGTACCCAGAGAAAAGCTGTTTATACCTCTGTGTTTGTGGAAGGCAGGCCTGGCCCCAAACCAGGATCCCCCATGCCTGTTAGAGGTGTGTTTCTCCCCATCATCACCTCATCCCTGCAGCCTGGTCTCTCCAGGGCAAGCAGCATTGCATTAGGCATGGCTAGGCCGCTCAGGTCAAAAGACAGGATGCACACCAGCACCCAGGGCCACTTTCCGTCTCTTGGGAGTTCTTTCTTCATCTGTGCCTCTTTCTTCCTCCCTGTGTTATGGGATGTGTTATGTGTTACGATGTAATGAGATGTCGTCGTGTGAGAGCAAAGGAATCTGGCCCTATTCATACCGGCTTGTTTTTTCTCTCCTTTTGCTAACGCGCGCGGCAAGCGAAAGATGACTTTACCATTGCGCGCATGGTTTTAAAATGGTTCAATAAAATTCCTCCTCGATTCTAAATATACATTACTTGCTCTTTGTGACTGTCTTTAACAGTGACTCTTGTCTGGGCTTCAAAGTATGAAGAGCTAGATTTCCAAAATTGGAGGTGCCCAACTGCAGCATACCTCACGTCAGTCAATACCTAATGACAATTAATACCTTGTGCAGCAGGTGTATTAGATATAGCTGCCCAGAGATACCATGGGGGGCAGAGATGTATGTGTTTAGGATTTAAGAAATGCATTAATGCATGGCCCAGTTGTCAGCATCTGGCTTTAATTCAGTAGGAACTATTCTGCTATCCTCATAAAGGGGAACTAAAGAGAGAATGGAGTTCGTATTAAAAGCTGACTTTAGGTTGGCTGCTGAATGGAAGAAATATCCATATGTTTTTAATAGGATGTAAGGGAAATATGACTAAAGGTATTTCAGATGACCATACTGCTGTACATCTGCCTTTCCCACTAGCCCCACTAAACAATAATTAGGAAGGATTCAGTTTGGAGTAAATGGGGCTTACCCCACAAGAAGGGGGGGGGGGGAGGGTTGGAGGGAGTGTTTTTTGCCTCCTGTAACAGTTCCTCTCATCACCTTCAATTATCTCTTTTGTAGGTGTACAGCAGTGGGAAAGGACTTTTCCTTACATTAAAATAGGAATCTCTTTAACTATTCACTCCTACTGATATTTCATCCTGTGAGCTTTTATTTCTGTCAGTGCTGATATTGTACAGTTCAAGGTTATTTTTTGAGAACTGCCTTAAAACACTGGTTGGTGCTGTGCAAAACTGTTGTGAACACATGTGGTTTTGGTTATATATCACATAGCTGAAGTTATAATGGGGTTTCACCACGAATAAATGAAGACTTCTGTGGTCTCTTGTAATTTGTGAATTTGTCTAATCGGTGTTGCAAACATCTTACTCCTGGTGGAGACTACCAGTGTACTTTAGTAAAAGATTACTGGCCTTATAAAAAGAAAACTTTTTTTTTTTCTTCCAAATATTTAACAATTTGGATATCTATTGTGTAGGGTATTTTTTTTGCTAATTTTTGTGGTTTTTAAAACATGAAGTGACGTGGGTGCAGGGCACTCTTGGTATAGCCTCATTGTATAAGCAGTTCTATTGGAAAGGAACATTATGTTCTCTGATGTACTCAGTTTGGGGAAAAGTTTCAAGATAGTGTGTGGGTGATAAGTGTGCAAATCACATTATTTGTTTACAGGATTATAAAAGCTGAATGAGAAATGAATTCAGTATGGTGTGTTGCTTTTTCATTTGTGTCTCTTGAAGCGTTGGTCTGTAATATCAGACTGCACAAAATCAGCATTGCTAAACTAATTCTGAAGCTGTTGGGTTTTGTAGTGGAATAGGCATAGAAAATGTATGTACAGTGACTCATTGGAAGGAGTAGGAGCCTTTGTGCTCCAAATGTGAATTTAATTTTTGCAGTTATGGGTAATATACAAGCTGGAGAGAAATAAAATCTTTTTAAATGCCTTTTTGATCAAGAATGTGAAATGCCACAATACCTGTCTCCTTCCTATAATTACTCTTCTTGCATATCAGATAAATACATCCTGTCAGACTTGATTTTTTCATTTGTGTGGCGTCTTCTCCCTTGAAGTCCATGTGAGTTTAGGTACATTACTGGAACAGCACAGTGGTAAAGGAGGGAGAGCCAAACTCAAAGTCTCCCTGACTGCTAGGTTTGACATGAAATCCCTTAATGGTGAACTGGATGCTGAACTGGAGCTTGAGTTCCCTTGACTATGTTTTCCTTCCTGGCTGGTTTGCTACCAAATATTTCAGCAAAGCATGTGTTTGTGCAGGTTGCATGTTCCTTGCTGATGCATGGAAATAATGATGCTGTTTAGCCAGAGCACACAAATAATTACCAACTGGCTTTGTCTGGGCTGGATGCAGGGACAGAAGTTCTCGCCATCCTTGTGTCCCCACCAGGGAGATGAGGACTTCCTACTCCTGACTGAGTCACACCTTGGACTAATTGCAAAGGGATGACTAAAAAGCCGTGCCGGGTAGGATCAGCTTGGTCCTCACCACACGTGAGAGTGTTCGGTTTGAAATTCTGCAGTAATACAGGGATATCCTTAAATAGTACTGGTGAGCCTTATAAAATAAGGATTTGTTCAGTCTCTCATTGTTCTAAGGAATCCACAATTATAGCACTGGTTTGCACATGAATGTATGTTATTAAACCATTTTTAAAAAATGCATAATGCTTGGAGAGCGGTGTTTTGCAAAGTTGAAACTTGGCATTATAACTCATTCTTTAGCATTTAAGTGAAACATGAGGATAGCATGGAAGCCTCTTGGAAGTTAACTCCTCGTGATCCCTCTTCATGCAAGTCAACAAAGTCACAGGTTGCCCTTCTGCCTCTTTCCTTCTGTGGTAACTAAGTAATAAATTTTTTAAAGCAAGAAAATAAAATCCTTGAGACACCCCTTCAAGCCCATCCATCCATCCACAAGTCCCTGCACAGTGTCAAACACAAACTCCCAATAGATCCGCTTTATGTTGAAGTTTGCAGGCACCTCATAAATGTTTAGTCTAAGCCAATATGAAGTCCTCTATCTCTTGGGATCAATGATCTCTCCAAGGAAGAAGCTCAAGCTACTTTCTTTTAAAAGCTTGCCTCATACATTTAATATTTTGAAAATTTATAATCAGCAAATTTTTCATTTAAAATCAAGGTAAACTTTCTAGTTAGTCTTGTTGCTTTTAGAAAAATACCCTAATCTGAATGGAAGGGAGTCTAATCCCCTAAAATGATTATATGTAAAGTACACATTGGATTCTTTGACTTTTGCTTTTAATTTTTGAGATGTCAAGGTATATTTACTTCATGTTCTCAGACTTTTATGTACCATGTGAGGACTGGAAGTATGCTTCAGGAAGTGAAGGCTGACATTCTTGTGTGATCATTTGTTTTGAGGAGCTAGGGTTTTAAATAAAACATCAAATAAGAAAAAATCAGAGGAATTGTCAATGTTGTCATTACTGGAGTACAGCGCAGATCAGCAGTGTTGAAAAGTTGTCATCTGATGGTTACGAGGTGGCCTGTGACACAAAGCAGTTTTCTCAAAGACAGGTGCGTATTAGGTTGATCTAACAAAATTGCTACCTGTAGAAAGATGGGCAGAACTGTGCTTGCTGTCCTCATATTAACTTCACTTACGATGAGGCTAGGACATCCTGCTAATTGTGGGGGTAAGAAATACTGAGCTGTTGGGAGAAGAGTCTATACATACTGAAGCCAAGCTAATAATTACCCTGGATTTTAGCTTTATTACAAATTAAGAATACGTGTAATTGTGCCATTGGTAGAATCTTCTTCAGAGGCTTTGTTCCCCTTTTGTCCTATTGTACTAATTCTGTCAGAGATTCCTGCTGTGTGTGTTTTTAAGCATCGGTTGGAAGTAACGAATTTGACCTGCTGGTGTGAGTCAGAAGAAGTTCTGGTGCATGCTTAGGCAGAAGGATGTCTAGCACTTGGCTGAAGCTGACTCGACAGAAGAGCTTTTGATTCCTGGGCAAGTACACTGAGACCTGGCACCCGCCTCCGAGGGCAGCTGGGGTCAGTGTTACCACACACGTATGCACAGATTGTTCCTCTCCCATAACACAAGGATCCTGGCAGTCTGTTCAAAGCTTACTGATTTCTGCTTTTAATTGGTGAATATCCCCCTGGATGTGAATGTTCCTAAACCCCTTTCCTGTTGTAGGTGAGTGCCTTGTGAAAGCATAGGGAGCATAACTAATCCCCATTGAAGTAATGCACGGGGGCTGAATCATCTCAAACCGTGCAGTCAGCCTGGCAGAATCGTTGAATCTGAACTCAAAACGTAGGCGATTCAGTCCAGAGCTTCCATCAAAGAACTGCTCTTTTGGCCTCTTGTGGTCTTCTGTTTTCAAAGATGTTCCTGTTTAAATGTGCCTTGACCGTGTACAGCTGACCTGTGAGGAGCAGGAAATAATCAGAAAATGTGGAGCTGTTCTGTTATGCTTTATTTCAAAGCACTGACCTGTGCAGGATGCCATCTGAATGCCTCTGACCACCTTCTGTCCTCTGTGAGCCTTGCATGGCCCATCTTTTGTCATGAGGCTCTGTAAGTGAGAGCAGAGATGTGGTTTGAAAATCTTTTGCCCTTTTAATATCTGCTTGAACACATCTAAAACAAATCAAGGGAATAATATTTGTGTAGCATGGTCATGAAATCATTAGCAAGCTGGCTGGCAAATTAGAATTTTTTTTAAAGGGAAATGTAATTAAATAATGACATAGTTGTAGTGCACTTTCATATCCTTCTAGACAAGCGTTCGTTATGAGGTTGGGTAAATATTAGATATTTATCACACAGGATGTTAAATATTTAAATTTTCCTGTAACAGATATATATTCCTATCTGGTAGGCTGCTGCTCAATATTGAATTACAAGGGCAAGTTTTTCTTATTTTTTTTTCTTCCTTGGGTGTCAGCCTGTAACGTACAAGCATTGAGCTCGTTGAAAGTAAGACTTTGCCATTTTAATTTCACAGTTAAGTGGCAACTCCAGGCATTAAAGTTTTTGTTTCATGAGTGTCTTGTAACCGCCTGGTCCTGAAGACTCTAGGCAGTGGCAACCAGCACCAGCAGTGGGTACTGTGGGATAAGGGCACAGAAACTGTGCTGTTGGCTTTCATGGGATATCTTGCATACATTGAGCGTTTGATGTAAGGACTTCCTTGGAGAAGGTTATAAATAGTGAGTGCTCTGTGATCTCTCTCAGGCCCAAATAGCCATGGTCTTTCTTGTAAGTATCTGTACCTCCCAACTGCCACAACATTATGTGGCAAGCTTATACAGTGAGTACTTGGATAAAAGATGGGCCCAGCTCCAGGCTAGGAGTAAATTCTGCTTGGGTAAATTTTCTAATGCTCCAGATGTAACACAAATGGACAGAAAACACATCACTGTCATCATTTTCTAGTCTCTAGGGAAGAAGCTGCAGGTGGTTCCCACAGTTCTTAACTAGGACGCAGTTGGTCCAGAAGAGATGGAGTTATCATGTTGCTTCTCAATTAGCAGATCTTGGTAGAAATTTAGATCTAGAGTCTTGTGACTACAAGTGTTCTCAGGACAGCAAAAGACCGTGAAGGCAGAAGGAAATTTATTATTAGACCTTGTGTCTGGCTTGTAACTGTGCCACCAGCTGGAAGGGGGTTTTTGAGGTGTGCAGCATAAGAAATAGCTTATGCTGAAACTAGACTGGAAAAGCAGAATGAATTGTGTTACATGTGATGCCTTCCACAAAGGTATTCTCATGTTGTCTTCCTGTTATCTTCTGATTTATTTATTTCGGAAGACATACACCAGCTATTTGTAATTTCGAATGCATTAGGAAGCAGTCAAAACAGTGACAGCTAGGTCAGAAAAACAGATGCATTCCTCCATCGTAATTGTACATGATAATCCTCTCCATTGTTGTTATTTTAAAGGGAATTATGCTGATTTTTAAATTAGTCTTTGATTTGTCTTCTGTGCGAGAACCATTGTCAAGTTTTCTTTGCCTTAGAATTGACAAAACCGCACTGTTTGCCACTCAGTCATTTAGTATCAACCTAGGCAAGTGCAGTGCTGTTCTGCAGCAGAACTGTATAAATCAAAAACTAATATTTGCTACTACCTTTTTAAAAGTTGCTGACATCCTAAAGGGATGCTAAATGAGCCTTATTGATGTTTCATTCTAATTAAATACAAGGTAAATGTTCTGTAATTGCACCTTTCATTAAAATGTGAATGTGTGATTTGCAAGCTTCCCAGCGCTGCCCTTTAAAAAATCATTGGAAAATATTTTGGTCTAGTGGCAGTAAGTCACTATAGCTTAGCAGTGTGTAAGTAACTTAATAAGCTGCTGGCATTTGTTTTGGAGAAATTGTCCTTCTTATGCGAAGCTGTCTGACTGCTTGCCTGTATAATTCTTCTTCATGTGAAATAATATGATAAGGTTCTTGGTATTAAATTGAATGCTTTACCATAACTGGCAGTTGGCATCTTTGTGTGTAGACTCTAACAGTTTCACAGTAGAGATATTGCTTTGTGACAAACATGATGATTTCCTCACGTCCAGACTTCTCATTTAAAAGGTAGACCACCTACTTCTTCTGCTGGCGTAGGTCTGAGGAACTGCATGGTGTGTGATGGGGTTGGGTACCCCCATTGTTTTTGGCATTGTTGAAATGGATAGATGTTGAAACTGTCCTGTCAGTACTCCAGGTGTGCTCATGCGTCCTATGAAAGCCAAAACATTCCACGTTGCGAGAGGAAAAGATGGGAAAAATTTACATTTTTGCCTGCTTGATATTAAGATCCGTATTAACGATTTAGACTGTTGTGCTATGAGAGCATCGATTTCATCTGTTACAATGATTCCTTTTAATGAAATTGTTCAAGGCTCAGTTCACCACAGAGGAGAGGCTGCTCTCTGCATTATTGGAGCCAAGTTAAGGTCACGGATCTTGGCTCTTCCATCATGAGAATCGTTCAATAGAAAACATGGATGGGCCAGAGAACAATTTCCAGCTAATTCCATGACCGCTTTGAAAGCGTTGGTGAAAAGCACAGGAGTTAATAAGTCTCTCCATTACTTACTCTGTTCCACCTAACTCAGCAAACCAAATAATAAAAGAAAAAAATATATATTTTTTTTAACTGAAGCTTTTTTTTGTACCTGTCCCCAAAATAGATGTTTCAGCTCTTAAAGAGGTCTGCCTCTAGTGAGAGGATAGATCAAATGGTTGAAAGACTGACTCTCCTGCTTTCTGTTCTCCTGTCTCTGTGGCCTTGAGGAAGTCACTTCATCTTTACTTCAAACTTCTCATTTGAACAGATAATGTTTTCCCACTTTGTGAAGCTTCTAACTTTACAGTCTTTGAGCTGCCAGAGAAAGCACAAGTGCAATTTACCTACAAAGTATTCCTGTTGGCCAGCACAATTAAAGCACAATGTTTCCTGTTCCTTAATCATCTACTTGTTACATGCTTTAAAGAAGGAGGAAAAAAAAAAAAGAGGCAGTCCAGGTCTTCTTTATTTCTTCCTACACTGTGTCTGGCATACAGTCCTTGAAAAAGAAAGTTGGGCAATCAGAGAAGAGCTACACAAATAGGGACTTACAGTGAAAGGCAGTATTCGAACTGTTAAGGAAATAATTGTCATCCCATTTATGTGTATCTGTGTATTGAACTGAAAGTGTGTTGCTGTATACAATGTGATAATTACGTACACAAGATGTTTTGTAATATGTATGTATATAAATATATAAGTAATATAATCAGTATCTGTACCAACTATATGTAAAATATGCAAGTATGTGTGTGCTTGTGTACTAATATGTAGATAAAATTTACTACCTATAATAATAATTGGATAGGTATGATAATGTATTTCATGCTTAGGATGCCCTTGAGCAACACTTTCCACTTCAAAGGCATTTGAATAGGTTACTGCCCCATAAGTATCTTTATGGTGGCAAAATCAGAAAGCCTGTCTTTTAGGACATAGTTTGTGCATTCCCTAGATAGCACTGATAGAAAGCTAATTTCCTTGTTTTCATGTAAACAAGGCAAGCTGCAATTCAATGTGTTTTGTCTGGCATAGAAGAAACAAATTATAGTAATAATACCTACCTCTTTTCCAGCACATCTCAAACCATTTGGTCTAACTATGAGTCAGATGCTATCAGAAAATATCCATTCCTTATGGGTGATCATGGCATAAGTCTTGAACACTCTCCAGGTCTTGGAGTTACACTGTGTCCAAGAGTGAAAACAGAGGTACCCAACAGTTAGGGCTTGTGTAACACGGAAAAGACCAAAAATAAAAATAAAATAGTCATGGAATCACAAAATGATTTGTGTTGGAATGAGCTTTGGAGATGACCTCGTTCCAGTCCTCCTACTGGGGGCAGGGACACTTCCCCATTGACCAGGTTGCCCAAAGCCTCATCGAGCCTGGCCTTGAACACCTCTGGGGATAAGGCATCTACAGTGCTACAGGGGGGGTCCCATAAGAATAGAGCAGAGGGGGAAAACCATTTCCCTTGCCCTGCTTGCCACCCTTGTTTTGGTGCAGGATCTGGGGCTGCAAGTGCACAATGCCAAGTCCTTCTCCTCAGGGCTACTCAATCCATTTTCTGCCCAGCCTGTATTTGTGCTTGGGATTGCCCTGACCCAGGTGCAAGACCTTGTCCTTGGCCTTGTTGAATTATAATTCAGGATTATATGCTTTGAGAAACATGCTTTCAGCAGATGCAGTTCATTCACAATCACACCTGTGTTGGGTTCTCACCTTATTACAATACAGGTATCAGGGGAGTTCAAAGATCTCTTTATGCATAGCTCAGCTGGGCTTTGCTCCTGACTGTCATCTCCACTCCCAGCCTGGCAGGAAGATGGAAGGGGAGCTGTTCAAGCTCAGTGGTTGCTCGAACTCATCTGGGCTTCTCTGATGGTCCTATCTGCCCTTCTCTGAGTGTGCTGTTTCAACAGTTGCTCAATGTTTCCTTGTAATTTGTCCGTCTGATATGTTTCAATGCGAAAAGGATCTCTACAAAAAATTCCACTGGGAGGGATACCAAAATATCAAGAAAGCCTCAATCTGCATTTTTAAACTGTAATTTGTGCACCAGTCCAAGGCTTTGAAAGGATTAACTCACCCTTGAAGACACTTCACTTTCAGGAGCATGCATCTTTTAACAGTTGTGTGGGGGCAACTGGAAGGAAAAAAAGTTAGGAGAGAGAACACTCCTGGATTTGATGTTGTATCTTAACCGCAGCGTTACTGATGTGAATGTGATTTCTTATATCCTTATCTGATCTCTCTAAGCGATGTATGACTTCTGCATGGTCTGCTCACCATCTTTTTCCGTGCTGCTTCCAGCCTCAGAGATGCAAATAACTCAGCTCTGCAATGGGGGGCTGATGGGATGAGATGCACGTGCTGCAAATTCTTTTCACTGATAGTGGGCATTCATTTGGGTCAAGATATAAGGCTAAGACTAGAGTACATGGGTTCATGATTACTGAGTGCTCCTTAGATATAATTCAAATGCAGGAGGGAGAAAATAATGCTCTGTCAGTCCCCTCCTCTCCTGACATTTGGGTTGAAGTAGGGCAAAAAGACTAGAACCTTGAGGACTGCCCTACAGTCGCCCAGCTTTGCATTCCTATGTTTGGCCCAATCTAAAATATCAGAGAATGAGCCATGTGAATATGCAGAATAATATATTTTGCAGAACTTAAAGGCAACAAAATATTCAGTTCTTGGTGCATGGCCGTAAAGAGGAATGGAGTCAGTATGCATGCTTTTAATCAGCCTTTCTGAACTGCAAGAAATGGTTTACTGCTCTTCAGTTTTTGAAGAAAGTTACTCTACCTAATACTTGTTTTCATTATGTCACAGAATGTCAACCAACACTAAACACACCAAAACACTTTCTACATAACAACAGAGATATAATTCTATGTATGTATTTTCATATGAAGAGCATTGAGGCCCTGGAGCGTGTCCAGAGAAGGGCTATGAAAATGGTGAAGGGCCTGGAGCACAAGTCTTGTGAGGAGCGGCTGAGGGAACTGGGGTTGTTTAGTCTGGAGAAGAGGAGGCTCAGGGGAGACCTTATTGCTCTCTACAACTGCCTGAAAGCAAGGTGTGGGGAGCTGGGGGTCAGCCTCTTCTCGCAGATAACTAGTGATAGGACTAGAGGGGATGGCCTCAAGTTGTGCTAGGGGAGGTTCAGGTTGGAATCAGGAGACATTGTTTCTCATAAAGAGCAGCCAGGCATTGGGATGGGTTGCCCAGGGAGGTGGTGGAGTCACCATCCCTGGAGGTGTTCACAGAAAGATTGGATGTGGTGCTTAGGGACATGGTTTAGTGGGTGACATTGGTGGCAGGAGGATGGTTCGACCAGGTGATCTTGGAGGTCTTTTCTGACCTTTATAATTCTATGAATTTTGCTATTAAATGTATAGGAAGTGTTTTGCTTGGTATTGCAAAAACATTAAGATAAAGATGACTGCAGCGTTTGTGCTTTTCCTCACCATTCATAATTGACTGATCTAATAGCAGTAACAAGTCTTACACTGACTTACACCTCATTCCTGGAAGTGACACCTCCCAGCAGTGCTGAACTCGCACTGCTCCCTCTAATTTGGAGAGCACCTAGAGGATGCTCAGTGTTGCTAACTTGGGTTCCAAGTGTGCTGTGGCCTTAGTCCTTATAGAGTATACTGTAAATAAGTAAGTCAGACCCTGAATAACCTGGATATCTACTTCACAGAGACACAGAGAACTTTTTTTTTTTTTTTTTTTTTTTTTTAAATTTATGACTTGTATGGCATTGGTCTAGTACGTTTCATAATGTCAACTTCTCTGAGGAGGAAGATAATAGGAAAACAAAACAAAAATTGACCAGTGATAATGGCAAATGACCAAAAAAAAAAAAAAAAGCTTAGGAACAAGTTATGTGTGCCTGATGATAGAGAAATCATCTGTTTCAGTAGAATTTTACAGTGTGTAAATGCATTGATAATTGCTTTGTTAAAAGCTACTAAGTGTAACTCATTCAATTAAGCTCTTACGTATATGCTTGTATATGCACGTGTGGAGATGTGGTGGGAGCATAAAATGCAGTAATTCACAGTGTGAATCTGCATGTATGCAGATTTAGGACAGAACAACCACAGTTCATCTAACACCAGTTATAGAAAATTGTTTTTTTTTGTTTGTTTGTTTTTAAATCCGATTACTCAGGTCCTATTATTAAAATCTACTTCCAGGTACTAGCGCAGGGCCACTTGAGTTTATTATTATTATTATTTATTTACATAGATGTTGTGGCTTGCAGAGAGACTTGGAGAAAGATTTTTGAGGTAGAAACTCATTTCTAATGAAATTGGCTCTATTTTCTTTTCCTTGTTTAGAAATGTTTGAATTTGTCAACTTGTCCTCTGTTTCCTTTGCTCATAAAGAGGGGGAAAGGGCACACCTTTTTGTAAGTGTACAGACAAACTTACATTGTAAGTGTATAGTTATACTTACAATATTACATGGCCTTATGGAGTCCTAAATTTTAATTAGCATCATATATATTTTTAAAAGAGTCAACTACTTTAGTTTTCCTGTAGTAGATAAATATTTAATTCTTCCTAAATACATGAAGAGATATGTATGGGGTATGGAATTAGATGAACATGACTTATATGGTCATCAAAGACAAACTTGTTGAGGTTAAAAACCTGATTTATTGAAACTATCCTGCATTGAATAAACTGTTTAATGATGCATACATTTAATTCCCTTTTTCAATCTTGTACTTATTGGTTTTGCTGTGCTAGCCTGTTATGCTCTCAGCAATGCTGCTTGCTCATTGTGCTTTTCTGGTGTTCTTCCACAGCTCTTAAAATCATACAGTTCATCCAACACTGTAATTAGAAAAGAAAAGGCTGTGATCAGCATTACTTGAACATGGGATGTTAAAATTAGAAATGGCACGAAAGCCTCCTGATTCATATCAGGTGTTTTTTTTTCTCCTGTTGTTGAGGGCAGGGGGGAATTATGCCCCTCTTTATTTCATTGCCCAGTCTGGCCAAGTCCAGCATTTGTATATGAAGGACATTTCAAAGAAGAAACCAGTCCTGGAAATTGCTGCAGGGGAAAAGGGGAATAAAGGCCAATGGAACTTTGCAGTAAAGAAAGGCAAAATGGAAATGAAGGGATATGTAGGCTGCTGCTGGACTTTGTTCTACAAAAGTAAGATGTGATAGAAGGTCATGGAGGGAAAACTGGTTTCATGACATAAAAAGCAAGAGTTGTGTTCTGTGAGTTGGGATCATTAGTTGAGTGAAATAGATGTGACCAGAACTGCTTGATTTAAACCAGGATTGGACCTCTCCTTTGAACTTACTTCTCTAATCTCAAGGGGAAAAATTAATTTCTATCACTGGAAAGAAAAAAAAAAAAAAAAAAAGCCAAACAAACCAGAAATCTAACTATTTTGTGGTGAATGTCAAAAGGCTTTTTAATATTTTGCTGGCAAACATTTCAGCAATGTTTGTAAACCATATATAGATTCTTGAGTCATGTTTCTTAAATAATTGCTAGGCACAATTTTAGTCTACAAGAACTTATAAAAAGATATCATAAAGTTGGAATAAGGATGAATTCCTTGCAGTTGAAATTGCCAAAATAATGCTTAGTCCGTTTTACTGTATGCATTTAAATTATTTTTTTCTTTAGAACCTTACCATAAAGCACAACATAACATCGTTCATAAAATAATGTTGTTTGATACCGTTAACTGTAACATTAATGTAGAAAGTATGTTCCAACATGGCCAGACCTCTAGCAGACAGACTTTATCTGTGTTATTTTGAATGGGTAATACTTTGACTTCATTATTAGCTGGCTGATGATACTGATGTTCTCAAAGTGCTAAATAGATTCAGTGCATTACAAAACATGTTCCTGTGGGATATTCAAAGGACTTAAATCCAGCCTTGATTATTGTTTTCACTGCTTAGTCTATGAATGAAAATAGACACTGAAAATTTGCATAAAAGTTGTGGAAATCCCTAGAGTTTGACCTCATCTATAATTGCTTTCTTCCTTCCAGTTGCCCAGTGCCATTCAGGTGCTAGCTGATTTTACATACTAATATTGTCATGCATTAGGTATTATTACTGTTATAGTAAATCAGAAATTTGGTGACAAGAATGAGCTACCTCTTGCTTTTCATACCGCAAATGCTTGGTAGTTTCAGCAAGAGAACTGCTTTCTGTACGGTGGGTTGTCCTTTCTGTGAGAGAGACTTAATTCTTAAGCAGCTGGAATATGGAGCAAAACAGTGCAGTAGCAGCTGGATATTAGTTTCAGGCTCAAACAAAGTGGAGCTGCTTGTGTGGCTGCAAGTGCCACACTCTGTACAGAGGGTTTTACCATTGCCCTGGGAGCTTCCAACATCACCTGCCTGCTGGCAGCCCAGGCAGGCCATGGCAAATCTGTACCTCCATCCATCAGGAATGCTAGCACGCTCATTTCTGCAGATAGCAGGAATTACCTCGAGGAGTGCTCTGTCAGGAATGCCGATGGATACCAGGAGAATGCTTAATTAATATGGACACTTACAGGTGTTTAGGAAGCAGCGTTTTTATAAGACAGCTTTCTTATGATCCAGGATAGTGTCTAACTAATAAAGCTGTCTCCCTGTTTTCTCTTCCTTTAGGATAGATGTATACATTGTATTTCCAAAAGCTAGTAATGAAAAGATTCATGATGGTTCTGCTTTCTTTCCCCTCCTTGCTTCTCACCACCAGTCCCACCAAATAAAAAAAGGCTTCTGAGGGGGAGTTTCAATACATACATTGAGAAGAGCTGACCTTGAGATAATCGCCTTTTCTGTATGAGCTGCCAATCATTGTTTTTATATTCAGTGTCACAAATGCTGTTCTTGGTGTGAATGCTGGAACTTGGCACATTGGTCAAATCTAGTACTGTACCCCTGCCCCTCTCATCAGTAATTCTTGGTGAGTCTCAAGACATCTCACTGGGTACTGGTTTGCTCTGGACAGTACTGATGAATCTGAGTACTGTCAGCATTGCAGTGGGGCAATGACAATGACAGGAGGGAGTGTTGTGCCTTTTCCTTCTGCTCTCTATTAGCTGATCTTTCTGCTTCATTTTCTAAGCATCAGCTGTAGTTCTTTTGCTTGTGCTTCTTGCCTTCTCTCCTCTGGATTGAATAGCATGTGTGACTGGTTCATGCTAAACAGGGTTTGGCCCAGAGGAGAGGTCCTCTTGCTCCTCTCAGGTCCTCTCTGCTCTCTCCTGCTTCCTTCTGAAGCTGAAGGACAGATGGGCCAGCCCCATACCAGCAATGTGCAAAGTATATTCACCTCCCAGCTTCTAGTAGGTGATGTTTCTTGCAAGGAGATCTCCAGCGGTCTGACATGTTTCAAGCTGCTTCCTGTGTTGCTTCCAGCCACTTCTGTGTAAGGAAGGTGAAATGCCCTTCTGGGCTAGGTCATGGCCCCACACATCTGCCATGCCCCCTCTGATGGTGGGATATTCCTCATGCATTGCTCCACCACCTGGAGCTGTTGGGTTTGGCACTAGATGGGGGACATCTCTGCTCACTGCTGTCAGTATGTGCCTAGGGATCTGGTGGCTGAGAGTTTCTGATCCCTTCCTCAGCCTGCTCAGACCACCCGCCTCCACAGCCTTTGGTGGTAGCAGATGCCAGGGGCTTGCTGCTGTAGTGTGAAGTTCTGTCCTTTACACACTTCAAACTGATCATTTGGTATGTTCAACTATAGTCTGCTAGCTAGTGGCATGATGGGGCTTGGGGAGGATCAGTTGTGCATTCCCCTTGTCCACTGCATGCATAATTTTTGCAAACCTCTCCCTTAATACCACCCACCACCAAGCAGCCATCTCCTCAACAGGTTCAAGTGTCACAGCCTTTTTAGCCTCTCATCACAAGCAGCAAGCTGCTTGGCTAAACTCTAGTCAAAAAAAAAAACCTGACTAAGGCTGTATTGTTTGAAAATGGCTGTGCAAAATTAGGCATCCCAAACTCTGCTCCTGAGGGACTCAAATGTGCGGCCTGCTTCTCAGACCCAGTAGTTCCTGTGCGGTGATTAGAAACTGCTGACTCTTCAGCAATTTGGAAAATTAGGCCAAGGCTTTACTTGCCCGAGGGTGGTATTTTCAGAAGTGTATGGGTTAGGGCAGTGCACAGTGCTTGTAAGCACCTCGCCCCAGTGGCAGATTGAAGGGTGTAACCTTAACTATCCTTTTAAGAGAAGTGTTAGCTTTTGTATTTGGTTGCACAGAGAGGCGGAAGGGATTTATGGATGCCAAAGGGAGAAAGAAAATTGGAGTATGGCTGCTCTGAGGTGCTGTATTGTTAGACACGTAGAAATGTTAGAAATTTGAGAACTATTTCTGAGCAGACATGGCGAGCAGCGAGTCCAGGAGTTTAATAACATGGTTTTGATCTGTAAATGTTACTATGCCGTGGTTAAAAGGTAACTATATTTTTCTTGTCCAGTAATCAGTACTGGCTTAACTGCAGTGCATTTCCTTTCAGGACTGCGTGGTGAGTTATAGCAGAAATGAGCTATTGACTGGGATCTTATCATTTATCTAGAATCCTTTCGGTTATTTGAAATGTGCCTGGGAGGTAATAGGTGGCAATTTGCATTCTTTTGTTCTGTGAATTTTACCTGACAGTCTTGTCTATAGGCTCTTTTGTAAGGTTTTAAAGGAACACTAGGGTTGAGGGGGGGAAAGCTGAGTAAAATCATGACCTTCCTGTACATATTTTTGTTGCATCAAAATTCTACCAATTCGGAATAGTTTTGCTGAAGCAAAGGCAAGAACAGGAAGGAAGCAGCACATCTCCTCACAAAGATCAAAAAAGGGAAGGAGTAAATTATCACAGTGAATTTTCTACGGTTGTCTTCTTTCGCTCTTATACTTCGATTTAAACTGTTTTTTCCCTCTGTTATTTTTATGAGAATTCCAATGAAAGACATAAAAATTCCTGTCTTTCCAAGACAAGACTTCTAGGAGGGTGTGTTTTTTTTTTTTTTTCATCCACATATAAAAATTCAGAGCATGTACTTTAAATTATTGAAAATGACTGTCCATATGAGGACCAGCCTGTAATGGAATCTCCTAACATGTAGTTTAGATATTTAAAAGGGTATTGGTAAAAAATGTATGGCAACAGGATCTCATTAACGGAACAGATTTGATTTGAAGCCCTGATGCAGCTGTTGACAGCATAATTAAAATGATTAATTTGGAGTAGAAGGAGTACTTTGAACTAATTTGAAAAAATAGCTATGATCTTGACCATGCATCTGACCAGTGTTAGGCAGGTACATAACAATACCAAAAGGGAAAAAAAAATCAAAGAAGTGTTTTAGCTGAAGAAGGGAAGGCTTTGTCTCAGATTCCTTTTTTTTTTTTTTTTTTTTTTTTTTTTTTTCAGACCTCAAATATTTCCTAACACAAAATGAGGAAGGTAAAAAACAAAATGAAACCCGACATAAACATATGAACAAAACCAATTATGTATGATTTCTTTCCCTAAACCTTTAGGGATTTCTGCATTTGCAATTTTGTTGCAAAGAATCAAATCATAAATTAAGGTACTAAATGGTCGTTGCATTTAATTCCATCTATTTTCTTCAGCTGAAATACAGTTGACCTACATCTTGTTTGATTAGAATATATATATTTATATAAACACATATGCATGTATATGTATTTTTATGTGAGTATGTATATATAATTTTTACTTCTGTTCCTTTTTCTTTTCCTCCTTCTCTAAATCATGGTGGGAATTTCAGTTAGTGCCTGAGGCAAAGTGCCCTGCAAGGATGTTTGGAATTCCTTTGCTTCCCATAAAGGAGATCTTTGGAATCTGAAAGAGGGTTAGAAAATACGTGGTGGTTCTATAACAATTGGCTTAGCTTCTATTAATTTATTTTATTTTCCTATTTTACTAATGAAATATGTTTGATGTACTTTAATTATATCTTTAAATCCAGGGGCTATACTACATTTTCTAGTTCTTACACAAGCCAAATTTCTGTCCCCGTTAATACATGCTGTGGCACATGCTGTATTCTCATGTATGTTGCCATAGGTGTGTATTTAAACTTAGATATCTAAGCTTTCCTTTTGATTGGAGTTTTTATATCTCAGCATTTAATTGCTGAAAACTTTAACACAAGTAATATTAATTGTTGACACAAACTGGCTTTTGCAGTTTGTGGTATTAACATAGTCAAGCATTTATTTTTATATTGCTTCACACCTTTGTGTAGGCAGGGTTTTATGGGGCTGTAAGGTGTGGAGAGAAAATTAAAACTCTGCAGAAGTTTAGCTAGAGAAAGCATTAAATTCTAGAGTTTCTTAGTGTTAGTATATTAAAAGTAGATATATATTTAGAGTAAATGTTAAAATCACAGTTTGATTTGAAACTTGGAGTTGGAGGACTAGCATTTAGTTTTTATTTCTCTCTTCTGGGCTTCTAGCTTCATAACTGCTTTTCCTTATCTCTTATTATGGTAAAGAAAACAAGTTTTTATTGTAGGGAACCAAATGTTTTGCTTTGTAAACACAAAAATGCTCACGCTCTTCCTACAGAAGTATTTTAACACTGAAGCTTGTCCCATCTGCATGGGTGTCAAGGCACGATGGGTCCATATGTGTAACGATCTTTTCTTTTAAAACGTGCAAAGAAGTTGCCAAAGCTAGTGTGAGGTGCTGTATTGCATGCTCCCAGTTTTCCTAGTCCTTCTGCCTGAAACTGAAGCCCAGCACTCTGGGCATGAAAGAGGGTTTCCTCTGCCGTAGGCTCTGCACCCTAGAGGTACTGCGTGATACCACCCTAGCTAGGGTAACCCATGTGGTTTCTGGCAGACCAAATGCATGCTTAGAACATGATAGGTTTTCTTACCATATTTTTTTTAAAAAAATAAATAAATAAACACAACAAACAAACATTCCACCAGATTTCTTAAAACAAATGATCTGCCTTTTTTAATCTTTGCCTGACCTTCGGAGTTAAGCCTCTCTGTGGTGTATAAATAAGTGGTGACCAATTACTCTTGGGAAGAAGGAAGTTTGATGAATCACAGGAAATAGTAAATTATGTGGATTCCACATGATTCTCAAGGTTGAAACAACTTTTTTTTTTTTTTTTTTTTTTTTTCCTTTTCTTTCCCCCCTTGCACTGGGGCCCTAAAGTGTCACAGATCCGATTGGATTGTAGGCTCAGTTTTCTTCTGGAGGGCATGGTGGGGCAATGGGGGAGGGAAAACAAGATTTCACAGCTTTTATGGCACTGTGTAGGTTAGATTCGCTCTCTGTACCCTTTCTGGAGGGTGCTGAGGAACAAACGTGGCGTGGTAAAATTGCTGAAAAGTGTATCAGCTATTTGGGGGACAGCAAGTGATGAAAGCTGGTCCCTTAAAGGCAGAAAGAGTGTCAGGCATGACTGCAGTGCTGGAGCCCTAGGAAGCTTCACTCTGCCGGTCTCCCATGATTTAAAGTTTCAACATATCCATGAAGCTGATAGTAATAAAAATAGTTAGGGTGGGGAGTGCTGCAAATACTACTAGAAAATAGACTGCAGGATGTGACAGCAAACGTGGAAACAGAGCCTTTCCTGGTCTACTTTGTCTCTGTCTCTTCGCTTCTATTCTCTTGGCTTCCTTGTCAATTAAACTAATTGGTCCTGAAGATATTTCCCTAAAGGAGATCTCATACTAGGGCATTTCAGGCAAAATCATTTGCAAGACTTTTAATCTAGTCAGGATATATTAATAGTATGCAGTTTTCTTATGCGTGAATGGAATGCTATGAAATTGGTACATTGTTCATGGTCCATATAGCCAGACAAAACACTCGGCACTTACTGTCTCCAGAAGAGGAAAGTTAATTTATACAGCACAGCAACATGCTTTGTTGTGGAGCCACATTAATATAGAATAGTTTGAGTCCCAGGAATTTTTTTCTATTTGATTTAGTCTTACTCATAACAAAAGTAACTTCTTAATGTAAAAGAATGAATTTCCTTTCTATTTTCTTTCTTCCTTTTTTTTTTCTTTTTTTTTTTTTTCTTTTTGGTTTGTTCTTTGTACATTTTACTTCGGGAGGTCTGGGCCATTATTTGACTTGAATGCTTGAATGTCTGATATCAGCATTGTGCCACTAAAGGTTTTCATTCAGCATTTGCTTAGCAATGGAATTTATTTATGGAGTATGGTAATAAAGTGTGTTGGAAGGAGGGTGAGAGAAGGGTACTAAAACTAATGTATCCTGCCGGAATTTAACACACCTTTGGGGGAGTTCATAAAAAACAATAATCCTAAATTCAATTACAAGCAGTTAATTTTTTAGATGAAAATCTTTGTGAAGTCTGATTTGGTCACAGAATTTCTTTATTTTGTGTGCGTGTGTCTGCAGAGACATAACTGGGTATTTTTTTAGTAACAGCATTAGTTTACAAATGTGACTGTGCTTGCTAGAGGTGAACTTTGTTTGAAGAGGCCTTTGTGGCTAAGAGAGTGCCTGGCAGTGATCAGACAAGTGTAAGATCAATACAGTTTCTCAATTTCAAATCTGTTTTTTTTTTTTTTTAGATACCACGTTGTGTATTCCTTGGTATCTGAGATGTATGTGATGCTTCACAAAACACCAAATGGAGTCCATGTAGCTCAGAACATAGCGTGGCTGTGTTCATGTAAAGCTGTCGCACCTTTGCTGTCAGACTTCTTGTGTGAAGAGTTCCAGTAAATGATTTCAGCATTGACCGTGTTGCAGGCTGGGATAAGTGGGTTGCACGAGCAGTGTTGTGAGGGTGTCACAGCTTTCCCTGGGGTAAATGTCTAAACAGATATGGTTCTTGAAGCACTTGTTATCAGTTTGTGCACCTCTGGGGAGTCCTCCACAGGTCAGTTGCGAGGTTTTTGTGCTGCTGCACCTCTGGCATGTGGCAGAAAGGAGCTGGAGTGGAGACTGAGGTCTTGGTCTAAAATGTGGAAAACTCTACTGCATCAACTCTCCTACAAGACCTGTTTTTGAGCCTGTTTGAGCTTGGCTCTCAGGAAAATTATGCAGTGCTTTTCTTTTTATATGAGGTCCTGGGGTCAGGCACCTCCTGCTTGAGGCGCTCTGGGCCTGATCCCTCCTGGACACTCACCCATTACAAGTTACCACTGTGAAATTTGGGCAGTCGAAGTCAAGGAATCCACAGTGATGTACAATCACCAGAATTACCCACCATGTATATCCAAGTGCCAGTTACATGAGAAAGTCCACCTAGAGCCATGTAGCAAGAGAGCCAGTGGAGAGCTGAAGCGAGATGTGTTACATGCGGAGTTGGAAGTATATAGGGCTTTCAAATCTGTGTGTGAATTCAAAAATTGGCTGAAAATTTGATTTGCACTGAGCCAAATAAATCTAAAGCTCAATCTTCATGATTCTTTTCCCTTAATGTAAATGTCTTTATCTAAAACAAAACACATTCCTGCTTCAAGCATCCTGTGTGTTGCTCGCTTCTGGGTGCTAGTTTTTTTAATGCTTGAACATTGTCACTTTTAAGTGAACTGTTGAAAAGTTCATTGAGAAATGTGGAGACAAGCTTTACATTTTGTAAGTTAAATATTTCTGTTAATGCAGCAGCTGAAGTCTGTCCTTCACTGAAGCTATTACCTGAGCTATACCATGGATAGTTTCTGTTTGTATTTCAAAATTCAAAATACGTTTTCCAGTGTATTTACTATTGATTTCCTCCCCCTTTCCCGATCTAGCTGAAAGTGTTATGTGCTTATTTTTATTTGGACTTGCAGGTACATGATTAGCTTTCTACAAACCGTGACTCAACTTAATCCAAGGTCACTTCGGTTTCCAGACTTGCTGGGGCTCTCAGCAGGCCCTGAAACCAATTTTCACTGTGACTGACCACTTGGGGAGAGTCGCAGGCAAAGCTGGTCAGGAAGTTGCAGAACATTTTGTCACAGAATACCTCTTACTCCATACTCGAGCTTTTCCTGCTCAAGTATGTACCAAGTTCAACAAAGCTTTATGTAGACTTTTCTAAGGTGCAGAGTGACTTTTCAGTTGAGACAGAGACTGTCCTCAGCACAGTAACTAACATGTTTTTTTGGGATGGTCACCCCTGCAGAAAGATGATGACAGTGCTGTGTCCAGTGCTGTTTAGTGCTGCTTAGTGCTGCCTTACATATTTATTTATTTTTTAAATGTGAGTACAAAAGATCTCTATAAAATGTGAGGGAGATAAAGGCAGAGCCAAGCAGCTGAATGCAGGCACCTCATAGCCACTGCTCAGTGATGGAGTGACTCGTGCTAGACATGGCACTGTATGTAATGACTTATGGAGGGGATTATACCAGTATATACCAGCAAGGAAACATTTATTTTAGTTCCTTGATTTTTTTTTTTTTTTCTGCAAATACTTTCTCTTCCCTGTTTTTTCAATTCTAGAGGCTGTGCTCTCGTGAAACTTGAGGTTTCAGAAACCTCTTAGTAGTCTCAGAGTTGGAAAAGAAATTCCCTTTTATTGTGTCTTCTTGTTGTAATGGGAAAATGTATGGTTGCCAGCAGACAATTTCTTGGTGTCATGTATTCTAATCAAAATGTTGTATCATTGGACTGCTTTCACAAGGAGCCTCGTTTGGCTCTTTCTCCTCTTGGAGTAATGACAGCATCCTTTCATTCCCAAATGACACCCAGAAGTCCCCTGCTATTGAGAGTCAGACAGCAGTGTGATGCCTGTGACTTTCACACAATCTGATAAGTATTCATAAGTCTCAGGTTGTTTCTGCTTAGCTGGCGTGTATGAAAAGTGGCCACTTATAGAAGTGAACTGACAAAATGTCTTTGTAACTAGAATCCTGCAGTCATTTTCAATGAGGAAAAAATAGTGAATATTCTTGTCAAATGTTTTAACATCATCTTTACTTTTGGGCATGCCTTGCAAAACAGAAGTCATGCAGTGAAGGGGAAGGGAGCTCTTCTGATATATGTATTATCCAGTTTTCTGCCGTGGTGTGGGAAACACTTGTACCCAGCTTGTCTGTTTACTGAGCTAAAAAAGCAAATCAAGGTTACTCATAATTAGAGATGGCCGAGGAAGAGGGTGCACAGATCAGAGTCTGGGTTACAGTCAAGCTGCAGTTCATGTTTGAGCCTGAATGATCTTATTTAGCTTCAAGGGCACTGAAACTGGAGATGTGCAATTCTCGTGAGTATTTTGGCCTCGAATGGCAGAAAGGTGCGGTGTGTTGTTTATAACTACCTTATGAGGAGAAGAAAAATTTTAAACTCAGGGTTAGCCTTTGGTAGCCAGTCTAGAGAATTTCACACTCCTGTCCTCTGTCTGGCCATTATTTAATATTCATTGCTATCATACGCGAACTCCAGTAAGGCGATGAAATGCCCTTTATGAAAAGGAACAGAGTTGTTGCACCAACACTGCTCTTTTGTTATCCATAGGGGGAAAAAAATATAAAATACATGGCTTAATTGGAACTGTTTTCTGCCATTAGCTCTCTTTATTCTCTGCTCCTGGTTGATTTATATGTATCATGGGAACATTTCTTTTCCATTCCTGCATCCCCGAAGAACTACGATTTTGTCAGTAAGAAGAACAGATATAAATGTCCATTTACTAGGAGAGTACATCAGATCTCTTTACTAGATTTCCAGAAATCTAAGGCTGAGGATCATTAATTATGTTTGTGCGTTACAAACATTGCAGTAATAGGACAGAGGATTTTTCATGAACGTGCTATTTAGGTCTCTGGGGAGTAAAAGAGAACAGCATGAAGACTTCCCCCTGCCCCTCTGCCTCCCCCCACCCCAGCTATTTGAATGATTACATCTTCACATCTAAATATGTGAGCATGGTCTTGGAATGCTAAAAGTGGATTCTTTTCAGGTTTATAGATTAATCTAACAAAGAGGGGTTAACAGTCAAATACATTTGATGGTATCTATCTAAATGCCTTTTTACATAATTTATACTTTGCTAGCTATAAAAAGATGCTTTGGAAATGATTCAGAAAGTCCTTCAGGAATAGTCCCAATCTCTGCAGCCTTATTAAATGCATACAGGCATGTCTCCCAGTGAGAATCTCAAGCTGTGAAAGTCATTAGAATAATAAATTAAACTTCTATGTATACAGGCATTTTAAACTTCAGGTGAAAATTCCTTATATGCCATGTTCTAATTTTCAACTCAGGGGCTAAAGAAACGAGACTTTGGAACTGATCGGTGATCTTCTGCAAAGTTTTACATATGCATAATGAGTTACTGTGCCGCACTGGCTCCTAGAACGTGTTGCAGAGTTTGAGATGTTAGCACTTTGAAAGGTTCTTTCCTTTTCTTGACTCCCAGCTCTGCAACAGCTAGAATCTAATTAAGGGGAATGGACTATTTAATGGTGGAAACTACACAGCTAATAAAAAGAAAAAAAGTGCATGGTGCTATTTTGGATTGGTTCCTGTCATCGCTATTAATATTTTAGTCAATATTATATTGTAAAATGAAATCCTTGCATACATTGTGTAATCAGAATGACAAATGGAAATCATCCGGTTTTGCATCTGGAGAAACATCATTCAGAAGAACGACTCCAAGAAACCAAGAGTCAAAGAGCAAATGGAAATAATTCTTTCTCAGAAAATCTCTGTGAGTAGTGCCTGCATGAATCTGCAGTTGATTTGGGAGGAAAGGCTAACTTTTCCTTTTAGTATCGATTTTTTCCAAAAACATCTTGTTCGTGTTAAATTGCCTTATTTGATGAATGTATTTGCTTAGATGTTTCAAGGTACTTATCAGGCAGTTTATGAAGTGGGAAGAACCACAGAATATATTCCTTTTCTGTCAAAAAACGATGTTTTGAGAACCACTAATATTAGCTACTTGACCTGAACAATTTTACCTTTAGCCATTCTGAATTATTTAACACATTTCAGTGTACTCAGCAATGCCATGCACGTGAGGAGGGAGGGGAGTGCAGTATGCATGAGGGAAGAAGACAAACACATGAGGAAAGTAGAAGAGCTGAAGACAGGCTTGCAAGGAGGCTATGATCTTTATCTTTCAGTTAAGAATTTGGCATATACCTTGACTAATTCATGTGGCATCCTCCCTTATAAATTCCATTAAAGTTACATTGACTTCCCTAAAGAAAAACGATATTTGTGACAAATGAAAATGGCAGTTTCTTACATTTCCAAAATTTTGAGTTTGTTCAAATGAGAGATTTTCACAAAATTCATTGCTGTGAGTTGAAGGATACTGCCTAAAAGCTAGGGATTCAAATAATTAGAATGTCTTGCTTGCCTGTGTGCTTTTCAAATGTCCAGAGGTTATGATTATGGAGGATACTGGATCTTCTGATTAGAAATTTCTTTGTTAGTTGATACCGTAGGCTATGATTGCCAAAGAAAATTGCTTTAGTCAGAAATAGTTTGGTAAATCAAAATTAGGATGGGATACAACTTTAACTGAAATCAAATGTGACTTACTGGCTTCAACCACAGCCAGAATGCTATCTTCACAGTGTGTGAAGATATCTTCTCTTCACTTCACTGTGCTTGGGCTGAGGAACTTAATCAAGAACAGTTTGATTCTCTCTCATAAAAAACTTTGGGAGCTGTTAAGAAAAAAAAATCTATATGCAGGAGAGTTGTGGGAAAAAAAAAAAAAAATGCTTTCCAGATAATAGCACTGAATCCAACTCCTGCTCATGCTGCAGCAAAGGAGTCTATGGCAACAGCTGCTGCTCAAACAGCTAAAAACACTGAAGCATCTATTTCAACACAAATAAAAATAGACCTAAAAATGCTTAGTCTGAACCTAACACAGAAACTAATCCCAAACAAGAGTATTCTGGGAATTGGTTGTATTCAACAACTGGTCATTTTTAGCATGTCATCAGCCTATAATATGAAATAAACAGTGGCTGTAAAAGTACTGAAGAACCTAGTCAATCACAGAGCAAGATTCAGAGGTGAATGGAACAGATGGTAGTAAGTGGTAGTTTCCATTGATTT
This sequence comes from Nettapus auritus, assembly GCA_011076525.1. NCBI lineage: Eukaryota > Metazoa > Chordata > Aves > Anseriformes > Anatidae > Nettapus > Nettapus auritus. Next base: position 41,956,904 of record CM021766.1, read on the forward strand.
CAGTGAACTCTGAACTCATCGTCTGGTAACTATTTGCCCTGATCTCCTTTTGGCCTTGGTGAGCAATAGCAATCATGGTCCTAACCTGCATTTGTTTTCCATGACATAAATCTTCTAGAATTTCTACATGTAGCCCTTTTCACACCTTCCACCAGCCTCAGTGGAACTCCACTCTTCTTCCCTGAAATGTTTATGAAACATCCCACTTGCATGTTGACGAATCGCACCATCAGCAATTGAACAAAAAGGCATAATAAATACCCTGCTTTCAGCAGACTTCTGAGATCCAGTTGTGTACAAATCCAGTTTCTCTGGCTTTTCAAGCTGTGAGGGAAAATTCTTCTGCTTCTTTCTTGCTTTACTTTCTGCTGGGAAGAGGACTCGACGTATTCCTCAAAGAATACTTTAGTCTCCAGATAAAAATATACACAAGCACTTCCTATAATGGACGTGGCATTGTAATGGCAGAGGAAAAACAACATCCTATCTCAAGTTCCTCTTTTGAGTTGTATCACGTTCTTTTGGCATGAAGAGACAGGGAGAACATTTTTTTCAGAGATGCATTTCTTGGAAGATCCGCTTTGGTTATCCTTGTTTGAGCCTGCAGAACTACAAAAGGAAGATCACAAAGTCCAGGGATGATGCCTGTGCTTCTGAGCTCCATCAACTGAGGCTAAGTTGCAGCAGGAATGAATACTGCATATTGCTTGCGTTGCTTACGTTCATAGAATTTGTGCCTTGTGTGCAGGTAGGTCTTTTCTTTTTTAGATGCCAGAGTGCAATGTTCTGTTGGCATTATCTATTTTACAGAAAAGGAAATGAAAAATCTGGGTCAAATTCATTCTCTTTTATACCCTCTGTGCCAGAGGGAACCTGGGGACCAGGGGACAGGCACTCTGATTCATGTTCCTTTGCCAAGCCTCCTGGAGCTCGTTGCTTTGGCTGCTGTGTTGGAGACAGGGCTGGAAGTCAGGGGAAGAGCACTAAAGACTTGACCTTCACCTCTGTCTCTGAGGAATTCAATATCCAATGGTTTGAATACAAAAGGCATAAAATGAATGTCTGCCCATTCCTCAGTTAATTGGAAAAGCTCCGTGGTGACCCCCATTGATGCTCGCTCCAAACATGTGGGCAGCAGTTTGTAGGAAGAAGGTATCAGTGGTCAGAGTCACTACTGCGGCTCTGGGGGCTGCGCTCACAGCTTGGTCTGAGCCCCACATCCCTCTCCAGGTGCAAATCTTTGAACAGAGCAGCTGATGGGCATGGAGAGGAAGACAGAGGAGATTTTTGTAAAGCAGTTTACCAGCATGGAATAACGTTTTCCCGCTATGACTGGAAGCGCTCCCTAACTAGGACACAACCTGCAGGTGGAGGAAGAACCCCTGCATTCTTTCTGTATTTCAACAAGAGGACAGAGACAGGCTTTTGACAGGTAGTAGGCAAAGTTTGATTAATTGACTTATCTATGGGAGATGGAAAGAACTGTAGCAGTCAGCAGTCTGCTGGCTTATACCTCCCTAATATAGTTCTTTGCAGAACAGAGCAGGCAAATGATGACCACGTTTCCCCTCCCCACCACCACTTTCTAATGAGTTTTTGCTGAGCCTGTGGCTCCTTGTCTGATAACTCATGCGCAGACTCTAACCTTGCCTGGGATGGATTTGCAAAATAAATAGTATTCAAGCAGGTTTAGTGTTTTTGCCATGTGTATGATCCCTTTTGAATTGTGGGCTCTTTATTGCTACTATTACAGTTGAGAGCTCTTCACATATTCCTGTTCTTTGGTTTTCTTTAGTGTATAACACATGAATTGTAGAATCCCAGTTTGATGCCTGAAAACTTAACTGCTGCTTTATCGTGAGATAAATCTAGCTCCTCCTCTTGTGTGACTAACAGATGGATGCGTACACTATGTCGTTTTAAAGGAATAATTAAAAGCTTCGTTCACATGCAATACAAAATCACCAGAAATGACTACCCTGCTTCAAGATGTACTGGAATTTCTACTATTACTTTGGATTGTTTTGGTTTTCTAAAAATAATAAATGACCCTCCAAACAGCGGTTGGCCAGAGGCATATAAGAAGCAATCCATAGTATATGGATTTGTTCAATGGCATTTAAAGGACCTTGATTAAAATTCAGCCCAGGCTGGCGTGATGAGAAGACTGTTTACTGAGGGCTGTTTGAAGTCGTATGTTGCGCTGCAGACAGACCAGAGGGATGCACAGATTGAAACACTTTACCTTGCACGTCTAAATCCGGCTGTCAGGAGCCGATGGCACTCTGCAAGAGAGGTATCAATATTCTTGAGCAGTTTGCTGCTGCTTACAAGTTTTAATTTTCATTGTTTGCAAGTCGGCGTCTGCATGAGCTGAGTGTCAGAGATCATGGCAATAACAAACTTTCTTGGCTGGATCCACATTTTCTGTCAACAACTACAGATGCTACAGTTAGATACTTCATTTTAAAGTAGGATGCTTTGAACTGGTAAAGAAACTGGAAAAGAGCTTTTAAAGTTCTGTAAAAGACATCACTTATTCCTCTTTTCCCTTAGCCCCGTTCAAGCACATCTCCATGCATCTCTGAAGAAAGATGAAAGCATTCTCACTTACATTCCCCTTTTTCCATCTCTGGCTAGAGTACATGAAGTATCGTAGCAAAAACAAACAAGTGAAACAACAGCAACAAACAAAAAAAATGGTCAAGCACTGTCTCCCACCTTCCTGTTGTTTTGTATTGCATTTTTCAAATTGGATAACTTGATTTTTTTAAACTGAAAATCTGAGTTGAACATACCACTTACAGTAGATTATTTCATTTTATTTTTGTTTCTCCTGTCCTTTATTTCAGGGTAACAACTGAAAAAAAGACTCTTCTTACTCAGTTTCTGTATGTATGCTTTGCCACAAGCTGTCTAACCTTGGTGAAGAGAGATACAGGTGGTAGAAAAAGATTTAAATCACTTGAAAAAGTTTGGAGAGTAAGCTTCCACTTCCAGAATGAATCATTCTAGAAGAGTGTAAGCATGGTAAATCCTTCAATATTAACACAGGCAAAACCTTCAAAATACTGTCTGTAGTGTTTACCTGCAGTCTCCTTCATTAATTCTTAGAACTGACCTTTTGGTATATAGATGATAATGGTTAATGGAAATGATGAGACTCAAACAGTCCTTAATAAATGAATAAAATGGAATGCAAAGCCTCATTCTGTTGAGGGTAAAAACAAAAGCAAACACAAGAGAGGGGGGTTGGGAGAAGAAATTTTTTTTTTTTTTTTTTTTTTTTTAAAAAAAAGGTTTCCAGATAACAAAGAAAATACTTTGAATGGGCATTGATGACCACTTTGAAACACTTGGCCTTGTGTTTACCATCCAGGGAAATTTTAATGGCCTCTAGTGCTCAGAGCCTAGTTGCTTCTGCTCCCATTGCAGTGTGCAATGACGGTTTCACTGCTGTGATCAGCCTCTGCTGGAAGTTTCCTGAAAGTTTGCTCCTTTGCAGGTTGTCAGATACTTGGATGTTTTGTGGATGTTCAGGCTGTTGTCAGGCTCTGGTTTGGGTAATCATTTTCTGAGTGTGCTGGGACAAGTCATTTTTGGTTGTGGGTTTGTGCAGTTAACAGGTGAGTGGAGGAGCAGTGAAGATGCAGGTGGACGTGCAATAGACAAATAACATGCAATAAATCATTATATGATAGTGATTAATTCTGGTATCTGCTGAAGGTATATTTGGTAGACTCAGTATAGTCTTTTGATTACATATACTGAAAAAATATATTTTGAAATATATATAAGAAAAAAAATGTATTTTCAATATATATTGAAAAGGAGTAGGAGTTGCTTTTAGAAAGGATGGGTCTCTGAGTGCTCATTCACCATGTTTTGTGTGCTGCACTTAGGCGTAAGCAGATATTCTGAGCCAACATGGTCTCATCCATCATTAACCGCTGCTCCTGTATCTGGGCAGTGGAGAAAAAATTATCCTAAAGGATGTACATACATATATCTGCATTCCTTTCTCAGCTTCAGATGGGATCTGTGTTACAGGCGAGGCAGTTTCTGTAAACTTGTAGCTGCGGCTATGTAGTGAATAATAGTGATTTACCAAAGTAAATTATGTGGGAAATGGAACACGCTGAGATAATTATCTATGAAGTTGGGAAAAATAAGTAATGCTCCAGCTTGGTCCCAGTTTTGAGAGAAGTCATTGGTATCAGTTTAAAACTCTTAATTGCTGCTTGTAAATGGTTATCGGTAGTTATTACCCATTTAGAAAGAGTAGGGCTGCTAACATCTGAAATGGAGCAAAAAGTGGCAAGTAATTGAGCCTTGAGGGACTCCTTGTCACTTAGGGAAGTATAGTTGATGTTCATATTGCAGTTTATGGGTGTTTGCCTGTAATGAATGCACTTATGGTTAATTATTTTTTGTCTAACATTTGCTGAGCTATAATCAAAACTCTTCCAGAAGTGTAAATGATCACAAGATGCAAGGGGCTGATGAGCCAAAAGGGTTTGCAATTCTGCTCAACTAGTGGTGAGCTTCTGAGTTGCAGTCTGGTGAGCTCTGTGAGTAACCAGTTTGAGGTGTTCATTTACTGTGTAATGCAGAAAGCATCAAGGTGGAGGCTTATTTTTCAGCAACCCAGTGGTGCACCTCAATATTTTGATAGCTTCAGTCCAAGAACTTAGCACAAATTCAAGTGGAACTGGCTTAGCACTTTTTAAGGAAATTGAAACATTGATCTGAAACAGTCATTCAGAAATTAATAAAGCAACCAAAAGCTTCAGGTGTTCACCTGCAGGGTGTAATATCATGGATGGGAGGAATATTGCAACACAATTGGAAGTACCTTCTTTTTCCTCCCTTTTTTTCCCCCAAGGATGTAAAATTGAATGTCTGACATTTCTGACATTCTGTGTATCAGGTAGTTTGTTAGATGATCTGCCTAACATTTCAAGTACATGCTGATTAGAAGCTTTGCTAAAAGTTTGCTTTAAGAACTTTAACATTTTAGGGAATTCAGTGGAACATGGATTGACTGCAAAATAAAGGTGGAGAACTGTTAGACAAATTGCACAATGCGCTTGTTCAAGTGCTTAAAAGTCCATGTTATGTGCATTTATGGAAGGAAAAAAATGGCAGGGAGTGACATGTGGAGGACATTGAGGTAGTTGGGGAAACAGGAACTGAGTGAGTAGTTCTGGTGAGAATCAAAACAGCTTCACCCAGTGGAGTTTGCTGTAGATTTGGCTCTTCATGGATTATCTGACCTACCATGCAGAGGGGCTATTCCCAAAGTGCTGTTGCAGACAGTAAGGAGCACTGCATCACTTGGCAGCTAATCAGGAAGCAGAAAAAAGTTCTCCTTCCACTGATGCTGCCTATGAAGTCCTCAGCTGTATGGTAGAAATGCTTCTGAATGGTAGGGATTATGCGATACTTCTGTGCTGCAGCATTTATGGCAGAGTCAGTTGCTTGATGCTAATAAGATAAACATGGATGCCGATGGCTTCAGACGCTCTTGCAAAATGTGAAATAGCTTTCTCTGAGGTCTTCATTAGTTCATGGACAAACATGATTTGTAAGGCCTTTGCTCACACTTTATGTCATAGAAACATCTTACAGTAATCTGTCACTGTGTTAAACACTGTGCTAAATTTCTTTTTCTTCTACAAAAAGAATAAAACTGAAAGACATTTCCAAAAACTTGCTTGTCAGATTAGCCCTTCTGCATTCTTCAATTTCTGAATGCCTCAAGAGCCTTAGTTGTGTGAAAGCCAGTACATATTTATCCATTTTCCCTTGACCAGCATGCTTCATATTCCAGATCCCTCTAAGACTTGATTTTTTTTTTTTTGCTGGGGCAACTCTTTCCCTTTGTCTTCCTTTGACTCCCTGTTTCACTTCTGGGTCCCCATCTCTCCCATGAGAACCAGTGGGGCTGTCTCTCTCTCCAGGGAGTTAACACAACAGCACCTTCAGGCCGTTGTCTTCATTCTCCTTGTTAAGATTAATTTTTGTGAAGTTGGAGGTCACAATGTGGTTTGACTAATGATATGAGTGTATGTTGTGTGCGCATCCATATGTAGCTCCCAGCGATGCTCCAGACTGGGGATTGGCAAAGTGATTCCTATCCCCTGGGAGCCTGCACTGCTTTTCCTGGCTGTTGTTCAGTCTGTCCGTAAGTCATGACAATGGGAGTCAGACCTTGTCTGTAATCTATTTGAAATGCAGCATAATTCTGTTTCATACAGTTAAAATGAAAAAAGAAAAAAAAAAAAGAAAGAAAAAAAAAAAAAGAAAAAAGGTTTTCTGGGGCAATCTCGGTAGAGGGCATATCTAAGTATGCTCCTCACCTTCCCCTGGAAGGCTGGTAGTTAATCATGCACACAACATCTGGCCTGCTAGGACACAATCTGCACATTGGATGTGGCCTGTGATTTCATTTCGTATGGCTTAATGCAACATGACTTTTATCTCCACGTGAGTAATGCTAAGGTGTAGCATAGTGTGTGGCTTCCAGTAGTGTTTGGAAGGCCTGAAGCAAGCAAAAACTTCCATAACCCTTTGCTAGACCGATGTATGCTAATCTTGTAAAAAAATCACCCAGTATTGGAGCAATAATGCATCTGGGGACAATATAAGAATTCTCTGACCTCAAATGATTTGGGGCAAAGAAGTACAATATCTTCTAGTTTCCATACCTGTATAGATGTTTACTTGGGTCTTAAAGACCCTGGAAAGCTTGCAGAGAACACTGAAATATTTGAGAGAGAAGCGATTTGGTGGTGAAGTCGTGCTGACTGTGTGATTTGTGATGTATGAGAGCAGTTGAATGAAGCTGATCAGTGCTGCGTTTGTCATGGGTAAAAATGATCATCTACAGCATGTCTGTCACTTAAAAAAGGATCCTTTTTTATACTGGTGTTGTGTGAAAAATAGAAATTGTAAACAAAGAACTTCTGAGCATGCTCCTCATCTGTGTATGATTTTGAAATGTTGATTTGAAATGTAGATTTTGAAATGTCAATTTGAGTTTCGGCTAACCCTGAGCATTTGCTCCCAGTGACAAAGCTGATTTCAGTGGGAGAGACGGATTGGGTCCTGGAGGCTAACGGCGCTGCAGCAGGTTGTTCCCGTCTGCGTGACCTTACTGCCATGACAGCCGTGTAAATTGATCTGTAGGGGAGGATTCCTCTTTCTCTACAAGCTGATTTTAAAAATCAATGCAGGTTATGACTTGAAGGCTCTGTGGTTCAGCACTTCAAATGAGATGTAGAGTGTGGGGATGGAGACTAACAGAGACAGGGACAGGTAACAGTTTTTGGAAAATGGGATACAATCCTCAATGAGCCTACTGCTGAGTTGGGTGGAATGCACTGGGGGGAGCAAAATGCAGCTCTGCTGGATCTTTGTAAAGTAAGTAACAGTTTTTTGGGTAGGATTTACCAAAAAGAGAGTTGTTCAGACACAATAACATCTGGCAGAATAAAATACCCTCCAGTTGTACTCTTGGCTTGCCCAGCATTGTTCACCTAGCAGCCAGTGCCACTGTTCATTATGGAGCAGCCACACGGCAGTGCAAGGTATGGTAGCACCACTGAGGACAGACTTTTTGGGTTATGGAGGAGAGGAAAGAAGAGCTTTCTAGTTAGCTCAAATCACCTTGTTCTGAATAAATGAAGATTTTTTAAAAATAAATAAAAAGCTTGTGCACTTCTTGTTCTGATAGGTCCGGCTGTCAAAGCCCATTCGGTAGCAGTGCTGTCCCATAAGGCAGGTGCAAAGCCATCAGAGCTGTTTGGCTGCTTCACTAACAAAAAATGGCTCACACAATTTTTTTCAAGCAGCCCACCAGGGAGAGCAAGGGTGGCAGCCCCAAATGCTTCATTAAATATCACTTACTCTCTTGTTTGTATTTTCCTGCTGTACTAGTGGAGGGGTGTGGGCACGGGGAAGGGGATACACCTCTTTGGGCTCTAGGCAGAAGCCTATATAATGCTACGTAATGCATAGAGGTAACTGCTCTTAATGCTGGGGGCACTTGGAGGGCCAGAGGCAGAGCAGCAAGGGCTTTGCCAACGAGGCCCTGGCCCCACCAGCTGCCGGAGCCGAGCATCAGCATTTTCCTGGGTGGAGGCAATGGCCAAGGGATGCTGTGCCCTCACGGGAAGGCGGCAGGTTGGGAAATGGAAGCACATGGTGCTGGCTGGCACTGTCCTCCCCTTGCTTGTAACAGGGTAGAGTTTCTGAAGGATTAGATAACGTGTCTGAGCTCCGTGGCGTGCAGTTTTTAAACTGTGTTTACAGTTCAGGAGGTACTGTGAGTAGAGATGATTATGTCCTTTAAGTGCTCTTTTTGTTGCAGCTTCTGTGATAAAAAGAGGCTCTGGTGAAGACATTTTTGCTCGCAGATAAATTTTTCTCTGAGCAGTGGCTGCGGAAACTTTAGGGGGATGGGAGCAACACACAGAGATACCTCAGCACTTCCCTTTAATAAAGGCACATCATTAAGCCATTTCCTGCACATCTGAGAGGCTGTTGGAAGAGCAAGATGGTATTGAAATGAAATTAAAGAACTGCTTGATTTTTTTAAAGTATTATTTAATTTAATCTTTTTGGAGTATTACTGTTTCTGGGGAAAAATAATGTAATGAAGACAGCAGAATTACATTGGCTCTATGGTCTGAGTAACTAGAGGCAGAAATTCCAGTCTCTTCTTTGCTTTTCCCCTTTTGAAAATAGAAAATGTGGAAGGCAGTTCAAACTGCAAAATTGTTTTACCGTGTCAGCTATTAATGTGCCTGATGCAATCCCCGTTGGTAATATAGACTTGGCCTTTTTGCTGATGCGTCAGTTCTCTGTCAGGTCTATGTATGCTGTCTGTATGATGTAGGCACAAATATGCATACATGTATTTGTGTAATGTGTACATTATGTTCTCATATAATCTACTGTATGACAGCGGAAGGGGAAACTGAGGAGCCTGTTGAGGCCAAGTCTTCCTCTTTGGGTCTGGAACTACTGAGGGATGCTCGGTCCTGGGGCTGTGTGGATGTCCTGGCGGTGGCATGGTGTTCTGCTCTCTGTTGGGCTGGCCATTGCCACTGACTGCGGTGAGGACACCTCTGATGGCCACCATGGTCCTCGGGAAGAGCTCTCGGCAGCATCCCCTCATCTCTTGCCAAGGCGAGAACCTGTCTGCCTCTGCCCTCTGTGGCAAGGAACGTGGAGGGGCTCTTCTGTCTATTTTGGGCAGAGCGATTAACATGGTTTTGGTGGAAAAGATCAAACAAACAAATCCTTGAGATTCTTGGTGATGTTTGGAAGAGCTTATTCAGCACCGTGGCATTTCTGTCGGTATGTGACAAACCCAAAGCTCATGTTGGAAAGATGTGTAAAAAAACGATCTGAGAAGATGCGGAATTAGCCATTCAGCTCCGAGTATTCAGAAGAGTCCTTGCATGACCTTCATTCAGCAAGGAGGTGGTCTTGCAGCACTTTACTGCAATTGCTCTTTGCAGCATATTGCTCAATATCATAATGGCTGCAGAAGAGCCAAAACATCGTGCTCTTTCTGTCGGCTTTAATATTTTTTCCAGAGTTGTGAGCCAGCTGCATCTAGCTGGCTTTTTCTTTTTCTGTAAAGGAGCTGACAATCCCACTGACTTCCGTAACAATGAGTTATCCTCAGTTCGTTTGTATATGAAAACTACAGAGCAAAGACAAGTCCTGTCTTTGTAAGTCAATACTGAGACATGGATGAAATGATTATTTGGCGTCCTAAGGATATGAGAGATTTTTTTTTTTTGCTATTTTTTTCCTGGTCTTTGAATTGAAATGTTGAAAACATCTTTTTATATGTGAATGCGGACATGGTATGTGCCAGATTTTTATCTGTCACACTGTATTTTACTGCTTTCCTCAGAGAAGATGAACCTTTAAAAATGTTTCAGCAAAGATATTATTTTCTCACATAAAAGCCTTTCATTTTGAATAAATATTAATGCCTCATGTTCAAAATGCTGTGCTCTATTTACCATTTATATATGTTTAACCTTCAAAACGCGGGTATATTTTAGACTGATTGGTAAATGCATGACCAAAACAAATTGGTGAAAGTGCAAAATCAGAAGAAACGAGTCTGGGCTCAGTCCTCCAGTTCCTTGTCTGCCATGTACATATTTGGATTCCAAATCAGAGTGAACAGATTTTTAAGTTATTAATCCCCAAGCAGCTCTATGCTATTGCTGGTGTTGAGCTGAAAGGATGGGTCAGAATCAGCTTCACATCACGACAGCTTTCCATCAGAGGACTGGTTTGGTTCCAGGTGCCAGATGGAGCTGACTCAAAGTTGCTTCAGTTCCTACCTCAATGGTGTCATCCTGCTGCTGATGCTCAGGGTTTGATGTGAGGCACCTCTGCTGTCGGGGTGCTGGAAATCAGAATGAAGAGGATGATAAATTGTCAGCAAAAATGTGGCTTGGGAAAAGTCAGGGTGAAGAAATACTAATATATGTATGCATATATAAAATATATAATGTGTTATAAATAACCCTTATTGATACAGCAGTGAGAGAGTCTCAACTTTATATGTTAAATTATTGAAGTCTTGGTGTAGTCTGCAACCCTGGCTTCTGCATCAGAAAACCTTTCTAAAGCAAAATCACGTTACATCAAGCATGTCTGCACCTTTAGAGGGAGGGCCATCACCACAGCACCACAAATTTAATGAACTCAGCAAAAGTAAATCCGTATTATTTTCTGGTAAATAAAATCATCTGAATTAATCTGTAGGACTGAAACAAGTAGATGTCTTAAAGGAAAACAGGTTCCTCAGCAGACATTAACTTGCTGATAGAAATCCTTATAAAATAAGCTTTTCTGAAGTCAACATGTTTTCCCATAGTATAATGATTTAGTGTGTCAGGACGGCCATTAGGTAAAAGGATGAAGTAAATTTTTTGAAGTTTCCCGTATCTGTAATCTTTCTGGTTCACAAAAAGCTTTTGTTTCTCTCCAGCTTAATGAATGACAGGCAGCTTTGACAAGTGGCAGTGGTACAACTCTATGCTGAAAGCCAAACACAAAAGATGTCATGGGAATCTTGTTAATATTTGTTCAATGGCTTTTAATTTTTGCTGAATTCTTAAACAGATTTATTGATGAGCTGTCTTATAAATTCACCACAGAAAGTTAAGGGAAACACTTTTTCCTAGCTTGCCTTCAGTCACATAAGTGATATTTCTATTGTTGACATACAGGGCGAAAAAAGGCTAGCCATTTTTCTGCTTTCATGAATGGAAGAAAAGTGTTTTTTTGTTGTTGTTGTTTGTTTTGTTTTGTTTTGTTTTGCTTTGCTTTTGTTTTTGTTTTTTTTTAACTTGGAGTGAATCATTAATGACTCCACAAACTCAAAATGAAGCCAACTGATGAAGCAGGTGCCATTTTTACATATTTCCTTCTTTTGGCCAAAAGAAGAATTTAATGGGATCTGTATAATTGTAGTTAAAATGTTTTATAAGCAGTTTGAATATCTGAAATACAGAAAATCACTGCTGAAGCATATACCTGCCTCTACATACAAGATTGCCTTTCAAAACCATCCTTCGTGTGTGCAATTTCTAGAACCAAAAATAGTTAAATAAAAGCAGTAAAAGTGCTCAGGGCTGATAGAAAGCTGCCTCTTTCTGTGTTTTAGTCCAATGCATGTTGTACTTTTTTGCACATTTAGTGTACTTTTCTTTTTTTTTGCCCAATAGATATAGTGGAACATATTTACGTAACAACCCTTAGCATTTATTATTTTGGATCCCCAACCCTTAGCATTTATTATTTTGGATCCCTTAGTGTATGATCCTTCTTAGTTTTTGAATGTCATTTTCTAACAAGGTTATATTTAAAAAGAAAAAAAAAAAAAAATGAAGTCTGTGGTTCAGAAACTTCATTAGAAAGGCCTGCTCATGCTGTCAGCTCTTGATGAGTGCTGATAAACCAGTAGTGATGTGTCCAAAAATGGAAACACATGAATCCTCACTTTTAGTGAAATTTTAGGATTCAGATCTACTTAACTTGATTTTAAGGCTCTTTAAAGGTATAGAGAGCTTACTACCTCTGTCTCAATGAAAACTTCAGCACCTGAACTTCAGCTCTTTTGTCCTCCTTGCTTACAAGTACGTTCTCTTTTCCCTTTTTCCCCTTCTCCCTTTCTTTGCTTAAGGCTATGGTTACAGTAGTTAATTTTTAAAATGGGAAAATACAGAATTAAATAGAATTAGAGAAAGACGTCTTTGTACTAGGTACTGTACAGTATAGTGTTTAAAAAGTCAGAAAATATGTTAGCAGAAAATGCCCAGACTGTAATTTAGATAACAACCCAGACAATGAGCTAGCTTGTTAATTGTAAAGGCTCGTGGATAGCTGCCAGTTATAGAGCTCTTCTTTTTATATCCTACTGCTAGCATCTCTTTTAGATGGAGGATGACATGACATGAACTTTTTTAAGTTTAGGCTGGGCTTTTTTTAAACGTTACTCTTTTTCTTGCAGATTTCTGAAGATAAATAAACAGAAATAGTCCGTGTATCAGGAGAGGCATTAGCTGGACTATCCTAAGAGCAAGTAATAATTGATAGGGGTGAAGAAGCTGGCAGGATGGGTGGTCGGGAGAGCAGGGTAAACAGAGTCCCATGGGCTGGACGCTGGTGCTGTAGGCATCGTTGTAAGTGCTCTTTAGACCAAGTATGCAGTTTGCAAACAGGGAATCTTGCCAAATTACTCATCGGAAAGCTGTTCCTGAAATAGCAGCGGTGAGGTATGCAAAGTTATAGGCGAACAGCCATCGGGTCTCTCTTTCAGTGGCTTTAGGGTATCTGCAGCAACAGAGAAGCAAAATGGGAGTGCTGCCCCCTCCTCATCAGCCTGTTCAGCTCGCTGCTGCCTTGACCTTGGCATCTTCTGGCATAGGTCTGCTTGGGGCAGGTGAGCCCAGTAGAGCTCCAGTCCCCCCTCCTTCCAGGGGGTTCCAGAGGGCACTGGTGGGCTCGTCTCCGACCTGTCAGCCCTCAGTCTGCCTCCGTGCTTTTAGGTGGCAGGTTTTGAGGAGCAGAGGGATTTAACCCGGTGCAGAGGTACACAGAACAGTTATTTCTGGGAGCCCCGCAAAGAATTTAAGCGTGACTTAAACGTAAACACCTGAGTAACCCTGCCACTCCTCTGCAAAATATGTAAGCATGTGGTTAAAGTATTCTGTTATATGGGGGAAATGTAAGAAATGAGCAATAGGTCTGATAGAAGTGAGAGCTGCCCAGGCCTTTTTGAAGGGTTTTAGCTTGATTGCTTCCTGCTCACAGTTTAGGCTAGGATTTCCTAAGGAATTTAAGGGACCGAAGCACAGGACTGACAGTGCATTTCAATGGGTTTGGAATGTCTGATGCTCTAAGGGCTAAGCTTACACAGAATTACACTAGTCTGAATAATGGTGTGATTTCAGACGGATGGAGTTAAACTGATGCAGAAGACTGTATTCGTAAGCCTAAGTCAACATTCACTTTGCTTTACAGCAGTTTGATTTAAGCTATTTTGGACAAAGGTTTAAACTAAGGTAAAATAAGTCACTCAAACTGAAATGGAATTATATTCGGTAACATTTACTGCAGGTAGACATACTGTCTGTGTATAGGTATGGTTTGGGATTTGTTGGTCAGACCACCTGAAATTGGGTTTTCTTTGCCAGAACAGAATTAGTTCCTGTCTTGGGGAGTTTCCATAAGCTGCTTTTTGTTGTTGTTGATGATTGTTTGTTTTTGTATATTCCTTAAAAGATTGGTAGAAATAGATTTTTTCTTTCCTTTACTGTTTGACTTAAGGATCCAGTCATCGGGACTAGATGCTCTGTAAGGTGTGGTAGGATGCTCACTGTTGGCATTAGAGAAAACTGAACTGTCAGAAGGGTTGGAGTGTCATGGCACTTCTTTATTCTCCTCTTGACTCTTTGTATAAACTCATAAAGTTTGGTAAGACTTTTTAAAAATTACAGTTTTGGAAGGTAGGTGGAAAAGTGAAGATTCATACGGCCCCACTGCAGGGCAGAATTTGGAGCAGGATACCGATGAGGGGACGGTGCTTGTGTGTGCATGTGCTAGTGCCCATCTGGCTGCTTGAGGAATGAATTTCTTTGGAAAGGCATCTCTGCAGCAGCTGGTGGTTTCCTCTGGTGACCTGTGCTGCTTCCAAAGAGGATTCGAGGTGGTTTAGTGGTGATGAATTGGCAGACTTGTCACTAAGCTGTAAATCTTGAACCTGCCTTGCTGTGTTGCGGTGTGAACCTGAGGTCGGGGTCTTAGAATGCTGCTGTGTGTGTAACAGTACTTTCTTCACTAGGGAAGGCTTAAGAGTTGCAATAATAATAGTTTTTTTTTTTTCTTTTCTTTTCTTTTCTTTTTTTTTTCCAAAACTTTTACAGTCCCTCTGCTATTCCAAAATCATCTAATTGGCATTATTATTATCAAGTAAATGTAACTGAGTTTATTAAAAAAAAAAAAAAAAAAAAGTCAGGCATTGAGTAATTTAGTTTTGATTTGACTCTAATTTCTTCTAGCTTCAGGACAGATATATTAAAAAAGAAAAAAATTCTCCCTTGTTCAAATGTCATTTGTAAGGTAATATACTGTTAAGGGTCATTCTGACGTTTCCATTAGGAAGGCAGGTTTCTATGCAGGCTTCAGATTTTAGATGTGATATTGTTGGGCTGCATATTCTTGATACATGTGAATTAGTAAAATACCTTTTTTAAAAACTCTGTGTATTTTTCTCTTCTCTTCTCTTCTCTTCTCTTCTCTTCTCTTCTCTTCTCTTCTCTT
>CM021766.1:41972168-42030453 GCA_011076525.1 Nettapus auritus
CTCCTCTCCTCTCCTCTCCTCTCCTCTCCTCTCCTCTCCTCTCCTCTCCTCTTCCAAATTGTCTGTCTGTGGTACAATGCAACCTTTATTTCAACATCTTCAGCTCACTTTGAATGAGCTGTTGGGTTTGTGCTCACTACTGCAGAGCAACCAACTCAGGCTCAAAAAGTACTTTAATGTTAGCGTTAGACTTATTATGGTGAAACCTTAGCCTTAGTACTTTTGGTCAAACAGCTCAGCTGTACTGGCCTTTTTGCTGCTAGTTGTTCAGTCTGTCTAGAAAAGATGAAATGAGTTGATGCTGAAGGGCTGTATCATATTAAAAAAAAAAAAATAGCTGTTCAAATTATTTACCATAAGGTGTCTGCAAAATTTTCCCTTACATTTTTTAGAAATGTAGTGACGTACACAATGAGTGGATTATATATTTCTGATATCCTTGAAAATTTCAAAATCAAGCCTTGTAAAAGAGTCTTTAAAAACAGTGGTCATGAGCTACTGAGTAGATTTGTGCATACTTCAATGTAATTGAACTGAATGGGAAATTTCAAATTGAATTCCGTATTCGTCACACTGGGTGCGAATCCTTGTTTCAGGATAAAAGTCCCTTATAATACCATCAGCTAGGAGAAAAGGTGGCTTTTGGCGAGAGAGAAGATTTGACAGAACAACAGCAGGATTTAGCCACAGGAGGCTTTGCTCACATGCAATCCATTTATTTCAAGTACAATCTACTCCAGCTAAAATTAGCATATGTAATTGAACAGTGCCAAAGGCTGAAATAATTTACACTTAAGCTCGTAGCATTTTTTGTAACACTAAACAAACAGAGGTGTACACATAACCCAAGCAAAAACACCCTCCGGGCCTCATCCCTCCCTTCCCCTCTAATTAAACAGCCTTCAGAATGGGGCCTGAAATCTTGTGATGGCTAAAGATGTTCATCTGGAAATCCTGCAGCATGTCAATGCTTAAAATGTTGACCTGTGTCTTTGGCCTAGATTTTCAGATAGCTGTTAGACAGCTCTTCTGTGTGCCACTTTGGGGTCTGATTTTGAATAACTGTGGAAGTGGCAGAGCAGTATCTATCTCAGAAGTGCCTAGGTATCAGTTACTGATCTCATTTTGCACATAAGAACTTGAAGTCCCTAGTGACAGATTAGTCAAAATCACCTAGCAAATTAATGATAAAGCCATAAATAGCACCTAGGAAGCTGCACTTCAAATCAGGGTCTACCGTCTTGGTCCTCTGTATGTTTTCATGATGGATACTTACTCAACATCAGCGATGGGGGCATAAACAGATGATGGACATGCATCTCTGCTGGCTAACAGCATCACGTCTGAAATAATACAGTGCTGAAATAATACATACAGCTCAACTGGGTTAAATTCCGAGCCTTTTTGGCATGGCTTTTGTTGTTGTCAAAGATATTGTTCGACACTTTCCAGCGTACGTTTTCTACTGCTGTGTGCAGAGTTGGATTGCCAGAGCTGAAGCTTTCCTCAGGGAGGCCTCTGTTTGCATGTTTAATTTTTAATCTGATCTCTAGTAAATGTTAAAAAAATGAGTTTAAACAACAGCAGACCCTCCAACAAGCATTACAGGCAAGCTAAAATTAACAAGTGTGTAGATGAGGGCATGACAACAAAATTACAAATGATTTGAAGGGGCTGTTTTTTTTATGAGTCAGGGTACAGCACCAATTATGAGTCTCACCTTATTTCCCGGTAGCTGAATTACTCTAACGTGACCTGGAGCAGAATCTAGCCAGGAGGCTGCGGTGAGGGCTGGGCAAGTACCAAGTGTGTGTGCTTTTCCCTAGAGTCAGCAGGTAATTCAGCCACCCTCCGGGTTCGATGTTATATCTCAAATCAGGCTGTAAAATTTTTGTCTTGCGTCCAATTGGAATTTGTTGTTGTTACTGTTCTTGTTAATTTGTTAAAACACAGCTACGTGTGAGGTGCTGGGAGATACGGAAGAAACTCTGGAGTTGGGCCTAAGAAAGCTTAGCCTCGGGCTTAGCTCTGGAGTGGCAGCAGCTGGTCTCCAGTACTTGTGTGGGGCTCTCCTGACGCGGGGCTGGATGCTCTTCTGGCTCGGGAACCAGCTCGTGTGCTCCTCTTTGTGGAGTTGGGACAAAATAGATCATTAATACGGAAAGGATTTGGGAGGCTCCAGCGACGTTTTGCTTTTTTTAAAAAAAGAAAAGGAATGGAATAGTAATTAGCTGGGCAGTGTTTTCGTTCTTCCATTTTGCAAGAGAACTGTCTGGTTGCTTCAGCCCCTTCCCAAGAGGGGGAACTTGCTGCCTCCGAATGGGTTCAGCTGCGGCTTGCCTTTGCTTTTTCTTTTCTCTCTTCTCCCCCTCCCACTCCCTGGGTATAAAAAATAGCAGGCAGTAAGAAGTGATATTGTATACAAGGCTATTACACTTTTGTCTTGGCCTGCTTAATGTCCTTGACACATCCCCATTTCACCCAGCGACAGCCAGTATGCAAATTGGCTAAAAGCTCCATTAGGTTGTTCAAGGCTCGGGAAACCCATCTGTCAGTGTCTGTGACACAGCCGAGCTTGGATTCTCACGTGGGAATCTGTCCTTGAGATACCCAGACAGATGAGTTTCTTCTAGCCTCTAGTGTTCCCAGAATCAAAGGAAATTGTTGTACACTCTTCTTGCAGTATTTTGTATGTTTACCATTTCTTTTTGACCCCAGTCCCTTCTCAGAAAACCACAGGCATAGATTGTCAATTAATAGTGAAAAATGTGTTTAAATTTTGTTTTAGTTGCTTTTCCAGAAATGAATAGTTACACGTATTAGTTGTGGAAGAAAAGAACAGCAGTTATTTGTCCTAAAAGAAGAATAGTTTTGTAGCCCTTTTCCATATTTTTCGGTGTGGTCTGCTGATGACAGGCATGAGGTGGGTACTGAAAAGGGACTTGATGGATTCAGCTGTAGCTGATCTGTCCTCTGTGAGTGGACCAGAAGTGCATGATAACGTAACAAAATATCAAAGAATGCAGCCGTGCAAGGCTTTTGTGGGAACCGGGACTGAGAGTTCCCCCGGTAGAAGCACAGCTCCTTCTCATAGGTTTGGGTGTATGTTTGAGTCTCTTTGCAGCTTAGCATCCCCAGGGAAAAGTTCCTGCAATAGCAACATCACTTTCTCTACCTCCACTGAGTGACAGACAGTGCATGGGAAGCCACTTACTTGCTTTTTCTGCTGGATGGAGGTAAGGCTGCAGAGTGGTTATCCTGCTGGTTTTTACTCGCTTTCTGAAATCTCTGAGACCCCCATTAAAACACCTAACCGGCAGAACATGCCAGGATGGATGGTGCCGTACTTGCTAGCCCGTGAGTGCTAGAGTTAACAACATTGCCGCGTTTTGTAATATCAGACAGTGACAGCAAAATAGTTCACATGTTCCTCGTGTTAGAGCAAGAAGACTAGGCATATGCCTTCGAAAGTAGAGCCTTTCAAAGCGTGTGAGGTCTGTACTGACAGGCCTCACAAACTCTTGATTATTTCCTTCTAGTGTCATGTAGCAGCCCTGAACGCAGAGTATCTGGCAGCGTGTAGCTAGTGTAACTTCAATGCCCAGTGGTGTTCAGATGCGTGAGATAATTATAGCCTCCTTCATAGCAGATGCTCTGTATTCCAATTTGGCACTTTCCTTGTTCAGTGTGCAAATAATTTTCTCTACCTAAGCTGATGGCCATTTTGATGATACAGACAGAAATTTATTCACCAAAAAGTCAGCAATTTTATTTTTGCTGGAGTGCTTATGTTGCTAAAAGAGTGGGATTTCCCATTATCATGCTGATGGGGAAGAAGAAAAGCCTTTTTGATACTACTGTGTGGAGGCTGGTAACATTAGGAGTTGATGTGGTTGGTCTTAGGCAGGATGAGAATAAACTTTTTATTTCCAGAAACAGAAGTCTGTAATTCAACACAGTTATCCTTCATATTGCTAAGTGCAACTTAGATCATGATATATTCTGCTTTTTGTGTTCTAAACCCAGTCA
The DNA here is from genome assembly GCA_011076525.1 of Nettapus auritus. Lineage (NCBI taxonomy): Eukaryota > Metazoa > Chordata > Aves > Anseriformes > Anatidae > Nettapus > Nettapus auritus. The sequence continues at coordinate 41,976,198 of CM021766.1, forward strand.
CATAGAGGCATTTAGATCACCATATTAGTTTAAATTTCAGACATACCATTCTACTTATCTTCTGCTCCTAATACTTCTTTTTTCTCTTTTTGTCACTTGAGATAAGGTAGACCATGCCATGGCATGCAACTCCAGCTAAAAATAAATAAATAAATACAAATTAAAGACCAGGATAAGAAAGAGTATACATTTTTCTAGAAGTTAATTGTGGCTGGACTTACACAACTCTCATGGTGCAGCATATTTTCATACTACCCCCATTATTTCAGTGGATCTGCTTGTGTGAATAACTCAGATTTGCCAAGGGGAGTGAAGGGCTTGCATTCTTGCTCAAAGCCATTTCTACATTTATTTTTTCCTGGCTGTCTGATCTGACTGCCATATCCTAACAGGAGACAAAACATAACTAAATGTTGGTGAATCAAATAGATTGCTCTGAAAGGAGGTAGACTCTACTTCATAGGACAGTGAATCAGACCTTTTAAAAATAAAGTAAGATGTAAGTATTTGGTGTGACCTGTGCAATGGGTACCTGTGCATAGGTAAAGCAGAAAATGAATTGGGATTTTCATCTGTATATTCATATTTAGGGAAATTGAATGTCCAAAGCTGTTGGGACCATGAAAAACTCTCCAAGTCTTGCTAACTTTGTGTGTCCTATTTAAAAATGACTGAGAAATGGAGTTTAATTTTAGTGAATGCTCACAAGCCCATCAGAGCAGCACAGGGGGACACCATTCTAAAATAGCTCTAGCAGATGCCACAATAATACGAGTTTTCCCTGCATCTCTCATTTATTTCTTGCTGTGTGCAGTTTCTTACTAAATCTGTTCCCTTGATAAATGCAAGGATGCTCTTGCCATTGGATAGGATAGCTAACAGCAATTGTCACAAACACTAACTAGCTTAACCTTCTCGTTGCATAGCTACTGCTGCTATTAAATATTTCCTGGGCTAACAGACACCTTCAAAATGAGTTTTAAGGGGTTTTCTTTTTACATACACTGACCATGGCTGTTAAACAATGGCAGCTTCAATGGAAGTTATTTTAATGATAACAGCAATAGCGTCACTTAGGTGGATTACCTGCCAGTTTAAAAAGGGAGACCAGCCATCAGTGGATCACTGCGAGGAAGCTTAGAAAATTAAACTGCTAACATGAGCAATGCCACCAGATCTTCAGAAAGGATAATCATCCTGTACCTGGCTTCATGTGTGAGTGTTAACATAGGTACTACTGAATGTCATGCGACCTTTTACCCTACCAACTTTACCTTCTTTGGAGCAGGAAGAAAGGCTCTCCTTTCACAGCCATAATTGTTTTATATTCAAAAAATGCAGAGAGTTGCTATTGTCTTATGAGGCATCTCATTAATTGCTTTCCTGCCATAGGTTGTAGGGGAATGGAGGTGATTTTGCCTGCATCTCCTAATCAATGCCACCCTCTAGATAGTAAATGCAGCTAAACGCTTGGCTGATGACAGCAAATCTTGCACACTTTGGTTGGTGAAAACGTTGAGAATTTTTTGCTAGTGGTGGATTTTTTTTTTTCCCCCACTTGTGTTTTTCAAGTGGGCTGAGCTCATTTTACTGATCTGTAGGAGGAGTAGGCAAGGATCCCAATCAGTGAACATTGGGTAACTTGGGTGGATGAACAAGATTAGCTCCTGCTTATGAAGATGAAATAGTTTGTCCTGCCCTAATTTCATTAATGAATGTACTATGTATTTAAAGAAAAAAGCTAAGAGAAATAATGAAATATTTCAAGAAACACTTGAGATCCTAAGTTGTGAAATTAATCAAAACCAGCCACATGATTTTTCTAGTACTTTTGTTCGTAAGTTTTCAGGGCAGCTAAGAAAACCCTGGTGCCTGGGTTGTTGACAAAAAAAAATAAATAAAATAAAAACCCCTTAAAACTGTCTGCTGTCTGTGAGCATCTGTTCCTTCATTCTCCACTTCCTTCTTCTGCATTGTTCCCTCTGTAATGAAGCTGGGCCTCCTTCTTGCTGCCAGCAGCTTGATGAATGGCTTGCAAGGGATCGATGTGATGGCCTTGTTTGCTCCTCAGCCCTGTGTCAGGGGAGGGGTTCTTCATTTGTTTGCTTTTAATTCCCTTTTGTTGGCGTAAATGGATTGTATTCAACGGCAAGGGCAGTTCACAGACTTGGGATGTCCGTTGAAAACTGCTAATGCAGAGGCCTTTTTTTTTCCTGCTGGAATATTTTTAGAACTAAATTGTGGCTCAAGTTTAAGCTGTCAGAAATGCTATTGCGATCAAATGAATAGCTGATCGGCGCTGTGTTTAGAAAGCGTGCTGCTGGCCTGCGGATTTGCCCGCTGCCCAGGCGTCAAGTAAAATTCTGTGGCTAACTTTTAAAAAAAGAGTTTGGAACATTTCAGGACCAAAAATAGCAGTGTTTGTAATTAGGGAAACTAAAATAGAAGCAGCCTGATCCGTGGGGATTTGCAGAGTCTCTGCACGTCGCTACCTCAGGTCTGCTGGAAGTGCTGGGCCTTCAGCGCACCCCAGGCACCTCCTGGGGTATTCGTGGCCAGGCCAGGGCCTTGCTTCAGAGAAGATTTCTCCCTGTTCCTCAGCATGGGCACCTGCTGCAGCAGGAAGCCGCCATGAGGCAGTGGAGCTGAGCTGAGGCTAGCAGGTGGGAAGCTTGGAAGCAGGTTGTCAGAGCATGGTGGAAGTTGAGTCATATTAGCTGCACGTGCTCCCGCTTTCTGCCAGGTAGTGTTAGGCAACACAGTGACACATCCTCACGGCTCGCTTTTGTGTGTGTGTGCACAAGACTGTTTCTGCTTCCCTCATGCTGGAGAAACAAAGGCTCTTAATCAGCTGATAATTTGGCTACAGTTTTTTTTTTTTTTTTTTCTTTATTTATTTATTTTTTTTCTTTGCATGCAGACTGTGTTGCCATTTCTGCAGGTTTAATTCTACCCTTTACTGTGCCCCGTTTGAATTTGCAAAGTGACTGAAACACACCTGATTTTATACATGTCCTCTAGACAAGGCTTTAGAAAGAGAAGGGCTGTGGCTGCTTTGCATGGCACTGTTTAGGAAAAAAAGGAGAGAAACATGACCTGGTGTTTTATTTTCCAAGTCCCTCCATCCATCCTGCAGGCAGCTCCACTTCAGTAGTGCAGGGGAGAGGGATGTGGGCTGCCAAAGAGTTGGTGCTCTTGGATGAAGTGTAAAACAACAGGCATCAGTGAGATGGAGCCCCTGTGAGGGCTGCGTTGTCTGTGCAGAAGTGTGCTAGAAGAAGTACGCATCTGGCAACACAGTGGTACCTCATAAAGTCATTTCTCTGTACCAGAGACAAGTAATTTGATTCAGGCCAGACTGGGTTGTTAAGGAGCATATTTAGAGGTGGTTGTCTTTTTAACCATGCGGAGAGTAAATTATGAGGCTGATAACAGACACTGTATCACGAGAAGCTGCTTGTGTAAGTGTCCTTTAATCCTGAACTGTCACAGTGATGAAAGTACTCAGACTCCACCTTTGGGAACATATTGTATTTCCCTATTTATGTTTGTTTCCTATCATGTGATCAGGTGCAAGGAAAGGTGTTGCTTGCTAATTTTAGCCTTGCGAACTGTTACTGCAGAAATCTAGTAGTTAGCCCTTCAGGAGAGTAGTGCTTTGAGGAAACCAAGCTGTGCTGCGTGTTGTTGCACTTCATGGCATTGAGGGGGAAATATTTCAAGTCTTGCTTTCCTGTGTTGTGTTAAAGTACTAGTTAGCTTCCTGTAGAAGAATTACCAAAAGACTGTAAAGAGCATTAATAAGAAAAGAAAAACTGTTTCTTTGCTGAAGAGATGTATGATGTGGAGGCAGAGAAATGCAATGAATATGTGTAACTTAACAGCCATTGCTGTATTTTTCAGAGCTACGTTACTAATTGCATGAATTGCCCTGTGTATTGACCCTCACCTGTACTTGCCCATTTCACCATCAGACCACAAATGACATCCTTCCTTCCAGATGCTCCGGGGCACTTTTATACAGCTGCTAACGCTTAGGAGTGGGGAGGAACAGCAGGGGAGAGGAGGTTCCCTGGGGGTTGCCAGGAGGCCACCTGTGGCACAGACACCCCTATTGTACAGCCTAGGCAGGAGATTTCTGGTTGTGGTCGTCCTCACAAGAACAGCGATTGTCAAAGTTCTGGTGGTTACAGAGCTTCTTTCAGATACGCTGGGAGGTCTTGAGCATGGGGAGCCAGGGCAGGAGGCAGGATGAGCCCGGTCCCATATGGCAGCTATGGCAGGGTCTGTCTCAGGGATGCTGTGCATGTGTCTTCTCCTCTGCTGCAGACTGTCATCTGTTGTGAGTGATCGGACGAGGGATTTGCAATGTCAACTGGACCTAAGTGAAATAAATAACAGCTTGATAAAGGAATGTTTCCTTCATGGAAGGACTTTTTGCCCTGTAAAAACTGCATTAGTCTAGGCTTCAAGATAGGAAATGAAGTGGTAAGCTATTGTTTCCTATGGGAGCAAAACCGAAATAGGCATTTCAAGGATGGCACAGATATTTAACACTGGTACAGTTAAAAGACTATGTGTTTTTAGCCTAGGATTCCTTTTTTTCTTTCCTCTTTGGAAGAATGCCTAAGAAGAAATGTTTTCTAATATAGATAGGCATTTATTTTTCAAAGTGTTTTAAAAACATCTCACACTTATAATAATCTGCCTCTGTATTTTGGCACATGCATCACCATATTGACAATGTTGCTATTTACTTGCAAAAAGATGGGATAGAAATCCCCCTGGCTGGGTGTCTGCTACTACTGTGTGCTCTTGGAGGATTATCTGTGAAAGACATGGGATACAGTACGGTAGACTTCCACATAAAATGCCGTGAATAGTAGGAAGAAGGTGTGAAAAGAACCACTGTGAAATTCTGTCCTTATAACTAAAGAACTGGGGAAGAGAAGCACCATCTATTACTGTTGTTGCTGCTATTATTGTTGTTTTATGTTATTGTTATTATGGCAGATTTAAAATAAGATTTTTATTTCATTTTATTTTATTTTGCTTTAATGTCAAATTAAATTGTAGAACTGATTCCCACAAGCAGGGTTTTGAGGACTGAAATAATTTGAGGACTTCCCAAATATTAGGGAGGAGGTGGGGCCTTCATCACCTGTTAGACTGATAGTCTGTGTGTGGCCTCTGCTTCAGAGGTCCCAAAGTGAAAGATGCACTGGGAATAATTACTCTGTGCTTGCTGTTTTCATGGCATTTCCCAAAACAACTGTTATTAGCAACCCTCAGATGTAGAGCTCTCTGCTAGGTGAGCTTTTTGTTTTCCCGAACGTGGTGTTTCTTCTGTGAAGTAACTGTCAGCTTCTATTATCAGACACTGTTAATTATGTTAAAGGAAGCTAAGGTTATACAGTTAAAGATTCAGAAGTTAAGAAATGCTGGGCTTCATGTGCCTGTGCAATTTGAATTTGGATCCTGTGTGAGTATCCGTTACCATGTGGTCTTTCAAATATTTGATTAGGTATATTCCCCTTTCCACAAGATCCCAGCCTTTGCAGAGGTTATTTAGTGATAGTTCAGTTCCTTGTGCAGTGAGTAGGACTCAGACCTCTAGCTGACTTCAGACAGACCTTGGAGACCTGCAGTACATGATGATTTTTTTTTTTTTTTTTTTCAGTATACTTCTGCACTGTTATGTTCACTGAAGGAAGTTATTTTTCAAGTTTTTTGGGGGGAAAAAATTCCAAAAATGGAGTCTTGTACTTACCACTTACCTATTGTGTGCAGCATTTAATGTAACTCGACACTCCGAGTACCTGGTCCGGGCACAATGCCCCTTGAAAACTTTGCCTTGATTTGCTTGGGGCCGTCAGATTGTCTTCCGCATTTTAAGAAGTAGAAAAAAAGCAGATTTGAATTTAATTTAAAATCTTGCCAAAATTGAGTGTTGACTGATGGTGGCTGGCAGTGGCATTAATTGTGTAACTTCTAGTCACAGAGATCTTTAAAGACCTGCCAGTTTATTTCATTTCAAATGATTAAGAAACAGGCTGCACCTAAAATGGTACTGCTTTTTCTTAGACAGGGTTTTCCTAGACCATGCTGTAGATCTCCAAAGAAGCCGAGGCATAGGATTTTTCAGCATTTCTAAGTCTTTTAACCAAAGGTTATTGCATTAATATAAATGCTACTACTGCTGAAATCTGTGTGGAACATTGTTGTTTAATACTGACTTAAGCAAATGACCTAAACTTGAGGTCAAAGCATAGCAAAGGAATAAAGTTGAGATATATCCGTTTTAGTAAATCCTTTGTGTGCAGTTGAATTTGATTATAGGATGTATCTGCACCTGCAGAAATCACTTAGTAGACATTTGTTCTGTAAGTAAACTTGGAGGGTTTTCTGCATATGTAATACATGAGGTGAAAGAGTTTTGTGTTAAGTAGCTCCTTCCGATAGCACTGCAAGTGTTGATATTAATATTTTGAGACAGCACCTTTTTTCCAGTCAGTGAGCCACTCTCCCCAGCTTGGTGTTATCTGCAGACATGGTGAAGGAGCACTCCCTCCCATCATCCAGGTTGCTGGTGATGGTACCAAATTACTGTCCACAGTTTCAACCTTTGAGAAATTAGGCATCAAACCTTTGACAACTCTCCTGGGAGCCTGACTTGCCAGCTATCCAGCTCATGCCTTCCTCTGACTACAAGGATGCTAAGGGAGGACCATGTTGCAAGCCTTGATAAAGTCAAGGTAAACAACATCCACTGCTTTCCTCCCATCAGCAGAGCTGGTCATCTCCAACAGAAGGCAAGCTATATATATATATATATATATATATATAAACATTAGATTTTCATTTCCTTTTTCTCTTCCTCAACATTTTGTTCATATGAGTCTGAGGCAGTGGTATTAATTGGTACTAAGACTTCTAGATTATTTGTATGTATCTGATTTGAAATATAAACATTCTAGTCACATGCTAATATTCTTCAAGCTTCTGTTCTGAAGCTTGGTACAGAATTTATTACAGAATGTATTAAGGAGATTTTCTTTCTAATTTTACTTATCCTGATTTAACATTTGAAATGACTTCAAATGCATATTCTTTCCACAGAAAAAATGCAGACTTAAAAAATAAATCATGTGTGAATGCAGAATATTAAAAGGTCAAAAAGCCAGAAAGCTAACAGAAGCAATTGGAGCCAATGTTGCAGTGTAGAAGGAAATTTAAGCTCTTGTTTATCAAGAAATACAGAATTTGGATGAAAAATGTAGTAAATACAGATTAATGTGTTAGAATCTTTTTATTTCATTTTATTTTCTCTTTCTGGTTGTGTCAGGAATTTTAACAGATGTATCTTGTTACTCTGAATTTATATCACTTGCAATCGAAGTGCCTTATTATCCCAATTAATATCGTGTTGGATTTTACACGGATGAATAACAAAGAAACTGAGTCCTCCTATTGCAGGGCTCTCCACCTCTGAGCTCGGGTTCCTGGTAACGTTATGCACAGCGCGGAAAAAGTACATGGCACAAAGCCATGGTTTGGGTGAAATGTCTTCAGCTGAATCAGTGTATGTTAGCCAGATACTTGGCTCATCTTCCCACAACACTTAGTGGAAAATAATTATGATTTGAGGGAACCGAGAAAAGAGAGTTGTCACGATGAAATTAAGTTTCTGCATTGGTTATGAGCCACTCTAAGGATATCAGGAAAAACAGTAGATTATTCTTACCAAAGTGCGAGTTAGCTTTGTATTTTAATATTTTAATTGAGTCAACGTTTCTGGGTGCATGAGTCAAATGACATTTGAAACTTTGGACAAGTGCAGAAACACGAGCTGCTGTTGAAGAAACGGGAAGAGTTTGAGAATTTACTGTATAGTAAATCTAGATCTTTTGTTGTTGTTGTTGTTTTTTCCTGCTCTGAGAAGTCCTAGAAAACAGAGATGGGATAATGTCTTTGACCAAAGGAAACTAAACTGTGATATTGAAGAAAGAAGTAGGAATTAGAAGAGAAAGGGCTCAAACTGGGTTACAGCGTATAAAATGATGGATCTTTCATATATCTAACCAGCAGAGCAGGGTTAGATGTATTCACAGATTCAGTGATTTTGCAACAATGTGGACATGAAGGTATGATTTTTACTTTTCAAAATAAGTTAATTTTTATTTAAATTCTAGGAAGAAAAAACAAAACAAGCAACAACAACAACAAAACAACAAACAAACAAAAAAAAATAGAAAACCCAACAGATGCCAATCTCGCTAGTTGCCAAGAAATCTTCTGGTAACCCTAAGTATTAGAATATTTGGGAGACTTTCATCATTCCGTAGTCCTGTGGATATTCTCAGGACCTCCAGTCATGAAAACAAAGTGCAAGCCAGGCAGTAGTTGCTGTGAAATCTAGTTATAGAGGGGGCAAATAAGCCTGAGGTAGTCTGATCAGTTTGGACCTTTTGGCTCAGTCTGCATTTGGTGTGAACACAGGATACCTCCTGAGTGCCCGTTGGCTTTAGTGCTCACACTGTCACTCAGTCTAAGGTATGTCCGATCTCATAATAAGCGTATGAATGGAAACTAAAATAAGGAAATATTTTTTAATAGATTAAAAGACAAATGATTTTTCTTATTATTCTTTTCCTACTTTCACAGCATGCTTGAGCAAATTAGTCCTCAAAAATGGCATCATTTATAGAAAGTTGAATTTTAAGGAAAAAGATAGAAACGGCTGTAAACAAATTGAGTCTAATTCTGAAAATTCGAAATGTAGAATAAAGAGGTTCTCTACTTTTGCATTCATTATTTAGTTTATTTAGTAATTTTTGCCTCAAGTGGATTTGATTGATGTCTGGAAGAAAGTGAAAATGTAAATTATAGTAGATGCTTATAAATCAAAGAAAACTAAATAGCATTTCCTACGCTACCTCACATACCTGATGCATGAAATCTGGAGGTTTTGTAGGACACCGGAAAGACTCTCCAGTAAAAAAGTGGAGAGTGCTCATCTGTCTGAAACTCCCTTTGCATATGTGTTTAAGCACTCAGTGAATTAGCTGAAAAAGCAAGTGCTTAAATCCAAAAATTTGTCATGGCAAATCTTGGTGACCCTCCTAGGTACCAAACAAGCTGTGTGTGCCTGAGATGCTGGTAGTGTGATGCTCAAAGCTGCTTTTCTCCAGATGAAATTCTGCAACATCCACCTCATCACCAAGTTCCTTGAAGGTTTGCAAACCCATTCTTTCACCTCAGTTTTTACATGGACCCAGGCAGTTTTGTAGCTCATGTAATGGTGACTTCATTATAAATTCCACTCTGTCTCACTGACAACTTGTTTTTAGGATGCAGAAAAGTACTTAAAATGAGACATAGGGGCTCCTAACACAGGGTTTCAGACCCAGCTGCCTCCCACGGCACTGCTGTTGGTGATCCCATGTGCAGCTACCCCGGCTGCCTTCAGCAGTGCCGCACTCAGGGCTGTCCCAAGCATGAGGGTGCTCAGCACCGCCTTGGCCAGCTACCCCCTTATGCTGATGCCTAAATCCTAGCTGCTGTTATCAGTCTTCTCCCAGCAGTATCAGCTTACTGTCAGAGGTCATTCTAGCTGTCCTTTAAATGACATTACAGGCATCTGTCTCATGAGGTTGGCTCTCTCCTGCTCTCCCTATGCAAAGAGTTAGGTATCAGCTGTAATGACTTGTACGGACACTTTTTCTAAAAGCTGCTTGTTATCAAGTACTTGTTAAAAGAGCTTGCACTGGAAGCAAAAACGTGGTGAGACTTGTGATGGCTCATATTTTCTGCAGGCATCCTCTGGCTCCTGGCCTGGGAGTAGCATGTTGCTGTAGCCCAAAGGGCCCCAAGGGAAGCACGAGCTCCAGCTATTGCGGAATGCCCCAAATTCTGCCTTGATGGCATTACGCTGTTGTCTTTGGGACAAACCCTTCCCAAACTCTGTGTTCTGTGGATTGGTTTGGCCATGGGAGAAAAGGCACAGCTCATCTTTATGTAAGGCTGGGTGGAGGGGGCAGAGTTGCCCCATACACACCAACAGGAGTGTTGTGGCATGGTGGGGGGTGATGGGGACTGTTCGTGGGGAGCTCTGCCACCTCTGGTTCCTCCGTCCCACCAATTTGCACAGTAAGTGGCAGATTTCCCACTGAATTCTTGCATAGGAAAGACAAACTGAGTATCTTGGATTTTGGAGAAAAAAAAAAACAAAAACAAACAAACAGACAAAAAAAACCTTTTTAGTTGGTCTTTTGTTCCAGAAAATGTGAAAACATCTGCTTCTGATCTCTGCTCACCAAGTTCTCATGTGGAGAGGAAAGATTATATGAGATGTTCTGTTTCTCTTCTGTGCTTTAAGTTCAGTTTTATGTGATGGGCTTTTGTTATGCTCAGGTTCTTGCTTCCGTGTTGACACTGTGGTATGTGTGGACTGGGTGCAGAGAAGCAGTACAACACAGCACGTGCCTCCTACGTCTCATTTCCAAGACACTTTTAGTCTGCGACGTGTAAACAAATACCCAGAGCGTAAATTTAGCTTCTCAGAACCAAAGCCCCATTTGGTTTTGCAAACATTTGTTGAGTTATATGATCAGATTTTCAGTCTGCGTTTTTGTTCTAAAACTTCAGACAGACTGAAAACTCATCACCATAGCCCAAAAATGTTTGGAAATGTAAACACAAATAATAATCTCTGCTTACTTAAAGTTACTTTTATCTCAGTTTTTTCACCACAAAGTTGTTGTATCACAGGCAGTAATTGCTGTCATATTTTGATCTGTGCTCTCAAATATTCTTGTTGGGGGAATTGCTATGTTTTATAGACCAGATTGCCTGGATTTAGTACTTTTAAGATCTAGATTCTGTTCACATTTAGTTTCAGTACATCAATAAAATATGAATGGATCGGCTAATGAAGCAATAACACTAATTTATGTCAAAGAATATAGGTTATTGTTTACCAGTTTGCCAACCTGCCAAAATAGTTTATCCAACGGAAGAGTTCTCCTCCCGTGCTGGGAGATAAATAATGCCCCAGGAAAGGTCTGCCACTGGGACCTCCTGCCACCAAGTACACAGGAGGGGACAAGGCCAGGGAGGTTACTTTCCAGAGCGGAAAATATTTTTTGGTGACACGGCTCTGTTCCTAGCCTTTGGCTTTTTAGTACTAAGGACTAAATTGTACCCTCCTGCCTGGATGTGAGAGGCCCTAAATTCAGGGAAGCTGCTGTAGTTTTGCTCGGAGCCTCAGGCAGTGCAGGGGGAACAGAAAATCACTTGTGAGAGATGAGTAGTTTTATTGATGGTATAGCAAAATGTGGGGAGGAGAGGGAGAAAGGGTGGTTTTGGTGTCTTTGCAGCTACATTATTTTTAGTGGCCAAAACCTGGGATCAGCGTTGGTCAGTGCCTCCTCAGCCTGCAAATGACGCTCTCCATCTCCGTGTCCTTCCTGGGCCTTGCACTGTTTTTTTGCTGAGGCCTGCTCATCCTCAGGAGAGATGGCCATCATTCTATCCTAATAATATGTGCTCTAATCCACTTTGTTCTTTAAACTTCATCACACTTCAAAATCAGCCGCTTTCCATCTGACCAATTTGCTTTTGAAGTTTCCCGTTAGAAAATGGTGGGAAATTGGGTGCTGTACAGATTGACTCCACAGCCGAATGAAATATGTCAATCTTAGGGGAAACAGAAGATACTGTGATCAGTCAGAAACAACAATGAAAAAAATCAAGCTTCTGGTTTATGTCACCCTGGTTAACAATTGTAAACTTTCTGTGCTCTTAAAGACAGCCAAGAAGCTTGTTTTTAATGCATTTGCATGCATTAAATGGATGTAGAACTGTGTAAAATGAGACGTACTTTGCAGGTACAGTCCAATAAAGGACTTCCTCTTCCCTTGGATGCTTCCTATGTATTGTCTACCTGTAGCTGTTTATTAAATGCTACAAGGTAGGCAGTCAGAATTTGAAGAGAAGTGTTTCAGGGCAGAGAAGATTGAGCTTAAACTGAACTAAATTCTTCCTCAGTCAGTGCTTTGTACTGGCTTCAAGGGGATTGCAAGCCTCAGGAGTATTTAGCCTACTAATTTCAACAGCTTTGTGTGTGAAACAAAGATCTCAAAATGCACCTTACCGACCCATCAAATTCCAGTTTTAATCTGATTGTAGAATTGTAGAATGACTATTATGCCAAATAGAGGACTTTTATTTTTAAATGATTGTCATCTTTCAGAAGTGATTTTTTTTTTTTTTTTTTTTGTGGGAAAAGTAAAGGTAAGCCAAACATAATGACAATTCTTTCCTATGGACTAAAGATACTGTTTGGAACAGAATGGATAAAAAATATTCAGTGTATTCAAGAAGCATAAACAAGAGAGCACTTGTCATTCAATAATTCTAAGTTTCATTTTGTTTTGTAAAATACATATATATATATTCCATGAAAAAGCTAATTCAATTGGCATTTTATTTTCTTAAGCTTTGAAATGATTTCATTCAGTTTAGGTATAGGGAAGCAAAATTATTGTATTCAGAAATTGTTTTTGTCTACAAAAGAATCAGGAATAACTGCATTGTTAAGTGACATTTCTATATTTTCCCCGGTTTTAAGTAATATTGCACTCCTCGATAGTCTTTCATCCAGTAATCACAGGGCATTATATAAGCCACGTAAAGGTAATGAAGAAACATTACAGGTGGCTAAACTGAGACATAAGGAATCTAAATGACTGGCTTGGGGTGGCACATTGGAAGAAAATTATGACTTGAGCTCCTCTGACTGCAGCCTTTCTAAAAATGCACAAGTTTTCTATGTTGCCAGTTCCTTTGTTCATCTCTTACTCAATTCTCTATTCTACCTGGCTGCGGACAAGAAATACGTTTTACCTTGTGGTGCTGTTTCTCGTTGAGGATGCCAGCCTAAGGCAGAAGAGTTGCTGTGTTTTTCATCTCATTCTTTTTATTCTATTTACCCTGCCTCTCTGATTTCTCTTCAACTGTGATCATCTTTGGCTTAATATGAGATTTGTCATTCTATCAGCTACAGAACCCCATAAACAGGCCTGTAAGCTGGTGGCATCCTCTCATCATTACTATAATTGGCCAGCAAGAACCCTCCAGCTCTCAGAAATTACTTCTTTGTACAGTAAGGTGTAAACAGAAGAGAGTTTTGCTAGTGTGAGCTGTAAACTGATATTTGCACAATTTATTTGTATTTACTTTGCCGTATTTTATCTTCTCAATCAGGAGCTAAGGGAATTGTGTTGCAATTGGACTCTTAGTGAGATGAAGCTAGCAGCTGGAAAACACTCTGTTCTAAGTGAAATGGATTGTGTGTGTTCACCATTGGTTAAATAACACATGTTTTAATGAAGAACTGCATGTTGGAGTCATATATATATATATTTATTAAAAAATATGTACTTTGATAGGAAAAGTCAACATATCAGTGTTATTGGGGAATCTTTCCAAGACTTTGCTTTCAAGTGGATAAAAGAGTACAAACATGGGATAACCAAAGGTGAATACAAACAAATTGGCTACTCCATTAGCATAGCTGTCCAGCTGCATCCTAGGCTCTGAGGCCACTCCAAAACCACAAGCCTGACTGCCTCAGAAGTCTGCCAAGGAGCCAGCTGCTGCTAATAAAGCAGACTCTACAACTTGGCATCTGGGGCCTGTGATTCCCATCCAGAAGAAATTGTATGTGAAAAATATTTAAACTTTGCCTTTTTAAAGAGTATATTGCTTTGGAGGAAGAATTCTTTACACTAAACTTGCAGTGAGCAAAAAAACTACATAAGAGTGCTGTGGTTGCCATGGGAAGAAAAATACCATTCTTGAGCAAGGAGGTTGCATGTTGGAAGGAGGAGTGCTGTTCGTTTTGTAACCAAAGAGACTTCTAGTTCAGCATTTCTGGGTTATTGAGTAAGAAAGACCAAGGTGTCTTATTATTCACGCTTAGCTGTGTGCATGGGGCACTTTGTTTCAGAGGGCTCACTGCTAGGGCATAAGCGCAAGGGTGTGCTCCTGAGCCTGCATGAGAATTAAGCACATTAATTTCTTACTTTTAAATAATGAAAAAGAAGAAATTTCATTCATTTTTCAAAGATGAAAACAAATCCTATTAGCAAGCCATGCTAAATTAATAAGCTGCTTGGAATGATCTACAAACCAGTTCCTTCCCTCCACACTCCCCATTGAATAATGAAGCATGAGAATTGAAAAATGAGTTGGTTGCGTTGGTTATGTGAAAAATTAACGGCCAAGTCGGCTCCAAATTCCATCTGCCTTTTGAAGTAAACCACGTAGATTTTGCATAATATTCTTTTTTTCCTTGTGCTGCAGGTTCAGTGCTTGGCCATGCTGGGAAACCTCTTTCCCAGATGTTTGCAGTTGGCGGCAGGTTTTTTTGAGCCAGTGCTGTGCTCCTTGTGGCTCTTGTGGCATGGAAGTTAACTGCGTTAACTGCCTGCAGCCACGGAGGGAGCCCATGTCAGAACCAGACCCAAATTCCCAGCCATCAGGTGCATGGAGCTGCCCCCCTTCAGCACCGTCTGGGATCCTGCAGCGAGCGGGCCGTATCTTGGATCATCAGTGGCTTCCCATTCATTTCTTTCACTCCCCTTATTAGGTGGAGATTAACAAACAGAGCCCGTGTTCATTTGGAGGCGAAACGCATACTTCTGCCATCAGTCGTGTGCTCCTCGGCTCAGGAAACAAGAATTCAAAGCTTTCTTCTGACCTGAAGCTTTTAGCCTGGCGACTGGCCAGAAGATGTCATCAGCCCTAGTGCAGGCAATTTTGTAATCTTTCTGTGGACAGTGATATGGGGTATTGGATGTGCATGGAAATTACTGTGGGCTGCAGTGCCTGAGATTTATTAGCGAAGAGAGGGTTGGGAGCATAGCAGCGCTTGCTGGTCTGAGAAGGTCAGCAGCCTCCAATGCGGAGGACGGCCGCATCTCTGCCAACCTGTGAAGCATCTCTCTGGGTGCTGTGGTGAGCCTGGACATTTGTGTCTGCCTCGTGGCTGCTGCAACTCTAGCTTGAGAGACCTGCTGTCCCATGGCCTAATTCTCTGGGTGTAATGAGGACTTTTTTATTATTATTATTATTATTAGCGGTGGCCTTAAAATACAGTGTAAAGGCAATTCAGGTTCGCTTCTAGGTCCCCATTCAGCCTTCTGAGGGGGATAAAATGGCTTAGGCTTAAATTAGAATTAGGCCCCTAGTGCTTTCCTCTGCGTGAAGATAAAGATCTTACAATAGAGTGAAAATTGCCCTTTATTTTTCAAAGGTATATTTCCCCTTTTTTTTTATTTATTTTTTCTTGCTTATTAGGTTGGTGTGAGAATAGACCATTTATTCATTATCCCCTGCTAAGACATATATAATAATAACAATTAATAATTAAAGTACATAGCACCTTACTGACTCTGTCTTTGTGTCCTTGTGTCATTCACATGCATGCAGTGTGTATGCTAAACATGGAAGTAGGAAGGTAAAGGAGTGAGAATGTTATCTTGACTTCTTTTTTTTAACATTACCAATCCTGAAAATTACAAAATGACCATGGGATGTTTCCTGTGCTGGTGCTATGCTAAAACGAAATGAATGCTGCAGTCACATTTACCTCTGCCATGGCCCCGGAGCATCCAGAGATTTAAATATGCTCTCAGCCAGGATGTTTTAAGATACATGCTCTTATGCCTTTGGTGGAGGTTACCATTGTCTGCAGCGTGATTACAGCTACATCATGGAGCTGATCTCCCGGCCGTGCCCGTGGCACTGTGGCGCAGCTGAGGCCGTTCCCTGTGCCGGAGCTCAGGGCTGCTGCTCTGAGTCTCTGTGTCTGGGAATGACATTGAAGCTCGGCTGGATGAGGATTACCCAGTGGTAAACTGTGTGTGCAGGGAAATACGATCTGTATGCATTAAGTGCTTTTGATTGTCAGCAAAAGTATCTGCACAGATACTGGGGGAAGGAAGCACGTTGCCCTTCCTCTTTTACTGGAGATCAGAGTGAATGTCATTACTTGCCAGTATGGTGATCCCACTGTCTATTAAACTGATTTTTCCTTTTAGTGGATCCTACTTGAGTCGCATTACAGCCAGGCTGGATTGTAGAGGAATTATGTTGTCCTAACACTCAATGGTATGTGCCTACCGACCTGGTTTACATGAGGGAAACTGGGAAGCAGGAAGGCAGCAGGAAAGGCATCACAGCAAGCACGATGCTTTGTGTTTCATCAAAGCCTCTGAGCTTCACCAAACACTGATGCTCTCTTTAAGTTCTCTCTCTTTTTTTTTTTTTTTTTTTTTTTTTGACTCATCTAGGTAAAAGGGACTTGTTTGAAAGAGTTTAAAGCTACTAATTTAAAAATATCCTCCTACCAAAGCTCTGATTTCTTATGTACATAATTATGAGCACTAAAGTAGGGCCACCGAAATGAAAGGGACAGTTGATTAGCATGATCAGAATTATGTACAGCCTCCAATATCTTCTCTATTCAGGGCCTAAGTGCAGAACTAGCATATATCAAAAGTCACTAAAGTGTCACTGCTACTATAATGAAAATTGCATGTTTTACCTTTATTAGGCCATTAGCACACCGTGGTTAGCTTAGCATTGGCCCACCATTTACCTGCAGCTTCATCTATGCGTTTTGCTACCAGAATATGCTGATCTTGCAGAAACCAGCTTTTCCCCACCGCATCCCCCAGCTCCCCAGACTTCTCTCTCACCCGTGCTTCAGCTTTTCCATGCAGGTCACAGTGGTGGCAGGAGCCATCCTCTCCCTGCCAAGTCCTCTCTCCTGGCTGGCACTCTGTTGCAAGTAAACATACTGATGGTCAGTGAGCTGGGGATGGTTGAAGCAGCTTCAATTCACTGCTCTTGTCCCATATTGGAGGTGCTTAGGTA
This sequence comes from Nettapus auritus, assembly GCA_011076525.1. Lineage (NCBI taxonomy): Eukaryota > Metazoa > Chordata > Aves > Anseriformes > Anatidae > Nettapus > Nettapus auritus. Next base: position 41,993,142 of record CM021766.1, read on the forward strand.
ATTTTTATAGCCCGAGGGTGCGACTTCTTTCAGAGCATGTATTTTCCAGAGCGTTAGGAGAGCATACTGTTCTCCCCATGGGAATGCCTCCCTTCTGAAATGATGCTTCTCAGTGGTTGTGTGTGGTTTGTGGTTGTTCAGAAGTGGGTAAGTTCCTAAGAGCGGGAGGTGCTATCCTGACATTATTTTCCAAACCCTGTTTTCTGTTGTGAAAGCCATCTGTAATGGCAGAGTGTTTCCGGGCTGCTTTGTTTCTTCCTCTCTCAGGCTGCCTAGCTCCTTGCCACCTGGCTCTGCGTGTACTGGAGACTCCTTGTATTTAGCAAAGATTGCTTAGGCTTCTGGTATCACCTCCCGTACCTTTGGCTAGATATTTTTATCTCAGAATATTCTTAAAGCAGATTGTGTTTAACTTCTTTCTGTGCTAATGGTAATTACTTCTGAGTATCCATCATTTCAGAGCCTAATTTGGGGATCTAGATAAAATAGTCTCATAATCAAGCTACTTTAATTCCACTCTAAACAATAGCACAGAAAGTGAAATAAGCCTTGGCCAAACCCCAAATCTCAGCCCCGTTTTGCGTTCTGAGGGGTGTTGCTGGCCCAGGGTGGGTGCCTTCACTATAGGAGCAGGTGGCTGGAGGTGGGCAGGGGGACAGGAGGGGAATGCCCTTCATTCATAGCTACCTGGGCAAAGTGCAGTAACAGCCTTTTTTTTTTTTTTTTTTTTTTTTTTTTTTTTTTTTTTTTCCAGCAGTCCTATGCACCAGCTCCCCACCCCATGGCTCCTCCCAGCCCCAGCACAAACAGCAGCAACAACAGCAGCAACAACAGCAGCGGAGAGCAGTTGAGTAAAACCAACCTGTACATTCGAGGCCTTCCACCCGGCACCACTGACCAGGACCTTATCAAGCTGTGCCAGCCGTAAGTGCAGTTAAAATACTCAGTGTCTTTGGGCAATAAAATGTTAAAGTTGGCCTTTTGCTTAACACTTGTATTTATACACAAAAAGGTGGGTAAATACTTGAAGGTTAACCATTATTCCTTGAGTTTGAACAGATAATGAATGCCTGTTGAAAACCTTCTGGTAATGAGTTTTGAGGGATGGAGAGATGATGAGGACTTTCACATTGACTTATATTTATCTGGTTTCTTTCTTATGGTTAACAAAAAAAAAAATAATAAAAAAAATAAAAAAAAAATAAAAAAATAATAAAAAATTTGCATGGCAAGAAAACCTCCCTAATGACAGATTTTATAGTTACAATAATCTGTGAATCATAAGCTTGTGCACAACAAAACATGGGTGTTCCCACCTCAGTCATTTATCACATCTTTCAATTGCTGTGTCACACATTTCTGGGCTCAGAGATTGAGAAGTATGAAAACTGTGGAAGGTGTCCTTGTAGCAAACATCTCATTAACTGCAGTTCCACTGAGAGCTGATGATGTAGAAAGTAGCACCTTCTACTTCCCTGTTCACCTCTAGAGCCATGTATTCTACTGATAATATCAATTTTGTTGTGTTTTAACACTGTTAAAACTGGAAAGGAAGTAAGAAGGAGCTCTTTGCTCCTCATGCATCATCAACAGAGTTGTTTCCAAAAACATTGCAGCTGGCTAACCCGCCTCACTTGACCAATTAGTGGGCAGTAAGGGTAGATATGAGGACCTGACTGAACTTCCAGTGTCTTGATTATTACTGATGATGTGGGAGGGGGATAATCCAGTTTGATATTCCAAGCAGAGATCACCTGGGTAGAGTTCAAGGTAATGTTTTTTTTTTTTGTGTTAAAAATAAGAATGTTGAGAAATTAAAAAAAAATAAAAATCCACCCACTCTGTGATACATAACTGCAGTACTTTTATCATACAATAGTCTCTTCCTAAAAACAACATCTCTGATATTTTTTCATTGCAAATCAGCATTTCAAATAGGGATCAAAAATGGATGTTGGTGAAGTAAGGAACAGTCTGTGGCTGATCTACTGACCTGAAGCCAAATTGCTGTTGATTTAAAGTTTGGAATATGAGTAAATATGTAGTGGGATGTTAGATTTACACGTCACTCTGCACTTCCAGGACCTCCCAAAATATACCTTATGCATACCTGACTGAGCAGGAGTGGAAGTAGAAGTCTTGTTGAAGTGATATATGAACTTTAAGAAAATGACATTAGCTTGGGACTCTTCCATGTGTCTTTCTGTTGCTGAAGTCAGTACAGCTAGAAGTGGTTCACTGTTCTCAGGAGCATAGCGTGCTGGTGATTTTTCATATTGGATGCAAGTGGAATTGTTAGTATACCTGCCTGACATTTGTACGAACCATATCCATTGACACTTCCCACTTGTGACAGTCACAGATAATCCCAGTTCAAGGGCCAGATCCTCAGCAGGTATAAATTGACTGTAGCTCTGCTGACATTCGGAAAGCTATTTTGCTAGACATCTTCCTGCAGCCTGACCCTTTCCAAGTTCAGACAAATGCTTTCAGCTGAGCAGCCGATCAGGAATGAACTAACTATTCCTACAGGAGCCTCATGGCAGTGGCACTTAGTGCTGCAGTCATGGTGTGAGGCATAAGATGGCTGTGGGTTACTTGAATCCAGCTCAGAGTGTGTGTCCCTACCCCTTTGTTCTGGTACGGGAAATGCACATCAACTGAGAGTTTCCTTTTGGTGCATTCCTTTGGCAATTTTTAATGTGCTCCACTAAACTTAATCTGGTCTGTGATTAGTGGGCTTTGTCTTGCTATCATGGAGTTCCTGTGTGAACAGATGCTCTTTAAGAAAAATGCTGACATTTATTTTGCTGATTTTCTATCCTTTGGCTGAGTGGAAGTGAGGAGAAACCAGATAGTTGTTCTGTCCTTTTTTTTTTTTTTTTTTTTTTTTTAAAGAGTACTAAAAGTAGTTATCAAAGCAAAAGGGAAAGATGACATAGGAAAACTTAAATATATGAAAATAAAAGAATTTGTCATGACAGCATGTAGATTCTTAATAGTTTGCAGGACATTTACTTTACCTTTGCAGATGGTTACATAGTAGAGATGGATTAAGGTCTAGATGCCAGTTTTCTTAACTGTTTTCCAAATATTCAGTATGTGTAAGAGCAATTTGCTGCTATATGAGCAAGACATACATTTGTGTCTTTAGAAACGGTTGTCTTGTACACACATTTTCTCAGAGCTTATAAAACTGGGGTCTCATCATGCAAATGAAAGATAATACATATACTGAAGACTTAGTGTATTAAGTATTCACAAAATAGCATAAGGTGCTAGCTTGTAGGCTTCCTGCATAGAAGTAATGGTGTAATTTGTTACAGGATATGAGGTGAAAATTTGAATTCCATAAACCACCATATTATTTGCAGTACAGGATTTTTGGAGAACTGCCTTGAAGGAAGGTATTCACCAAAGCTAGTTTATGGACACTGGTTCCCCTAGGCTGGCTGCCAGTGCCAAAAGTGAGCTCTTCTGAACCCATTTCCTCTGCTCCAGCATGCGACAAGGCTGCCAGCAGTACAACTGTCACTTGCAGTGTCTGACATTTGGCAGGTCTGAGGAATGATGTTCTAAAAACACAATATTTCTCTCTCAGAAGTACAGGGAATGCTGGAAATGCTTGTGGCTATGTGTATTTATCATAGCACATCCCATTTCCAGGTTTATTCCAGCAAGGAGGCCACCCTCTATGTGACACCTATTTTTTTTTTTTTTCCAATTTAATTGCTTTTTGCCAGGCAGTTATGGAAGAGAAACGCTTTTATCAGATTTTTTTTTTTTCTTTTTTTTCTTTTTTGTTGATAAACTGAGGGGCTGTCTTGGTGAATCCTGCCTGCTTTTCTGTATTTCTGCTGTGTTTTTAGGTGGTATATATTGTACGTTAAACAGAAAACAGCAGACTGGAGTTCCATTGATGCTTGAAGTGCAGAGTCCATTACACATGGTGTCAGACATTTCTGACAAATGTTCCGACACTATCAAACCTTTTATCAATTTAAGAGTAACCTTGTCACGGTAATCTGTCAAACTGTTCATATAACTAAAAGAAAACAAGTCATCATAGGCTGTACAGTAACTGAGTAAATAAATAAAAAAAAAATGCTACTGGAAGATTTTCTTTCTCTGTGTGGTTGAGATCCTCAGTATCAGGTTTAACACGTGTCCAGCAAAGTTTCATCAAATTCTGTTTTGCAGTAGACAGCTGCTAGGTTTTACTGTACCTTTTGGGACTTCATGAAATGATGCTGTCAAAGGTTACATTGAAAAAGAGTGAATAGGACTATTTAGCAAGCAAGAATATGTTACTCTTTTATGTATGTATCTGTTTCCTGGATTTTCATAAAAAGAGAGTAACGAGACTTCTAAAACTGGACCATGGCCTCTCTTAACCTTTCTTGATTTATTTTTATTTTTATTTTTAAAGAGGCTTCACACACATCCGTGAGCATATTGATCATCAGAATTTGTTAATCTAAAATTTGATTTTAAATATTCCATGAAAATAATTTTAGATTTATCACTGGCATTTATTACTCTGAGGTGCAGTTACTGCTGTTGTAATACTACAATCCATTCTGGTCAAAATATGCTCATAATCAAAAGGAAATATAACAAACCTTAACATACAAAATTATATACTATAGAGAGAAATATAACTGTACAAGCAAAATATTAATAATTATTTGAAATATTCATAATCTGTCACTCATATTTTCATGCATGGTATTGTATTTGATCCAGAAGAGTTCCAAAATTCTTTTAAAAACATACAGATGGCTTAGTCCCCCATTGGTGTACTGGACACATCACATGCTTACTAAGTATGTCCCAGTGGAGGTAGACTGAAAGAAAACTCACACACAAATTAAACATTTGAGCTTTATTACTTCGAAATATTTTTCATTTCAAAAATTTGCAGTTTCCCTCTGAGGATTTTGGTCTTTCTGTCTGTCTTTTCTCACATGTGTGCACGGAAGAAGACAGTCTCCAAACTCTTTAAATAGATAAAATAACTTTTGGAAAGCAGAAAGGGAATTTGGGAAAAGAGATTAAAATACCTTTTTGTGTGCCATGTGTCCCATTCCCCCCCCTCCCACCCCCCCAACTAACACAAAATTCTGAAAAGTTGGCTTAAAAAACAACATTTGACTAAAAGAAAACAATAACAAACAAGCAACAACAACAAATCCACAGCCTTGTGCAATGCACTATTAAGACATTGGAATGTATTGAAAAAATAATCCCTGTCAGTATTAAGTCATGAATTTTTCATGCCCAGTCTATAGTCTTAAAGAAAGCTATTTAAAACTTCTGAAGCCTGATAGTTTCAGCTTACTTATGTTTTTGTCCTGATTGAGTCCTCCTTGCTTGCACCAATAACGTACCTTCAGCAATCTTCTATTTCAATCTGCTTTGTTCTTCTTGGTTGGGTTAGCTATCTCATCGTCCTTCAACAAGTCTGGACTTCTTTGTGATTGAGGGTAAGACTTATTAAATCAACAATGGTAAAAATAGCCATACCTAAAGAGCAGCAAGTCTGTGTGCTGGTCAAGCTGTCTTTTGTGGATGATGAACCAGAATTTCAGAAATATATGGTATTCTAGATATGGGAAATCTATACCAAATTGTGATTGCCACGAGTGTTTCTTTCTCTGAATAGTTTCTAGATCCATATCTTGTGCAGATTACCCAAGATGTGTTTTTGTTCGTTTGTTTTTGTATTTATTTATTTATGTATTTATGGCTGAAGGTGTCATGATTTGTCTCCTTGGCAAGCCATTGAGTGTGAGACTTTAGCCTTTCATCCCATGCAGAACGTCCTTGTTGCTGTCCCTGTGAAACCTCTGAATAAATATTCCGACCGCTGCTGTTTGGATTCTGCTAAAGGGCTAGCCCCAAGGATAATGTAACTGTGGTTATTAATTGAAAATACACACATTACTTAAATCCTGGACTATTTTTGAACTGAACTCTGTGCGTTCCTTTTGCCCCCACGGAAAACGGCTGAGTGTGTTGAGATTTCAATGGGGTTCAAGGTGCCTTTCAGGACAGGGTCTCTTGTTAATAGCTGCAACAAGTACAACATTTCCAGTTAGAGTGAGCTTTATGGCAAGCTCATGATGGCCAGTTCTGCCGTGTGTTAAGGCAGGAAGACTTTGAAACTCCTGGCTGTTCTTTTCTTATTTTCTTTTTTTTTTTCTTTTTTTTTTTTTCTTTTTTTTTTTTCTTATTTATTTATTTTTTCTTATTTTCTTATTTTAAAGTTTGTTTTATATGAGAGCTGATGAAAAGAATGTGTGGGGAAAGAGCTTCCTCCCTTTCTTTTCTTCTGCATTGGAATGTTAATTAGAAATTATTTCTGTGAATTATATAAATTTTAACCTAAGTAAAATCTCCATAACAGGTTCAAAACCAAAAAGATCAAAAGAATTCCTAAAGTAAGCCCCGTGTTCTTCAAGGAACTTTTATCCAGTGTAAATTGGTGCCCTTATCCTGGTCCTGGTGAAGACAAAGCACAGACTATCCGTGATGTGTAGCAGTACAGTGAATTTTTTGATTTAAAAAATAATAAATAATTATAATAATAATATATATCTTTGGAGAGGTAACATACTGTCCTTGTTTCCATGTTAAAGCAAGGTGTACTGTGGCTTCAGTGCTAATTCCAGTGGGACCACATAATCCACATCTCTCCTGTAATTAGCATCACTTGACACCATTGCTCTGCAATACTGCAGAGGCTGAAAGGGCATGAAGGTGAGAGCGCTCACTCAAGTGGGATTAGCTCATATAGGAACCATGGGGCATCATATAGGTTAGTTCCTGCTTATACCTTAGTGGATATTTTGGGTCAGTATGTCCTGGTAATACAAGAACTGTGAATGGCTCTGAGAGAGCTGTGAAAGTCTGTTGAAGAGATCACTGTTCATGGGAAGCAAAGAAATGCCCATACGTCAAGAGGAGGAAAAAACAAACAGGCAATCAACAACAACAAGAAAACATAAACAGATTTGCTTTGTTTTTCCAACTGAAATTAGGACAGGAAGGCCTTGGGAAAGGTGTACCACTGGACCAAATAGAGCAAAGGTGCCCTGTTGGACTAAATACGGTGATTCAAAGCACTGAGGGAACTGCATGGGTTTGTTCCTCTCACTTTAATGTGTCTGTTCAGATCAGGCTGAAACATACTGATGGGCCTGCTTGGGGATATCTGTATTATTCACAAGTACTTTCACTTTGTATCAGGGACTTCCTGAAAGAAGATTAAGATGGGTAAGAAAGAGAAGAAAAAATGAATTTTGGGTTAATTTTAGGTCAGCAACCTAATGGTGAACATTAAGTATGCCTAAACTAGACACAGAAGCAGAGAAGGAACATGACACTGTGGATATCATTTGTTATTTGTAGCATTGAGAATGTCTTCATAGTAATGGTCCTTGCTAATGCTGCTAGAAACACTTAGGGGTTGCTCCCTGTCTCCAAAAGGGTAATGCTTCAGTGAACTTGAATTACACCGGAGTTGTTTTGCAGTTTTGTACTCAGTTCTACAGATAGTACCTCTTTGCAGGGTGTAAATACGGGCGTGGATGCACGCAGGTGTTTTTCTACTTCACCTGTTATTGAAAAAATGTTTGTATGTTCATTCCCCATTACAATAATCTCCAAATGTCGTCTGTTGTGTAAAAACAAACATTAAAGTTGCCCCAGTAAGCAGTGAGCCGATTCTTTTCTTACCTATCCTCTTTCATCAGGGAAAACAAAACCCTAGGTCAGCAAATGCCCACAGCAGTATAGAGAGCTCCATCTGGGATGTGAACGTTCGCATTGTCAGGAAGAAAGGCAGAAAAATAATCTGCGTAAAGTAATAAATGAGCACCTGCACTCTTCCCTGTTTTGAATGTGCCCGTCTTTTCACTGGAGTGTGACAGAGTGTCAGTGAGAGTTTCTCATCTCCTTTCAAGCTGGATGAACCTGATTTAATGGAAGATAGGGGAGGAGGCAGCATTCTCAGACACTGCTGCTGAAAACATTTCTTCTGATGAATTTTAATTAAAGTCCTTGGGAAAAAAACACACGCGCACACAAAAACAGAGAGTTCATAACAGGAATATTGAGTCTTCTGTGTAGCTGTGTGAAGGGCATGGCTACAACAGCCACTTGTTTTGCTTACTGTGCAGAAGGGGTGTTGAGATAGAAAGAGAGCAAACACTTAATGAGCTGCTTCTGACCTGTTCTGAGATTGTGTGTTCCCAGTCTTTCCTTGTCCTCCTCCTTTCGACATTTCTCCAGCATATTTTGTGCTCAGCCAGTCAACCATGGCATCACCACTGGGTCCATCCATGAGGCTTTCTTCCCCTCATTGATGTAAGCATTTAAGAACCTGAAAACACTCATAAATTAAGGAATATTCAAAGGACAGACAGGCTCTGCACAGTGCATGTCTGTCAGACAAATGTCTGGTTTTGTAATGTGGGTGTTGCTCTGTTGAAGAGCCATCATGATTGTGAGACTCTACAGAGCCTGAATTTTCCAGTCCCTCCCAAGGCATTTTGTAAAACTTAGATGCTCAATTTCTGCTTTCCAGTGAGGAGGTTCCTTCAATGCACTGATGATTTGGCAGAGGTTGTGGGTGTTTGCCAGGACAGTTTGGTGTGTATGGAGCCAACTACATGGGAGAGGCGTTTTTTTTTTTTTTTTTTTTTTTTTTTTTTTTTCTCCATTAACCTCTCTCCATCACCCCATTTTCTTTCTCCAGGGTGATCCCCCTCTAAAGAGGAATATTTCTGCATGGCAGCCAATTGTTTATTAGTTTTGTTTATTAATTTGTTTATTTACCACACTGCTGTCCTTTGTGTGGTTTTGTCTTTTATGGGAATTGTGGCAAGGAAAGTTTTGGTTGTATTTGGCTCTTCTGTTTTGAAGAAACTGCCGTCTTTTAGATTTGTTTGCATTTTTGGTATTAGTTGTCCTAAATTCTTCAGTGTCTACTTCAGTGGGTCTTTCCGAGCTGTTGTCTTTAGAGAATTGATAGCAGCAGCGGGAGGGCAGAACCAATGGCTGTGTAAATGCATGGAGTGTGGAGAAGGAAGTAGGAAGCTCTCCAAATGGGATGTTGTTTATGCTCCTTAGGAATCACCGACTTCTAGAAGATGATGGAGACACTGTTCATATTCTGACATACGTGCAGCAGAAATGTTTTTGTAGCCTTTCTCTAGAAGGTACGATGCAGATGATGTTCCTATCTGTTTGAGAAATATATTGTCCTAAAACTTTGCTGTAAGGAAACAATACCAGCAACGCTTAATAACCCCCCCGTTCCCTCCCTAAACAGGAATAACCTGGGCACTGCTTCCAGCTAATGGCAAGAATCTTAGGACGTGGCTGTAATTTCTATACAAGCGGAAGTGGCAGGCCAGCTTTGATGGCAAAGCTATTGAATAATATCAGCACTAAAACAAAAATGTCATTGTGTTCAGCTGCTAGACTTTCCCATACCGTTCCAAACAAGCATCGACAAGAGCTCTGTGCTTTGTAGCATGCAATGTTCTTCATTCCAAGTATTTGGTAACTTCCCAGAATTATTTGTGTGACAAGCACTGCCGCTAGATTTATATTAAAAGCTAAAAAGTCTTTGATTTTTTTTTCAAAAGATGTTCACTAGAGAAGGAATTTCTTAGAATTTTTGCAACAGCGTCAGAGGTTTTCTGTCTGCCTCGTTATAAAACGGAGACCGGAAAGATGGAATGGTTTCAGCTTAATTTTTAAAAGATGTTGATCTCACTGAAAAGGTTTTCTCTTTGGCCATGTATTTTCTGTGTCCCCATCACGAGCTGTAGGGAAGTGGAGACCTCTGGATTCTGCTTCTGGTTCTCTTTGATTATTGGAAAAACAGCTAGTCTGGTGGTAACCTCAAATAAAGTAAAGAAGGTAACAGCCACGTGACAATTTAGGTAATTTAGATCCTATTCAGAAAAAAAGCTTTCTGCCAACAGATACCCAGTGTCACGTGAGCTTTGTAGAAGCACAGCCGTCTGTTCAAAGAGCAGTTATTGCAAGATCAGAGCCATGTTATTGTTTCAGTGTCATACAGGTAATAAGTGTGGCATTTATGGCTATTACTGCCTAGTGATCACATAAAAAAAAAAGGGGGGGGGGGGGGAGAACAGACATGCTTTCCTTACTTCAGCTTTTCAGTTCAGTATTTCCATGTACTCCTGGGATTATAATCCAATTATGAAACTTCAATTATTTTTTGTAATTCACTGATTCAAAATGAACATTAACTTTTTAGCTTCTTTATAGTAGGCACCTAGTAATTAAAAGGATAAAATAATTCATGGATTCATACAATTTAGGATCCAGAAGAGACCAAGGGATGATCTAGCATTATTTTCTGCTTGATTCAGGTCCTTAAATATCCCTCATTTGCTCTCACACTGAATATAGCAATTTATTTATGTTAAGAATATCTTCCAGAAAAGCACCCCTCTGGATTTGAAGATAGGAGAACAAAGGCAAACCTACCACTAAAGCTAGCAGTTTGTTTCTGTGGCTAACCATGCTCCCCATTCAGAATTTCTGACCAGTTTCCAAATCAACTTTCCGGGGCAGATTTTCACCTGTTGGTTCCTGCTGTAATCAGATCAAAGACCTTTTAGATTCTCTCCCTCTCCTTCCATTTTCTTCCCAGATGTACTTATGCACTATAATCAAGTCACTTTTCAGACTTCTTTCTTTAATAATCAAAATAGATGGAACTGTTTAAGTCTGTGATTACAGGATAGTTTTCCCCAGCCTTTGGAAAATTTCATCAAGGACTACTGATGACATCGCGGGGTCATTTAAATGTTTTTTAAAATAATTATTTGAGGTTAAAAATCACTTCCAAGTTTATAGAGATTAGTATTATGTGTAGTTTATGTAGTTGTATCTGTTTGTATATCTTTAAGTGGAGGAAATGCAGCACTGGAATATCTATGTTCCTGAGCAGGAGAAGTGAGACTCGCAGGCTGGCATAGTGTTGGAGCAGGACTGTAATGAGGAGTGTGTGCTCTGTGGAGATCGTGGTACCCTGGTACCAAAGCTGCGTCAGAACCAAAAACTTTCTCTCCACCTCTAAGGTTTTGATTACCTTTGGTGATAAACCAGATGTCTGACCATCCTCAGCTTTGCGTAACAAAAGCCCATCCAATGACAAAACTGCAGCACCCTTGGGGTTTCATTTTAAAAAGCTAGAAATTTGGATCCAAGCCATACAAAGTTTAATTTTTTTTAGAACTTAATTTCTCTACAAATCTTTAATGTTTCTTGTCCCCTCCCTTTTACTTAAATCATCACCAAATTTAGGATTGTCAGTTAAATAGAGCGCAGTTATGATGTTTTAATTACCCCATGATAACTTAGCACAAATATTTTAATATACAGTCTATTAAGTGCTGTATGAACTGCATGACAAATGAATTCCTATCATATATAATCATACAGCCAGTTCAAGGAGCTTGAAGGATTCATATGGGGCAATCTGCAGGCTCCCTAAATAAAATGAACTCATAGCAATTGCTTCTAAATGGGAAGGAAAACTGGTGGCTGCGATGGGACAAAATGGAGTATGACCAAGTAGTCATTAGGGGGATTTCAATGAAAGAAGGGCAATATACTCCTGGCATGATTTTGCTCATTACCTACTGTAAGAATAGGACTAACGTGACTGCAGGTCTTACAGATGTGGGAGACAGACTGTAACGATGCAGCTATTAAATACTGTCAGCACTTCTAGGGTCTGTAGTTGTTTCATCTCTATTTTCAGTGGGTGGTAAGAAAAAGCTGTCTTTGTGGAAACGTGGGTTTGCTGAAGTTAGCTCCTGTTAGGTTCCTGCATTTGTTTGGTTGTTCTTACCACACTTTGATGTAAAGAATCAAGGATTTCTCTTAGCAGGGAGAGCAGATCGTTTGTCCCTGCTGTGCAGTTCCCTTCGTGTGCTGGGGATCTGGGGATGCCGCCAGGCGAGTGGCAGCAGCACAGTCCCCACTGGTGCTGGAGGAGGGTGGCTGCAGCCAAACCAGCCAGCACACAAGGCATGAGGATGAGGCAGGTCACAGTGGCAAGACGGGGGACTAAAGTACATTGCAAATCCATGGGTGTAGGGGTTTGCCACTACATTTTGTTCAGTATGGAGCCAACAACATGGAACAGCCTTGAACTCCTCATCCTGTGTTATGTATTTTTCCTCCTTTACCTCTTTCCCCCCGCCCCATTTTCTTTCCCCAGTGTGACCCCCTCTAAAGAGGGATATATCTGCATGGACATCAAGCTCATCATTTGTTTACTAACCACTGGTTAGGGGGGCAAGTGTGCTGATGAGAACACTCCTGTTAAATCTCCTGTCCTAGGATTGCTGCGGCTAATGCACCCATGGCATTTTAATCTCTCTGCAAAGACTCCTGAAAGGGATTTTAAGGACCTCACCACTCGTTAGTAGCTGTCACCAGCATGTGAGGCAGGCTCTCAGCAGAGAATTTAGCAGCCCTCCATTGCACCTGGAGTCGAAATGTCGCCAAGCAAATACATCTCTATCGCATCAGCGTGCCAAGTCACGGTGGCACCGCACAGGACTCGGGATGCTGAGCCTGCAAGTGGGGTCCCAGCGCTGTCAGCAGATTCCTGGGGCTGGGCACTTGTAGTTTGGCCAGGGCTGCTGCTGCGGCAGGATGTCCCGTGGGGCTGTCGAGGCGAGCTCAGGGTCAGGCCCTGTGCCATCAGTGAAGTGCCCATCACCTCCTAATGAGGTGGCCCTCCTGTCCTGCTATCAGGAGGTCTGCAGCTGCTCTGCTTAATGGTGTTTAGTAACAGCATGTGCAGCAAGGCGTGCTCTCCTGTTACACGGAGATCCTCTAATGCTGGCATCAGGAGTCGCGGGTAATTCAATCACACCCACAAAAATGATATTAGCAACATTAAAGAGTTGTGTAGACTAGCAAAAGGCAGGAAATTATAGAGTTCAGGCTTGAAACTTTATCCTGAACTCACCCGTGTTGTGCCGAGGTGTTTGGAAATTTCCATAGAGCACATGATTTTGTGGAGCCTGCAGTGGAGGGGATCGTCCCGCTTGTCTGCAGAGGATTTCCTTGACTAGCACCAGCCAGCAAAAGCGAGAATTATGTAAAGAAATCCTGGCACAATTTAGAGAGCATAGCTGGACAATGTGAGCTTTAAATGTGAATTTCTTGGCTTGGGCAGTTTAGCACCCTCCCACCTCCCCCTTCCCCCCACTATTGCTGAAGTGCTGCATCAGGCGTTAGCTGTGTTAACTTTTTTTCAGACCAAGCTGAAGTTTGTTAGCTAAGACCCCCTCCTGATTTCAGAACTAGTGTTTAGGGATTGATTTTAGCTGTTGTTTTCACCTCCACAAGGATGCTGGTTGTTCCGTCACTGAAAAGGTTTGTTGTTGGTTTTTAATTTACCTTTTGATTTTAAGACACTGCTCTTTGTTTGAAGTAAAGTCACTGGAATGAAGCTGAATTCTCAACAACAAACAAACAAAAAATCCATCACCATCTCTGGGCCTTGTTCATCTTTTTACTCTTCTCTAGTTCCACTGAAACTAGTAACACAATTTGATAAGAAAGATTAGTTTCATCACCTAAAAAATCCTCGGTTGGAAATGGATGAGGATCAGGTGTCTGTTGTCTTCCTTGCTGCTTCTGGTCCTCCTTTCTCTACCAGCAGGGACAAGGGGAAGTTCTTACAAGGACCCCATGGGTCAAGGAGGAAGCAGGGAGTCAACTAGCAATTTAACCTCAAGGTGCTTATAGAGAAGGCATAAGCTGCTTTGTTAGTAAACTTATGCATTTCACCCATTGGCATAACAGTCAATCAAGAGCCAAGGTGAGAATTGTCTGTCACTGCAAAGATGGGACTTCACTGCAGTCAAAGGTGGGATTGCAGATCTCCCAGACATGGCAAAGCCAGCAGGTTCACTGCTTGTAAAGCAGCAAAAGGCGCAGCACCCAGAGATTTTCTCACATTTTCAGGCAGGCTTTGAAGACTGTGCTGAAATGTAAAGACAACCAGTGTGAGCTGCAGTCACGCTGCTCACGGCAGGGTTGATGTACCTTGGTTTGCAGTTCATTGCTGTGTGGTTCTGGGGGAGAGAAAACTACATGATGGTTGTTATTTGGGGGAAATTTAATAAATAAATAAATAAATAATCTAGTGTAGTAAAATAAAGAGTGACGGAAACTGACTATTTTTTTTCTCCTAGTAGCTCATTTGGAGGTTATGCATGGGATTTTCTGGAGCTGATGTACTCTTAATATGGCTAAGCTCAGAGGTTGTTCTGATTTTCCCACTGTGCACTTTCTGTGCTAAGGAGCTGGGGAGGAGCGCCACCGTGTCTGTCTCTGTGGTGAACAGGATGGTCATTAATGACCGTACACAGAACAGTAGGATGGCTGTATCCTAGGGGAAATCAATTTTCTGCAGAGCACCAGGCTTGTAAAGAGTAGAAAATTTCCACTGAAGGGGAGGGGAGGAAAGGGAGACAAAACTGACAGAGCAGGGATTAACACATACAAAGGCTTCAAAAGTGACGAAAGACTTTCTGTACAAGGTGGATTTTTTTTTTTTTCCGCTGTCAAAGTTGATCAAGTCTGAAACATGCTGATCTTGAAGGTGGGAGAGAGAATGGCCATCTGGAGAAGCTCTGGGATGGGAGACATAGGAGAGGCTGGGGGAAGGCTGCCTGGGGTTTAGACAAATGGTGATTCTTTTCTAAAGCACTCAACTTTTAAATGGAGCACGGATATGCAGAATTTATGGTATGAATGCTATTGTCCATTTCACTTCCTGAAGGTGCATCTATATTGCAGATGCTTCTGGGTTTTAGAGTCCAGCAGCAAAACCTGAAATTAGGTTAAATCTCGCTGAGGTTGCTCCATGCTCTCCTGCAGGACTGCTGTGTCTGTGGTGTGGACAGGTCCTTGTGTTACTGACCTTGTCCATGTGTGCTTGGGAATTCAGACTGGGGTCGTTTTCTTCTGATTTTCACCACTTTTCAGGTTTGTGTTCTCAAAATCACAGATCCTGGCTGTGGTACTGAGTGTCTCAATTTCGGGTGGCCCAGTGGCTTTGGAAGTCCTCTGCCATACCCTAATAGTTTGCTTTACCCTCTTCTTTTCTGTTGATTTTTTGCTACTTATACCTTGCTTACTTTAAACCAAGCTCACGAAAGCTTGTTTTCCTATGCATGCTCTTGTTTTACTTTTATAATAGATTTTGGAAAATATATATATATATAACGGGAGATAAGGGGACTAAACTGTAACTGGTGTTAAACATCATCATTTGAAGAACAGCTCTAGTAAGAGTAAATTTATTTAGACTTGTTTGTATGTTTATGTTTGTGTATCTTAAAAATGTAAGCAGACATAAATCTTTAAATCTCAGACAAGACGATGATTCTTTTCTGACTGTGCTCAATATTAAAGGCTAAACCAGAGATAAGATAACATTCCCATAAAAATGGAAGCTTGAACAAAAGAGCTGTTGTCCTCAGAATGTGGGAGTCAAAAAGGAACCTTAGTCTGAACTTCAGAAATTGTCTTTAAAACTGAATGTTGTATGTAGAGTAACATTTAATGGCTCTCAGAAATTGCAGAAGAGGGGAAACCCATAGGTCTTTCTCTTGATCTGAGTGGTCTCTGGAGCAAGCCCAAAGAAAGCGAAGGGCAGAGGCATCTGGTAAATGAATAGCTGTACTAGACCTTTTATTTTGCTTTGGCTTCTTGTTCAATATGTTGGTCTTTTGAGAACTTCCTTTGCAAACAGCAGAAAGGGAAAGTGTGGGAAAACTCCCATGGAGTGAAGCCTCCCCTGTCTCCTCTTCTCTGGGCTGAACAAACCAAGTGACTTCAGCCACTCCTCCCACTCCTTCTCTTCTGGACACTTCACCATCTTCATAACCCTCCTTTGGACACTCTAATAGTTTTATGACCTTTTAATACCGTGATGCCCAAAGCTGCACACAGCACTCGAGGTGAAGCTGCACCAACACAAAGCAGAGGAGGATGATCCCTTCCCTCAACTGGCTAGCCCTAAAATGGAGCCATGGGGAACCCCACTAGTGACTGGCACCAGCCTGATGTAAGCCCATTTAGTATAATTCTTTGAGATTGACTAGACATCCCTCTTACATTGTTTTTGTGTTTTCATTGCTTCTGATGGCCTGTACTAAAAGCAATCTACTTGCCAGTACAGGTGATCATTGTAAATTTTGTGGTATTTTTTTTTAAACCCAGCACATTTGGCAGATTATATTTTGGCTGCTGAAATATTATTTATCCGTACGGGATATACTTGCCATTTATCTGTGTGATAGCAGTAGTAAAGTGAGTGGTGTCAGCATTGGGGTTTTCATAAATCTTTAAATCCAGCAGCTCTTTTTATAAAGCTGGGAATAGAATGCAGGGTGGATTCATTCATTGTTATCATTTTATTTTATTTTTTTCCTTTGCAAGGTTGTTTTCTGGAATCCAACACATGCAACTGCCAAGCAGTGTTTTTTTCCCTAGCTGAGGATGTTCACTAATATTTGATGAAGATGTTGCCCTTGGTGTTGCCAACCCTCAGAAGTTTATTGCAAGGTTCACAATATTTGTTTTTTAAACCCTTAGATCCTGAGGCATGTGATAAGATGGGAATCTCAGCTTTCTATTTTTAAAAAATATAGGTTTCTTTCCTTTGTGGCTGTAAAGAGAGGTTTGAAGATACATCTGAGTCTATCACAAAGGCTCACAATATATAAACAAAATAAAAGAATATCTCAAATGTATTTATTTCTTATTTATTTTTTAATAACAAAAGTTAATTTCTTAACTTCTTGGTGTATTAGTGAGCAACAGGAATTGTCATCACTGAACTCCTTAGCCAGTTACAGGATGAATTGTGGGTTTATCTCTGTGAATCATAGTTCTCATTCTCCCAAAGTATGCTCAATAATCAGATGAGGCCTTGATTCTTCATGTGTATCTTTATATGTATTGAGGATCATATCTTCCTTAATTAGTTTAACTGAAGGCATCTAAAGGCTCCCAAACTTGACTGAAGCTAATTTGCTTCCAAATCCAGTGCTACTGGTCAAATTTCAGAATGTGCTCACTGTATTTTTCAGTGAGTCTTTCTGTTCTTGGGGTAAAATTTCCCAGCAGATTCATAAAATATTTAAATTTTTGCTCCTTCCTCTAGATTTTCCGTGTATATTTCAGAAAAATGGGTTACAGAGCACATCTTTTTTTCATAGATCTCCATCCAGGCAGGAACTACCAAGTGCCCTTTTGAAGACTGAAAATATATATATATTGGGTATATAATGAGCGTCTTTACTGAGTGAATCCCATGGCTTATCTAATCTCTTTCTGGGCCATAGTGGCTGTTTGTGGGTATGAACTGAACCACGGCAGAGCATAGCAATTGCCACCATTGGCTTTTCTCCTGTAGGAGACTCGTGGCAAAGGCGTCCAATAAGATAAGTTGGCACAAAGCCTGAGTGAGTGAGTTGACTGTAAGATTTTGTTCATCTTAGGCTCGTTGGTTCTCCAATGACTGATGAGGAGAGAGCTACAGATGTGCTAATTATTCCCTATTCCCTGCCCCTTGATGTTATCTTGAAGTGTAATTTCAACATTCAAAGACAGAAAATAATGAGGCAGCTGCTCTGTTGGTGTAAAATGGGGTAGCCAATTGGAAGAGGGCACCGCATGACTAGAAACCAAGAGATATCCAAAGTGCAGTTTTTAATAAGCCCTCCCTTCAAAGATATTTACCAGGCTGGTATAGTGAGGCTAATACATTGAATTACGTTCATCTTTCTTTGGGCAATAAAGGATGAAGAGGTGTTTATATAAGAGACAAAGGCTCTAATCTAAATACATTTTTAAACCTTAAATGCATTTCTGTAACAGGTGACTCTTCATTTAATGCTGTGTTTACTCACAGCTTTTCTAAAGCATTTTGAAAACATGAAAAATAACATGATTCATAAATTATACATCTCTATGTCGTGCTGGGCAGTTTCATCTAGTTTAAATTTTATTTTTGACAAAGCGATGACTCAAGTTTTTGTAGAATACTTGCTTTGGGACCCTGGCCTAGCCATTATGGTGAGTTACAAGCAAGAACACATTTGTGCTGTTATAATTAATTACCGTAGCTGTTTTAGGCCTTGCACTGAAGAGAGCAAAGCACTAGCTAACCGGCAATGTGCACTTACTGTTATGCGTAAGGTTGTTTTCTGTCTCAGGTTGTTTTCTGTATCAGGGCTGTAGGGAGGACTTTCCACACCCTTCCAAAACAACAGCAAAACAACACACACAAAAAAATTAATTTCAGCCCACAAACATGATTTAACCTTGATAAATTTTTCTTTTTAAGTTCAGCTGAGCTCATTACACTTGGTGAAGTTAAATAAAATTCAAAGAAGTTCAAAACCAGAGGTATTCTGTCCCAGTCCTGGGTGAACAGTGTATGCTTCTGTCCACGTGATTTTAAAATTCCAAAATCGTGCTCCTATTGCTTCTCCCTGAAAATTTCAGGCAGAGAAAAATGTGTTCCTGTGCATCACTTGTGTCAAAGTTTGGCTTCTGGAAAATAAACATAACTGTGACATTCCAGCTCTGAAAATAAAATGATTAACATAAATAATATTTAAGAAAAAGAAGCAATTTGTGATTAGTTCCTAAAATACGTATTTTGCAACGTAAAAATCTTAAGGAATTATACTTTTCAGAACAAAGTTGTTTCCAAAGACATCCCAAGTACCTGATATTTCATAATTTGTAAATAATGAAATGGGAGCTCTGTGAACTCAAGAAGTCTCACTCACACATTTTATTCTAATGGCCTTTGTGTGAACTCTACAAAATGCTTTAGCTTTAAATTATCAGTTTGAGTTCATGGTCCCTAGTGGTATTTGAGTTCATGGTCCCTAGTGGTAGCTGGAGTTCTTGCTTTTCTTTTTAATTCCTTTTCTTTTTATTTCCTTTTCTTTTCTTGCCTATTGTTAGAGAGGTAACATCTGATTGAGAGATATATATATGTATTTACAATACGTTGCAGTCATATAATTCTTTTAAGAGCAAATTGTTTTAGTGAAATGTCAGAAAATCTGCACAAACGGAATGCTCAGAGGTCCCTTGAATAATGGGGCTATTGTTAAATGATTGAATACTTTAGAGATTAATATCATAGTATGCTGGCATGCTGGTTCATACCAACTGTAATTTCACAATGAATCCTCCATAAGTAAGCAACACTGTGAATGAGAAATTGGATACAAGACATCCCAGCATGCAAGAACATACAAAGTAAATAAATTCTACACAAGAATTACATGTTGGAGAGTTGTATTTTTACAATATCTGACATAACTCATAATTAAATTGTTGGATAAAGGAGAATCTTCAAGTTTGAAGATTTTTTTTCTTCAAATACCAATGAGTGATGTCTTAAAGAGTAGAAAATATAGCACTTTTTTTCTTTTTTTTTCTTTTTTTTTTTTTTTCCTCCAGTTCTTTGAAAATTAGAGTTTGCCTGGCATTATTATTTGTGACAAGCTACAGGTTTATCTTGTCTGTGAAGGGTTTCAGATCCCTAAGCTATCTTCCAAATAATGCATCCTATCATTATACAGAAAATTTAGTAGCACTGCTGAGTGTCTGCAAACAACAGTTGCATTTTATTTTTTTAAGACATCTGAATTCTTGCAAATATGGAATAATTAGTAGTTGAAGATTTAATGACAGCCCAGAAGAAGGGCTGAAGTGTTCTGCATGAAATCACAGTTATTAATTTGTGCATGAATTTTGTTTTCCATACTTAATTTATCAACTGTAAAATATTTTGCTAATTAATTATTAACACTGGTTATTTGTCATGGCAGAACTGTGAGGGAAAACCATAGCTTTTTATCAAAGCAAAAATATAAATGTCAGAATTTTAATTTAAATACAATATACAATAATGTAATCATTTTTAAATAGTCTTAAGTAGCTTCAGTATTCAAACATACAGATGTAATATAATAAATAGCCCTAATTCAGAATAAACAGTATTTAGAATTAAAACTGCATGTAAGAGCCAAGTGTCTTGCATGAAATAAACTGTGAAAAAGCAAACAAACAAACAAAACAAAACAAACAAAATGAAACACAGCAAAATGCTGTAAAATGTCAGGCTTTTATGGGGAGTGCCACTTCAGTAAGTGGCATTTTATTCTGTACTGGGTATCAAGAGTGTGACAAATCTGTAGCCTTATTATAAGCACTCTGAATAGGATTTGAGCTTGTACCTACTGAAGGCAATGAAAAAACTGCCTTTGATTTCTGCAAGTGTTGGATCAAGCCACTTAATTTCCATTTACATGCAGACAAAAATCTTTTTATACTTTGGCAAGAAAAGGAACAAGGCTACAGGAAACATTACCTTTGAACTACCTAAGTAATCTACTTCTTACAGGTCCGAGAGTCCAAGTTCTTTATATTTCCAGAAATTTTGTATCTGTTTAAATTCCCTTTACTTTGGCTTCTGTTTAAGCTAGCTTAATTTCTCAAGTATTGAAAACAATTACAGTAAGTATCCAGAGTCTGTACACTTTTGTATGAGACATTTTTTTAGAGGTGAATGTGCTTAAGAGTGTGCTTAATATTCTTAATAATGCTTAAGAAAATTAAGGCAGATTAGTTTGATTAGCAAATATGTCTCTCCGCTTCTTAGTAAGTATTGTGTTGTAAATATTTTTCTAACTTGAATGTAAGACATCAGTTTAGTAAAGGTAAGGCAAGATGTCTTCCTGTACTTTAATTTTAGGGACACTGGAAAGAGAAGCCAGCATTTTAACAGCAGAGGGATAGTTTTAGTTTTGGTATTTCTACACACATTTAAAGAGGTTTATTTGCAGTATTTTACACTCTAAGTTGTCAACATTTTACAAGAAGCAAACTTCACCGTTACAACCAAGTTTTCTGTGTTCTAGCAGCAAAGGATCATAGCTGCTCCAGGGTGGTACAAGCACCCCATGATTTGAGCTAAATAGTGCTTACATCTTCTCCTTAAAAGCAGGATTTCTGAATATGAGCTGTAAATGTATTGTAGAGTAAATGACTCACTCCATACTCTGAAACAACCTGTTAGGTTCTTTCCTCCTAACACAGAGCTTTTATGCAAGAGAATGGCATGATCTTGGCTTTTATTTGTCTGAAGTAATAATAGTGTTCATAAGCATGTGCACATAGTTTTTTTTTGCTTTTTTTTTTTTTATTTTCTGAAAAATGCATTTTTGGTCGACATAGTGTGATGGTGAACAATAAATCCATTTATGGATCAGATCACTGTATTCTTTCTTAGTAGTAAATATCCGTACCAGAAAACATTCTTGAATTTATATGCATTCTTTCAGTGGTTAATCAGCTTTAATCCTCCAGAAAATTCACTCCTCGTAGATGCTATGATACTCATTATTTTCTGCTTAAAACTGGATGGCATCTTACTCTGTTGTTAAGAACAAAAATAAGTGGTCTAGGTTTCAAAAA
Organism: Nettapus auritus; assembly: GCA_011076525.1. Classification (NCBI taxonomy): domain Eukaryota; kingdom Metazoa; phylum Chordata; class Aves; order Anseriformes; family Anatidae; genus Nettapus; species Nettapus auritus. The sequence goes on from CM021766.1 coordinate 42,014,730, forward strand.
TTGCTGGGCAACTCTGAGCTTTCCAGAATTTGGTACAAAGGACTTGGAAGCCCTTCTGAAAGTCTGCTGCTATTTTAGACGTAGAACCAAACAATTTTGATACACCCCCTGAAACTATTAGACAAGTTGTTATTCTAAATTGCTGTAGTGACTTGTATTACAGTCAGCAAAGGAATGATTTTTATAAACCTGACAGCCAGACTAAAATAAGTGAAGACGAGAGTTAAACTTGTGTTTTCTTGGAAAGAAGTATAGTCTTTATTAATCCACTACACTGGAGGTTCTCTGCAACCACTGTCCCCTGTTTATTCCCCAAGCCATGTGCTGGTCAGTGAAATAGAAAGTGCTCTGAATGGTATGAATTTAGTTGTTTCATATCGCTGTGAATAAAAAGAGAGTTTGGTTTTAACTTTTCCTTTACAAAAAATATAAAAGTAATGTACAGAAAAACAACAAACCAGCCAAGTCTTTGTTAACAGAATTGTACATGTTGTATTTAGGAGAAAAAAATAGAAGTGTTGAAAATGTCATGCAGTAGATAAAATGCCTCCAAAATGATCATGCAAATCACAACTTTTTCTGAGTGAATTTCCCTTCTGTACGCATTTGGATGTCTTCAGTGCATGTGGGAGTGCATTATAGGAATAACATCTCTCTGAGAAACACAGTAGCAATTCCTTCCGTATTTTAGGCTTTCATAATGTGGGCTTTTTCTTTTTCTTTTTTTTTTTTCTTTTTTTTTTTTTTTTCAGAAATCCACGATTTTCCTAATAGAGTCTGCTTTTAAACAAAATAAACCCAGTTATGCTATTTATATATTCATTCACAAGAATGAAAGAGTCTCGGAGTTGCTTATCTAAATCCGATTACTGCTGGTCAAATTCATCCCAGTACAAAAGTTCCAGAGATAAAAGCATATATTACCTAAATGCATAGAAATGCAGGCTGTTCTCAGCTGGGTGAATTGTGCTTTGAGTAACACGTGGGGCTTTGGGTGAACCCTAATGTCAGGGATATAATTAGTAAGCTCTCAGCTTGGAAATTGCACGGCATCTCCCTTGGCTTAACCAAGCAAGGAAAAACTGTGAAGAGGTTACTTGGGTTGAAATCGTGAGTTTCACGTTTATCTAAAACACATGAGTAATAACCAGAATGGGGGAAAAGCGGTGATAGGTAGTTAGTTATCTGTTTGCCTGCCACCCTGGTTGGATGGACACAAAGGGTGGCATAGCTGTGGTACCACGTTGGGTGAGGGTCATGGCTTGTCTGGTCTGACAGCCATTTCGTGTTATAAGACCAGGCATGGCCAGCCTGCAAACTGGCTTGAAGGACAGCCTACAAAATACTTCTCCCGTCAGTTTGGAATCAGTGTGTGTGATGGGAAAGGTTCCTGCATCTTGCAAGTGGTATCACTTACAGCTCAAGTGCTTCCTCTAGGAACTCTCTCCATTTTAACAGCAGTTATCAAATAACTTCCCAGGAACAAGCGGATGAGCTTTGTCTGCAGTGTAAGTGCTGATCGACCGCCTGCCTGCAAGGCTCTTCAAGTGATCTATTTGTACTGCAGCCCTGATGCATGTTCAGGGTTTATTCTGCATTGCTTGCATCTTCCCAGAGCCTGCTGAGTAGTTGGGAAATGTGGGGTGCAGTGGGTTGGGGCTGTACATAAGAAGCTATTTCTCCCCTCCAAATTACAGTTCTCGTGGAATATAAGAATGGCTGGGCTGGGTCAGACCAGGAATTTATTTCAGCAGTTGTAAGGGGAGGTGCCTGATGTTGAAATGGGGACTGGATGTCATGATACTTCCCTGATACCCTCCCCCAGCTTTTAGTGTTTGGTGGCTTCCAGGGCCAAACATTTGTGTTTAATTTGGTGACAGATCTAACAGTCTAGAAGTCATCTAAATTTCTTCTTTCCGTAGAGATGCATTTTCTGGGGCTCCAGCACTTTCTGTGGCCATGAGTTCTGCAGTTTTTAAATTGTCCATCATGTAATTGTCTTGTCAGTCCTTATATATTATGAGGAACAGTGAAAACACATAGTCATAGTTTCACTGCATGGGTCCTTCTTTAATGAGCTGAAGTCCTAGTGTATGCATTTGCCCCTGACATGGAAGCTCTTTCAAGTCCCTGACCACATGGTTTTAAATGAAAATTATTACATGCAGGAAACATTAAAAACATCATTCAATACAGGGAATTAAAAGGATTTTTAAAAACAGGATGAAAATAATTTTATTTGAGGTTACTGCACATTTAAATAATGGGGAAGAATGTAATGAAAAACAATACATCTGTCTGGGAATCTTCTGAATAAAAATTTTGGTTCAGATGTGCAGTAGTCACATTTTTGAGGTAGCAGTCTCACAGATTCATAACTTCTCTTACCTTGGATACTGTGATGCAGTAGGTTATCCTTAATGATACAGTCATTATGTTTAAAGGTTGATAATAAGGTATTGAGATGAACTCAGTTCCACAATTATCTTTTTCTGACCAGATTTTTTTTTTTTTTTAAGATCTTTGAAAGAATACCTTCATGCACAGTAATTCAGGAGGAAATTAAATAGTGCTCATGTTCTCTCATGACATGCAAACCATACCTAGTATTTTTTACGTTAATGATATTGTCTGTGCAGGCTGTTGGATTTTATAGTAGTTTCTATTTAAATACAAGAAAAAAGGAGCTGTCGCTTGTGATGTGGTTTATTGTTATTTCCATGGGTATTTGCACTGAAGAATACTTGTTTGTTGCTTTCATGTGAATGAAAGCACAGTTAAGGCTCATGCAAATGAAGAGACATCAACTTTGGAGGGGCAACATAACTTGATACTACTCTCCATGCGTGCAAGAAAGAAACACGACTACATTTGTAGGAACAAAATACGTTCCTGACTTAATGCAAAACACAAGCTAACATTCTTCATCAGAACCAATGTTCTGATTGCTGTAAAATACTTACTTGAAATATTTAGGAAAGCAGTGTCTAGATTAATTCCAATGACTTTATTGTGGCAGAGCTTGAGGTTCATAGCAGCAGATGAAATCGGCTGCGTATGGCTAATTGCCTGTAACGGTCTTTGTTATTGTGGCACCTCTCACTGCTCAGATGCCTGGTTTTGCAAACATGTCGGTGTGCATCTAGCTGTACGTGCTGGAGGAAGCTTCTGGACCGAACAGAATTGCTTCTCAGACTGAAATCTCCAGTGTAACAAAGTGTGTGCAGGATCACAGTACAGGGCAAATAACTCTGGGATATCTGTAATAAAAGCAGTGGAACCACAAATGTCTGTCTTTGCTGGCAAGAAATGTTAACTTTGAGCTCTCACATGACTTGGATGAAACAACATATCAATTCATTAGGAGTGGCTGAACTGAAATGGAGGCTGGGTGTTAGTTTTTGTTGGCGGAAGTTTAGGTAGGGGTTGTGTTTTATTTGAGGTTGTTGTGGGTTAGCCGCTGATTTTTGTTGGATTCTTTCTCCATATATCTGTCAGAAGCCCTTTGCTATATGAGATAGGCATGTTTTTGCATGTTTTTCATGTATTTGATTTTAAATCTAAATAAATCAAATAAATGAAGATGCACTGCACGGGCCAAACTTCCTGCTGGGTAAGCTGCCCACTGAGCAACCATAAATCACACTGGCAGAGAATTTGGCCGTTCCTGCTTGAGATACGTGCTCTAACATCTTTGAGGCCAAAGTCAACTCCAGGTATTACTGTGAAGAATTATAAAACTAAGTGGAACATAAGTGAATATGAAGGCCTCAATTCTGAAAACACCTGAGCTTAGAAAAGCATGTGATCTCATGTTTAACATTAAACCTGTTTTAGGTATCCACTCCTCTTGGAGTGGAGCCAGCTATGACAAAACAGACCCCACAACTACCTGCCCATGTCCCCATCATGGTGGGGGGTGCGTTGCATTGGGTCTGCTTGCAGAACATAAAATCCTCTCTGCCTAGGGATCCAACTGGGCAGGTGTGGGGGGGAGAAGGCTTTTCTTCCCTTCCTCCCACCCAAGAGAGACCAAGACATACCAGTGACTTGAGGAATAAAATTAATTTACTCATTCTCCTGAAGTGTTATATTCATCTGTAAATGGCTCTCTTCTATGATCTTTCACCAGCTCTTAGTGACACTGACCATTAAATTGGCATTTGTAGTTTAAACCTCTGCAAGGTAAAGACAAATAGCTGTTTTATGGTCTAATTGCTTAATGCAACAAATTGTAGCTGCCCAAGTTCCCTCTTAATCATGCCAGGTCTATCAAGTTGCAGTGCAGTGCAGTGCTATCTTACAGGAGGTGTCACATACTAAAAGAAGAATTAGCACTAATCTTGGAAAAGAGCTAGGAGATGCATATAAACCTCAAAAGCTTCAGTCTATCTAAAACAGAATCTAAATCTAAAACTAGATGTAAATCTATCTTTTTAGGATGTGTGTGTGAATGTAGACCCAAGCACAGTTGTGTCTCTGTGTGTGTGCATGTACGTAAATAAATGACCATATCTCCTGCTCGTTGTTAATCCTGGATCTGGTCCATCTCTATTAAAATTAATCTTGTTTGACAGCTAAAAATGAAAATATATTTTTAAGCAAGCCTAATTAACTTAACCAAAGAGGCATCTTTAGTAGGGCTGATAACCTAAAATTTCCCCTGTATTTGGCATTTATACTGGCAGTAGAGTGCAGCGACCAGAGGTAGACAGGCTATGGCAAAGGAGCAGTGCTGTTCAGATGAACTCTAAAGGTGCTTGTTGAACTACAGTGGAAGAGGGAACCTCTCCAGAAGTATTAGGAAAACATTCTTCAAGATCACTAGATCTCTTTCTTGGATATGTGCAAAAATAATTATGTATGTTATTAAAATGCAATAACATGTATTTCTGTTCTTTGTTTTCTCTTTAGGTATGGGAAAATTGTATCCACAAAGGCAATTCTTGACAAAAACACAAATCAGTGCAAAGGTATGTGTAATAGTCTGCCCTGTGAGTTCATTGTCTGTTTGAATGATTGACTGGTGGCTTGACTGCCAAGGCCTTGGCTCCAACTGTGCAATCAACATAATGTACGGTATATTGCAAACATATTTAATAATGCCAGCGCTTTGAGTCGTGTTTTCAGTAACATTACTCATTAATTTTTTTCATTAACAAACAAAATGAAAATCACAAATCAGAACAAGTATCAAATTGCTTCGGCAGAAAAGTAAATTACCTTCTAACCACATAGTACCGTCTGATTTGAGTGATATCATCAGTGATGCAAATTGATTTCTTATATAAAACCAAATATTTTCCCAAGCAAAACCTGATTTTTTTTTTTTCTGGTTCTGTGAAGTCTTGGCCTACGCAGTTGGAAGAATAAAATATTCTTTATGACACAAATAGATCCGGTTGTTGCAATACCAAGGTATGATATGAGATATGCTGAAAGTGTTTCCTCTTCCAGTTTTACATTCATAACTTTTTTAGTGAAATATTACACACTTCATATTTTTATGTGTGTCTATGTATGGCTAAATCTGCATAGATAAATGTTGGCTAATGTGTAGAATTATATTAGATTATTCATTTAACAGTCTGAAGAGCAATCAAGTGTATGGTGGGAACCTCTGCTTTAAAACGTTCGTCACTTCATACTAGTGATATTCAGAATCCTTTTGGAGTAATAGGATCTACTGAAGTGGATTCTTCTCATAAGAAGTGCATTCTGGACAGCATTTCTCTATGAGTTACTAAAAGCACTGCATACAGAAATATCTCACTGGTGGCAAGATAGGCTTTGAAGAGAAGCAGGAGAGAAAGATATATGGGCAAATTTTGAGAAAGTGCAAAATCCTGTCAGCTATACCAAAGATGTTATTGATGTTTGGAGAAGTGTGTGCCTTTATCTCTTGCATGCCAGCAGCAGCATTCATTAGCTACTCAAAAAAAAGGTAGATTGTAAGATTGCAGTTCAAGTCTTGGAAATCTCCATCAGCGTAATAGTTCATGAGCCATCATCAGAAGTGGCACTCGCTTTGGTTGGATTTTTTTGTTTGCTTGTTTTTGATAACATCACTCTGACCGTATTTCTTTGAAAACTACACTGGGAACCAGATTTTTTTGTTTGTTTGTTTTTTGTTTAGCTTGTTTTACAGAGGAATACCCATGTGGAAGGATGGGTTTGGCCAAGTGCAGAAGGCCAGGGGTGGGGGCCCACAGACGTGAGAGCGGCAGTTTCAGAGCCAGGAGGACATGGATGTACCTGCCACTGGGAGACTTGAGTTTTGGAAGAAGGCACTGTCTGGGGACCTGTAGAGAGAGGAGGATTTGCAAAGTGACAGAGCTACAAAAGGGCTGAGTGGATGAAAAGGGCCCTGAGCTGGTTTGACAAGGAAGAAGAGTGCTGCGATGAGCAGGAGTATGGTTAGATAGGATAGGCTTTGGGATAGTGGTGGTTTGGGATGAGACCCTGGTGTAGTAAGAAATAGGGACTTAGGATTACGGGAGCTGCAGGGGCCTGATTTGCTGATGTCAGGGGTTAAAAAGAAAAAAAAAAAAAAAAAAAAAAAAAAGTCCATGATCAGGTAGGTTGGAGTAAGCCTGGGTCACTCTTCACAGTCCCACACTCCAGCTAAGACATTTCTTTGGCAACAGAAATGTTGTATTTCCCCCTTCCCACCATACAGCAAGACTGAGGTGTTCTCATGGGTCAACTCCATAATTTTTTTCAGCTTTTATCTTAAATTTGTCCATCTGAAATGACAACACAAACCAAGCATATCGAGTTGAATTTGGATTGGGCTGTAAATGTGTTGAATAAATAAATGAAGTCTGTGGAAAAGAGAAATGAATTTGTCTCTGCTGATCTTGGTTGTCTGAGACCACTCTGCTCTCACTATAGATGCTTCAGCTAGGTGGCTAAAAGCTGGTGGAGTGAATCAGTGAATCTAGTGGAAGCAGGCTTGTTGACTGGTAACCACTGCCAAAAACATGTTGTCCCGTGATCTAGACTACTTTCCATTCCCATTGCCAGTGGAAATAAGAAAAGACATGGATGTACTTGCAAAATACACAAATGTGAAGTGAAAACATTGTAAAGAGCATCAATGGTAACATTTTGAGAAAGACAAACATCTTGGTTTGGTATTTTTTATGTTGTAGTATGTTTTGATCTTATTGTAGTAGGGGCTATGTAACAGTGAGTTGGAATTTTGTAAAAGTTTGGTTTCATGCTGTGTTTTTACACTGTAGGGCAGAGAGATATATTTATTTGTATTTTTGAAGATGGATCTTTATGATATAAGTGGTGCCATTAAAAGATCATAAACATAATTGGATTTATTAACAGTATGCTTCGTGGCATAAAAAGAATAGATGTTTTGCTTCTTGGGTATGATTTCCTTCCTCTAGCAAGATTGCTGGGGAAAAAAAAAAAAAAGAAAAAGTCTGACAGGCATCAGAACTGGAAGGGCCCTGAAGAGGTCATCTGGTCTGTTCCTCTGCCTCAGGCCAGGATCAGCACTACCTAAGCCACTGCTGATGGATGTTTGTCTCTCCTGTGCTCAAAGGCTTCCAGCAGTGGAGATTCCACCAGCTCCTCAGGCAATCTGCAATAGTGCTTGCTGTCCTCACTATAATAAAGTGTTTCCTAATGTCTAAGCCACATCTCCCTTTGTGCAGTTAAAGCCTATCGCTTCTTTTCTTATCCCCAGTGAACATGCAGAGCGGTTCATCCTTTCCTCTTTACAGCAAACACATATATTTGAAGACTGGTATGCATCTGTCCCAGCTTTTCTTTAGGCTGAACATTGGTCCTTTCTCTCCTTCCTTAGAGGCAATCTGTTTCAAGTTTCTGATTATATTGCACTGCATCGGTCTCTCTAATTAGTTCACTCTAATCTGAAGTCCTTAGAGCCGGGCACAGAATGTCAGACAGCCTGAATCCAACCATTTTAAATAGTGTGGAGAAGTTATTTAATTTTCCTTCTCTGTGATTGTGTGGCTCTCCTGTTTATTTGTACATATAAATAGCTACTTATATTTAAAGTATAGATAGATTTTTGAGGGTGTTGTGTGAGAACAACAGTGTTGATTTATGCAAAGAGATTCTCAGCAGCCCTGTGGTTCTGTTATTCTCTTCTCCGGTGCTGCTGCCAGCCAGGCATTCCTTATTGTGTGCTCTGCTTTGTGCTGTTGATTATTCCCTCCTAAGGCTAGTACTTTTCATTTGTCTGTATTGAATTTTATCGTATTTTTTTCCCGGCTACTCCTTAATTTGCCAAGATTATTCTCAAATCTTAAGTCTCCAGAGTGCTTGCAGCACTTACCTCTTTAGTATCCTCTTCACAGTTAATAAATGATTTCTCTAATCCACTGGACAAGATAATTTGGAAAAGACTGAGTAATAACAGACCTGAGAGAGACTTTTGAGGAAACCTTCTCAGCATACCAGCTAGTTTAACAGTGAGCCATTGAAAACTTCTAAAATTGGATGTGCCAATCAGTTTGGCACCTATGTCACAGGACTTCTAGACAGGTCGTATTTCTCCCGTCTGTTCATGTTAGGAAAGATAATCAAGGTTCAATTAAACTATATGGTACTTCTCTATCCATGAGACTAATTGCCTATGTTTAGATGGAGGTACGGTATGATATTATTTACTCTTGCTTATCATGATATGGGGTACTCATCACCTGATGCCTGTGAGGCTCTGTGAATAGATTTATATACTATTTGTTCTAGGATTTTTCCAGAAGTTGAAACTATATTGAGTGTCTCTAATTCACTAGTGCTTGCATCCAGACCTTTAAAGCAAACAAATAACAGGCATTTTGATGGCACCTTTCCAGTCTTTTGGCTATCACTCATCTCTCTTAAAGTATAAGCTATCCTGTTAAATGAACACATCATTCTGTGATGTTTACACAGTGCAGTAGGGTGGATTACATTTAAGTAGATGATAGAAGAAATCATGTGATTAGAGATTTCAAAATCTATTTCGACCTCATTTTTTTTTGTCCAAGGTATAGAGTAGATCTGAAAATGTACACTAGTGAATATAATGAAGTAATGATTTCAAGTACCGTATGTATCAATGTGCAGATCTGTTAAAATAGGTTGCTGGTTAGCAAAAAGTGTTAGGTTTCCCCTTCAACAAATGAAGAAAACACTCAGAAAAAAAAAGGACTTTAAGTCATTCTCCAGTATTCCTCAGATTTTTAAAATGATACCTGCAACATTCTTGGCATGCTAAGGAATAGTGTCATCTGAGGATTTTTGCCTGGTATGAATTAAGGAGTCGGGTCTAAAGAAATCATATATGCTTCAGGGGAGTTCACTAAGGAAACCTTTTGACGTAACCTCTCATTTTAAGATTACTCTTTGTTGGTGGCATAAATGCTAAGTGAGGCATAGTAGAAAAAACAATCTCTGTGTAATAGAACAATATATAAAACAAAATAAGCACAGTCATGACAAAACGGCCAGAAATCACTGAACAAAGCAGGCAACAATCACATATGGAGAATAATGAAAAACAGACACATGATTCATTCAGATGTTCAAACACAAAAACCCTAATGAACAAGTTGGAGAGTTTTGGCTGCTTTTGCTTTTTCCCCTCTCCCTCTCTCCTTTGCGCGTTTCCCTTCTGGGTCTACTGCATTTGCTAATTTAAAAAGTAGGGGAAATTAAATAAAAGAAGCCATTCAAGGGAAGCGTTAATCTTAAACACGTAGACTCTTCTCTTTCCAGCGCTCACCCCCCGCCCTCTCCAGACTGGCTTGCCTTTGATAGACCTACGTGCTCAGAGCAGAGGGAATGAGTAATGGTTGTTTCACAGTACAGTTTCCATACCTCATAGCAATGGAATACAGAACAGTTAATCTGCCAAATACACAAGCCCATTTCTTAGAGTATGAATTACTGTCATCTGCATCTGCCCTTGCAGACACTTTAATTGCATGCATACAGATTTACTTCCTGGTTTAATCAGGAGCTTGTATTATTTTGAGCGTTTTGCTAGAAGATGAGCCTGTAAGAATGACTGAAAGTCAGAAATCCCACCTGTGGGATTTTTTTTTTTTTTAATAAATAAAAACTATGAATCACAGTAATGTGTAGGACACAAACACTTCAACTGCATATTCTTCATTTCATATATATTCTTTTCAAACCAAGCGTGACTTGATTTGTTGAATAGCAGTGTTTGTCTTAGAAATGTGCCTAACATGATGAGGAGAACTATAGAGACTCTACTTATAATTTTAATATTTCATTATGACATTTTTTCTCATCTTTTTAGCAATGATCTATTCACTTTTTTTTTTTTTTTTTTTTTTTTTTTTTTTTTTAATAAATAAACTAAGGAAGTAGATACACTTTCATTAGGTGATTTTATGGTCAAAACATGCCGTTAGGTCATCTGTGTTGACCCACCATATATTGCATAATTTTATTTCTCCCGTTTCCCTACTATTTTTAGACCGCAAGTTAAAAATCTACTATGACCTATTTCATAAATTGAGGGTTTGTGTAACAAAAATGGGATAATTGCAAACTTACTGTAAGTACTGGAGATAATTGGAATGGCATTATAAAGTGCTGTTTTGTAACTCCCCAAAAGCCTTGTCCAGCCTTGTATTTTAAGTCAGTGGGGCTATTAATCTTCTTAAGTTTACCTGCATCCCTAAGTATCCTAATCAATTGGAGCTTAATGAGGAATAGGTTTCTGGTCTGGTGGTCTGATAAACAAAACTGTGTAGCATATAACAGAGATACCATGAAGTGTATGTTAAGCAATATACCTTTGTAACTTTAAATTTTAGGAGGTAACTTTTTGCACATATTCTGTGAAGATTAAAGCTTGTATGTGATCACATTAATTTATGCATTTTCACTTCATATTTATTAATTTATGTCATTCCTTTTGTACTTGAGATGGCAGAATTTGGTTGTGACTAGGAACATGAAGCAAGTCAATGTAAAATCATAAACTAGTGAAGAAAGAGCTAAGCTGCACAGAAAGCTATTTAGTTAATAAATTTTATTTATTGGGAATAAGCTAAAATTGCAGTAACTGTGCTGTGTTATTTATGATTCTCAAAATTGCCATTTTGAGAAAGAAAAAAAATCCAGCCAAGTAGGTCTGTGCCTGATCACAGACTGTAAACTGTTCACACTAGGAGGGCATGCACAGCATGCTTCAAGGGGAAATGGATCTTGTAGAAAGTAAATAATTTGTAAAACAGACTTATTTAATTTTGAAACTCTAGACTTGTGTAAAAATAAATCAATCCTATTTTCAATACAGGGATAGACAGCAGATGTGGTGATTTTTTGTGCAATATTGTTAGCATTTTTTTTCTCTTTTTTTGATCCCTTCCAAAGTTTTACATAATAAGTGGCATAAGAGTTCAGAAGTTATTAAAAGCATAGTATTATGGAATATCTGAATTTGGTGGGTTTTCTGACACTGAGGCATTTGTGAAGGCTGAGTAGATGCTGAGTGTGGGTCATAACACATCAAGTTTTATGTATGGCTCTGCTAATCTGTCTCATTACTGTAGCAGTTCTAGGTCTCTTGAACAGCAAGTATGAACTACGCTGAGTAGTGCCACTTCTGGTTAGCAAACCAGCTGATAAACCCAAATCTCCTGTGTCAGAAGGACAGAGCCTTTGGTGGTATCAACAAGTCCCGAGGTCAGTCCTGCTGCTTAGGTAGTACATAGTAGTATAGCGTCAGTGCCCAACGGAAGTACTGCAGAGCTCTCTCTCCATTAGTCATTTGTTTGTTACTGTGAAGGCTTTAAAAATGTTCTTCCTTAAACATCTAATTGACTTTTTGTTTGTTTTGAAACATTTCAAAATAGTTAAAGAAAAAAAAATTGCCATCCTAAATATTTTTGTAAGTCTTAAGGTACATTTAAACATATTGAAGCTGATTGCTTACAATTGGTAAATGTTTAAACAAACAAACAAACAAAACAAACAAACCAACACTTCCATTTCACTCCTGTGAGTGAAGCTATAAGCTTGAGATTTTTTTTTTTTTCCTTTTAAGTTAAAAATTGGTATCATTATGTAATCACAGGAAACTAGGAGCCAAGTCTTTAGGAAAAACACCAAAAGGGATGATCAAAACAAAATCAAAAGAATTGGCAATAAGAAACCGTAAGGTTGTTCAGATAATGCTTCAGTGTTCTAAGTTCACACCTTACTATGTCAAATGGAAGGGTGTTTGATCTGCAGGCTCATGATCTATAATGCTTATCTACAAACATAACCAATTAAAAATGTTGTGAGGTTGTAGATGAACCTTTTTATAAAAGTTTGTGTGTATATTCAGAAATATATATGGAGCTGCCTCTTTTAACTTACAGGTGAAGCCTTGTGGATGTTTAGGTAACATAAAGAAGCAATGGCACTCAGTGGGAGCATGTGATGCTATAAAGTGAAGTATTTTCCTGGCACCTGTTGCGTTGGCCAGCGGGTGTTATATGCATCTTGGCAAACGTGTGAGTGTTTTGCGAAATCTCACTTAGCTTGGAGGAAACTGTTCTCCTATTTGCATGTTTTTGAATGCCTTCCATGTCTGCTGTAGTGAAACAGCAGGGTTTGATGAGTCGTGCCGAGGAAGTCACTGTAACCGGAGTGTGCCAGCACTGGACGATGCTCTGCCATGGTGACGACCTGAGACATACCCACCTCCATGTCTGCAAAATCTTACTGCATCTCAGAAAACAGTCTTGACTGCATCTAAGCAGTGTTCTGTCTCAAGCAAGTCTTTTTAAAATTGCTTATTGAGTTTAAAGCCAGGTCCTCTACAGAGGAAACTCCTTTCTAATTAGTTCCCCAGACACTTTCTTAAATGGCTTCTTTGCAATTAAGGAAAATATTTCCTGGGTCATTATCTTTTCATAAATGAACTCATGGCCTAGCAAATATTTTCTGTAAGGAGACCCAAGATGCTCAAGTATTCTGTGACATATCTAATCTGTGATTATTCTTAATTTACTGCTTCCAAAATTTGCCGGCCCATATCACTGGTAAATAATTGGTTTAATTTTTTTTTTCCTTCTAGAGAAATTAAAAAAAAAGTAAAATTTCCATTTATACACAGTGATTAATGTTTTGAGTCATTGGTCTGTATAAAACTTTGCCAACAGCTTGGCATGTGTTTGAAGTGCATTTTGGGACTGGGTAATGCCAGTAGGCTCTTAATCATCTCAGCAGATTTGGAAATATCTATTTCATATCACAGAACTGAACAGAAGAGAAATTTTGTTGACTTGGAACAGCAGCTTGTAAAGCTTGTTGAAGCCTTACTTGTAATGCATTGGCTTCTTCAACTGTCTTGCAGAATTGCTTTGCTTAAACTTGAACTTCATTTTTTCTGATGCCATGGTGCAGCATCTTGTATCTCAGTAGATCTGTTTGGCCGTTGCTTGCTTGAAGGCAGGTCATGTCTCCCAGAAGTAACAGATGAGAAATTGGTTGCTCAAAAGTCTAAAGACCTTCAACAAAACAGAGCTGAATGGTGGAACCTCTCCAGATAGTGACAGATGAGACATTGCCCTGTTCCTTAACTCTGCTGGAGCCTATTCCATCACATGTTCTCAGAGTATATGCATAACAAATGCTTAGTTGATATAGTGACAATTTGATAATAAATCCCATCGACAGACACTTATTGAACACGGTTACTCAACAGGAACCATTCTGAATCGGATCTGTTAATTATAGTGTGACTTCACTTTTGCATTATGCCAGCAATCAGAAAAGTCATCGTTCTTATTTTCCCCTATTAGTGCTCATCCCTGGCTTTTGTTTAGAACAGTGGAACTATTTTACCCAAATGAATTAAGCAAATGGTAGATAATATGCTGTGAAAATAAAACACTAATAGACCATGCCATCATTTTTATTAAATCTGTCTTTCTGGGTATTTAAGGGCTGCCTGTCTAGGGATGGCATGTGATACCTAGAGCACAAATATATGTGTAGCACAGGAGAAAAATCAGAACCTCTGGCAATAAAGATGTGGCTCCCTCAACACTGAACAAAAAACCCACCCACACCAGTTCTGGAGAAGGAACTGGTCAGCATTATTAATATTACTCCATCTATTTAAGTTATGGTAGGCATACAGCTCTAGGTGCTAATCTACAGAACATAAAACAATTGTATTGTACAAAAATTAATTAAAAGACAGCTTTGTCCTATGGACTTTGCAGCCCAGGGCTTTGAAGAAGACCAGTGTCCACAATTAATTTCAGGTACTGTGAGTAATCTTATGGCTTAGAGTCAAGTTAAATAACATTTTTTAAAATACTGAATTCTCAAAAAAACAACCAACCAACCACCACGACCACCACCACCACCAAAACCCAGTCTCTCTGATCTCCTTAGAATTGTCATACATTTGGATTTGGATAACATTTAGTGATTTTTTTTTCAGCTGAGAATGTTTTGAGGAAAGCTAAATTTATATATGAGAAACAGAGGAGGCCACACTAGGAGCAGTAGGAACAACCCTCCTGCTTGATGAAATAGTTTTTGTCTCACTGGATCTTCCTCAGGACCAATGGTGGGCTGATGTTTTCTTCCATTAGAGGGCAGTGGTGTGATATATGGTTTCCCTGGACCCCCAGATTTAGGTTTGATTAAAAAATTACAGAGAGTTCAATTTTTGTCTTTTTTTTTTTTTTTTTAAAAAAAAAAGTATCTTTATTTGGTTTATAAATATCCCATCACCCGAGCGTCGCATTTTTCATTTGCATAGAATTTTTACAAGTAATTGGCCAATTTCAAGCAAACATGAAGGACTGGGAATTTCAAATACAACAGAATTAACAAAAGTTTTCCAAAAACGGGCAGCTATATAGAGCAGAGATTCAGTGCTCCGGTGGAAGGAACTGCAGAGCGAGTTTTGCTCTTATCCACTTAACTACAGTAAATTGCTCCTTCCTCGTCTATGATAGAGCCAGAGCTTTTGCTGTTCTTGTCCAACAGGGAATTTGGGAGATCCTGTGGGTGTTGGAGGGATGGGTGGAAGCAGGAAGGAAGTATTTGGTGTTGGGTATTTGAGTTACTGCAGCAAGTGCTAGTGTCACAGCTGGGGTAGAACATGGGAAGAGGCAGGAAAGGCAAGGCTCAAATATATAAGAAAGCAAGCTTCAATTGCTTGTAGAATATTCTGTTTTATTTTGAATAAAGGAGAAACAACAAATTATTTTTTTCTTAATATGATCTCTGTAAAGATCTTTCAGCCTCATGCCCTTGTGTGTGGTATTAGTTGTGTTGTTGTTTATTAACTTATTAAATATGGAGCAGTAAACACCATATATTTTAAAATGATTTAGAATAGACTTGTTGCCCTTCAGTTTTTTTATTAATTGAATATTTTTGCTAAGCTGTCTGCTTTCAGAGCAAAGGTTGCAGCCAGAAGATGGGGGTCAATGGGACCTCCATTTAAATGCATGTTATCTCTATGTTAATTGCCTGCATATTTAGCCAACCAAGCATGTCATTCTGCAGAAAGTAAAGGTTTTTGTGGTCAGCCTTTAATTGTGAAACAGCAAGAAAATGCCTGAGTGACCTGTTTTGCCTGAGGTATCTTGGTTGCTCTTGTCAGTCACTTCAGCTCACAGTAAATTGCAGGGTAAATTCCACATAATTGATGGAATGTATCTTTGGGGAAAAAAAAAAAAAAAAAAAAAAAAAAAAAAAA